>CM060920.1:108380000-109630000 GCA_030737875.1 Allium sativum | reverse complement strand
CATGATAAGTTTTAGAAATAAGCATATGAGAAAAATGAAAATTAAAACTAATCTTTTTTGGAATAATATCCAAATTTTATCATTGTAATGGAGAATGCAACATCATAAAATATTTGAAAACAAAATTATGAATAAACAAACGAAATAAGAAAATTAACCATATACATAAATCTATAATTATAATACACAACATAAAGGAGTAAGACATGGAATAGATTAGTACGTACTAACATATGTGATGCACAATCTATTCTCGACTTGTGCAGTGCAACACACAATATATTTCTATGTATAAATTGAGAATAAAGCATAGGTTCTTAGATACATAATAAATTAGTACAAAGGAAGCAGATTAAGATATAGTTAATATAATACATATGATAAACCAAAGCATGTGAATCATGAATTTCTCAAATGCATTGAATGGACTTCTAGATCGCCTACATGTCAAATGTAAAAAGCGATACTGAAAATGCCTCGACATGATAAGTTATAGAATTAATAAGCATATAAATAGAAAAATGAAAATTACAACCAATCTTTTTCAGAATAATATCCAAATGTTATCATTGTAATGAAGAATGCAATATCAGAAAATATTTGAAAACAAAATTACGTATAAACAAATGAAACTAGAAAAGATCACAAAATAAATGCAAGAACTATAAATTTTTATACTCATTCAGTTAACTAACTAACTCTGTACATAAATCTATTGTTATAACACATAAGTCAAAGGAGTAAGTGCAAGAAGTTGTATATTTCTCATTATGTGGTCCACATAACAAATATGGAATTATTCATTTCATAAGGATAAGATTTTAACCATTAAATATTATTCCAAATTATAAATAATGTTAGATATGGAATTATTTCTTCAATAGGATAATTTTGCAAGTAGAATAAATAATTTCACATAACAAATTATGTCACTAAAGGAATAGCTAAGGATAAAGTTGAAATTAGATGGAATATTCTATTAAATAAGGATATTCTCTATTAACAATCAACTTTGATTAACGGTTGAAATTATATCCTTAGAGGATTTTGGCCCCTCTCTCTATTTATATATAACCCTATATTCATCGTTAGGGTTATCGAAAAGACATCAAAAAAATTAAGTACGACTAAGGGAGAGAAGGAAAATTCTAGATCTATAACTTACAGAAATCTCTCGTTTATCTTCTTCTTATGATGTCTACAGACATGTATTTATTTATTTATTTATTTTTGTAACTAAAAGTATGATGAAAATTCCTTCATGTTTACATGTGGTATTAGAGCGATGGTGTAGAACACATTCTTAGTTCGAATTCATAGAAGAATCATGCTGATATTATATTTTCCATAATTAATTAGCTTAATTCTTGTATAATGCCATGTATTGATTATGTTTATTCAAATAACATGTCAATGTTAGTGTTTTTCTCTTACTTGGTTTATCGATTTATTATGATTACGATGCAATTTATTTTGGTCTATTTTCATTGTTTATCGAAAATCGAGATTTTTCACAATTAGGCCAAAACCAACCTTTTGTGTTAGAATTGAATGAATTTTTCATAATTGATTGGAAATGGTTGAATGAAATTCTCATTGTTGATCTTTCAGATTATCGCTTTACCATGAATTTTCAATTGTTTCATTTGGTTTTTTCAATTGTTTAGACCCTCAAAATTGCCTTTTTCGGCAACAACCATAATGATGATTGAAAATTCATATGATGTTTTTGCTAATATTTATGATTTTTTATGATCCCAGTGACATGTATAACATAATGAAGTCAATTTTTGCATTATATTGTTTTGATAATCACCACATCGATAACAATTCAGTACATGTATATTGTATTTCACCAGGATTAATACATTCACCGGTACAATATTCATATTATATTGTTTTAATAATCACAACGGTGATAACGATTCAGAACATGTATATTGTATTTCATTATCGTATGCCATTCATATTATTGTTTGTAATCTGCCACAATAGATTCAAAGTGTGTCTTGAATGTTAAACTAAGTAATCTTATTGTTGGTTAAATTATTAGCATAATGTTTTACCCATAGGTAGACTATGCATCATAAGAAAAAATAACCATTAAATATATGACCTAATTATGTGATTGAGCATGTATCATTCATCATAATGAATTATGAAAATGATTTTTTTTTCAAGTCATCCAATATAGTCTCGCTTACTAATACCCCGTACGTGCTTTAATTCCTTAGTAAGTCAGATAATGAATTCAAACCTTCGTTTATGGTTTTTGGCATGAACAAGACTTTGAAAATAACTGGATATGGATTCCAAACAAGTGGAACTTTTCTTTTGATTACTCCTATACAATAATCCTTGCTTTTGGGATCTATGTTCCTTGCTTTTGGGATCTATGTGCCAGACATGCATCTAATGATTTTCTTTTGTTTATTTCTTCCAAATCAAAATCTTTACTTTTTTTTGGGCTGGAGCATTATGCCATAAGTAGACCTTTGTTGTTCAATGTGCACAATTGGATAACCATTAGACTCTAGATCATACGAGATGTATTATTAGAGACCATGTCTTTTCCAGCTAAATTTTGTGCTTTATTCAACACCGGTCTATGGTCCAAAATCCAAATTAGAAAATTAGTACATTCACATGTTGGCTTTAACACCAAATATAATGATTGATTGTCACCTTATTATACTCCATTTTATTACAATAAGTGGTAAAACTGTTATGTCAAAAGAGTTCATAGCTAAAATAAACAAAATAAAAGTTGACTCTTTTATATATTTTTAGTAATGAACATACGGTTTGTGCTTACCATCATGATGTCTTATTATTTTTTGATTCACTTGATAATATGTAATGATCTCTTTAGTGCTGAATACTTCATATCAAATTGTTTTATTTTAGTTCCTTCTTTAGCTGTGCTATAACATTTCTATATAGTTCTTTTTGGTCTCTTTATGAAAAATACATGTAAAAATAAGCATTCTTGAATTCACTACAAAGTGTGAATTCATGCAATGCAAGACATATTTTGCATGGCCAATTTAATATGTGATCGCTTTACTTATAAACAAATTGAATTATATTTATATATTTATAGCTACTGTATGCAATTCACTCTACAATAGAAAATTGATGAGATATGAAAATCTTTCATTTACAGTCATATTTCCTTGGACAATGCTACTTTGATCATTCCGAACAACTGATTTACACATGGGAAGACTAGAGCTTGAAAATCTAAATTCAATGGGACTATTGATTTATTTTCAGGTACGTATCCATACTCTATAAGGGATCACGTGCTAATTTCCTATTGCATTAGATAATTAATGAAAAATTATGTACTTTTCCTTTATCTCCTTGCATATCAAGATTTTTTCAAGCCTTGACCATAGGTATCATTTGAGCTAATTTTCGTAACCTCTTTTTCTTTCAACAACCCTTTTTCCCCTACCAGTCTTTGGTAATTTCAACATATGTATAAATTCTAAAATTCTTTTGAATACACGGTGAAATCTACATGATAGAATATTTGTTAAGCTTTTTCCAATATCAAGATCCATCTTTTCATATTTCACGCGAATCAGAAATATAGCTTTGTCCTGCTATCTAACAAAAATTACTTTGGAAAGTAATAAATGCAGATTACTTTAGTGGACATGACAATTTGTGCCATGAACATTTTGAATTATAATTTACATCTTGCTAAATAAGCAGTAATGTATGTTTTGTCTATGTGTGTCACCATTTTTATAAACATGCACTATCGTAAGCATGGTGACTATATAAACATCTTGGATGGAAAAAACTTATCGTTGTTTAAATAAATCAGAGATAAAAGTGTGAAAAGTGACTAAACTACAAAGGTTATAGCAATAAATTAATGTGTAAAATACATTTACTTTCCAATCGATGTAATGAACACTCTACATGAACTGTGATGAGATAAGGTATGTTGGAAATAAAGAGGAGGAGGATACTTAATTTTCTTACTTCTTTCTTAGTACAAAATGACCACATATATATAGTGGACCTCATGACCTTACAAATAGATACAATTCTAATAGACACAACACTTCATCGAATAGACATGACATTTCAACTTAACAGACATGACTCTTGAACTTCAATCCAACAAGGTACATAAGAGAAGAATAAATAACTAAACTCCATTGAAATTTACCCAAAAAGAGAAGTAAAATAAATGTGTTTAATTACATGGATAAATTTGTATCATTATCCTTATGACATTTTTGCTGAAAATTTTCAAAACTTTTATTGCTTCATTTGTTGCTTCTATTTGAGATATTAATTACATGGATAAATTTGTATCATTATCCTTATGACATTTTTGCTGAAAATTTTCAAACTGCTTCATTTATTGCTTCTATTTGAGATATTAATTACATGAATAAATTTTACTGTAATGTCTTTATACGTTGTATGTTTGTTTGGAATGCTTCATTGCTTTTTAACCATCAGAGCTAGCTCATTGATTTACTTTTCATACAAATTTGCATCATCATCCTTACGAAATTTTTACTGAACAATCTGTAAACTTTTACTATATTTTTTGCTGCTATTTGAGATATTAATTACATGGATAAATTTTACTAGAGTGTTTTTATACGTGGTATTTTTTGTTTGAAATGCCTCATTGCTTTTTAACCATAAAAGCTAGCTCACTGATTTATTTTTCTGTTATGAGTTCATAAACATTAGTATATGATTATGAAATTTATGTGATTTATTTTTCAGTGAAGTTTCTATGCTTATGTATTTATCCAATGAAATTTCTTGCTTCGCCAATGTCTAATTGGCACTTCTATGTTTTGTACCATGAATATCTACAAATTAAATTATGTCGAATATAAAAAGACAATCCTTCGATTGTTTATTTTAGTTTCACAATTTGATGATGTTGGTATATAACATGTTAGAATACATTGTTTTCTCTAACTTATAGATGGGGCTGGGCTTTTGCTTATTAATTTCATTGTATGTGCGCAGTGGAATAGCATGTAACATGCGCTGCCTTGGTTTTGTTGATTATGATTTTTTGAAATAGGATTCTGGAAAATTTTGCATGTTTGATTGAGGCATAAATCATGATCCCATCAACATAGATCAAAGCTAGAACAATAGCGTGTCTTTGGAGGCAAAAATTTATGTTGGGGCCCAGGAGAGGCTATCAACTACGTTTTAAAATGCACTAACGTTATGCAGCGAGAAGAAGATTTAGTAATCGCCTCTTAAGCGAAGGTAGGGATTCCTTTCTGTCTCCTGGAGCTGCCAGTATTGCAAAACAAGGATAATTCATTGTGTTTTCTCTTCATGATTGATTATCTTTCCAAGTAGCTAATTAGTTTTCTTATTTGTTTTCCTATTGCATGAGTCACCTTTAACCTAATACGTGCTTTGATGTTAAAATATGAATGCATTTTTTTATTGTCTCTATTTTATTTTGCTGGCATATTTCACTTGCTGGATGGTATCTTATATTAGGACGTTAATGTATAAAATTTAGATTGCATGGGAAAAAACATGACTGTTGTACTTTCCTGGAAGATGCTTTGTTTTCCCTGACCATTTTAAAAGTATAGTTATATCTATCATTATATTTTATTACATAAAATTATTTTATGTTAAATAGCCACAATAGATCGCTACTAAACGCTAACCTCAAAATTATTATATATGGTAACTCAATGGGAATCAATTGGAAATTAACACTTAAAGAAAATTATATGGTGCAATAATAAAGTATCCCATTAATGAGAGTTTTATATTATGATCAACAGTTGAGGCGATCTCCATGTGCGAAGCACGGGTTTGCTCTAGTATATCTTGTCTTATATATATTATAATGAAAATACCTAGATTGTGGTGAAGCTTTTTTGCTTAAGAATATACGAATTCCTCTTGGTAAATAATGTAAGTGTATGTATTTGTTTGTAAGTGATTCATATCAATACATTCAGTAATGTAATTGGATATACATATTTTAATAACTTTCATTTTATTTTCAAATGGAGCATAATTTTTTTATTAAATTTTTAATTAAAAAAAAAATTAATAAAAAAAAATTGACACATTTTAACGATCGGTTTTTCCCACCATTGTGTGGTAATACTAGTATTCCAAATTATAAATAATGTTAGATATGGAATTATTTCTTCAATGGGATAATTTTGCAATCAGAATAAATAATTTCACATAACAAATTATGTCACTAAAGGAATAGCTAAGGATAAAGTTGAAATTAGATGGAATATTCTATTAAATAAGGATATTCTCTATTAACATCAACTTTGATTAATGGTTGAGATTATATCCTTAGAGGATTTTGGCCCCTCTCTCTATCTATATATATAACCCTATATTCATCATTAGGGTTATCGAAAAGACATCAAAAAAATTAAGTACGACTAAGGGAGAAAAGGAAAATTCTAGATCTATAACTTACAGAAATCTCTCGTTTATCTTCTTCTCATGATGTCCATAGACATGTATTTATTTATTTATTTATTTATTTATTTATTTATTTTTGTAACTAAAAGTATGACGAAATTCCTTTATGTTTACATATGGTATCAGAGCGATGGTGTAGATCACATCCTTAGTTCGAATTCATAGCAGAATCATGCTGATGTTATATTTTCCATAATTAATTAGCTTGATTCTTGTATAATTCATGTATTGATAATGTTTATTCAAATTACATGTCAATATTACTGTTTTTCTCTTACTTGGTTTATCGATTTATTATGATTATGATGCAATTTATTTTGGTTTATTTTCATTGTTTATCGAAAATCGAGATTTTTCACAATTAGGCCAAAACCAACCTTTTGTGTTAGAATTGAATGAATTTTTCACAATTGATTGGCAACGGTTGAATGAAATTCTCATTGTTGATCTTTCAAATTATCGCTTTACCATGAATTTTCAACTATTTCATTTGGCTTTTTCAATTGTTTAGACCCTCAAAATTGCCTTTTTCTGCTTTTTCGGCAACAACCATAATGATGATTGAAAATTCATATGATGTTTTTGCTAATTTTTATGATTTTTTATGATCCTAGTGACATGTATAACATAATGAAGTCAAATTTTTCATTATATTGTTTTGATAATCACTACATCGATAACAGTCAGTACATGTATATTGTATTTCACCAGGATTAATACATTCAGCGGTACAATATTCGTATTATATTGTTTTAATAATCACAATGGTGATAACGATTCAGAACATGTATATTGTATTTCATTATCGTATGCCATTCATATTATTGTTTGTAATCTGCCACAACAGATTCAAAGTGTGTCTTGAATGTTAAACTAAGTAGTCTTATTATTGGTTAAATTCTTAGCATACTGTTTTACCCATAGGTAGACTATGCATCATAAGCAAAAATAACCATTAAATATATGACTTAATTATGTGATTGAGCATGTATAGGATATCCACAGATACCATACTTGTTTAATTATAGGGCATACGTCACAAGTTTATGTTTAAATCTTAGTCATGAATGTTATACATCATGTCCCAAAATTTAACTATTGTGAGATTGTTCCAATATTGCAGTTCCTCAAACAACCCAACTTAATTCCTTTGTTCACTCAGTTCCTGAACTGAATGGAAATAATTAATATGAGTGGAAAGAACATGTTGAGTTCTACTTGGGTGTACTAGAGAAAGACTTAGTTTTGACTATGGATAAACCAGCTGGTCTTACGGCTGCGTCCACAGAGGATGAATGTTTTTTCCCATAACGCATGGATTAAAGTCAAAAAAATGTGTTTGAAATTACTTGTTCTAACCACTGCATCCAACATTAAGTCTTTCATTCTTGAAAGTGAAACCTTAACAGCTAAGAAATACTTACAGATAATCACTAAACTCTTTAAGCCTGGCGACAAAGTTGTTGTTAAGAAAGTTGTGGATGAAATAGCCACTGCCCGTTATGATGGTACCAAGACCATGCAACAACATGTACTTTACATAGCTAACTTGGCTGCAAAGTTGAATAAATTGTTCATGAAAATAGAGGATTCATTCCTAGTCCAATTTTTTCTCAACTCCTTGCCTCCACAGTATGGCCCTTTTCAGATTCGTTATAACACGATTACGGAAAATGTGAATAAATTGACCAATAAGCTAGTTCAAGAAGAAACTAGAATTCAGCAACAAAACAACCATGTTGTTAATGCTAATTATGTGCATGGGAACGAGAATGGGAAGAACAAATTAGAAAAGAAAAATTGGAAGGACAATAAGAATCGTTCCTCCAATCAAAATAGTTCTTCCAGCCACTCCAGTCAACCTACACCAAAGAAGGCTAAGAAGAATGATAATTGCCACTTTTGCAAAAAGTGTGGGCACACTCAGAAAGATTGCGTTAAGCACAGAGATTGGTTTGAAAAGAAGGATAAGCCTCTAGCTTTTGTATGTTTCCAATCAAATTTTGTATAAACACTTTCTAACTCTTGGTGGATTGACTCTGAATCGAATGATCATGTTTCAAACTCAATGCAGAGATACCTTATAACCCGTAACTTCAGTCCAAATGAAGCCTACATTTACATGGAAAATAGGTTAAAAGCACTAACAGAAGCCATTGGGAATATTCGTTTAACATTAAGTATTGGTTTTCATTTAGAATTAGTAGATTTTAGAAATTCATGGTAAAGCGATTATATTTAATTTTTCTTCATATATTGGTGATGGATGTTTTTTTAGAAACAATGAATTAGTAGGTTTTGGAAATTTAGTTAATGGTTTTTACCAAATTACTCTTGATATTTCATTTTCTGAATCGCTTAATATGACCTTGCATCCTAAAATGGATTTGAAATGTAGTAGGTCAAGTGAGAGTTCTTCATTCTTGTGGCATAAAAGACTCAGTCAAATATCCAGAGAAAGGGTTAGCTCATTAGTGAAAGAAGGAATTCTTCTAATTCTTGATTTTACTGATTTTGAGGTTTGTAAAGATTGCATTTGTTGGAGAACGGAATTTGATGACAACGACCTTGTTTCAATTATAAACATTATTGATTATAAAATATATACTAACATCTTTACCCAGAATATATATATATATATATAGAGAGAGAGAGAGAGATATGCATGAATTATATACAGGTGATATATAATACTGTACAGTCTTAAAGATTCAAGGTATAAAGGAATTCAAGACTCATGAGTATCAAGATAATCAAAATTTCAAGAGCTTAAGATTATTAATTAATAGAGTCTAATTTATATGCAAAACTCCGGTTAGCACTTTCAAATTCTGTTTTCAAGTTCCTTTTCAAATTGACTTCAAAACTGTTCAAACTCCTTTTCAAAAATGATTTCAAATTATTAAGATTTTACTTATGATTTCAAATATATATTTATATATATATGTTTATAAGTTATAAAGTTTTATAATATATATGTTTATAATATATTTATATTTTATAGTTTTATATTATAATTTAATAAATATGTTTATATTATATTTTACTATGTTTTTACACTTCGAAAATTCATTTGTAACACTAGTTTTACTATGTTTTTACTCTATATATGTCGACATACATACTTGGATATATTGACGTATAACTGTCACCTTTTCAAATTCTGAAGAAAGTGTCTTTTCTTTATTTGAAACGCTTCAGAAACGATGCAACTTTTCGAACTCTATAATAGGGGTTAAAATCGAATTTTTTATCACTACTTCTTCTCCATCTTCATCCTATCTCTAACCACAATGATTATACTTTAATTTCTTGATTTCTACACTTATACTCTATCGATTTCTACTCAAATTATGTCAAACTTCTTTTTTTCTCAGTATCTATCAAATATTCTCTAATTGGAAGTGTTATTCAATAGTTCTAGAGCTATTGTAATCATTTGGGAATTGCTTGGGAAAGGGTGTGTTCCTTGTAGCCCGGAAATCCAGGAAAGGGAGTGGGGTTTACCATGTAGCCGTGAAATTAAGGGTGGTAGAATCGGTGTTAACCTTGTAGCTGTGAAATCAAGGGAGTTGCAATTGGATTCTGATATTAATAAAACTCTGTGCAATCTAGCGTTGCATTGGACTGGACGTAGGAGTAATCCGAACCAGTATAAAATCTGGTGTGTTCTTTCCTTTTCTGCATTTTATATTTACTTATATTTGTGTTTGTGACTGTTTCTGTATTTGTGATCATATCTAGTGTAATAATCATTGTGTGATTCTTATAGTAATTCAAGATTGTTTAAAATTTTCCATAATCACTTTAAAACACTATTCAACCCCCTTAGTGTTAGTTTTGCCTTAAGATTCTTAATCCACATTCCTTAATAATTGGTATTAGAGCATAGGTTCCAAAAGTTCATTAACTGAATTTTGGATTAAATGGCAACCAACACTAGGATTTCCAGTAATAATAGTTCATTTGCAGAGGTTCAGTCCATCGTTAGACCACTATTATTTAATGGAAGTAATTATTCATATTAGGCATGTAGGATGAAAATATATTTGTAATCCGTAGGATTAGACACTTCGAATAGTACACCAACTGCATATGTTGAACCCACTACTAATTTTGCGCAATGGACTGATGGACAAAATGTTGAGCACAAAGTAATTCTAAGGCTATGAGTACGTTATTCTGTTCATTAGATAGAAATGAATTTAATAGAGTGTCAGTTTGTAAATCTGCTCATGAAATATAGAGAACATTGCAAGTTACTCATGAAGGAACTAATAAAGTTTAACAAATCAAGATATTTATGTTAACTAATCAATTTGGGTTATTTAAAATGAATCGAAATGAATATGTCTATGATATGTACTGCAGGTTTCAGGAAATCGTGCATTCATTAATGACTTTGGGAAAGACTTATTCTGAGGAGGATCAAGTTAGAAAAATTCTCAATTCACTAACTCCAGAATGGGATCAGAAAACACTGGCAATTGAAGAAGCAAATAATGTTAGTGAAATGAAGATTGAGGAATTAATAGGAAATTTGATGTCGTTCAAAGTTCAGTTATAGAAAAGAAAGGAGAATAAGTCAACAGAAAATGAATTTATAGCATTCAAAGCAACAACTGACGGTTCTAAGTCAAGTAGTGAGGATGACGAATAAATTGACTTAATGGGAAGGAATTTCAGAAAATTTCTTGGATATAAAAAGAGAAATAGATTTCCTAGAAATAATCAAGGAAATTCGGGAAGAAATGATGACAGATGTTACAATTGCAATAGACCAGACCATATAAAGAGAATGTGTCCATATCCAGATAAATCAAATCAACAAACAGATAATAATAATTTGTCAAAGAAGAGGAAAAGGGCATATGCAACAACTTTATATGATTCAGAGTCATCATTAAGTGATGAAGAGCTAGAAACATAAAATTCAAATATGTGCTTCACAGCGATTCAAAATTCAGAAAATATTGAAGAAATGGATCTAAAAACCAGGTACGCCTTGATTAATTTTTGATTGAATTGGTTGAATGGATATTTTTGGATGTTTTTGATTGTTCGCAATGTTTGAATTTAAACTTTAAAATTCAAACTTGAACTTTAAAATTCAAATTTGAAATTCAAAATAATAATAATAAAATAAAGATTAATTTTAAATGTTTGTTAAGATTATTATTATTTCGGAAAATAATAAACCTGAAAATATAAAATGTTAAAATAAAACAAAATCAAAAAGCAACATGTCTTTTCAAAACATACATATATGTCGACAAACCATAATTAACATGTCAACATATGTATCAGTAATTGAAATTAAAATTTTGAATTTCAAAACTTCAAACTTTCAAACTTCCCTCCATCTTTTCACCAACCCCAAGGTCTGAAAAGGTGTCCTTATTTTCAGAAAAGTTATGATAATTCACTTTCTATTTATTTATCTATTCAAATCTATTATCTCTACCTCTCATTCAAATTATCTTCATTCCATTCTCTTCAAAACTTATCATTAATGGCTTCCTCAAGTACACCAAAAACCATGAGATTGACCAAAACTCCCAAAGGTCATGTCTACAATGGTCCGGAAGCTACTCAAGCCTATATTGACTATACGAAAACGGAAAAGTCAATATAGGAGCCTTTTCTACCTTTGAAGAGTTCCCTTCTTATGACCTTCGTCCTCTTTTTCATCAAAATGAAGTTCTAAGTTTGATTGACTCTTGGGATAACGATGAAGTATCTTACCTGAATGTAGTCAAAATGTTTTATGTGAATTTCAATCGTGGCTTTTATGAAGGAAATGGAAATCAAGTTTGAAGTAGCGTAAAAGGCACTTAAATCATTTTGGATTGTGAAATTTTGGGTTCCATTTAAAATTGTAAGATATGGGCTTAGATTTTTCGGAATTTGAAATCGATGAAATGAATTGGGAAACGTTTAATCACATCTTTGAAAGTAACAAAATCATGGAATTTAAAAATCGCTTTCTCTGCCCAAAAGCAAGAATCGTCATCCACCTTCTTCAACATACTCTCACTCCCTGCTCCAGAAATTTCATAACCCTATCCTCAAGGTCCAAAAAGCCCTTTTTTCCATCTTTAGCATTTATGATATTAATTGGGCCAATGTGATTTTGAAGGTGTTTAAGCCCAAAGAGATGTCCACCAAGAAAGCACTCTCTATCATGGAGTTTATCTTACTCGTATCTTTAAATATTTTGGAGTGGATCTCAAAGGAGAGGAATTTGTGCCAAGAAAGGTTTATAATTCGGGAAATATAAACCTTATGCAAATTCCAATCATTTTTAAGCCTTATGAAACATTCGATGAAAAAGAAGCTCGAATGGAACAAGAAAAAAATCCAATGGAAATCGACGAAGAAGAAGAATCCTATTTGGAAAGTGTAGAGTGTCTAACAAATAATAGAGCAATAACCAAAGAAACACTTGTTCAAAACCAAGCCAAGTTAGCCAAGAATCAAAAGAATATCAGGAAGATTCTTACCCAAATGTCTTCTAAAATGGACAAGTTCTTTGGAAAAGTAGGAAGAAAACTTGGATTATCATCTTACATATCTTCATCCACTGAAATTTACATTTATTAGTCTAAGTTATCCTATTGTATTTGCTTGTATTTCCATTAGAATCTTGTATTTAGTACTTTGTATCGTTTGAATGTATATGCTTTCTAATATAATGAATGATATTTATTTCTATGAAATCAGTCTTTAATCTACTATAAAAACACATTAAAACTAAATAAATTAATATAATATAATAATAATAATAACTCATAAATGTGAGAAAAATCAAAATACCCAAAATTCAAAAGGGGTATGTCGACATGTATAAATGGACATGTCGATATATAACTGTCAGGAAATTTAAATTGTTTCAAATTTGAATTTTTAAATAACTACCTTATGTCTCTTAATTTTAAACGAATTCCAGACTCTATAAATACCCTTTTCTTCCATAAAAATTATTTTAAATTCTCTCCTTCTTCTCTAATCATTCCTTATCAATATAATCAAATAATGGCCAATCCTATTCACAATTTGAGCGAGAATCTTGAAGAAACAATAAATTCTTTTAAGAATATCCTTACTATAATACTTTGCAATCAAAGTCACCTGGAATTGTATCAGATAAAGATGGTTGAACATCAGGAGAAACACTTTGATGCCATTCGTTGGTTAATCTCTCCTCTTTCCAGAGACGAAGACAACAACCTAACTAAAGCACCACCCACTAAAGAAGATGAAGACTGGGAACCCTTCAAGAAGGATCCAATCTTTGAAGAAGATGGATGGGTGGAAGTTCCAACAAATGTTTGAATTTGTTTGAATTGATAGGTATGAATTGTTTGAATTGATTGTTTGAATTTGTTTGAATTTGACATATTGTTTTGTTTGAAATGCTGGGATTGATTGATTGCAAATATTGAAAAAATTGTTTGGTTTGACAAATTGTTTGAATTGATTGATTGATTGACTTGTATTATCTCATATACCGATGGGGGCGACGTTTGAAAGGCTGGTTGACCTGGCTCTTATGCATGAAGATGGAAAGGATGAGAAGAAAGACAGTAAGACTGAAGAGACCCAGGCTAAGGGCGAGAAACAGATATGGTGGCCAAGAAAGGAAAGCAAAAGAAAGGAGGAAAGCCTGACAAGGCTCAGATCAAGAAGGATATTAAGTGTCATGGTTGCGGAGCTATGGGCCATTTTGTGAAGGACATCAGAAAGACAAAGAATGCATGCTTTATTTATGGACAAGTGGGACACTGCAGTAAGCAATGCCCTAGCGAGCAAGGACACGGGGCAGGAACTTCTGGAGAAGTACATGCTTTAGAGGCTAATGGAGCCGATCGAGGTAGGAAAGTCGAGGTTGAAGGTTTGATTACCCTTTTTGACTATGATGTTAGAACCTTGTTTTGATTCTGGCGCTTCACATTCGTTTATATCCAGTTCTGTAGTATATAGTCTGCACCTTAATGCTAGTATAATTTCTGATCTATTGGTAGTCTCAAACCCCATAGGAGGATTGGCCCATTTATCCATGATGTGTAGGGGTTTGAGAATTTCTATCTTGGACGTGAGTTTGAATGTAACGCATACATGCTAGGCTTTATGGGCTATGGTTTGATTCTAGGAATGGATTGGCTAGCCATGTATGGTGCCATCCTTGATTGTGAAAAGAGAGCAGTCAGTCTTCTTAATTTTCATGGTAGAACTCTCAAAATTTCCTGTAACCCATAAGGGTCAGTGATGCTTAGTTTTCTAGAATCACTTGATACTTCTGTTGACGGTTTGGAATCTGTACCTATAGTCAGAGATTATCCGGACGTATTAGAGGAGGTTCAGGGGTTACCTCCATGGCGTGAGATAGACTTCCAAATTTTTTTTGGTAGAGAGTGTGAAGCTAGTTGCTCTATCAGTGCGCCATATGGCTCCTAGAGAGAGGAGGGAGCTTAGCAAGCAAGTAGGGGAGCTATTCAACAAAAGGTTTTATTAGGTGAATCATATCATAATGGGGAGCTCCGGTCGTCATTGCAACTAAGGCTAACAGCTCACTTCGTCTATATGTGGATTATAGGCAGCTGAACAAGCTCACTAAGAAGAATAGGCACCTGCTACCGAGAACTGATGACCTATTTGATCAGCTAGTAGGTGCATCAGTTTTCTCGCAGATGGATTTAGCCACGGGATTTCACCAACTGAGGGTGGCAGAGGACAGTGTTGATAAGACTACTTTTGAACTCCAGGCGTTTTCTTTTAATGGTTGGTTATGCCTTTTGGGCTAACCAATGCACTCGCCTATTTTGTGGACTTGATGAGTGGAGTCTTTTGGGAGTTTCTGAACAAGTTTATGGTGGTCTTTGTGGATGACATTCTGATCTTCTGAAAGAATGAGGAGGAGCATGTCCAATAGTTAGGAGATGTTTTAAGCACTCTCGGATTGCATCAGCTCAAGGAATTTTTTTCTAAGTGTCACTTTTAGAGAAAGGAAGTGAGGTTCCTAGGACATGTGCTCTCCAAAGAGGGAATAGAAATGGACCCTGCTAAAGTAGTCGCAGTTCAAGATTGGAGGGCTCCAAATAATGCGATAGAGGTGAGAAGCTTTCTAGAGTTGAGGGGACACTATAGGAAGTTTATCAAGGACTTTGCAAGGGCATTGGCCCCACTTACCTGATTGACGAAGAAGAACTTAGCTATTTCTTGGAGCATTGGTTGTGAGGATGCCTTTCAGAGATTGAAAAGGGCTCTGATAACAACCCCAGTTCTGACTCCCCCAGATGGAAGCAAGATGTTCATGGTCTACACAGATGCATGTGGCACCGGGTTTGATGTCGTTCTGATGCAAAAGGGAAGGGTAGTATGCTATGGTAGCAAACAGTTGAGGGTTCATGAGAAGAACTAACTTACCCATGATCTAGAGTTGGCTACAATAGTGTTCGCATTGATGTATTGGCGACACTATCTACTAGGAGAGAGATTTGAGCTCTATACATATCCTAAATCACTCAAATACTTGTTCTCACAAAAGAATCTCAACCTAAGGAAGCAACGGTGAATGGAGTTCCTAGCATCCTACGACTTCGAGATAGCTTATCCCCTGGGCAAGGGTAATGTAGTGGCAGATGCATTGAGTTGGCAGAGGATGGCTTTGATTCCTCTATTCGTAGAAAGATGAAGCTTGAAGTACATCTCGACCTTTGATTTTAAGGCATCTACGGATTTGACATTGGGATTGTTAGCATCTTTGGAGGTGTGACCTACTCTATTGGAGTGATTTGGATCTACGCAGCGGGGGAATCCGCAAATTTCAGACATCTTGGATAGGCTTAGTAGAGGAGAGACTTCTAGCCATCTTGTTAGATATACCATAGATGAGAAAGGGTGGCTAAGACGAGATGGAAGGCTATGTGACCTTAGGATAGGGGAATTGCTAAAGGCAATGCTTGAGGAAGCTCATCATTCTCGGATGACCATCCATCCGGGTGGCGACAAATGTATCGAGACATAAAGAGGGTTTTCTTCTGGACTGACATGAAGAAGGATGTGGTGGAATTTGCAGATAGATGCTTGACTTGCTAGCGAGTAAAGGCTGAACAAAAGAAATTGAGCGGATTGCTTCAGCCCTTAGATGTCCTATAATGGAAGTGGGAGAGCGTCTCTATGGATTTCATCGATGGCTTGCCCCGATCAAGGAAGGGAAATACGAGCAATTGGGTGATAGTTGATAGACTAACGAAGAGCTCTCACTTTATTCTTGTTGAGAGTAAGAGGATGACGACTTGGCTATCATTAGTATATGTCCAAGAGATAGTTTGACTGCATGGGGTACCTTCCAGTATAGTAAATGGCCGCGAGCCCATCTTTACTAGTGAGTTTTGGAAAAGCTTACAAGAGGCATTGGGAACACATCTACGTTTGAGCACGACATACCACCCTCAGACAGATGGGAAAAACCGAGAGAGTGAATAGAGTTCTTGAGGATCTTCTAAGACTATGTATCCTAGACTTTGGAGGGACTTCGGAGGAGAACCTCCCATTGGTTGAGTTCGCCTATAACAACAGTTACTAATCAAGCATGGGTATGACGCCCTTCGATGCATAATATGGACGACCTTGTAGAACACTGACTTGTTGGTGGGAGTATACGGATAGACTTTTATTTGGACCGGAGATGATTCGAGATACTTCCAAGAAGATTGATCTTATCCGCCGAAGAATGAAAGCCACTCAAGACAGACATAAATCATATGCTAACAAAAAGAGGGCTGACTTAGAATTCGAAGTGGGAGATATGGTCTTCATTAAAGTATCACCATTAAGGAATGTAGTTCGCTTTGGCTCAGTAGGGAAGTTGGCACCAAGATTTGTAGGGTCATTCCCTATGGTGGAGAGGATAGGTCAGATGGCCTATAGGATCATGCTACCGGATAGACTGGCTGGCATACACGATGTGATTCACATTTCCCATTTGAGGAAATGTCTACATGATATGACAGAGATAGTGGAGCCGAGCACACTTGAAGGCATGGAAGTTGAGAAGGAAGCATAGGTGAGGAGTGTTCCTACTCATATCCATGGATCATAAATCAAGAAGCTACGTAATATGGAGATCAGATTGGTAAAAGTACAATGGGGAGAAGACTGCGAAGATGCGACATGGGAACCCAAAGATGGGATTTACGCTTCTTATCTTTGACTTCTTTTCCAAGCTTTTACTTTCACTACAAAAAAATACTGATTTAGCATCATATATTTAGAAGCAGAAATTTCCGTCGTTAATTTGCGACTGATTTCCATGTGATCTGCAAGGGATAATTTTTTGTTTTTTTCAACTTTTTCTTTTTATTTATTACCGTCGTGTTCTGTCATCCCTCATTAAGTCATTGCAAATTGCGTCAAATTACCGACTAAAAATCTGTTGCTATTTTCCGCTGCAAATCTAGGCAGAATACCGATGAATATTTATCGAAGCTATTTTGCAGCAGAATTTAAACAGATTTGCAAGAGATATTTATATTATTTTTCTAAGATATACTTTAGTGTTATTTTTAATAATTATTAACATGTTCACTAATTAATAATAAATTTATTCTAATTAATGATTTATAAGTAATAATAAATAATAATTTATGTTCTATAATAAATAACTTATAATTATTGCTTATTTAGAATTAACCAAATAATCTTTACTCACAACAAATGTAATTACTAAATTCTTAATTACGTTCTCTGCTTTCATCACAAATTTCAGTCAGTATGGTAGTATATTTTTCGCTAAATCCCAAAATATTAAAATTTTCTTTTATAATTATACACCTAAATAATGAAAATATCTGTTTATTATAATAATTATTTAATAATTAATAATAAAATTTAATACTTATGAAACGATATCAAGTATTCAATAATTAATTTTAAATAATTGTATTTAATAACTACAGTTGATAATTATAGTTGGTACTTATATTTTATAGTTATAGTTGATAATTATATTTTATATTTCAAAAAATTAAAAATTTGAAATCATCTTGAATAAAGTTGAAAGAAATCATATAGTTTACAAATCTGAAATTTAACTATTTTATATATTGATTTTGAACTTTAGTCAATAATGTTTGTCGTTGGTTGCAAAATCATCATTCTTGCAATATGTATGAAATATAATAAAATTAATTGTTTTTAACAATAGCTACAAAATGTCATACAAACAGTCAATATACTAGAATCATTGGATCATGCTATGATCCATGTAAAAGAGATGTTAACCACTGGCTTTTGACCAGTAGTCCTAAAAAAGAGTTGGACGTATTATTATCTATTGGATTTCTATTGACCTTCCAGATGTTTGCGCTTTCAAGTGACAAAACAATAATGCGTTAAACCCTTCCTCATTTTTCCTTAATAGTTATTCATCTTTCTAGATCCGGCATCGAATTCCTCTCATATCCAACTTTGATTCTTTCAAGATTTTCCAATCTCTCATCGCTCCTTATTCTGGTGCACCTTCTCCCAGTTGGAGCTTCAAATTATTTGGGTATTTTAACTGTGGGAAGTAACTATCTAGCACAAAAGCATCTGGTTGAAGGAACAATCAGAATTGTCAATGCAAAGCATTATTAAGTTCGTGAAATATCTAATCCACGATTTGAGAAATTAAAGAGTGGCGTTTAGTAAAGATTATTTCCATGGAAAAATTATTGGGGATTGGGTTGAAAGCAGTTACTAACTAATCATCCATGGTTTCTCTTAAGGTTATCAATGATTTAATCTCCGGTTTTCTCTTAGGGTTATTGGAGAAATTGATGAAATTAAGAATTGAAACCATTATTGCAGGAATGTTATTTGTTTGACTCATATTCTTGTGATGACATTAATGTTTTATTTCTTCTGTTTTACTAATTAAAAATTTAGCTGAGAGATAAACTAACATGTTATTGTCACCTTTAAGAATTTTGGAGAGTGCTATGGAACCTTATGCTAACCAATATATAAAATCAAACTGCTTTTCTTATAACTCTTTTGTTGAATTCACTTGTTTTGTTTTTAAGAAAGGAAAATTATGCTAGTGGTATGGACTGAAATCCCTCCTTTTCAGTACAAGGCTGGCTCTGAGGTGTTTTAGCTTCTTAATAAAAAAACAAACACATGTTTCTATTGTGAGAAATTTCATATTCAAATGTAATATTTCAGTCAGATGATCTTTTATAACACTATATTCTAATCTATTTTATGATATATCACAATGGAAAAATATTAAACATTATAAAAATAGCAATAACTTTGAACATTGTTATTATATGTTAATTAATCAACAAGAGTTATCAGACAAAGTTATTATTATACATATATAAATATAAGTAATACAATGCAGGCAATCCCGCAATCTTGTAGCTGGAGCTGGAGATCTATTTTGAAGCTTAAAGATACCTTTCGACAGTTTATACAATGTAGTTATAAGAACATTGCTAATTTATCTTTCTGGCATAGCCCTTGGGCAAGTTCAGGTTTGATTTTGAGTGATGTGGTGGATGAAAATGTCATTTTCAACTCTCGTATTCCCCATTCGGCAATTGTTAGCGACTACTTTCATGATGACATCGTAAATCTTCCCTATAGTAGTTCTTCGACTTTGAGATCACTCTGTAATCAAATTACTAAACACTATAGTTTTCCTTCTGATAGCTCAGTTCTTTGGATGGGTAAGGAGCATTCTATTCGAACTGTTTATAAGCTGCTTTGTCCATCTAGACATTATTTTCCATGACACTCTCGGATATGGAATTGTAGAAGCTCAGCAAAGTAATACAATGCAATTTTGAAAATGATTCTAGTTTTCACTGTAATGCTAATTACGTATTAAGATTCAAACATATTTTGAATTAATGCAGCTATATCGATGTTTTCTTTAATCGACAATAATGAATTACACAGACAAAATTCCAATGAAATGAGAAACTACTAAGAATCATACAACATGGACACTCTAGTAAATTTAAAATAAACTAAGTAGGATAATCGAGCAATGTGTACATTTTTAAAACAACTACAATAACCTGAAAATGCATTGCAGATTGGATGAACATACAGATAAGTGACTAACGACAGCTTAACAAGGTCCAAAATGAACTCTAGATGTTGGAAATCAGTTTATCACCATTAAAAGGATCTGTTTCATCCGTGAATCTTTCAGACCAACGTTGATGTAGGCATTTTGGCTTCAGGAAGAAAATGTTGAATGTGTTATGACTGTGATTTTGATCCAAAGATTCCTTGCGGACATCATTAACTAAATCTCAAATTGAAGAGTATAAGATGTATATTTCTGCAAAAATCAATAGCTTGGAGAACAAACTCCATTGAAGTCGTGGTGAAAAATGGTAATGCCCTCACAGTTTGCGTCAGGAGCTAAATATTTTGCAGGTACTACAACTATCATACATTGATTTTTGAATGGGATACTAGTCAATAATTGTCTAAAATATTTCAGGTTTACATTTTCACCTTCATTATAATTTATGTCCTAAGTATAACAGGTTCAACACATTCTTGTTTGGATATCTAAAAATGAATTTAACCTTGTGATGATAGGATAGTGTAAGAGTTTGACATATTTATTTTAGTTGATATTATTTAATTATTACATATTTCAATATGAACATCATGGTAAACATTTTATTTTGGGATATTTGAAGTGTTACGGTGCTACACACGAGTTAGTTAACTTAGTTGATCAGTTAGGACTAGCCACGTATAAACATAAGAGATCAAAGCACCTCTAGAATTTTGAAGTGTTTTTTAAATGTTTTAATTAAACATGTAGGAAATGCAGCATGATTATGGGATAAATAGGAGCAGTGGTTCTTAGATAATTGCGTAAGCACCAGGATCCTTGTTTTCACACACCTACCATACTAATGCATGAAATATGCAATATTATTAACTTTGGTTTTCTGATAATACCCGTTTTATTATCATAATGCACATGACTATATCATTAAAATAAAGTGCATTATCATATCCATATATAAGGAAATATCATTCAAATTTGATCCATCAACCCTACAACATGGTGATAAAGGTGTTTCAAACTTCACATCTTGCCCACTAGCTTGTTTTCAATGTTGCATATTGTTCAAAATTGCTTTTTTTGAGCACCATATGTTTTTTTATAGTAGATGCACATAAACTTACAACTACCAGGGAAGTTCCAAGTTTATCTTGCATATCTTCTAACAACATGCAAGTAATTGAAATAACATGGTACTTCTACTTTCATTTTATGATAACCTATATGCATTTAGATAAATAGACTCAACATGTATGGTTATATGTTATATTGCATGATTTACATATGTAGATTTTCCTAATCACTCAATAATTGATTCACCATCTTTTATGTCCCCTTTATTCTAGGAATAAATTCCTAATAAGCTGACTAATCTAAACATGTTCATTTGCTCTTATACTAATTTCCCCTTAGGTTAGTTCATTTTCATTTTTGATTTGTCAAGTTTATGACTGTAATTTTGTCATCTTCCTTGCATCCTGTTCTATTTTTCGTGGATGCCATTATACTGTTCATTTCATATTTTAAACTGTAACAAAACATTTTTCAATTGCAATATTCAGTATTCAACCTATTTTATGCACTCATCGCTAAGTTGTTACTATTTACAACATGTTCAGTTCTTGATTCAAATGTAGTTAGTTATAAAATTTGAATTTTTGTTTTCTATTTTTATATGCTGTTTCACAGCCATTGATAACCAGGACAAGAAGTCTGGGACCCTTGCTGGTCGTATGTGAATGCCGACAATTGGTAATGACCGATCATTTTCTATATGACTATTATATAATTAATTTGGTTAACTGCTGTAAATTCCTGTGCAGTTTTATCAACTACAGAGGATGTGCATTTGATAGTGCACACGTATTTTTGAACCAAAGCAATTTGATGGTAATATGGAAGATTGGTATGGACTTTTGTTGGAGGTAACTGTGGCAAGAAGAGGATGGTCGGTTCTGGTGAAGTGTTGATTTGGTCGAGGTGTAGGGGCAATGGTGAGATGTGGCAGGACTGGAGCTTTGATGGCCTGTTAGTTTCTGGACCAAAGTAATGAATCTTTTTTCATTGGAAAGGTAACTTGGCAGTCTGTTTATGTTTTTTGCACTCAGGAGTTGTTGTAGCAGCAAGTCATACAGGTAGGACTAAAGACGGCAAACCAGTAAAAAAAATTCAGTAACATTGACATTTGTTATCACCCCCTTGTAGCTAAGTGAGCTAACAGCAACAACGACACAAATAAGAAATATAGTGTAGAACTATATAGTTTAGTGCAATAGCAACACAACGGTTGGTTGTTGTGAAATAGCATGCTACTGCAATATGTAGCAATGCTTGAATGTTTAAATAACACCCAAATGAGAAACAAAATAAACCATAATATGACATAGTAGCAGGTCAAGTTATCAAGTCTACATGTTATTGCTTAAATATTCTCGAAGAAAACTTACAACATGTGAATAGAAAAAAGAATGGACTGGCTTGATAATAGTTGTAAGTAAAACTTACAGTAGTTGATCATAGTCTATGTCATGAAATTGAGATGTGCTGGAAGAAGAAACGTAGGGATCTTAAAACATCAAACTAATATTAAAGTTGCTAAAAAAATTGGTGGTTTCAGTTATCCCTTTAGTTTTCGGTTCTCTTGGTTGTCGGTTAAATAGATGAAACTACTATGTCATACAACTCTCTACATGTATAAAACAAAGAGTAAATATATAATTCTTCTTTTCTCTTTCTTTTCACGATTTAAAAGATCGCAACTTCAATTGGATTTCTTGATATAGCAACTGATTTCTTGGATGACCGTTGGGATAAATTCAGTCAAACTTTTGTGGCATTTTGCAGTGGAAAATAAAATAAAATGGGACACAGCTCAGGTCTTTGAATTTAAACTTCTGTTGTTGGATTTACATCTTTGACGTTCTATTGATTATTGCCTACACTTTTTTAGAGTGATGGTTTATGATGCTTTGGATTTTGTAGTTACGGTGGTATGTTTGTTGTTGATCTTAAGAAGGAGATATATGGTCGGATAAGGTATGAAATCAATAGTCGGATAAAGGATGGAATCAATGATCGGATAAGGAGATATATGGTCGTAAAGGAAGATAATAGGTTGAGATTTTTTTTAAACTTGTTGATACTTACAATAGTTGGTTATTTCGCTTATTTAAGTAAAAAATGTTTAATCGTAATTGATAGCCTGTAATTTGATATTACATATATCCATGTAAATCTAGATTGGAAACTTCAATTTTGGTGCTCCTGTGTGCTATTCTTGTTTTTGTATTCGGTATTTGTATAATTTCACTATGAAATATACATCGTCTTTTGTTATTCCATAATTGTTATGAATTTTTTTATTATGTATTGAATTTAGCAACTTAATTATGTATTGTGTTTGTATGTTAATTGATATTCTATGCCGTGGTGTTATTTTTGAGTTCATATTAACTAAGTATCTTAATTAACATTGACATCCGTCAGTTGTAAATTAGTACTTTATTGTAGTAGCATTTACCTATGGAATAGAAAGGGAATACGAGTGATTTTTTCAAATCTCCCTGTGATTGCCGATGGGAATAAAAAAAACTATCACCAATAACCATGCCAAAATGTTAGCATTTGTGATGAATTACTTACCGATATCTAAGGTGAAGCAAAAGTTGAAATTATTCGTTTCTAATCCCTTGCTGTTTAGCAAGGGATCTCCGAAGAAATATATACCTATCGATAAGATGTCGGTAAATTGTTTTAAAATTAAATATAAGTATATTGACAAATGACTATAAAGTGTCAGGAAATTGACATTAAATTTCATCGCAAAATATTCAATAAAATTCTAACTAGTGTTATCCTTCACAAATCCGTCGCTAATACATGATTAGCGATGGATTCATCTGCTGCAAAATCAGTGTTTTCTTGTTGTGTTTGCAATTTCTTCTATCATTCAAAGTATGTTAATCCTATTGTTCGAACCTTTCGATCCTTAGGAAGAATCCAATGGTTGGAAACATGTGTTTGAAACATGTTATGATTGATGGTTGCAAGTGGATGCTAGTGGTTGCTCGTGGATGCATATACACAGGTTAGGCACTAGATCGACTCAACCACTTCAATATTGCATATAGATATGTATGCATTTTTAATTTTCTATGGATGGAAATGGGTGAATCATCATATGGATTTTGCATTTTGATGAATGATTTTGCACACATATAGAGTTTATACATTATACTATGGCATAAACATATATTGCATTAAGGAGTTCAACTGAATCATTCAACCGCCTGATTTTCGCATTAGTGTACGTATATATATACACAACACCTTCACATATGTTCATGCAAGCATTAGAAATTTTAAGTACAATGGATGCGTGTGATGATGGATGAGTAATAGATAGTTGTATATGGTTGTTAGGATAGTAACATTCTTCTTAACTTGGAGATTTCAGGGATGAAATCCTTTAAGTAAGGGAGAATGTAACACCTCAAAATTTAATACACTATAACCATACTTTAGGATAATGAAATGGATATTACTTAATTAAAATATTCAGAATTAAGTGGAACCGGTAATACCTTTGCGTTTGTCTCGAAATTCTGGCTCAGATAGACCCTAAGTTTGCGTAAAACAGATAAAGAATGAAGAAGTTATGGGCACTAGAAGTTTGTATACATATAAGGGGATTATATGTAAACATAATTCAAAACCATTAAAACAAGATGAAGTGGAGGTTAACCGCGAAACCAGACCATTGTGGGATGACCCATAATCGCCCTAGGTCGACCCAAGGTCGGTTGGGTTGACTGTAGGGTCACCCCATGGGTCAGTGGGTCGACCCAGCAAAGATCTGGGTTGGTTCTGAATTACGTACTTGGACTCTTTTGTGGCAAGATTCATGTTGACTCAGCGCTACATGTACGGTTAAGATTTAAACCCTAGAATCTAAATGCTGAGGTTGACTTTGTGAATCTATAAATAGGAGGCTTCTCCCATTCCAATACACAAATTTCTTCATATCTTCTGCCTCTATGAAATTATTTTAAAAATATAAACATATAATGGGGGAATGCTGCTGAATCTAGATTTACAGAGACAACGTTCATGACTTGCATACATACAACAATTAAAAGGATTGGATTGGACTTTTCTATGGTAAATAGTTATATATATAAGAGATTTAATCTCTTCTTCACCAAGACCCACTGTGAGTTCCCTTCCATTTTTAGATCTGATTTCGTAGACTATAACATGACAGTTAAATTAAATGGGATAGGATATACAGTGTTTGTAAGATAAATGCTATACATGCTTTCACCGTTTATCACCTATGCCGTTGTGATAAGTAAAACATATGCCTTTACTGTTGAAAAATTAATAAGTTATATGTATCTACCTTCCTTTTTCTTATTTCTATGTTTTAGTTTATTTCCAGTCTTGCCTATATGCCTATGTGATTTGATTCTATTCCCGTTCCTCTGTTTTCCCTTTTTCTTTACGCTAAGCGTAGGTCTTTGGATGTCTAGGTTATATCTGATTAGAGTGTTCATATAATTGAGGCAATAATGAATGACGTAAAAAGAGGAATTTAGGCATGTTGTTAATTTGGGAATTGTTTAACTACAATGAAAGGGATAATATACACATGTTTAGACTTGCTGTAAACTGATAAAAAGGGATAATGTGTATATACTTGCTGTAAATCGATAAAAATGGATAATATGCATAAACCTGTACATGTTGTAATTTGGGAGCACAATTGATAAATAGTATGCATATGTATTGGACATGTTAGATTTGTCTTAGTACAGACATTAAGCAAACGACATGTTAAAGTTCCAAATATAGGCTAATAAACTAGATTGTCATAGTAATTTTACATGCGTTTGGGAAGGTGTTTTGGGGAAGGGTTGTATACACATAACGACATGTAATATAGAACCATGCTTATTAGTAAACCTAAGCCTGCCATGTTAAACATAAATATTAATAAGCTAAGAGGTCCCTCGTTCTACTATTGTATCGGTTTTTGGGCACTCTTAAATCCTAGTTATTTGGGGGCACAAGCTTAAGGGATTTGGTTTGTGTAATTTTGCTGTTTGGAACTCATATTAGTCAGTATCACTGTTGGTATTTTGTTAGAGGGGGCTCACACTAGGTAGGGGCCAGGGAACGCTTTACTAAATCAGATAGTAAGAGGTTTACATAGGGAAGGTGGATACGGGCGCATTCTGGTGGAGTCATGAGTGTGCATGAGTCTGAGTAGGGAAACTAAGCTGATGTAACACCAGTAAATAGGTCTGTGTTATATAGTTGCTGAGTTAGGGAGTGATACACCCCACTACTGGGGCTGACAAAGGGTATTAACATAGTAGGGAGTTGATCGCATGGGTAGTAATTAGGGAAGACCTAGTCTTGTTCTTATGAAATTAGGGTAACACCTAATCCGGTTATATAATTAGGGTACGCCTAATCCTACTGTTAATTCTTTTGTTAATTCTGTTGTTATGTAATTATGTTAAACACCTAATCCTTTAATCCTGTTATACTGGTATTGGTGCAGCCATAACCTGTTTAGGGATATAAATGTGAAGCATTACTCGATCATAATTTATTCTTGTTTTTCCTATCTATCATGTTGTTCTGTTTAGTTTAGTTTACCATATATGACACTGTACCTTTCTCATCCAGTCTCATTTACCTGTCTGGGCATTTCTATTTTATGCATATTTGAAAATCACTGGAACTCGCCAAACTTTATGTTTGACCCCTTTTGTTTTCGCTTCTTTCTTCCTTTCCCACTGCAGGTCCTTAAAGTGGAAGCACTCAACAATGACTAGGACTTTCTCTTATAGTTTGGACTTAGATTACCTGAGATGTACGTTTTCGACTTGCTCTCTATTCTATTATGGCTTATGGCTAGGGGTATGATTTTATGTACTCTGATGCTTTGTTTTATGAGATGTTTTATTAGACAGATTTGATGTGTAACTAGTTTTGTTGTAACCTGTTTGAGACTACGTATTATTTTTAATAATGAAGTTGAAATTTTCCACTGCTTATTTTCTATCTGTCTTGTGAATTTTTGTACTATTTACCTATCGCGTTTTATGAAACTTAATGCATTCTCTTATGAGTGACATTAATGGACGTGGGGTGTTACACAGAGTATCCCCTGTCTCAACTAGAGTTCCTAAACCATATCTAGGCACATCAACATAATCAACAATCACAACCCCTCTTCTTGTTCAAAATTTTTCTTGTCAACTAAATTAATTAAATGATTCTATTTAAAGGTATTTCCAACTTAACACTTTACTATGGTAGTTTACTGGTTATATAAAAGTATATTCAAAATAATTTAATAGTATATATCTACCAATCTCTGTGCTCAGTAGAGATGATCAAACAGTTTCTGTTGTGCCAAGTGTTAAATTATACTACTTATATTTACAAGGTTCAAACATATTTAACTACATAGGAAGCAATCAAGAGACAAAATTCAAACATGTTAATTCTTGAATAAGTTGAATGTTCGACTCCACGACAACCAGGGGATAAAATGCAGGAAAGAAATCACAATTCAACGCAAACAAATAAAGCTACAAATTCCCACACTTGCTATGAAGATTCCCTATTCCTTAAGTTGATCATCCAACAAAGCAGACACACGGCATAATACGAACCCATATCAGAGGAACTCACACCCAAATAGACTTCAAGATGCATCAACTTTTCTCAAAATTTATAAAATGTGGGAAAATTCAAAACCACATCATTAACCGAAAAATATCAACAAACGATTAAATGCTTAAGGCTACCCAAACCACAAACCTACGGTTAACAGGATTTGACTCCAAGTCGAGTAGGTCAATTCTACATAGAAATACAAGCCAACAAGCTAAAAATAACAATCAGAAGGACATCTAATATACAAGATGTATAATCGACTTCTCATACGTTAAGGGAAATTATATATATATATATATATATATATATATATACATACATACCAAAGCCAAACATGGAAATTCATTCAACAACAAAGACTCCAAGTTCTGGGACGATTAAAGCACTTTGTTCCAAAATACTACAAACACCACCAAGAGCAACATGCAAATATTTATATATAAAAGAGAGTTGTAGATTCACCAACAATATTTGCAATAGGAAGTGCTCTCTCATGATAAAAAGGAAAACATTCAAGAATTTCCTTTTGCACGGAAGAGTACAACACTACCAAACAAAAAAGAATTCAAATAATAATGATTCTCAAAATAGAAGGTGTACCCTAAGGACGAGATGGACCACCAGAAGCTCTTATCATGCTAAGATTTCCCGAATTTGACCCTTTGGGCCTCTTAGGACATGAAGATTTCTCGTGACCTTCCTCCTTGCAATATCAATAGATGCGAGGTCTAGGGCAAGCATAATCAAAATGATCAGTCAATCCATAGTTAAAACATCCCTTCATTTCCTTCAAGGGAGGTGTTATAAGAGGTTGAGAGCAAAAACCATTGTTCTTCTTATTTTAAGGGATGGGCTTGGACTTGGAAAATGGAGATGCCTCTTATTCGAATTACAGCGGACATTTGCCTCATCATCATTATCTTTCTTCTTCTTGACTACCTCAAGATGAAGAACTTCATCCACTAATTCATCAAAGGTCAACTACAGTTGCAACATTAAAGGCCTCCTAAGATATTTCTTAAGTGCACTCATGAACTTAAGATTTTTCTTATAAAGGGTTGAAATGCGATCTAGACCGTAGTCCAACAAAGCCTCAAAAGATGTGACATACTCCAGAATAGTCGACTTCCATTGCCTAAGATCAAGGAAGCGACGGGCTAGAATCTTCTTTTCAGACTCTGGAACGAACTTAAGCTTAAATCTCTCCTTAAACTATTTCCACTCTAAGTTGGACTCATCATCTTCGGTCACAAGCAACTCGTACCAATCCAGGGAATGCTCTTGAAGTGTACTCGATGCCAGAAGAACGTGACTACACTCAGAAATTTACATACGAGAGAAAATGCGCTCACAAGAATGAAGCCAAACCTGAGAATAGTCTCGGTACCTTTGGATGGCTTCCCGCTGAGATGAATAAAATCACGATACATAAGTGCAAATGCCGACTTGTGCGGTGGAGAGAAGCGAGAAGGAGCGGGAGGTTGGGTATTCCTAATAAGTTCCAATATCTTCTTGGAGGGCGTATAAACCACCTCTGGACATGGATCGCTAACTGGTCTGGCACCCTCGGTGGGTTTTGGGCCACTGTGTGACTCAACCCTATCTTCAGGACCTAAACCAATGGTCAGTCTGGAAACCGAAGGTCGCTCTTTCCGACGACCAACCATCAACTAGAAGATAAGCTAAGATAGAATTAAAACAGGGGTGAGATATATTCATAAGTTCAGCAATAAGGAATACTATAGATTATTCATAAATTTAGCATTCTTAGACGTATTCCCACTCCTATATCTATCCTAAGGAAAAGGAAGGATAAGGACTCGACCGATGATAACTCATGTTAGGGATGTTATGCTATTTATACTGCACCTCGATGTAACGCATTGTGTATCTTTGTCCTTTGTATTATCATGCTTTGTTCTTAATCCTTCTCTGATGCGAAACTGTGATGCCCCCACCCCGAGATCCACACTAATAAAGAGTATTATAGAGTAATTATGTACGTTAAGGCGGAGAATAGGGCTGGACAAGAGCGACCATTCGTAATCTTGTATTAAACAAGTCCTAAGTACGTCGATATGCGCACTATATATTTTCATTTGTGGCTATACATACTTATTACTTAATACAATACTATGATGGTTGCAGGATCAATTCAGAACAAGACAGATTCTATATAACATTCCACAGTTCATAGAACATGACACAGTCACATATACATATGTATACATACATTAGGTACAGTATTGATAATATACATAAATACATCCTCCCAAAAGAACATGTACATAAAAAGGTGTCTGACACGAATATAAGTACAAACCGAACACACTAAAGGAACTAACAAAGTGAGTCCTCCGGAAGTAAAGCAAAGCTGTAAGGGGACTATCTTAAGAATTACTTGCAAGAACTCGATCTAACCTGAGCATTAGCACACACGGGTCAGCTACTTGAAATATTTGAACATAGGCAACAACAACAGTAATAATAGTAATAAGCACAAAAGGTGATATTCTCTTTGAGGAATGTTGTGACTGAATAACACCACGTCGCGAATTCTAATTAATTACACAAGTTTACGTCCTTTATAGATATAGGAGTCGTGGACTCCAAGATAGATTTAACATGGAAACAATACATCAAGGAGGTACACAAACTTACCTCAGGCGACAACTGATAAACTCACATATGAGTTTATTCACAAAAAGGTAACACTACATAGAATAACATCAACTGGCACAATGGCTAAGATTTAACAGGGATACATGATTGGGTCCAAAACAACAACATACACCAAGTCAACCAAACCACACTAATGGACCCCAAACTGCTGTATTACACAGGTAACACTAATAAGGAATTTAATATGCCAAGTACTACATTTTTGGATCTACCCAGAAACACAATCATTTGGATCTACCTAGGATATCATTTGGATCTACACCCAGAAAATATAATGTTTGGATCTACCCAGAAATGGCCATATATTTTGGATCTACCGAAGAATACAACTGTTTGATCTACCTAGAATTTCAACAATAACGCATCATTACAACGTAATATTGGATCTAACCAAAGATCAACAAAATATTGGACTTACCTAGACGTAGAGCTGTCGGATCAACCCAGACTAATAAAGAATTGTTGGATTTACCCAGAACACAACATAATTGACCCAACAGTCTAGTACTGGCAATAACAACAAGATGTGCCACAGATTTCCTAATGGTAACTCAAAAAGTTAAATTTATACGTATCATTTCGCACATTATACTAATCAATTTACCACAAGTTAGTTTACTTTACAGTAGAAATCGCAATAACAGCAGAAATACACCACATTGGAAAACCTATAATTTAATTCGATTGATAAGTCTGAAATTAACCGATATTATATATCTTTGCATCCTACACCACAAGGTTTACAAAACCGTTTAATCATAACTTCGTCTTCTCGAAAGGTGCAAAAGTGTATGTATGTTTTTATATAAAATATTTATAAAGAAAACGGATTCTAAAACAATTTTCCAAAAAAATAAATGAAATCACTATCTTTGAAATCAATCCTTTTATCGTGGGGATAACATAGATTCTACATAAGTAAAATATTTGAAAATATTTATACAATTAGTTATTGAGATCTGAAAATCATTTGGAAAATATTTAATTGGAACAACTATTAAAACACGTACAGAGACGACAAGAGTTAATGAGATTACACCATTGATTTTCACTCAAAATGACATCGATTCGATAATATGAATCATAGTTAAATATGGCTTTCATTGCTAAAAAAATATTTCTATTTACATGGCATTTACCAACACAAACAAGATGAAAAACAGTTTCAAGTGTTTTGGGAACAACAAATGCAACAACAATATGAAGCAAAACACAGAACAATGGACAAAATCCACGGTTTTGAGCTAACGAACAACAAAATATTTAAAAATACTCTGAATGAAAGTTGTATAGCATGTCTTAGGATTTCCGTAATGGGCAAGATCATATAAATCGAACAAAACAGTAAAAAATTACGGTGAAATTAGTAAAAAAAACCACCTCAGGTTTTCTATTCAAAGCACTAGATAGAAAACAATTTTGGTGTTTTTAGCTTAGTAAACAGTGAAATTTTGTAAAACACTCTAAATAAAAGTTGTTGCGTATGATTCAAGATTTCCGTAATGTCCAAGATCATCGAATTCCGATCAATGGTTTGAAATTTATGGTCATTTTGTTAATTGTCTCAAACTCTGCCTGTATCTTATGTACCCGACAGACCAGCGACCAACAATCACAATTTTAGCTAAGAAAATTTCAAAATCTAGCAAAACTTATAAAAAAAAGTTCTAGTTTAGTTTCTAAGCTTTTAAAAAAAAATCCAAAATCATTAAATTCCTACTTGCCATTCAAAAATTATGACTAAAATGGCTTCAGTTTCAACAACAAAGCTATATATGTATTGCTCTTGGGATGACAGTATAGAAACTGAATTTTCTACAAGAAAATATCAAAATTTCTGAAAACTCAAAACACGAAACTTATAGCCCATGTTTGAGCCATTCCAAAACATTGAAAATCATCTGATTCGGTAAAGAAACGAAGAAGTTATGATTTTCTAAAATGACACTTTTCAGACAACAAAAAGAATGAAATTTTGCAGCATTAGACTATGACATAAGGATTACCACATATAAAAATTTGGTCGCAATTTGCTGCAAGATAGGGAAGTTATGCTTTTTTAAAGAGGAAGCAACAGCAATAACATAGCACAAAAAGGAAAATATTATAGAAATAAGAACCGACGGCGAACCAGTTCATCTCCAAACATTCAATAACATGGGGAATATCACAACAGACAATTTCAATAAGAAATTGTGAGGTTCACTCACTTTTTTTTTAGGAAGACGGGTGTGTAGCATGGAACTACACAACCGGTTATGCGTAAACGAAGATAATAATATCTGGTCGATAGGCGCCCAACCAGTAGCAAACATAGGACAGACCAAGATGATCTAAAGTAGTCAGTCTAAGGAGTACTGAAAATATATATACATAACATAACTACACCATATATCAGTGATAAGTACACAACCAAAATAAAACTACAGGATGCTCCCCATTAGAAAGGAAACAAGGAGCTGCTACCCTGTGTTCCTGGCGAATGCAGCCTGGGTAGAGAGAATCTGAAGCGAGCATGTCTGACTATGCTTGTCCATAGTTCGAAGAGATGCAAGATTTGATAACAAGTTCCCATCAATAACTTTTTAGGCTTGCCAAAGATGCAAGCATTGCGCTCTAACCAGATACACCAAGAGAAGATTGCCACTAGGGAATCTAGAGATGTATCGGGGGGGAGGGGGAGTGCTGCCAGTAATCGAAGAAAGAGCGAATCGAGGGGATGAAACCAAGAATGAAGGAGCAGATAGCGGCCCATACATCGAATGAGAAGTGCAATCAAAGAACAAGTGGTTGAGAGATTCATTTTCGAGATTACAGAGGACACAAATTGGGTTGACATCGATGTTGAAGCGGCGAAGTCTGTCTTTTGTGTTAATACGGTTGTGAATTAGGAGCCACTAGAAAAAAATGATTCTAGGAAGAAGACGATATTTCCAAATTCTGGAGAAGGAGAAGCATTGGCCAGTGTGAATAAGATATTTGTAACAAGATTTGACCGAGAATTTGTTAGAGGAGACCAAGGCCCAAAGATATGAATCAGGCCCAGAAGAAGGATTAAAGGAATTTATAAGAACCCCAATGTTAATCAAATCCTGAAGAGTGGAAAGCCCAACCCATGAGTTGGGAAATAAGCCCAACTGGCCCATTCTGAAAACATCAGCTAGTGTTTGTGAGCTCGAATTATTAAAAGGCCCAAGACTGGTTAAAGAGGAGGATTGAGGAATCTCACCATTCCAAATGTCTAGCCAAAACAAGCATGATTCACCACTGTTTACCTTAACATGGAAAAGCTTTTTAACCCTCGTGAGAGAGGACAAAACTCCGCTCCAAAAAGGAGACAGACGTAAGGAAGGCCTGAAGTGAAGGATCCAGAATGGGTTAGAGTTGTAGTGATGCGCCAAGATCCAGTCTTTCCAAATACAATTGGGAGGAGAGAGAGCTCTCCAGATCCATTTAAATAATAGAGCGAGGTTGAAAGTGGGAAGATGAGGTACATTCAAACCCCCATGTGTGTAAGGAAGGCAAACAGTTTGCCAATTTACAAGTCTTTTAAGTTTGTCTCCATTCCAAAGAAAAGAGCTTCGAATGGAATCAATTTTGTTAATAACCCGTATAGGCAGTTCGTGGAATGACATCCAGTACATTGGCATTGACGATAGGACACATTTGAGAAGAACAAGGCGACCAGCAGAGGATAATGAATTAGCCTTCCAAGATGCGAGTCTAGATTCAATTTTGGTAATAAGGGGAAACCAATCTGATTTAAGGAGTTTGGTAGGTCACAAAGGAATACCGAGGTAAGTAATTGGGAACGAACCTTCCTTACAATTGAGACATTTCGCAATTGAGGCACCGAGATGAGAGGAATTACCCAGCATTATAATGGAGCTCTTATTGAAATTGATGGAGAGACCCGAAATAAATTCAAAGGTGTAAAGAAGAACTTTAGGAAATGTATGTTTGAGGGGTGGGGGAGGAGAAGAGGATAGTATCATCAGCAAATTGCAAGTTAGTAGTGGTAAGGGTGGAGTTTGGAAGAGAAATGCCTGAAAGAATGTTATTGAATAAGGACAACTTCATCATTTGGTTAAAGGCATCAGCAATTAAGACAAAAATTAAAGGCGATAAGGGGTCTCCTTGCCTCAAGCCTCTTCTAGATTTTATTTTACCCCCAGATTCACCATTAATGCTGATAGCGGAATAGCTAGAGGAAAGAATATGATAAATCCAATTGCACCATTTCCTTGGAAAACCTCTATGAGGCATAAGTTCTAAAATAAAGTTCCAATTAACCGAGTCGAATGCTTTCGAGAAGTCAAGCTTAAGAAGGACCCCAGGGGATCTAGTGAAGTGGCAGAATGAGATAACTTCTTGGGTTGCAGCTACACAATCTAAAATATTTCTACCTAAAAGAAAGTCGATTGTTCTTTACCCACTAGATCAGAAATGTGGTTCTGAAGTCTGTTAGCTAAGATTTTGGTGATAATTTTGAAAGTAGTATTGAGAAGGCTAATTGGTCTGAAAGAGGGGAGTGAATTAGCACTAGGAAATTTAGGGATGAGGATGATATTAGCGTAGTTGAGTTTAGAAATTACTTAAGGGTTGGAATAAAATTCAGAACACAATTCAATCAGATCATGTTTTATCGTGGGCCAAAAATGTTAAAGAAACATGGGCCAAACCCATCTGGGCCAGGGGCCTAGTCTGACGCCATCCCCTTAAGGGCCTTCCATATTTCTTCGTCAGAGAATGGTTGGTCAATGGATAATTGCGAAGGATAAGGATAAAGTTTGTGCCAGTCTATCGAAGGGGATGACGGAGGTTGAGAACCCAGAATGTTTCTATAAAACTGGGTAAAGAGGGAGCACATTTCTTTGGGGTCAGTTATAGAATTGTTATTGTGAGAAATTTCTGAGATGAAAGAAGCACGACGGCGACCATTGGCTAAACGGTGAAAATATGTTGTGTTTTTGTCTCCTTCATTTAACCATTTTGCTTTGGAACGTTGTTTCCAGCCAATTTCTTCTTGTTTGATTAGTCTATCCAGTTCTGTTTCATGATATTCTAGGACCTGTCGCTTAGATGCTGATAGGGGGCGGGTTTCTTCAAGAATGTTCAGGTTCAAAATGGCTTCTTGTGTCGAGGAAATTCTGGTTTTCAGTGAATTCCAAATATTCTTGGCCCAAGGACGAATCAGTTTACGCAGTGAACGAAGTTGCAAACTATCCTGGTTGATGCTGAGCTGCAATTAGATGGTTGTAACCAAATGTGTTTGACGAAGTCATCAAAGGAAGGCTCAAGCGTCTAGAATCTTTCGTATTTGAATGGACGTTTAATCAGTGTGTTATTTTGGGTGTCAAGTATAATAGGGTGAGACGACCCCAAATCCCGTACTGACGGAGACAAGGGTTATCTTTTGAATACAACACAGAAACAGATAATAGCAGAACAAAACTAAATAAATACACCAGATAATGAACAATAGAATATACTGGATAAGAGTAATCATCAGAGTTACGAAGTATACAGGATCATACTTAGTACAAATACAGTTCAGCTATACATAAATGTCTACAGCGGAAATAAACAAAATATGTACAATAGGAGCTGAACAGCATAAAAAGAGATAAATAATAGAATCCATCTTCAGCTCCAGCTATCCAGAAAGAACCGACTAAACCTGAATACAAGGCTGCCCATGAAGAAAAAGGGGCACCCGAGTTAGAGAGTGAAACAAACTACGAGTCAGTCATGGGACTGGTATGAGAAATCTACTCAACACATATATAATTTGACTAATCACAGGACCACGCCACTTTCGTGGAGCGGGTTTACTCCATTGGATTGCCAGTGCTTTAAAACAAATCTTTCTTTTAAACATCGCTGTGCTTTTTATAAAAATGAAGCCATTATAAGACTCAGTTCCCATCACACAATGCAACGCAAACCGGAGGATAGAGTTTTTACCTTATAACGGCCAAAATATGCTTGATACGAATAAAACAAAGGCATTTGATATTATTGCTAGTGTTTATATGTTTTGAAAACAATTTCAAATCATAACTATCAATCATAGGCGGCATGGGTACCATATATCATGTCGCCATATATATATACAATCAAAACCGCACGATGTCGTATTTGGAAATTGGATTTCCGTCATGAACCAAGGCAAAAGATAGTCGTTACCGAATTCGTGACTCCCTTGCCCGAGCCACAGGTACAGCCGCGACCATACCCTGGATCGTCAGGGTCGGTCCACACGAAGTGGATTATAATGCCTGAACAATGCGTTTCTCCACCCTTTGGGGCGTAAACGAGCCAACGAATGACTCCATCGGACCCGGATCGTCCGATCAAACTGAGGCGCCTCGCAACAACAACAACCACATAGGTGAAGAGTATATAAATGTCAGGGCTGGTAGGTCACTGACACCACCCTAGCTAGAAAGAAAACGCACGTCCCCCCTGAGGTCCTGCTCCCGTTTCTGGTTCATACCGGGGTGTGAGGCTCGCGATTTTACGTTATACACAAAGCTACGCCACCCAAGCGGTGCTTTGATCATCACCACAAGACTTTGCTTTTCAACAGAAGCCCTGATCACTGCATCTTAGCATGCCACACAGAATAAATCCAATGTCAAACACACAGTCCATTTACAAGTCCGTTCTGGGTCTGAACGAAACCGGAGGCACTAAATACCTCGCAAACCCATCGATCACCACGTACGTCTGGACGATCACCACTCAATATCCATATTTCGGGATGCCTCCCAATCAGGACCTCGGTTACCATCCAAACGAGGTGAAGATCTCCGGTCTTCGACCGTCGTCTTCATCTCCGAATTTCAATCGTCAGTCAATCATTTGAAATTAGAATTAACTCGGCCTTTTCAAATAATTCACGTATATTTAAAATTTCAAATCAATTTATTTAAATGGTTAAATTATTTGACAACACCAATCTTGTTCTTTAATGTAATTTTCACACCAAACACATTCAACCATCAAAAGCCACATAAATCGAGCAAATTCAGTTTATTTCCATTCCATATCGCTTATGATATTTTATAACGATTTATCGCTATTTTTATTTATTTTAAAATAGCTAATTTATTCAAAACGACGCTTCGGGCCATAAAGCGGCCGTGGCGCTGTTTTTCTTCAGATTTGATTTACACATATCTGAAAATCTAACCGTTGGATCTTCACAAAATTTACATCATTAGAAATGTCTTTTCAAAACGAATCCAACGGTTCCAGTTTCGGGAAAATCCGGCGGTCGGATCTCCCGGTACAATCGTTTGAAGTTTCGATTTCAAAATACAAAATGCAGCGTCGTTATTCGATTAAATATAATTATATTTATATATATAAATATAATCGTTTCTGGCGCAGTTTTTCTTCAGATTTGAATTAAACATTCCAGACTATCCAACCGTTGGATTTTTACAAGGTTGGTGCCGTTGGGAAGATATTTCCAAGGCAAACCCGACGGTTGCGGTTTCGGGAAAATCCGATGGTCGGATTCCTCATACTAATCGTTTCAAACTACGATTCTGAAACACGAACTGCACGGCTTCGATTCCTTTTAATTATATTTATATTTATATATATAAATATAGTTCATTCTATAATTTCAACTATAGTTCATTCTGTATTTTCAACTTCGTTTTCACTTCAAATATTTCACTAACGCCTTAATATTTTGGAAAATTTCGCCATAACCTCCTTTGTACGGGGAGGGGTTTGGAAATTTATTGGGCCGTGTTAGGTACCCAATAAATCCTAAAAAGCATTCACATATTTATAGTGATATATTTTGGTGTTTACGGGGGAGCATGTATAGATAATCACTCCAGAGAATAAATTCTCGTCACCCCGTTTCCGTGTGGAAATAAATAGTCCATGTGTTGTATCTAATAACTAGAGAGACGTGATTATTGTCAACTCCAGACCCGTGTGGGGTTTTTATTAATCTGCCAATTTATCGTTATATTTTGTAGAGTCCATATCAGTCATCAGTTCAACCTGTAGTATATAATCATCGCCATACAAGCCTCTCACTCGTATGGTAAATCTTCCACCTCGTCACACAAGCTCCAATTGCTTATGTGGAATATGATGAAGTATGCCTATCGTCAAGAAGTATGCCATGTAGCGTAGTTCAAATTTTATTGTTACTATCCTATGGCGATATTTATTATTTCACACAGAATAACCAGCACTCCGCATCCAATGGCATTCACAGGAGTTGATATAAAAAAAAAAAATTGCGCAGCCAACTCATCAAGGCTTACCTATTTGTCGGACACGCAAATAATTTCTTTACTCTACAGCTAATCCATTTTTCCTGTTCAACACATGTATATATATGCAGAACAAAGCCTATAATAATATTTCTAGCAAACTATTATTTATTTCAACACGTGTGTATTTTTATCAAAACGTATACATGATAAAAGAAATATATTTTTTTATCATCAAAATATTTATTCAGCACGTGAATGTTTTTAACACTTCATATTCACAATAAAAATGTAGTTTTTATTGTCTATTCATTTTATTTTAAAATACGATAACATTCAACACATGAATTTCAACTCGACGAACGAATTTCAATTCAACATATGAATATTCTCCATAGTTTGTATATATATAAAAATGTGATTTTTATCGCTAAAACTATTTGTTTAAATTCAAATAATATTCAACACATGAATTTCAACTCAACGAATGAATTGCAACTCAACACATGAATATTCTCTATAGTTTGTATATATATAAAAATGTGATTTTTATCGCTAAAACTATTTGTTTAAAGTCAAATAATATTCAACACATGAATTTCAACTCAACGAATGAATTGCAACTCAACACATGAATATTCTCCATAGTTTGTATATATAAAAATGTGATTTTTATCGCTAAAACTATTTGTTTAAATTCAAATAATATTCAACACATGAATTTCAACTCAACGAATGAATTGCAACTCAACACATGAATATTCTTTCAACATATGCAATTTATTCCAACGAATGAAAATTATTCTAACACATGTATATTTCAGATAATTTCGACAGCATAACGGCAGGGTAGTTAAAACCGGGACCGTCCCTAGTACGGCTCCTCGCTCTACCTTAAAACCTCGCGGTTTTTGACAATGGGGATCATGCATCTAGTTCGCACGCAGGCGGCATGTATATATTTATTTCATTTCCACAAACTAATCCTATGTGGTTTCAACCAAATATTTCTCAACCACAAACGGGTATTTTTCAATCACAATCAATCAATATCAACCACAAACAATCCCAAACAATCATTCGCTATCAATCAATTTTCACAACAATCACAACCAATAAATATCGTCCATGGTTTGTGGACGAGGGGCGTATATATATTTATATATAGCAATTCACTTCTATTTCAACACATATATAATTTTTACAACGCATATACAACTTATACATCGAACATACAACTTATACAATGCTTATACATGAGGTGTACAACGCTTATATAACTCATACATCGACTATATAATTTATACATCGTCGTTTTCCATATTGTTTATAAATTAGAAATCTCACATTGGGTTCCACTCCACCAAAAATAGCAGAAGGCTCAGAAAAATATGCGGTCTCTTCTAAAATGTAGAAGGCGTCCTCACGGTCACAATGTTTCCTGTTTCATCGAATTTCGTTAACATAGCAAAAAGATATGATTTTTCAAAGTTTGCAACGGTTTTAAACTGTCGAAATCAGTTAAATATGTAACAGCCGATACCTTCCTTTTGATTCAAAACTAGGTTTTGAATTAGCGCGAAATCCGTGAAGCTAGAGGACGATCAGGTGCTGCAGCGTCGAAGAGCTACGAACGGTGCTCAGATCGGTGGTGGTGGCGGCAACTCCGGTGGTCAGACGGTGGAGAACGACGGTGACAGAGTCGTTGACTTTGCGGGCTTCGTTCTCGAGGTAGGCGGAGGGAGAGAGGGTGGGGCCAGGTCGGACTTGAAGGGGGAAGGGAGGCGCTTCGACTGGAGGTGGTGGCGGAGCCTGGCGTGGACGGTGGCGCTCGAAATCGGAGGGGAAAGCTTCGATCCTTTTCCGCCGTGTATCGCTTCAACGGGGAGAGAGAAACGATAATTTTTTTTTATTTCTTTAAAATCTGATTGGTCCGTACATATATTTATTCAAAAATTAGGGTTTTCTTAAACGGATTCGAAATCAAACTCAACGACTGTCGCCCCTAGCGTTTTACCCCCATTTCGAACACAATGGGAAATGTTTCGGATGCCCATTCGACTGTTACAGTCAGTTTTTCTTCAAATTAAAATATAAAATATTCAATATTTAATTTGAACGAACATTTCAATTTGCCAGGGTCACAAATTGATTCGAAAACTTCCAGAAAAATAAATCTAGCTATGTTTTGACGATACGGTCCCAACAAAACTAGTTTCGCCGAATTCTGAGACCGTTTGCAAAAAGGCCCATTTTTGGTTGATCCAATTTAACTGTAATTGACCAAAACACATTTTCTTTTGCCACGCTCACATACTAGCTTCAAAAATTATGAAATTTGAAACCTAGCCATAACTTCACATCTCGGATCCAACAAAAGTGGTTTCGTCGAATTCCGAGGTCGTATGCAAAATGGCCAATTTCACGGGCTATATAAATTCCATAGCGACCTTTCTGAAAATTCATTCGGCCATAACTTTTGCTTTCCGCTATGAAATTTCGATTTTTCAGATTCGTTAGAAAGGTATTCTCTAACAGATTTAAATATTTTTGGTTTCGCTAAAATCCGTTTTGTTTTGCACCCGGTATAGTCCGACAAAGTTTAAATTCAATTTTTGAAACTGCAGCGCCATTTCAGGCCTTGTTTATAATTATAATTAATTATATTCATTTTCAATTGTCGTTTTCAACTCAGTTTTCATTTAAGTTATTTAAAATATTTATTTTAAATATCTAAAATCCATTATTTTAGCCAATAAAAAAAATTTTAAATTGGTTCAGATTTTCTGGGTCGTTACAATCTCCCCCACTTAAAACTTTTCGTCCCCGAAAAGGAACAAAGTCGAAAGTGGTTTGATAATTCTACAATCACAACACAACCAACAATCAAATCGTTTTAACCTTTCAAAAATATACTAATCAATTTCTATACTCCTTTTAAAATCATTCAGACTATAGAATTAAAAGTGCACATCCATGAAAAGAAAATAACAATAGAGTAGAGAGTTGAATGGTAGTGCAAAGTAGGGTAAATGTACCTTGCACCAGAGTCAGTCAGAGATATCTACTCGGCATCTAGGATAAGCTTTCTGAATGCTCTCCTCAGTTTCCCAAGTACAATCTCGTGGATCTCCACTCCATTGCACTTTGACTAAGTGAACTTTCTTGTTCCTCAGCTCTTTGGTTTCTTTGCCGATAATCTTTAGCGGCTCTCTTCTCACAGCTAATTCTGGAGTAATTTCAATGTCATGTTGAGCTGCTTCTTCCACGATCAAGTCTGGATCATGAACGTGCTTTTGAAGTTGAGATATGTGAAATACTTCATGAACTCCAGGCAACCAGTCAGGCAATTTAACCCTATAAGCGAGAGTTCTGATCCGTTCCAGAATAGGAAACGGACCAATGAATTTGGGCGCCAACTTTCCCGTTTTACCGAACCGGATAACCCCTCTCATCGGCGATACTTTCAAATATACGTAGTCGCCAACAACAAAGGATATATCTCTCCTTCTTTTATCGGCATAGCTCTTTTGTCGGCTTTGAGCGGCGAGTAATCGCTTCTTAATAAAATCGACCTTGTCGGCAGCTTCTCGAATCATATCAGGACCCAACACAAGTCTATTTCCGGGCTCGACCCAACAAGCAGGAGATCGGCACGGTCTACCATACAATGCTTCGAATGGCGACATTGTCAGACTCGCCTGGTAGCTATTGTTATATGAGAATTCAGCCAAATGCAGATGGTCTTCCCATGATCCACCGAAATCTACAACACAAGCCCGCAATAGATCTTCTAAAATACGATTCACCCTCTCAGTCTGACCGTCTGTCTGAGGATGATAAGCGGTGCTTAGATTCAGCTTCGTTCCCAGTTCGACTCGAAATGCCTCCCAGAATTTACTAGTAAATATTGTATCTCTATCACTGACTATACTGAGCGGCACTCCATGTAGTCTAACTATTTCCCTGAAGTATATCTGCGCCAGACTCTGAGCGGTTCTGTTTGATCTGACAGGTATGAAATGGGCGGTCTTCGTGAAGCGATCTATGATCACCCAAATACTATCATTTCCTTTTCTGGTTCTGGGCAAACCATCAATGAAATCCATAGAAATATGCTCCCACTTCCAGCCATGAACTTCTAGTGGCTGTAATAATCCAGCTAGCTTATGTTGGTCGCTCTTGACTAGTTGGCAAGTAGGGCATCAGCTAACATATAAAGAAATGTCCCTCTTCATCGACTTCCACCAGAAAGTGCATTTAATGTCATTATACATTTTGCTTACTCCTGGGTGGATACTGAGTTTTGACTTGTGGCATTCGTCCAGTACTTCCTTCCGAAGCTCAGGAATGTTAGGAACACATATTCGACCTTTGAGCCTTAGAATCCCTTCATTATCAACTTGAAAACTCGAGGGTTCGCCTTGTTGAATTATCTCTCTGATCTTCTGAATGAAGTGATCATCCTCCTGAAGAGCAGATATTTTATCTAGCAATGAAGTCGTGATAATAAAACTGGTGATCATCTCATTCTTTCGGCTTAACGCATCGGCCACGACATTGGCTTTCCCTGGAGTATATATAATTTCAAAGTCATATGCTGCAAGAAACTCCAGCCAACGTTGCTGCCTCAAATTCAAGTCCTTCTGGGTGAACAGATACTTTAACGACTGGTGATCTGTAAACAGTTCAAATCTCTCACCCAGTAGATAGTGCCTCCAGATTTTCAAAGCGAACATAATAGCCAATAACTCAAGATCATGAGTTACGTAGTTCTTCTCGTGCGGCTTCAGTTGACGGCTGGCATAAGCAATCACTTGACCCCTTTGCATTAACACTGCGCCGAGGCCTTCTCTAGAAGCATCAGTCCAGACTTTTAAATCTTGGTTGCCATCGATGATGGTTAGCACTAGAGCAGTTGTTAATCTCAACTTTAGCTCTTCAAAAGCCTCCTCACTTTCTGGAGTCCATTTGAATTTAGAATGCTTCTTTGTAAGCTTCGTTAAGTGACCAGATATCTTCGAAAAGTCTTTAACGAACTTTCGGTAATAGCTAGCCAATCCGAGAAAACTACGGACTTCAGTGGGGGTACTAGGCTGTTTCCAATTCTGAACAGCTGTGATTTTGCTTGGATCCACAACGATTCCTTCTTTCGATACTACGTGACCTAGAAATTTCACTTCATCCTGCCAGAAGATACATTTGGAAAATTTGGCTTTCAATACATTCCTTCTGAGGATTTCTAGAACTTGTTCCAAATGTTTTTCATGTTCGACCTTTGATTTAGAGAAGATTAGAATATCGTCAATAAAAACCAGAACAAATTTATTCAAAACTCCTCTGAATACTCTATTCATTAGATCGACGAAGTAAGCGGGAGCGTTACATAAGCCGAACGGCATTACTAACCACTCGTAGAATAAGTCGGGGCCTCTGAACGCTGTCATTGGAACACACTCTTCGGCAATTCGAAGTTGATGGAAGCCTGTAGCTAGGTCCATTCTTGAGAATACTTGTGCTCCATTTAATCAATCCAACAAATCATCAATCCGCGGCAATGGATACTTGTTCTTTATTGTCTGCTTGTTCAGATCACGTTAGTCCACGCATAGCCGTAGAGTACCGTCAGATTTTGGGACAAATACCACTGCTGCACCCCAATCAGAGAAACTAGGCCTGATCAGACCTTTCCATACTAGCTGTCGTGTTTGATTGTCTAATTCCTCCTTCTCTTTCAAGGACATTCTTCGAATAGCGTGAACTACCGGCCTTGCATTCGGAATCAAAGCAATCTTGAAATCTATTTCTCTCTGCGGAGGTAAGTGAACAACTTCTTCGAACACATCCGCATAGTTCTTGACGACAGGAATACCTTTGATGAGGTCAGGAATATTCTCTGAGACTTCAGGAACATTTTCTATTTGGGCTGGAGAAATGTTCAAAGCTTCCCAGAAGTCTTTTCTACTAGCATTCTGACCTTCACAGGGAATGGTTATATAGTCACCTGATTTAATCTTCGCCTTTACGACTCTGTCGGCGCATTTGACTTCAGCTTCATATTTGGTCAACCAGTCTAACCCCAAGATAAGATCAAACTCTTTAAAATTCATGACGACTGCGATGGTAGGAAACCGATAACGAGAGAAAGAAACCGTCACTCCACAAATCCAACTGAGATCAATGGAACCCCCAACTGGATTCTGGACAGTCATTGGTTCCTTCAGCTTTTTCAAATTCAAATCCAGTTTCTTAGCTGCCTCTTTGGAAATGAAGCTTCGTGACGCGCCTGTGTCAAACAGTACTTTGACTGGAATGTTTTTGACAGTTAGCGTGCCTTCTAAAACATCGGCCCTTTCTTGACTAGCTGAGGGCTCAGAAGTTTCTGCTACTTCATTTACTTGAGCTTCCTTGGTTGTTTTCAACAGCCGGCAATCTTGCTTTACATGACCAAACCGATGGCATTGATTGCATCTTTTACTTTCCCGGAGCTTCTTGCCGGATTTAAACCCATCCTTTACTTGTTTCTTTAGAGATCTGCAACTTATCGAGAGATGTACTGGCTTATTGCAGTTAGAGCATACAGTTGTCGTTACTGGTTTCTTTTCAGATTCACCCCTTTTTCTCTTAGCACTGGGCTTCTTACTGATCTCAGACGTCGTACTAGCTTCAGGGATATCAGTTTCTGACTCTGCTTTGTCACTAGAACTGACCTCTTCTTCGTCGCATAACATTCCTTTCTTATGGAGATCCTCATACTGATAAGCCATATAAATCATTTCTGAAAAAGGAAGTTTCACATGCCCCATTACTTTATTCTGATATTTCCTTTGAAGCCCGTAAATAAATCTCAAATTCTTTCTCCTCGTATTCTGAATTAGATGGGGAGCAAAGTGAGAAAGCTCGTTGAATTTCTTATGATATTCTGGGATGGTCATATCACCTTGTATCAAATAAGAAAATTCATCACATAATCTCTCGGTTGCTTCGGGAGGAGTAAATCTTTCTAAGAAAATCACTTTGAATCTATCCCAGGTGATATCACCTTCTGGATTATCCTTAACAACTGAATCCCACCAGAACAAAGCTTCATCTTTGAGTGCCCAGGAGGCCAGTAATCTTTTCTGGTCATCCCTAAGCTTTAAACCATCAAAGATCTTTTCAGCCGAACGAATCCAAGCCAGTGTCTTCATAATAGATTCTTCACTGGAGAACGGTATTCCACCCATATTTCGATATTTGATTAATAGGGCCTCAATATCCGGTTCTGTATTCCTTCTGTTTCTGACACTCATTTTCTAGTACTTCTGCAAATGGCAGATCAAGTGTCAGGTCACAGAAAAGGTATTTTAAAATATAGAAACACATACTTCAAATGTAAATGTGTCTATCAAGGTGTAATTTCATTCTGCTTTACTCATACTAGGATATTACTGATCCTATCTGTATTGAGTTGCCTGTCCTAGAACACTACTGGTTCTATTTCTGACGAGTTCGTTCAAATGTTATATTCCAGAACTAAGCTTAACCAAAGCTCTGATACCACGTTGAGACGACCCAAATCCCGTACTGACGGAGTCAAGGGTTATCTTTTGAATATAACACAGAAACAGATAATAGCAGAACAAAATTAAATAAATACACTAGATAATGAACAATAGAATATACTGGATAAAAGTAATCATCAGAGTTACACAGTATACAGGATCATACTTAGTACAAATACAGTTCAGCTATACATAAATGTCTACAGCGGAAATAAACAAAATATGTACAATAGGAGCTGAACAGCATAAAAAGAGATAAATAATAGAATCCATCTTCAGCTCCAGCTATCCAGAAAGAACCGGCTAAACCTGAATACAAGGCTGCCCATGAAGAAAAAGGGGCACCCGAGTTTGAGAGTGAAACAAACTACGAGTCAGTCATGGGACTGGTATGAGAAATCTACTCAACACATATATAATTTGACTAATCACAGGACCACGCCACTTTCGTGGAACGGGTTTACTCCATTGGATTGCCAGTGCTTTAAAACAAATCTTTCTTTTAAACATCGCTATGCTTTTTATAAAAATGAAGCCATAATAAGACTCAGTTCCCATCACACAATGCAACGCAAACCGGAGGATAGAGTTTTTACCTTATAACGGCCAAAATATGCTTGATATGAATAAAACAAAGGCATTTGATATTATTGCTAGTGTTTATATGTTTTGAAAACAATTTCAAATCATAACTATCAATCATAGGCGGCATGGGTACCATATATCATGTCGCCATATATATATACAATCAAAACCGCACGATGTCGTATTTGGAAATTGGATTTCCGTCATGAACCAAGGAAAAAGATAGTCCTTACCGAATTCGTGACTCTCTAGCCTGAGCCACAGGTACAGCCGCGACCATACCCTGGATCGTCAGGGCCGGTCCACACGAAGTGGATTATAATGCCTGAACAATGTGTTTCTCCACCCTTTGGGGTGTAAACGAGCCAACGAATAACTCCATCGGACCCGGATCGTCCGATCAAACCGAGGCGCCTCGCAACAGCAACAACCACATAGGTGAAAAGTATATAAATGTCAGGGATGGTAGGTCACTGACACCACCCTAGCTAGAAAGAAAACGCACGTCCCCCCTGAGGTCCTGCTCCCGTTTCTGGTTCATACCGGGGTGTGAGGCTCGCGATTTTACGTTATACACAAAGCTACGCCACCCAAGCGGTGCTTTGATCATCACCACAAGACTTTGTTTTTCAACAGAAGCCTTGATCACTGCATCTTAGCATGCCACACAGAATAAATCCAATGTCAGACACACAGTCCATTTACAATCCGTTCTGGGTCTGAACGAAACCGGAGGCACTAAATACCTCGCAAACCCATCGATCACCACGTACGTCTGGACGATCACCACTCATTATCCATATTTCGGGATGCCTCCCAATCAGGACCTCGGTTACCATCCAAACGAGGTGAAGATCTCCGGTCTTCAACCGTCGTATTCATCTTCGAATTTCAATCGTCGGTCAATCATTTGAAATGAGAATTAACTCGGCCTTTTCAAATAATTCACGTATATTTAAAATTTCAAATCAATTTATTTCAATGGTTAAATTATTTGACAACACCAATCTTGTTCTTTAATGTAATTTTCACACCAAACACATTCAACCATCAAAAGCCATATAAATCGAGCAAATTCAGTTTATTTCCATTCCATATCGCTTATGATATTTTATAACGATTTATCGCTATTTTTATTTATTTTAAAATAGCTAATTTATTCAAAACGACGCTTCGGGCCATAAAGCGGTCGTGGCGCTCTTTTTCTTCAGATTTGATTTACACATTTCTGAAAATCTAACCGTTGGATCTTCACAAAATTTACATCATTAGAAAGGTCTTTTCAAAACGAATCCAACGGTTCCAGTTTCGGGAAAATCCGGCGGTCGGATCTCCCGGTACAATCGTTTGAAGTTTCGATTTCAAAATACGAACTGCAGCGTCGTTATTCGATTAAATATAATTATATTTATATATATATATAAATATAATCGTTTCTGGCGCTGTTTTTCTTCAGATTTGAATTAAACATTCCAGACTATCCAACCGTTGGATTTTTACAAGGTTGGTGCCGTTGGGAAGATATTTCCAAGGCGAACCCGACGGTTGCGGTTTCGGGAAAATCCGATGGTCGGATTCCTCATACTAATCGTTTCAAATTACGATTCCGAAACACGAACTGCACGGCTTCTATTCCTTTTAATTATATTTATATTTATATATATAAATATAGTTCATTCTATAATTTCAACTATAGTTCATTCTGTATTTTCAACTTCGTTTTCACTTCAAATATTTCACTAACGCCTTAATATTTTGGAAAATTTCGCCATAACCTCCTTTGTACGGGGAGGGATTTGGAAATTTATTGGGCCGTGTTAGGTACCCAATAAATCCTAAAAAGCATTCACATATTTATAGTGATATATTCTGGTGTTTACGGGGGAGCATGTATAGATAATCACTCCAGAGAATAAATTCTCGTCACCCCGTTTCCGTGTGGAAATAAATAGTCCATGTGTCGTATCTAATAACTAGAGAGACTGATTATTGTCAACTCCAGACCCGTGTGGGGTTTTTTTAATCTGCCAATTTATCGTTATATTTTGTAGAGTCCATATCAGTCATCAGTTCAACCTGTAGTATATAATCATCGCCATACAAGCCTCTCGCTCGTATGGTAAATCTTCCACCTCGTCACACAAGCTCCAATTGCTTATGCGGAATATGATGAAGTATGCCTATCGTCAAGAAGTATGCCATGTAGCGTAGTTCAAATTTTATTGTTACTATCCTATGGCGATATTTATTATTTCACACAGAATAACCAGCACTCCGCATCCAATGGCATTCACAGGAGTTGATATAAAAAAAAATTGCGCAGCCAACTCATCAAGGCTTACCTATTTGTCGGGCACGCAAATAATTTCTTTACTCTACAGCTAATCCATTTTTCCTGTTCAACACATGCATATATATGCAGAACAAAGCCTATAATAATATTTCTAGCAAACTATTATTTATTTCAACACGTGTGTATTTTTATCAAAACGTATACATGATAAAAGAAATATATTTTTTTATCATCAAAATATTTATTCAACACGTGAATGTTTTTAACACTTCATATTCACAATAAAAATGTAGTTTTTATTGTCTATTCATTTTATTTTAAAATAGGATAACATTCAACACATGAATTTCAACTCGACGAACGAATTTCAATTCAACACATGAATATTCTCCATAGTTTGTATATATATAAAAATGTGATTTTTATCGCTAAAACTATTTGTTTAAATTCAAAAAATATTCAACACATGAATTTCGACTCAACGAATGAATTGCAACTCAACACATGAATATTCTCTATAGTTTGTATATATATAAAAATGTGATTTTTATCGCTAAAACTATTTGTTTAAAGTCAAATAATATTCAACACATGAATTTCAACTCAATGAATGAATTGCAACTCAACACATGAATATTCTCCATAGTTTGTATATATAAAAATGTGATTTTTATCGCTAAAACTATTTGTTTAAATTCAAATAATATTCAACACATGAATTTCAACTCAACGAATGAATTGCAACTCAACACATGAATATTCTTTCAACATATGCAATTTATTCCAACGAATGAAAATTATTCTAACACATGTATATTTCAGATAATTTCGGCAGCATAACGGCAGGGTAGTTAAAACCGGGACCGTCCCTAGTACGGCTCCTCGCTCTACCTTAAAACCTCGCGGTTTTTGACAATGGGGATCATGCATCTAGTTCGCACGCAGGCGGCATGTATATATTTATTTCATTTCCACAAACTAATCCTATGTGGTTTCAACCAAATATTTCTCAACCACAAACGGGTATTTTTCAATCACAATCAATCAATATCAACCACAAACAATCCCAAACAATCATTCGCTATCAATCAATTTTCACAACAATCACAACCAATAAATATCGTCCATGGTTTGTGGACAAGGGGAGTATATATATATATATTTATATATAGCAATTCACTTCTATTTCAACACATATATAATTTTTACAACGCATATACAACTTATACATCGAACATACAACTTATACGACGCTTATACATGAGGTGTACAACGCTTATATAACTCATACATCGACTATATAATTTATACATCGTCGTTTTCCATATTGTTTATAAATTAGAAATCTCACATTGGGTTCCACTCCACCAAAAATAGCAGAAGGCTCAGAAAAATATGCGGTCTCTTCTAAAATGTAGAAGGCGTCCTCACGATCACGATGTTTCCTGTTTCATCGAATTTCGTTAACATAGCAAAAAGATATGATTTTTCAAAGTTTGCAACGGTTTTAAACTGTCGAAATCAGTTAAATATGTAACAGCCGATACCTTCCTTTTGATTCAAAACTAGGTTTTGAATTAGCGCGAAATCCGTGAAGCTAGAGGGCGATCAGGTGCTGCAGCGTCGAAGAGCTACGAACGGTGCTCAGATCGGTGGTGGTGGCGGCAACTCCGGTGGTCAGACGGTGGAGAACGACGGTGACAGAGTCGTTGACTTTGCGGGCTTCGTTCTCGAGGTAGGCGGAGGGAGAGAGGGTGGGGCCAGGTCGTATTTGAAGGGGGAAGGGAGGCGCTTCGACTGGAGGTGGTGGCGGAGCCTGGCGTGGACGGTGGCACTCGAAATCGGAGGGGAAAGCTTCGATCCTTTTCCACCGTGTATCGCTTCAACGGGGAGAGAGAAACGATAATTTTTTTTATTTCTTTAAAATCTGATTGGTCCGTATATATATTTATTCAAAAATTAGGGTTTTCTTAAACGGATTCGAAATCAAACTCAACGACTGTCGCCCCTAGCGTTTTACCCCCATTTCGAACACAATGGGATATGTTTCGGATGCCCATTCGACTGTTACAGTCAGTTTTTCTTCAAATTAAAATATAAAATATTCAATATTTAATTTGAACGAACATTTCAATTTGCCAGGGTCACAAACTGATTCGAAAACTTCCAGAAAAATAAATCTAGCTATGTTTTGACGATACGGTCCGAACAAAATTAGTTTCGCCGAATTCTGAGACCGTTTGCAAAAAGGCCCATTTTTGGTCGATCCAATTTAACTGTAATTGACCAAAACACATTTTCTTTTGCCACGCTCACATACTAGCTTCAAAAATTATGAAATTTGAAACATAGCCATAACTTCACATCCCGGATCCAACAAAATTGGTTTCGTCGAATTCCGAGGTCGTATGCAAAATGGCCAATTTCACGGGCTATATAAATTTCATAGCGACCTTTCTGAAAATTCATTCGGCCATAACTTTTGCTTTCCGCTATGAAATTTCGATTTTTCAGATTTGTTAGAAAGGTATTCTCTAACAGATTTTAATATTTTTGGTTTCGCTAAAATCCGTTTTGTTTTGCACCCGGTATAGTCCGACAAAGTTTAAATTCAATTTTTGAAACTGCAGCGCCATTTCAGGCCTTGTTTATAATTATAATTAATTATATTCATTTTCAATTGTCGTTTTCAACTCAGTTTTCATTTCAATTATTTAAAATATTTATTTTAAATATCTAAAATCCATTATTTTAGCCAATAAAAAAAAATTAAATTGGTTCAGATTTTCTGGGTCGTTACATAGGGTAGTGATCAGAAATGCTTGTGGCTAGACCGTTGACCAGAGAGAGGGGAAAGAGATCTTCCCAGATCAAATTAAATAAAAATCTATCAATTTTCGATAATGCAGGGTTATCTCTTCTGCTTGTCCAAGTGAATCTACGGTTATTGATGGGCGGGTCAATGAGAGAACAAGAGTTAATGAATGAGTTGAATGAGTGAGAGTCTGAGGAGGGAGAGCCTGAATTCCGTTCAAAAGAGAAGCGAGTGGTATTGAAATCTCCACCTATGATCCAAGGGCCATTAATACTTTGCGATAGGTTAAGACAGTGTTGCCAAACTTCAGATCTAAGGTTGGGGTCATTGGGTGCCTAAATATTAGTGAAGTGGAAGAAAGTGTTTGAATGAATATGACGAAGGGTTACGTGTAAAGACGAAGGGTGAGATATAGAGTGATGAAGTGACCAGACATTTTCATTCCACGTTGTAATTAGCCCACCACGTGAGTCAGAAGCATCCACGTGAGACCAACCAGATAGACGAGGACCACAAAGTTGACGAATTAGAGAATTAGGTGGATTAGAAACTTTATATTCTTGCATAAAGAAGATATCAACATGATAAGGGGAGATAATTAGATTGACAGCATGATTTTTAGTGGGGTCCCCCGACCTTCTAATATTCCAAGATACAATCTTCATTAATTTTGGTTAGTACGCTGCTTTTTTAGGGTTTGCATGGCAGAATAGTGTGCATCATGCAGACTCACGCCCATGCAATTTGCCAATTTTTTATTTAGAGATTTACTAGTAGAAGAAAAAACAATGGGTTCAAAGAAGCTACCAGAAGTACCAAGCGGAAGTGAATGTGTCCTGTTGATTCTGGCACTCCGTCTAATTGCAGAAGATGAAACATGAGGAGAAGTTGAGTCCTGTTGCTCTTGAGTTGCTTGAACCTGCTGCTCTTGATCATCTTGAGTTTGATGCCCCTGTTGAGTTGGTATCGGAAGATGAAAAGGCACTGAAAGGTCCAGATCTGCGAGAGGGTCCCAACGTGGCACGATTTGGTCCGTATTCTATTGGATCAACATTGCAAAATCTTGTTCAAGCATTGGATTCAGTCCTGGTACCCATCTTTCTGCTTCATCTGACATCACATCATACCTGTTATCCTCAATTTGCATGTCATGCTGAGCTAATGTCTGAAAGATGTATCCGTCATGGTCGTAATCCATACCAAGGAGCAAGGTTTCAGGGCGCTGGGGGGGGGGGTGCGCGTGCTCCCAACTATCTATACGAAGCTTTACGGTGTGATTGTTTAGATGGGAGATGAAAGTACAGGGGGTGGAGATGCCTTCATAAAGTTACACCTTAGCGTAGAGGTACCGGTGGTCCACCTATGACCAATCACACGTATCGACTTCAATTAAGCGTCCCATAGGCTTGAGGGTTCGCTGATGGCGTGGGGGTCGGATCTCAAGAATTCAGGGAAGCCACTGACTTTAATCCATGAATCAGGTTCAAGGAGGGGTTCAGGATTGTCAGCGAGGGTGGAGGCTTGTTGAAGGAACACAATTTCGTCTTCCTTGGTCAGTATTTTCAGTTGAAGAGCATGATTTTTCGTGTGAATGTTTGGACAGTAGATCAGAAATGTGTTATCAGTGGTGTGCCAAATGGGTCAGTCTCGGTTAACCTCGAGGGATGAGTTGAGAGCGCGAGAGACTAACTCGATGGACCAGAGGTCGTCGATGATGGTGGCAGTGATGTATAAATAGACATCTGCCATTTCAATAAGGAGTGGAAATTTCTTCTGTGGTATGGAGAGAGAAGAAGGAGTGGAATTTGCAATGAGGGTTAACAAAGCATTGTTTCGTGTTTTTGTAGAATTAACCTCATAATTACGGTTTGAGGCATGATGAGACTTGTGGGGCCAAGACTTCTGACTGCGCAGACCTGATGTATCGCGACTCTTCAGAATGTGAGTATTGTTGGGACGGTGCGACAACTCAGCTTTCTTATGAAAAGCGGATATTTTCTTTTCGGGACAATGCGAACTTGCATGGCCGAAGCACGAACAGAAGAAGCAAATAGACGTGTTTCTACACTCATTGGCCACGTGTCGCCTATCCACACATCGCAAGCAACGTCTTTCAAATTTCAAAATCTCGATCATCTTTCTAACTGAAGTGAACGGAGGAAGGATCCGACACCTCCTGGAAGGTGGGTTAGGGAGAATGGGGGGAAGCAGTGGCGGCGTAGCAGCCACCTGGGCATAGGATTTAGCGGTGGGATAGGAAGGAAGTGAGCTAGAGGGGAAGCGGTGGACTGGGAGTGAGTCTGTGTCCAAGGGGTGGATTGAGGAGGAGTTCGACGTGGGGGCGGTTGACGACGACAGAACGGGGAGAGAGGAAGCACTGTTGAGGCTGGCGGAGGTGGAATAAGGCTGAGATTGGTTAAGACTGGGAATAGAGGACGCCATTGTTCTGTATTCGAAATGGTAATTGGAATGGGGGGATCTTTGTGAGGTTCACTCACTTGAAATTCTAAAATAAGAATCTACAGTAAAGGATATAAAGAAAATAAGAGCTTGAAGCTTCAACTGGCCTTTTAAAAACCTACTAGGAGTGCCTCTAATATCAATTACTTTAAATAGATTTACAACAGAGAATTGGAGATGGATTTATATTTAGTTTTAGGGTGATTACCTACTGAGCAAATATTATACTAACCCCCGAAATTAGGTAGTAGCCTACTCTAATTTGAAAAAACCAACAAACCCCATTTTCAGTGAGTAGCTCCCCCCTAATTAAAAAATCCAAAAATATCCTTCCACGTAGTGTTTCTACGTGGTTTCCTAGGGTACCTCATAGATGCTTTATGTGGTTCCTCAGTGCATCACGCAGTAGCCCTACGTGGTTCCTTAAAAAACCACGTAGGCATACTGCATGGTATGCTGAAGAACCACGTAGAGCATCTACGAGGTACCCTGGAAACTGGGGAAAAAATTATAATACAAGAAGGGCATTTTTGTCCTTGTATTTTCTAATGAAAACGGGGGCTACTACCTAATTTCAAGGGTTGGAATAAAATTTGCCTATCTACTGAAACTCCTTATTTTACATGCCCAATTTCACTAGTTTTAATGGAATGGAGGGTATGGCTTGGATTGGAGTGGGTTGCTGTAGTTTTCTTCTTTCTGCATTTTAAGAAAGAGAGGTGAGGATGAAGAATACCTATTGTATTCTTTCTCTCTTTAGAAGTTTGTCTTCTTAAGCACTAATTAATGCCAAAATTGGTTCATTTAGGTTGATAACATGGATGATTAGGCTTTAATATTCTACTAGTGCGAACCCGTGCTACGCACAGGGGCTGTCGCTAAAAGGTTGCTCTGGAAATATTGTATAATATTTGGTTACTTGCAATGACTTGTTTCAAAATAAATTTAGTACACAATATCGGAAATATGGCATGGTATAAAAACTATGAATATTCTGGTTTAATACAAATGCAAGTACGTTGATGTTTGCTACAACTCTATGATAGTGCATTAGACGTTCAAAATAGCATAGCATAGATGAATGTTTCATCAATGTTTGACCAAAGTGTAGCGGTGAGCATTCGGTCAATTCGGTTCGTTTAAACGTAAAAAATCTCAAACCGAATTAAAACCGAAATTTTTTCGGATCAGACCGAACCGAATTAATTTCGGTTAATTCGGTCGGTAACCAACTTAACCAAACTTGAAAGATGTATACAAATTATGGATTCACTCGATATAAAACATAAATTCATGTTTGGAGAAATTCTATATCGTAAATTTTGCATTTATGATAAAACTTGATCTATTTACACTAAAGGTCATTGTATTATATAACTAAATTAATTATTTAAAGTACTACAATACTATAAAATTAGATAATAAATTAAAAGATTGGTCAAACCGATAACCAAAAAATATATTTTACAAACCGAATTCAAACCGATTTAGTTTTGAAACCGAACCGAACCGACCCGATCAAAATGAAGCGGTTTGGTCGGTTAATTCGGGTTTGAACCAAATATTGCTCACCCCTACCAAAGTGCAGATGAAAATCATATTAACTAAGTGAGTCATATAATTATACTTGCAAATAAAGTTGAAGACATATACAATTATAGAATACAATAAGCGCATTCTGGAAACAATACGCAGCAAGTTCCAACAGGCAGACACAGCCGTGGATCTAGAAACCATGCAAGTGGAAGTTAAGGGTGTGTTTGGTTAAAAATGAGTTTTGGGTTTTTAGTTTCCAAAATTAATTACAAAACTTTAAAGGTATAGAAGGAGGAATAGTAGAATGAAAGCAAAACGGAGGGGACCGCGGAGGGGATGTAGCAATCATGAAATGAGGATTTGGTCTCCATGTTTCTCTCATTTCTCAAAACATAAAAATGAATAAAAGTTGTTTTTTATTTTGTGTGTTAACTTTGTTTTCTAAAATTGTTGTTTTCCATGATTTACATGCATTGTGCGCATTTTTGTATTGGACGAATACCCAAAACTTAAAATGGTAAACCAAACACTACCTAAATTTTTGACAGCATTTTCACTTAATTTACAGACCAAGCAGGTATAAACACTTCTGCTATACATAAGTATCATATCATATAAGATTAAATAATTTTTAAGTTACAAATATTTCCAATGCAACCAAATATAACAATGCTGATAGAATATAGTAAGGATAGCATTCATGCACTATTCACACTAAATACTTGAATACTTACTCTCCAACGCATATACCAGGTTTACATGTTATGAAAACTTTGTACTATTGGTGATGCCTTCATGTCAGGTATATGGAAATTATAATTCTAACACAGCTACAGTCTACCATTGCACCAACTTGAAATGATACTGATTTTCATTTACTAACTTAATTCACTCAGCATGTTGATGAGCGAGGACAAATAGCATACATGAACTTCATCCACTCAGCATCATTTTATGTAGTTGAAATTTACAGGTTCTCGAATCCTAACGCTGCATGTTGACACTGATAGTGTCTGAGTTTATATTAGCCTTCATTATCCTTCAAAACCTATATAAATATTCAAACTTTAGTCTATGTAAAACTCAAAATAATAAACTATTTAACCTATACACTGGAAACACAGCAAGTTTTGTGAGAATTATGTTTAGTTGGGAATAAGCCTAGATCATGATGGTAAAACATAAAGGAGCAAAGAACTTTTTTGGTAGTTGTACTTTGACATTAGTAAATTTAGCAACCATTATGGCTATCTTATAAAAGGGAAAATATAAAATAAAAAGAACTGCACTAAAATGTTGCACTTGCAAAATTGAAAGCTTACCATAGTAGATAGTAGGAGCACAAGAAACAATAAAAATAGTGTGAACGTCGATAATGGACATGAATCTTCTTTTATTAAAATAAGCTACATCTATTGCTGATTAAATTTGAAGAAAGTAGAAATTTTAATACAATGGACATTGTGTGTATTTTTATAATGTATTTCAACCGCTGTATATAGACAGCAGAAAGGGGCATGTGATCCAAATAAAACCCTGAACATGTAGCTATTTATATCTAGTTGTAAAATAAATTGCATGAGGATTTTGAGCAATAATGATTATACGCCGACTCTCCCTGTAGATGGGAAAATTTATTATGAGAAAGAATCGACTTTTGTATTAAAAAGACAGAAAATACCTTACGAATTCAAAACATTCAAATTCCAAACGATCATTGGTATATTTGTAGTTTCATCATCATAGTTCTGCAATGCATATGTAGTTGGTAGTCCAAACCATCGTGTTTGTTACTATGATGTGTCATACATTTAAAAGAAAATCCAAACTATCGTGAAAAATAAAAATATACAAAACAAAAATCATAGCATGGTGGTAGAAGGGAGTGGAGGGTAGGTTGAAGAAAGAAAATTGTATTACATACTATATGATGAAATTGCTAATAATGTAATAAACTCATTTCAAGTTTCTGTAAATTCATTTCGGACTATATTAGTTTAATCATCCTTTGTAATATTGTTAAATTAGTGCATATCATGAGTACGACAACGTAATAGTGTAATAGTTTACTCAAGGTTTTAGAAAATGCTAATAGCTATGTAGGTAAAACTCTCATTTTAGAATAATCTGAGTACAAATTTAAAGCTACATATATTTCATTCGAGAATGATCTAGATTTCAAACATGAGAAATGTAATCGATTTTAGTTCCCTAACTATGCAGCTAACATGCCAATAAGGACTCTTGGTGACTAAACATGAACTCACAAGGTTAGATGAGCTTCCTGACAAACAAATTAGAATGATTTTACATCAACAAAGAACATAGTACTATAAAATCATCATAATACAACGACTGCTGTAGTATTAAAGGTCAATACCCATATTATCATTATTGCTATAAATAATAAATTCAATTCAAATCGCGGTTGTAATTGTTTATTTCTAAAGCTAACCTCAAATTTTCATGCAGAGTTACACAACTTGATAATTCTGATTGACCAAAATTGTAATTTCTTCATTCGCAAGATTTATCAGAAGTTGGAAAAAACCCTTGCCATCAGATTTTGAATTCAGATGACATGAGTATTAAAATTATGTTAAAATCAACTTTTCACCGATAGATTAATATGAAACTACTGACATTCAAAAAAAAAAATAGATAACTATATATAGAAAAATGTAAATTAAGGGTTCATATTGGAGCACAAACAACTCAATTATTGCTATAAACTATCACCAATGAATTCGTCTAAACCTCCAGATTTCATATGGCAAGACATTCAAGCTTTGAAGGTCAATCAGATCGTTCAGTTCCATAATTGCATGAACAAACAAATTATAAATAAAACAAAAGTAAAGACAGAATATATTTTTCTTTACAAAACTTTCATACAAAGAGTTATGTAATTTCAAAAAATATATTTTAGATGTAGCCACATCATTATTTCAAACTTATACATCGTTATACAATATTTATCAAAAATCAGAAGTTAACGATAGATCAAAGATTATTAAGATAACCATATATAGAAAAATGTTAAATTTATGTTATCCCAAATTTAGAATAGTTGAAGTTTGCAATAGATTGAGACATATGAACCCAATATTGGAGTTATACTAACATATGTTTAAATCAATTCAACTATCAATGTTTTATATCGTAAGATATTAAATTTATGATGGTTAGTTACATGTCGATTGCATAGTCATTCAAACGATTGAAATGTGAATGTCAAAACAGTGAAACAAAATAATGAAAATATTTTATGAACACATATTTCGTACGAAGAAATGAGAGCAGTTGAAAAATATATTTATATTAGATTTACAATAAGTCACATCATTACTTATTAAATATATCATTAATATTATTTCTTGTGTAACTTCTGTGCTGGATATATTAGGAGTATGCGAGGTTTTATTCAGATGACTCAAAAGACTATCCAATATGCATAACGTGAAAAAGGAGAAGTAAATTTCAATATCTCAATGAAAGGATTTATGTAACGACCCGTATTTTTAGCCGTTGAATTCTAAATATTTAAATTGTTTTAAATATTTGATTTGAATTATATATAGGAATTCATTTAATAAAACGAAATTTAAACGTATAATTTATAATATAATTTAAAACAAGCTCAAATAGTCGCGGTAGTTCATAATTTACGATTTAAACTTCAACTGAATATACAGGATCCAAAATAAGTCGGATTTCTTTGAAACAAGAAACGTTCGAATCTATTTGATTATATTTTTCTAATGGAAGAGAAAAATCGAGTTTTCATATTGTAGATTTTGTTTTACGTCCAAATCAAATTTAGAAATAGTCGCTATGGAATCATGTATACGCCATAACGGTTTATTTAATATAATTAAATATTGATTTCAATTTTGGACAAGCCCTTTGAGACGTAGATATAATTTAATTTTTAGAATTTTACTGAAATTTTTAATTTGCAAAACAAGCTACTTTTATTTGGAGTATTTTGCACCCTATATCAATATTTTGGGGTTTCACAATATAAGTTAAACTACCGATATTATTATATTTTTTGGATCGTGGTACCTCGTTGGACACGACCGCACTCTTATTTTTGTCCGTAGTAGTTCAGACATGAATGAAAACCTTATGTACCCAACATAACAATCAACCTGTACCTGAATATACATGAATATTTTACATTAAAGGAAAAGAGGATACATCGTTATGCCTTAGTATCAAGACTGTGAACAATATTTTTATAACAAAATCCCGTCACATCATTTTAAAATCTCAGCAAATAGTGTTAGTTGGTAAAACATTTCAGCATCAAATTCTAGAAAAGGTAAAATACCGTATGCCCTACAGTTGTTGATGGATTAAACAAATAAAAACAAAACCGTGAACGCTGAGGTATTTTATCCCTTGATCCAAAAGTAAATTTGGTTTTGTTCCCTTCAAGCTACTTAAGTGCGTGATTGCCAATATAATAAAGAGCCGTGATTGCCAAGCTAATAAAGGACCGTGTTTGCCAAGTTTCTGAAACCGTGCTCTCTAAGGTGTTAAAACCGTGGATACCAAGGCATTCTTCGTTATAAATTAACCCAACATCCTTTCTCGCCGTAAGCCCAAATCCCTCTTTCTATTTCATCGCCCCTTTTCTATTCCATCATTCTGTTAAAACCAAAAGGTACCGATCATTTTAATTCTTCCATAAATGAAAATAAATCAAATATAGAATGAAATTGAATAAATATCTCGATCATATTTCCGCCATAGCTTTATGCCTGTACTATTAAAAATCCGGTGCGGCATGTTGGTTTCTGGTTCACGTTCGAACCAGAAAATCTAGGGCTGAGCTTTGACTTCTTCGTGGTCATCAAGGAGGCGAGGTGTAGAGAGGTGATAGTGGTAAGGGTGAGTGGAAGAAAGGGGTTGTCACACTGAGTACAACAGTGAGCTGTTTGGTGGGATTAGTGCTGATTTTGGTAGAAGGAATGAGGGTGCGGTTTGATTAAGAAAACCGTGGCCATGGGTTTGGTTTTATTGCTTCGGTGTTAACACAGGAAGAAGGTATTTAACTGAAAAGAGAAATGAGTGTAGAAAGCAGGGGACTGGAAATTGGACCGCGATGTTTTCTTGAAAAGGTATGGGGTTAGACGCCGATTATTTGAGCTAATCATAGTTTCATTAAAGCCCTAATGGTGGTATTAGTTAATAATGAGATTAGGAATATAAATATATTTTAATGGATGGTGAGTTCCAGTTTGCAATAGTGGAGATAGGGCGGAAGCAGACGGTGTAGTTTTGAACCTAGATTTTCGTTGAATTAGGGAAGGACATTGGTTGGAGAAGAGGACGTGATTTGGAGTGATGCTGGAGTAAGGGTCGGTTTATAAACCTGGAAGAAGAAGTATGGTTTTGATTAGAAAAGTATTTGCAGACAACCTTGTTTAAGGGGACGTGATAAGAAAAAGGGGGTCAGGATTGGGGAATCGGCGCTTAATAGTGGTAGTATTGCTCAATGTAGATGGGGTCAATAATGGTGATCGCGGATCGGTAAGCAGCTACAAGTTTGAGCTAGGAGTTGTCGTACTGTTACACTTGAAAAAAAAAGTATTCAATGGTGGTGAAGACATTTGTTTTTGAATCGGACGAAAACGGTTACGATGGAATCATAACGACGAAACCTATGTTGGGGAGCTAATGTGGCTGGGAGTGAAGTTATTGGAATTTCGTGGAAAAATTAAATGCTTGTTTCGTTTTAAATGAAACAACGCAGAATCATCAACCGCGAACCAAGGTGAGTAAACTCACTAACTCTGACTCATTTATATTTTTATATAAACGAGTTTTAATTTATTTCTAGTAATTTTATACTGTGTGATAGTTTTTGAATGAATTGTTGATAAAATTGGTTGAATGGTTGATATGGTTATATAGTTGATCGATAATCATTTCTGTTATTAATTAATGTTGATTATTGTAACAACCCGTAAAATGCGAGCCAGTTTGAAATTTTTATTTCGGCGATTTTAGCGAATTTTGAATATTTAAAATGAATTATTTTAAATAAAATCGACGAGAAATTTATTTAGAATGGAATTCGACGTATATATTTTATACGTCGTCGTTAGAATATAAATATTTATATATAATTATAATTAGAATTGAAAATGGCGCGGTAGTTCGATAATTCGATTTCAAACTTCAATTGAATGTACCGGGTGCAAAACAATCCGGATTTTAGTGAAACCAAAAATAATGGAATCGAATAGTGAATATCTTTCCAACGAATCCGAAAAATCAAAAGTTCGTAGCGGGAATCAAAAGATATGTCCAGTTGAAAATTCTGAATAGTCGCTATGGAATTCAGGCCCTTAAAAATGGACATTTTGCAAATGACCTCGGATTTCGACGAAACCAGTTTTGTTGGGTCCGTGATGTCAAATTATTGCTAGGTTTCAAATTTCATAATTTTTCGAATCAATATGTGAGCGTGGCAAAGGAAAACGCGTTTGACCAGTTTCAGTTGATTTTAATCGACTGGAAATTGGCCATTTTTCAAACGGTCTCAGGATTCGACGAAACTAGTTTTGTTAGGACCGTATCGTCAATACGAAGCTAGAAAATATTTTTCTGGAATTTTTCTAGTTAGTATGTGACCCCGGTAATTTGAAATGTGCGTTTAAAATTCAATATAGTGATTTAAATGAAAATTCAAAAGGAAACTGATTGTAACAATCGAATCAGCTTGCGATACATATCCCATTGTGTTCGGAATGGGGGTGAAACGCTATGGACGACAGGCGGTGGGCCTCGTTTAGTGGTCGTATGTAAAAGTCAACTTTTAGAGATTATATAATATATATATAAAAAAAAAAAGAGAGAAAAACCTTTCCTCCCCCTTAAAAACGTTCTGGCCCCCCCTTTTACCTTTCAAAACAGATAATTCGATTTAGGAAAAAAAAAAAAAAAAAAGAACAGCGAATCGCGCCCTTCCAGGCTGCAACCGCCGCCGCCACGGGTGGCCATCGCCACCGCCGTCGATGCATGACGTCGCAGCCGCCACCTCCTTTCCCCCTTCGACTGGCGACTGGCGCGAAGACCCCCCCCCCCAGCAGAGAGACCACCGACGCCGCCTCGAAGAGCCTCCCGCACCCACTGACGAACCCACCACCGCGCGAGCCACCCTCCGCCTAACACCTGACCGCGATATCCTCCTAGCTCCATCCAATTCCGACAGTAACCCCCCCCCCCTCCTCGAAAAAGGTATGGTTTTCCTATTTAATTTAATTTATTTAATTAGGTTAAACTGAAATTTTTTAAAAGTATTAAAAACTGATTTTTTTAAAACTGAATTTATGAAAAGTGAAAACTGAATTTTTTTAAAAGGTATAAAACTGATTTAAAGGGAATTTTAAAACTAATTTGTTTTTAAAATAAAAACTGAACTGATTTTGTTTTAGATATTAAAACTGATTTTATTTTATGATTTTTAATTGAAAAGATATGATTTTTAGATTTTTAAAGGATTAAAAATATGATTTTTATATTTTTAAAGTATTAAAAAAATATAATCTTTACTATATATATGATGTAAAAATATGATTTTTGTTTAATGTTAAGAACGGATTTTGAAAAATGATTTTTAAAAATAATTTTAAAACTGATTTTTGAAAAGTTTAAAAACTAACTTTTGAAAAGATTTGAACTTTATAAGTTAAAAGATTATATTTTTATAATATGATAAAAATGATATTTTTATCATATAAAGATGACATTTTGAGTCACGAAGATCAGAAATTATATATGGATATATATTGTTTCAAAAGGAGGATTTTCTATATAAAAGAAACATGTGTTTTGAAAGAAAATTATATTTTGTTTTAGAAAGCAAAATATAATGATAAGATTTTTTTTAGTTGAAATAAAAATTCGATTTTTATATATGGAACTTTGAAATAAAAATTCGATTTTTTATATATTGAATAACATAATAAAAATTCGATTTTTACATATGTAGAGAATACGGGCGGAGGTAACAAAAAGGCGAAACGACGAAGACTTCTGCAAATGAAGTGCCGTGGAGCTAAGATAGCTAATCTGTGAGAATTTCTCACCTTTCAATTTATTTTTCTAGTTATATATATATATACTAGGATGCAGACGGTGCTTAGTAGCACCCGACACAATCGTCCACAGACCATGGACTTGTTTGTTTGATTGTTTGGTGATTGATTGCGAATTGGTTTGAATGTGGTTTGTGGTGTGAAAAATCGAATCGATAAATTGGTTAGGATTAGACGTGCGCCGTTATAAGGCGTAGGAGTAAGGCTAGGTTAGACCCTTACTCCAAATTTTGTGGTTTGCAAAATGAAATTGATATGATTGATGTGTGAATGGCGTGGGCCTTCACTAGACCGGGGATAAGGCTAGGCCTTGTCCCGTTTCTAGTATCGTGCCGTTATGCCGCCGAAATTTTCTAAAAATGTGTTAGAAAATAAAAATATCATTTTATTGTGTAAATGAATTGAATAGAAATTCATAGATTGAAATAAAATGTTTTGTCGTTAAAGATATAATTTTTAACGTGAATGTGAATAAATGAATAGTTATAAACAAATCGGCCGATTTGTTTGTATATACACTGATTTGACTGATATTGATTGGGTCGATAAATTTTACACATCGCCCAATTGCACAAATAAAATCTGTGTTTGATTGTTTGAAACCCCACACGGGTGTTGGGATGAAATTTGAAGTTCACTCATCCTGATTGATTAAATATGTCGATCGATTGATTGACAGGCTGTTATAAGCGTTGAATATCTATATTTGATGCTTATACAGTGTAGTGCACTTTGGTTGATGGTTGATTATTTTCAATGTTATTATATACATGTGTTGTATGAAAATCCATATAATTAATTTTATATGGTAATTGATTGGGCCTCATTCCAATCGTGAAAATAAAGAATATTTTGATAATAACAAATATTTTGATAATAGGAAATATTTGAAATAGAATATTTGAAAATAGAAATTTATGAAGCCGTGTTGATTAGATTGACGCCATTTTGACGTAAACGATATTTATATCGATTTTATTCATTTTAAAATGAATATTGAAAAGTAATCTCGAAATCGAATATTTCGAAATGAAATGAATTGAAAACGAATTCAAATTGAATTGAAAACGAATTCAAAATGAATTGAAAACGATTTCGAAATGAATTGAATTGAAAACGAATTCAAAATGAATTGAAAACGATTTCGAAATGAATTGAATTGAAAACAAATTCAAAATGAATTGAAAAGGATTTCGAAATGAATTGAATTGAAAACGAATTCAAAATGAATTGAAAAACGATTTCGAAATGAATTGAATTGAAAACGAATTCAAAATGAATTGAAACGATTTCGAAATGAATTGAATTGAAAACGAATTCAAAATGAATTGAAAACGATTTCGAAATGGATTGAATTGAAAATGAATTCAAATTGAATTGAAATTTGAATTGAATAGAAATGAATTTTAAAACGAATTTATAAAGAAGAATTCAATTTTGATTTGAATTGAAAAGAAAATTGAAATAGCTTTTGAAACGATTTTTTTTAAACTATTTATATAATTCGTTTTAAATAGGAATCGACGAAATATATATTATATATATAATATAATGGCCTGAATAGAACGCGCCGCGCCGCGGCAGTTCGTGAATTTCGACCATTTATTTCAAACGGACATTACGGGAGATCCGACCGTCGGATTCTCCTAAAACCGGAACCGTTGGGTTCGTATCGAAAAGAGCTTTCTAACGAATATTAGAAATTTGAAATCTAACGGTTGGATTTGGAATTACGTCCAAATCAAATTCGAAAAAGGTCGCTGTAAGTGCAGTTCGATGGCCATTGTTGGAAATCGACTGTACGGGCCTTGATAAAATTATTAAAAATAGTAATAATTTGTGTAAAATCATAAGAAATGATTTAGAAAGAATTGGGATGAAAAACTCCATATTTGAAAAGATAGAAATAGATTTTTATCGAAATGAACTAGTTTTGAACTAGAATTATAATTCTATTTATTTTTAAATAAATAAATTGAATTCGAAAAGGGTTTTGAAAATAACCAAAATTTCCAATGATTGCATTGGAGTGGATTTGAATCGAAATTGTCTTCGGAATATTTCGATGTTGGAATTCGTGATTATACAGGTGTTGTTATGGAAATTTGAAAGATATATTTTTATATCGTTATTTCCAATACGACATTTGTTAATCGTAGAATTTGATATTGAATATAGGCCGATATATTTTCTATTCAGAGCCTTGTATTTAATATCAAATGTGATTTGGGTTTGTCGTGAATGGTGTCTTCACTAACACCGTTCTTGAACCCAGTTGAGAAAAGATTAAATCTTTTTATTTAGATTTAATGAAGTGTACCAATTAAATAATATTTAATTGGAATTGAATTGATATTGATTTTTGGGTTTATCGTGAACAGTGTTTTAAATAACACTTGTTCTTTAACCCGATAATTAATGAATGTGATTTGGGTTTGTCGTGAATGGTGTCTTCACTAACACCGTTCTTGAACCCAGTTGAGAAAAGATTAAATCTTTTTATTTAGATTTAATGAAGTGTACCAATTAAATGATATTTAATTGGAATTGAATTGATATTGATTTTTGGGTTTATCGTGAACAGTGTTTTAAATAACACTCGTTCTTTAACCCGATAATTAATGAATGTGATTTTGGGTTTATCGTGAACCGTGTTTTAAATGACACTGATTCTTTAACCCAGATAATGATTAAAACTAAGTGGAGTTTTAATGAATCTTTAATTAGATTGAAAAGATCGAGAATGGAGTATCACCAGTTTTGCTCCAGGCGATAGTTAAATCTTTAATTAGATTTGAACGTGAAATTTAGAAACTAACTGTCGGTTAGCTAAGTAGAATGGTTTTCTGGATATTGATCTGATGTTGGTTTCGGCCTTCGGGGTTAATATTTGGGGAATTATTCTCTTGATTAATTTACGGTTAGTGACTGATGAATTGGAATGAGGCGTATGTTGTGTTTGTGTAACACTTTTATAATATATACGCGAGTTATTCGGAAAGACCGGGTTTATCCCATTCTGAATAACTGATACGACGATAAGTCGAAGATGAAGACGGTGGTCGAAGACCGGAGGTCTTCACGTCGTTTGGGTAATTACTGATGATCTTGATTGGGCTGTACACCCAAGAAGATGGAAACAGTTAGTGATCGTCCAGACGTACTTGGAGATCGATGGATATGCGGGGTACTAGGTGCCTCCGGTTTCGTTCAGACCCAGGACGGACTTGTAAATGGACTGTGTGTCTGACATCGGATTTCATTCTGTGTGACTGATATCGGTTGCATAGGATGGTTTGCCTGTGTGGCATGCTAAGATGCAAATGATCAAGGCTTCTGTTGAAAAGCAAAGTCTTGTGGTGATGATCAAAGCACGGCCTTTGTGGCGTAGCTTTGTGTAACGTTTACCTCGCGTGTTTTACACCCGGTATGAACCAAAAACGGGAGACGGACCTCAGGGAGGACTTGCGTTTCTTTCTAGCTAGAAGTGGCGTCAGTGGTTTTACACGCCCTGACGAGTTTGACTTATGTGGTTGTTGCTGTTGCGAGGCGCCTCGGTTATATCGGTTTCGGCCGATGCATTCTGGTCGGCTGACGGACCAGACTTACACCCCATAGGGTGGGGAAACGTAGTGTTCAGGAATTTTAATCCACATCGGTGGACCGGCCCTGTCGCTCCAAGGCTTGACTGAGTACTTGCCTAGACATGGGCTAGATTGTCTGAAATCGGTTGAGGATCTTGCCCCTAGCCTCGGTTCATAGTTGGAAACCCAATTTCCAAATACGTGACTTTGCGATTTTGATTGTATAACCTATATATGGCGACATAGTGGTATGGGGCATTCATGCCGCCTATGATTGATACTTATGATTTGAAGTGTTTTATACACTATGCACTTATAATAGTATCAAATGATTTGTTTTAAACGTATCAAGCATTCTTTGGCTGTTATAAGGTAAAAACCCTATCCCCCGGCTTGCGTTGCATTGTGTGATAGGACCTGGGTCTTATAACAGCTTCATTTTTCTTTATTTAGCATTGCGCTGTTTGTTTTATGCACTGGTATTCTTGGGAGGAAACCCGTTCCGTGTTATACGGCGTGGTCCCTTGATTTACCTAACTTTGAAAATAAAGATAATAACTGTTTTTAGTTCTCACACCAGTCACATGACTGACCTGGAGTTTATTGTTTTAACCTAAACTCTGGGTGCCCTTATTTTGACACGGGCAGCTAGTAGTTTTGGGTTTTGCAGATTTATATTCACAGGATCCTGGTTTACAGCTGGAACGATATCCGGAAAGCTTTGTATCCGTATATCTCCTTCTAGTTGTGTATTGTATTATTTTCCGCTGCGATGTATTTAAATGTAATTTAAATCTCTGATATTTCTGTGTAGTATTCGTTTATACTCTGTATATTCTTGTAATCTGATGCATTGTTGTAATAAGCAGTGAAATGTTCTTCTGTATGCGTTCTGTTGTGGTTTGTTCTCGAACTATCCGACGCTTACCTTTACGGGGAAGTTGCGGGTCTTCACACGTGGTATCAGAGCTTTGGTTTACAAAGCTAGAGAACAAGACACATTAGAAACATACGAAAGAATTCATCAGATGATTGGATTAGTAATATCCAATCAGAATGACTCGTTAGAGATAGGATCAGTAGTATCCTAGAACGAGTGTGAAGGGTATATTTTTGAAAATGAAAACAAATTTTTGGTTTTGAAGATTTAAACCAATTATTCGTATTTGATTATCTATTTATATTGATGTGGACAATCCAGTATATATAGATTTTGCGTATACGTCTGATCCGCGTGTATTCGAAGTTTTAATATATTGGATAGATATAGCATCACACTCTAGTCGCCCGAAGATGGTACTGATGATTGTCATGACATCATCAGTATTTATGTTCGTGTTTCGAAGGTGTGATTTTCTATATATTTCCATTAGGCTGGTGTGAGAACCAAAACTTATATATAGCTACAATACATTGTTGTGAATTGGCATCAAAAACATGATTTTTGTATATGTATCAAAATTATGAATTTGAAACTTTAAATTCACAAATTGATTGATGTTTGTATTGTTAGTTCATTTGTTTGCTAATTTTGAACCATTATGCCTAATTGGATCAAATATTGACTTGTATCGAAATTTGGTCGCATTTGTTTGCATATACATATATATCATTGAACAGGTCATAGCAAGGAGGCTAGAGCCAGAGAATAAAATTTGTTTGCCCGACAAATAGGTACATGTTTACTACATAATTTCCTGTTTTGTTTGGGTGATGATGATTTTGTGAGCCTATTGGCTAGCCGCTTGGCTTTTTCTTTTTCTTTTTGAGATCTGAAGGACCGGGGAAGCTATTTGAAATTCCCCGATGCTCCCGGTGCAGGGGAGGTTATGGCGAAATTTTTCAAAAATTTAGGGTGTTAGCCAAATTTTTGAAATTTTGAAAATTCTCAGAAACTAAAGAGTTGGAGAATGGAAGCCAGATCGAATATAGTGTTGAATAATCAAACCACTTTCGACTTTGTTCCTTTTCGGGGACGAAAAGTTTTAAGTGGGGGAGATTGTAACAACCCGTAAAATGCGAGCCAGTTTGAAATTTTTATTTCGGCGATTTTAGCGAATTTTGAATATTTAAAATGAATTATTTTAAATAAAATCGACGAGAAATTTATTTAGAATGGAATTCGACGTATATATTTTATACGTCGTCGTTAGAATATAAATATTTATATATAATTATAATTAGAATTGAAAATGGCGCGGTAGTTCGATAATTCGATTTCAAACTTCAATTGAATGTACCGGGTGCAAAACAATCCGGATTTTAGTGAAACCAAAAATAATGGAATCGAATAGTGAATATCTTTCCAACGAATCCGAAAAATCAAAAGTTCGTAGCGGGAATCAAAAGATATGTCCAGTTGAAAATTCTGAATAGTCGCTATGGAATTCAGGCCCTTAAAAATGGACATTTTGCAAATGACCTCGGATTTCGACGAAACCAGTTTTGTTGGGTCCGTGATGTCAAATTATTGCTAGGTTTCAAATTTCATAATTTTTCGAATCAATATGTGAGCGTGGCAAAGGAAAACGCGTTTGACCAGTTTCAGTTGATTTTAATCGACTGGAAATTGGCCATTTTTCAAACGGTCTCAGGATTCGACGAAACTAGTTTTGTTAGGACCGTATCGTCAATACGAAGCTAGAAAATATTTTTCTGGAATTTTTCTAGTTAGTATGTGACCCCGGTAATTTGAAATGTGCGTTTAAAATTCAATATAGTGATTTAAATGAAAATTCAAAAGGAAACTGATTGTAACAATCGAATCAGCTTGCGATACATATCCCATTGTGTTCGGAATGGGGGTGAAACGCTATGGACGACAGGCGGTGGGCCTCGTTTAGTGGTCGTATGTAAAAGTCAACTTTTAGAGATTATATAATATATATATAAAAAAAAAAAAAGAGAGAAAAACCTTTCCTCCCCCTTAAAAACGTTCTGGCCCCCCCTTTTACCTTTCAAAACAGATAATTCGATTTAGGAAAAAAAAAAAAGAACAGCGAATCGCGCCCTTCCAGGCTGCAACCGCCGCCGCCACGGGTGGCCATCGCCACCGCCGTCGATGCATGACGTCGCAGCCGCCACCTCCTTTCCCCCTTCGACTGGCGACTGGCGCGAAGACCCCCCCCCCCCAGCAGAGAGACCACCGACGCCGCCTCGAAGAGCCTCCCGCACCCACTGACGAACCCACCACCGCGCGAGCCACCCTCCGCCTAACACCTGACCGCGATATCCTCCTAGCTCCATCCAATTCCGACAGTAACCCCCCCCCCCCTCCTCGAAAAAGGTATGGTTTTCCTATTTAATTTAATTTATTTAATTAGGTTAAACTGAAATTTTTTAAAAGTATTAAAAACTGATTTTTTTAAAACTGAATTTATGAAAAGTGAAAACTGAATTTTTTTAAAAGGTATAAAACTGATTTAAAGGGAATTTTAAAACTAATTTGTTTTTAAAATAAAAACTGAACTGATTTTGTTTTAGATATTAAAACTGATTTTATTTTATGATTTTTAATTGAAAAGATATGATTTTTATATTTTTAAAGGATTAAAAATATGATTTTTATATTTTTAAAGTATTAAAAAAATATAATCTTTACTATATATATGATGTAAAAATATGATTTTTGTTTAATGTTAAGAACGGATTTTGAAAAATGATTTTTAAAAATAATTTTAAAACTGATTTTTGAAAAGTTTAAAAACTAACTTTTGAAAAGATTTGAACTTTATAAGTTAAAAGATTATATTTTTATAATATGATAAAAATGATATTTTTATCATATAAAGATGACATTTTGAGTCACGAAGATCAGAAATTATATATGGATATATATTGTTTCAAAAGGAGGATTTTCTATATAAAAGAAACATGTGTTTTGAAAGAAAATTATATTTTGTTTTAGAAAGCAAAATATAATGATAAGATTTTTTTTAGTTGAAATAAAAATTCGATTTTTATATATGGAACTTTGAAATAAAAATTCGATTTTTTATATATTGAATAACATAATAAAAATTCGATTTTTACATATGTAGAGAATACGGGCGGAGGTAACAAAAAGGCGAAACGACGAAGACTTCTGCAAATGAAGTGCCGTGGAGCTAAGATAGCTAATCTGTGAGAATTTCTCACCTTTCAATTTATTTTTCTAGTTATATATATATATACTAGGATGCAGACGGTGCTTAGTAGCACCCGACACAATCGTCCACAGACCATGGACTTGTTTGTTTGATTGTTTGGTGATTGATTGCGAATTGGTTTGAATGTGGTTTGTGGTGTGAAAAATCGAATCGATAAATTGGTTAGGATTAGACGTGCGCCGTTATAAGGCGTAGGAGTAAGGCTAGGTTAGACCCTTACTCCAAATTTTGTGGTTTGCAAAATGAAATTGATATGATTGATGTGTGAATGGCGTGGGCCTTCACTAGACCGGGGATAAGGCTAGGCCTTGTCCCGTTTCTAGTATCGTGTCGTTATGCCGCCGAAATTTTCTAAAAATGTGTTAGAAAATAAAAATATCATTTTATTGTGTAAATGAATTGAATAGAAATTCATAGATTGAAATAAAATGTTTTGTCGTTAAAGATATAATTTTTAACGTGAATGTGAATAAATGAATAGTTATAAACAAATCGGCCGATTTGTTTGTATATACACTGATTTGACTGATATTGATTGGGTCGATAAATTTTACACATCGCCCAATTGCACAAATAAAATCCGTGTTTGATTGTTTGAAACCCCACACGGGTGTTGGGATGAAATTTGAAGTTCACTCATCCTGATTGATTAAATATGTCGATCGATTGATTGACAGGCTGTTATAAGCGTTGAATATCTATATTTGATGCTTATACAGTGTAGTGCACTTTGGTTGATGGTTGATTATTTTCAATGTTATTATATACATGTGTTGTATGAAAATCCATATAATTAATTTTATATGGTAATTGATTGGGCCTCATTCCAATCGTGAAAATAAAGAATATTTTGATAATAACAAATATTTTGATAATAGGAAATATTTGAAATAGAATATTTGAAAATAGAAATTTATGAAGCCGTGTTGATTAGATTGACGCCATTTTGACGTAAACGATATTTATATCGATTTTATTCATTTTAAAATGAATATTGAAAAGTAATCTCGAAATCGAATATTTCGAAATGAAATGAATTGAAAACGAATTCAAATTGAATTGAAAACGAATTCAAAATGAATTGAAAACGATTTCGAAATGAATTGAATTGAAAACGAATTCAAAATGAATTGAAAACGATTTCGAAATGAATTGAATTGAAAACAAATTCAAAATGAATTGAAAAGGATTTCGAAATGAATTGAATTGAAAACGAATTCAAAATGAATTGAAAAACGATTTCGAAATGAATTGAATTGAAAACGAATTCAAAATGAATTGAAACGATTTCGAAATGAATTGAATTGAAAACGAATTCAAAATGAATTGAAAACGATTTCGAAATGGATTGAATTGAAAATGAATTCAAATTGAATTGAAATTTGAATTGAATAGAAATGAATTTTAAAACGAATTTATAAAGAAGAATTCAATTTTGATTTGAATTGAAAAGAAAATTGAAATAGCTTTTGAAACGATTTTTTTTAAACTATTTATATAATTCGTTTTAAATAGGAATCGACGAAATATATATTATATATATTATATATATAATATAATGGCCTGAATAGAACGCGCCGCGCCGCGGCAGTTCGTGAATTTCGACCATTTATTTCAAATGGACATTACGGGAGATCCGACCGTCGGATTCTCCTAAAACCGGAACCGTTGGGTTCGTATCGAAAAGAGCTTTCTAACGAATATTAGAAATTTGAAATCTAACGGTTGGATTTGGAATTACGTCCAAATCAAATTCGAAAAAGGTCGCTGTAAGTGCAGTTCGATGGCCATTGTTGGAAATCGACTGTACGGGCCTTGATAAAATTATTAAAAATAGTAATAATTTGTGTAAAATCATAAGAAATGATTTAGAAAGAATTGGGATGAAAAACTCCATATTTGAAAAGATAGAAATAGATTTTTATCGAAATGAACTAGTTTTGAACTAGAATTATAATTCTATTTATTTTTAAATAAATAAATTGAATTCGAAAAGGGTTTTGAAAATAACCAAAATTTCCAATGATTGCATTGGAGTGGATTTGAATCGAAATTGTCTTCGGAATATTTCGATGTTGGAATTCGTGATTATACAGGTGTTGTTATGGAAATTTGAAAGATATATTTTTATATCGTTATTTCCAATACGACATTTGTTAATCGTAGAATTTGATATTGAATATAGGCCGATATATTTTCTATTCAGAGCCTTGTATTTAATATCAAATGTGATTTGGGTTTGTCGTGAATGGTGTCTTCACTAACACCGTTCTTGAACCCAGTTGAGAAAAGATTAAATCTTTTTATTTAGATTTAATGAAGTGTACCAATTAAATAATATTTAATTGGAATTGAATTGATATTGATTTTTGGGTTTATCGTGAACAGTGTTTTAAATAACACTTGTTCTTTAACCCGATAATTAATGAATGTGATTTGGGTTTGTCGTGAATGGTGTCTTCACTAACACCGTTCTTGAACCCAGTTGAGAAAAGATTAAATCTTTTTATTTAGATTTAATGAAGTGTACCAATTAAATGATATTTAATTGGAATTGAATTGATATTGATTTTTGGGTTTATCGTGAACAGTGTTTTAAATAACACTCGTTCTTTAACCCGATAATTAATGAATGTGATTTTGGGTTTATCGTGAACCGTGTTTTAAATGACACTGATTCTTTAACCCAGATAATGATTAAAACTAAGTGGAGTTTTAATGAATCTTTAATTAGATTGAAAAGATCGAGAATGGAGTATCACCAGTTTTGCTCCAGGCGATAGTTAAATCTTTAATTAGATTTGAACGTGAAATTTAGAAACTAACTGTCGGTTAGCTAAGTAGAATGGTTTTCTGGATATTGATCTGATGTTGGTTTCGGCCTTCGGGGTTAATATTTGGGGAATTATTCTCTTGATTAATTTACGGTTAGTGACTGATGAATTGGAATGAGGCGTATGTTGTGTTTGTGTAACACTTTTATAATATATACGCGAGTTATTCGGAAAGACCGGGTTTATCCCATTCTGAATAACTGATACGACGATAAGTCGAAGATGAAGACGGTGGTCGAAGACCGGAGGTCTTCACGTCGTTTGGGTAATTACTGATGATCTTGATTGGGCTGTACACCCAAGAAGATGGAAACAGTTAGTGATCGTCCAGACGTACTTGGAGATCGATGGATATGCGGGGTACTAGGTGCCTCCGGTTTCGTTCAGACCCAGGACGGACTTGTAAATGGACTGTGTGTCTGACATCGGATTTCATTCTGTGTGACTGATATCGGTTGCATAGGATGGTTTGCCTGTGTGGCATGCTAAGATGAAAATGATCAAGGCTTCTGTTGAAAAGCAAAGTCTTGTGGTGATGATCAAAGCACGGCCTTTGTGGCGTAGCTTTGTGTAACGTTTACCTCGCGTGTTTTACACCCGGTATGAACCAAAAACGGGAGACGGACCTCAGGGAGGACTTGCGTTTCTTTCTAGCTAGAAGTGGCGTCAGTGGTTTTACACGCCCTGACGAGTTTGACTTATGTGGTTGTTGCTGTTGCGAGGCGCCTCGGTTATATCGGTTTCGGCCGATGCATTCTGGTCGGCTGACGGACCAGACTTACACCCCATAGGGTGGGGAAACGTAGTGTTCAGGAATTTTAATCCACATCGGTGGACCGGCCCTGTCGCTCCAAGGCTTGACTGAGTACTTGCCTAGACATGGGCTAGATTGTCTGAAATCGGTTGAGGATCTTGCCCCTAGCCTCGGTTCATAGTTGGAAACCCAATTTCCAAATACGTGACTTTGCGATTTTGATTGTATAACCTATATATGGCGACATAGTGGTATGGGGCATTCATGCCGCCTATGATTGATACTTATGATTTGAAGTGTTTTATACACTATGCACTTATAATAGTATCAAATGATTTGTTTTAAACGTATCAAGCATTCTTTGGCTGTTATAAGGTAAAAACCCTATCCCCCGGCTTGCGTTGCATTGTGTGATAGGACCTGGGTCTTATAACAGCTTCATTTTTCTTTATTTAGCATTGCGCTGTTTGTTTTATGCACTGGTATTCTTGGGAGGAAACCCGTTCCGTGTTATACGGCGTGGTCCCTTGATTTACCTAACTTTGAAAATAAAGATAATAACTGTTTTTAGTTCTCACACCAGTCACATGACTGACCTGGAGTTTATTGTTTTAACCTAAACTCTGGGTGCCCTTATTTTGACACGGGCAGCTAGTAGTTTTGGGTTTTGCAGATTTATATTCACAGGATCCTGGTTTACAGCTGGAACGATATCCGGAAAGCTTTGTATCCGTATATCTCCTTCTAGTTGTGTATTGTATTATTTTCCGCTGCGATGTATTTAAATGTAATTTAAATCTCTGATATTTCTGTGTAGTATTCGTTTATACTCTGTATATTCTTGTAATCTGATGCATTGTTGTAATAAGCAGTGAAATGTTCTTCTGTATGCGTTCTGTTGTGGTTTGTTCTCGAACTATCCGACGCTTACCTTTACGGGGAAGTTGCGGGTCTTCACAATTATCATCTGTGGTTGCAGGGAAACAAGTTGGATGGATCCAACTGGATTCCTCAACATTTATATTACTGTTTTATCTATTGTACTATATGATGTGTTATAGGATCCATGATGTTTGAATTACCCTGGCCCTAGGAATTTTGGTATTATAGATACCGTAAACTTTTTCGAATGTGGAAAAAGAATTTGAGATTTAAAAAGTCAATTTATTTCCAATATAAAATTTAACTACGACTGGACTTGGAATAGAAACTTGTTTCAAATGAATAAAACAAGAAGTGATTATAACGGCATTTATAAATCTAGTAAATTATTTATCTTGGGATAAATTGAAAATATAAAGTCAAGTTTGAATTTATATAAAGTGGAAATGGATTTGAAACTGATATTTGTAAACTGTTTAACACTTAGCGATAATAAATGAAAATCTAAACGAGATTATAAATGGATATAATAAAAACAATTTTGTAAATGATTCTATCATTAGAAGTTAATAAAGGAAAAATTGGATTTTAAAATATTATTCAAAGGAAGGAAGTCAAATGAATTGATATATATAAAAGAAGTGTTATTCACGATTCAAGTGAACGATGGATTAAAGTCGATATTTTATAAATGGAAGTTTAAATGAGAAAGGGAGAATTGAAAACGATGGGTTTTATTTAAACAGCGATTTTTAACGCTGCCGTTATAATAACTGTTTGTAAATCTAAACAGCGACCTTAATACTATTGTTATAATAAATGTTCTATAATACTACACAACGATTGTAACACTGTTGTTAAAAGCAATGTTTTATAAATCAAATATTTGGAAACAGCGATTATAACGCTACCGTTATAATCGAAGATTTTCCGTAAAGGAAGTGGATTCTTAGATTGAATCTGAAAGTCGCGTAAGCGATATTTTGTTCGAAGTTATGAGCTTTGAATATTTCAAAGTTAAGAATGTTGTTCAATTAAGGTCTGAGAGGTAATTATACCCCAACCTGATTTATTTCATGATTGATGGAGAAATCGTTAAGGTTCGATAGTGAAGATTGGTTAGCAATATGGTTGGTTAATAAATGATTAATGGTTTGAGTTATAATAACGATGTTTCATAACATCGCGCTAATTTAAAGGATTTTGAAATGTTTTCTTACTGGAATAAGAGATATTTTCTCGAATAAAGGAATTATAATATTGAAAATGTTTTTCAAAGAATCGAGAGGGAAAATCGAGCTTCAAAAGAATACGAAAGATGGGAAATGAGAATTGTAAATGATAATAAGGAATTGATTTAAAGGGGTCAATGTTGATTGATGATTGATCGATCGAATTCCTACCTGGGAATAAGATCGTTGGTTGTACACTTATTTTTCTTTGATAGTTAAATCACCGACTATCGAAGTTTTTGACCATTTTTCCATCGTCAATATGGAGAGACCGGGATCAGATTTATTATTTGGAAACCACTCTGTATGGGCGTTAGCGTTGCGATCAAATATGATGAAAATAATTGAAGTCGGAGTTATGCAAGGGCTATTCTGTTTACGGGATAGTGCCTTTGGTTTGTCCAGTCCCAGGACAACGTGAATGGACGAATGTTTGACAGAGTATATCTAACGGACCGTGTAAGTTGATCTCTTCATACATATTTACGTTTTGTGGTGGAGAAACTCGTTTCTCTTAGTTTTATATTCGTGGTATTTTTGGGAAATCAATTTGTGATTTGGCACGTATGACGATGTATCATTCAAAGTGAATGGTGGCCGGATATTATGAAAAATAATTTAAACCTCAAGCCTCACAACCGAAAATTGACAAAAATCGGGCAGGCAGCATGACTAAGTGGGTCGCTCCCATTAGGATGTATAATCACCTATCTAAAGAAATTCCATTTGTTCTTTAATCTATCGATGCTGTCCCTTTCGGGAAACGGTTGCTGATCCCAACCGTTGGTGATATACATTCGATACATTCAAGAGAAATAAGTGGTCGGTCATGTGTGGGCCGGGTTGCAAGACGTTCTTGTTGAACCCCAGTGTGTCCCCTCTAGAGTACACTGATCGGAAGGTGGTTCCATTCCTTGTCATGTTGGAAATCCAATCTCCAATAAGAGCCCTGCGATTTTTGATTTTATATTATATATGGAGCGTGAGATGCAAGCGTTCCGCTATATTGTTATTTATTTGATTTAGACACTATTGTAATATCACCGGATTTGATATCAAAAATATTTTTGGCTATCGTAAGGTAAATACCATCCGTGTTTATGTGTGGATCGGTCTTACGGTTATCATTTCTTTCGAAAGGATTTTTGAAAGTTAAATAAATGGTTGGACTTTACTCACACCAGTCCCATGACTGACCCATGGTTTATTTTGTTTGTTTTCCCTAAACTCTTGGGTGCCCAAATTTGTACGGGCAGTCAAGTAGTCGGGATTTTACAGATTCACTTGGAGGAGTTTAAAGTAGGAGGCCTCACCTATTAGCTATAGACTATCATATTTTCCGCTGTGTACTATGTTTATAACTGTTCCGAGAATAATTAACGATTGTGCTGTGATGATGGTATGTATATACAATTACTGATTTGTATTTCAAAAGTTATGTTATATAATATATTTTATTCGTTCCGCTGTGTGATTTATGTTCTTCATTTTCTTCTATTCTAATTCTTCTTTCCTTCTATTTCTCATCCTCTAACTTCTTTCTATTAATGATTCGTATTTTTGTGCAATTTGGGTTGGACGTGTGTTGTTATCAGTTGACTCAAAGAGTACGAAAATTCGGGCCATTACATTTGGTATCAGAGCTGAAGGTCGAGTGATAACCTTGGCTCTGTAGCGTGACTCAATAGAGATGGGGATAGTAATACCCTAGTCTGAGTTTGAGTGTATATATATATGAGCGTGTATTAGTAGATTTGGTATAAAATGGTTTTATATTGTGTTGGCTGGTTTGTTGAGTGGTTTATGAATTCTGGTCGATACAGGATGTACAACTGTATCGATAGGTGTTTCTAAACTCTCAAACAGAACGATTCGACGCAGTATTGTTTTAAAATGGGTAAATGAAATAATTTTGCCCAAAAATTATTTTGATATAAAAAGAATAATTTCTGAATTATTATAGTATATGAATGTGTTTATTGTTATTACAACCAAATGAAATTATCAAATTATGAAATGGTTATATAATTTTTATATAGATAATGTATACAAATGAGATAAACCAAGACTAAGTTCAAACCAGAATTGGAATTTAAATTCCGAGTGTTTAGAAAATATTTTCTGAAATGTTATAAAGTAATATAACATTACTTTATAGTCTTTTTGAATAAGAATGGTTTAAATGGATTTTTAAAGGGATTAAGCACTGAAGTTACTTCAGTGATGAGAAAGTAATTCTGATAATGGATCGCGACATTATCGGTATTCATTTTCAAGTTTCTAAGTAACGGATTGCTACCGTAATAATTTGGGAATGAAAAATTTGTTTGGAAAGGACAATATGTTTTGGGAATTCAAGTGTTTTGAATTGAGTTGATTATAAATATATGTTTATAAAAATATATGATTTCATACCAATTTGGAAATAAAAGCCGGGAATTTGAATTCTGGAATTGAAATTTAACTTGTATAAGTTGGATAGATTGAAATGGTAAAAATATATCAAATGAATTGGAATTTAACTTAAACAAAATTCGATTGGATTAGAAATAATTCCAAATAAAATTAAATAAAGGAAAATGTTGAGATTTGAAATACTAATATGAATTCGACTTATGAATTAGCAAGTTGAATATATATTGGATGTTGTTAATTGAAATTGAATTGTTATAAATTTGGATTCAAGTATAATAAGTGGATTGACTTAAATAGAAATCGGATTTGAATTGATAAAACGGAAATGAACTAATCAGAAGTTGATTAAAGTGTTAAAAACTAGAAGCTGGATTGATTTGAAACCCACTGGAAAGGGATATAAGTATGCTGAGCAGATATTGAATGGAAGCAAATGCCAGAGATAGAATTATGCCCGACAAAAGGTACATGTTTACAATACTACTTTGGTTTTATGAGCTTATGGGCAAGCCGCATGGCCTTTTGATTTTCTTTTGGATTGGAGAAGGCCTAGAAAGGCGAGTTGTGGTTGTACCGATTGAGCCATGCAGAGGAGATGCTGGCGAAATTTTTCAAATTTTAAAGAGTTAGAAATTTTCAAGAAATTTTTGATAATTTAAAATCGAGTTGCTAATTGTAATTGAAATAAGAAAACCAGAATTGGTTAATAAAATTTCAAGTGGAATAATGAAATTGATAAATGGATTTTAAATCAATTGGAATGGGTGTGGATATGCAGAAGAGCATATGGATTGAAGACAAGAAAGTGATGACGATTGTCCAGAAATGATGGACAGATCATTTGGAATGAATTATGAATGGTCGAGTATTGGTATGAGAATTCGAAGGTAGAGTAAGAACTTGGTTATGAAGATATGGAATATAAGATTTCAACTAAGTAGATTATGAGGAGTTAGAGTTATAGCATTTTTACTGGTTAGCAATTTCGAGGACGAAATTATTTTAAGGGGGAAGGAATGTAACGACCCGGATTTTTAGCCATTGAATTCTGAATATTTAAATTGTTCTAAATATTTTATTTGAATTATATATAGGAATTTATTTAATAAAATGATATTTAAACGTATAATTTATAATATAATTTAAAACGAGCTCGAAAGAGTCACGGTAGTTCGTAATTTACGATTTAAACTTCAACTGAATATACAGGATCCAAAATAAGTCGGATTTCTTTGAAATAAGAAACGTTCGGATCTATTTGATTATATTTTTCTAATGGAAGAGAAAAATCAAGTTTTCATATTGTATATTTTGTTTTACGTCCAAATCAAATTTAGAAATAGTCGCTATGGAATCATGTATACGCCATAACGGTTTATTTAATATAATTAAATATTGATTACGATTTTGGACAAGCCCTTTGAGACATAGATATAATTTAATTTTTAGAATTTTACTAAAATTTTTAATTCGCAAAATAAGCCACTTTTATTTGGAGTATTTTGCACCCTATATCAATATTTTGGGGTTTTACAATATAAGTTAAACTACCGATATTATTATATTTTTGGGATCGTGATACCTCGTTGGACATGACCGTACTCTTATTTCTGTCCGTAGCAGTTCAGACATGAACGGAAACCTTATGTACCCAACATAATAATCAACCTGTACCTGAATATACATGAATATTTTACATTAAAGGAAAAGAGGATACGTCGTTATGCCTTAGTATCAAGACGGTGAACAATATTTTTATAACAAAATCCTGTCGAGTCATTTTAAAATCTCAGCAAATAGTGTTAGTTCGTAAAAGATTTAGGCATCAAATTCTAGAAAAGGTAAAATACCATATGCCCTACAGTTGTTGATGGATTAAACAAATAAAAACAAAATCGTGAACGCTGAGGTATTTTATCCCTTGATCCAAAAGTAAATTTGGTTTTGTTCCCTTCAAGCTACTTAAGTGCGTGACTGCCAATATAATGAAGAGCCGTGATTGCCAAGCTAACGAAGGACCGTGTTTGCCAAGTTTCTGAAACCGTTCTCTCCAAGGTGTTAAAACCAGGGATACCAAGGCATTCTTTGTTATAAATTAACCCAACATCCTTTCTTGCCGTTAGCCCAAATGTCTCTTTCTATTTCATCGCCCCTTTTCTATTCCATCATTCTGTTAAAACCAAATGTTATCGATCATTTTAATTCTTCCATAAATGAAAATAAATCGAATATAGAATGAAATTGAATAAATATCTCGATCCTATTTCCGCCATGGCTTTATGCCTGTACTGTCAAAAATGCGGTGCGACATGTTGGTTTCTGGTTCCCGTTCGAACTAGAAAATCTAGGGCTGAGCTTTGACTTCTTCGTGGTCATCAAGCAGGCGAGGTGTAGAGAGGTGATAGCGGTAAGGGTGAATGGAAGAAAGGGGTTGTCACGCTGAGTACAATAGTGAGCTGTTTGGTGGGATTGGTGCTGATTTTGGTAGAAGGAGTGAGGGTGCGGTTTGATGAAGAAAACTGTGGCCATGGGTTTGGTTTTATTGCTTCGGTGTTTACACAGGAAGAAGGTATTTAACTGGAAAGAGAAATGAATGTGGAACGCAGGGGACCGGAAATTGGATCGCGATGTTTGCTTGAAAAGGTATGGGGTTAGATGCCGATTATTTTAGCTAATCATAGTTTCATTAAAGCCTTAATGGTGGTATTAGTTAATAATGAGATTAGGAATATGAATATATTTTAATTGATGGTGAGTTCCAGTTTGCAATAGTGGAGATAGGGTGGAAGCAGACGGTGTAGTTTTGAACTTAGATTTTCATTGAATTAGGGAAGGACATTGGTTGGAGAAGAGGATGTGATTTGGAGTGATGCTGGAGTAAGGGTCGGTTTATAAACCTGGAAGAAGAAGTATGGTTTTGTTTAGAAAAGTATTTGCAGACAGCCTTGTTTAAGGGGACGTGATAAGAAAAAGGGGGTCAGGATTAGGGAATCAGCATTTAATAGTGGCAGTATTGCTCAATGTAGATGGGGTCAATAATGGTGATCGCGGATCGGTAAGCAGCTAGAAGTTTGAGCTAGGAGTTGTCGTACTGTTACACTTGAAAAAAAAGCATTCAATGGTGGTGACAACATTTTTTTTTGAATCGGACGAAAACGGTTACGATGGAATCATAACGACGAGGCCTATGTTGGGGTGCTAATGTGGCTAGGAATGAAGTTATTGGAATTTCGTGGAAAAATTAAACGCTTGTTTCATTTTAAATGAAACAACGCAGAATCATCAACCGCGAACCAAGGTGAGTAAACTCACTAACTCTGACTCGTTTATAATTTTATATAAATGAGTTTTAGTTTATTTCTAGTAATTTTTTACTGTGTGATAGTTGTTTGAATGAATGGTTGATAAAATTGGTTGAATCGTTGATATGGTTATATAGTTGATCGATAATTATTTCTGTTATTAATTAATGTTGATTAACATCTGTGGTTGCAGGGAAATAGGTTGGAGGGATCCAACTGGATTCCTCAACATTTATATTATTGTTTTAATCTATTGTACTATATGATGTGTTATAGGATTCGTGATGTTTGAATTACCCTGGTCCTAGGAATTTTGCTATTTTAGACCCCGTAAACATTTTTGAATGTGGAAAAAGAAATTGGGATTTAAAAAGTCAATTTATTTCCAATAAAAAATTTAACTACGACTGGACTTGGAATAGAAACTTGTTTCAAATGAATAAAACAAGAAGTGATTATAATGGCATTTATAAATCTAGTAAATTATCTATCTTGGGATAAATTGAAAATATAAAGTCAAGTTTGAATTTATATAAAGTGGAAATGGGTTTGAAACTGATATTTGTAAACTGTTTAACACTTAGCGATTATAAATGAAATTCTAAACGAGATTATAAATGGATATAATAAAAACAATTTTGTAATTGATTCTATCATTAAAAGTTAATAAATGAAAAATTGGATTTTAAAATATTATTCAAAGGAAGGAAGTCAAATGAATTGATATATATAAAAGAAGTGTTATTCACGATTCAAGTGAACGATGGATTAAATTCGATATTTTGCAAATGGAAGTTTAAATGAGAAAGGGAGAATTGAAAACGATGGGTTTTATTTAAACATCGATTTTTAACGCTGCCGTTATAATAAATGTTTGTAAATCTAAACAGCGACCTTAATACTATTGTTATAATAAATGTTCTATAATACTACACAGCGATTGTAACGCTGTTGTTAAAAGCAATGTTTTATTAATCAAATATTTGGAAATAGCGATTATAACGCTACCGTTATAATCGAAGTTTTTCCGTAAAGGAAGTGGATTCTTAAATTGAATCTGAAAGTCGCATAAGCGGTATTTTGTTCGAAGTTATGAGCTTTGACTATTTCAAAGTTAAGAATGTTGTTCAATTAAGGTCTGAGAGGTAATTATACCCCAACTTGATTGATTTCATGATTGATGGAGAAATAGTTAAGGTTCGATAGTGAAGGTTGGTTAGCAATATGGTTAGTCAATAAATGATTAATGGTTTGAGTTATAATAACGATGTTTCATAACATCGTGCTTATTTAAAGGATTTTGAAATGTTTTCTTACTGGAATAAGAGATATTTTCTCGAATAAAGGAATTATAATATTGAAAATGTTTCAAAGAATCGAGAGGGGAAATCGAGCTTCAAAAAAATACGAAAGATGGGAAATGAGAATTGTAAATGATAATAATGAATTGATTTAAAGGGGTCAATGTTGATTGATGATTGATCGATCGAATTCTTACCTGGGAATAAGATCATTGGTTGTACACTTATTTTTCTTTGATAGTTAAATCACCGACTTTCGATGTTTTTGACCATTTTTCCGTCGTCAATACGGAGAGACTGGGATCAGATTCATTATCTGGAAACCACTCTGTATGGGCGTTAGCGTGGTGATCAAATATGATGAAAATAATTGAAGACAGAGTTATGCAAGGGCTATCCTGTTTACGGGATAGTGCCTTTGGTTTGTCTAGTCCCAGGGCAACGTGAATGGACGAATGTCTGACAGAGTATATCTAATGGATCGTGTAAGTTGATCTCTTCAAATGTACTTACATTTGGTAGCAGAGGAACTCGTTTCTCTTAGCTTTATACCCATGGTATTTTTGGGAAATCAATTTGTGATTTGGTGGGTATGACGATGTGGCATTCAAAGTGAATGGTGGCCAGATATTCTGAAAGATAATTTAAACCTCAAGCCTCACAACCGGAAATTGACAAAAATCGGGCAGGCAGCATGACTAAGTGGGTCACTCCCATTAGGATGTATAATCACCTATCTTGAGAAATTCCATTTGTTCTTTAATCTATCGATGATGTCCCTTTCGTGAAACAGTTGCTGATCCCAACCTTTGGTGATATACATTCGATACACTCAAGCGAAATGAGTGGTCGGTCATGTGTGGGCCGGGTTGCAAGACGTTCTTGTTGAACCCCAGTGTATCCCCTCTAGATTACATTGATCGGAAGGTGGTTCCATACCTTATCATGTTGAAAATCCAATCTCCAATAAGAGCCCTGCGATTTTTGATTTTATATTATATATGGAGCGTGAGATGCAAGCGTTCCGCTATATTGTTATTTATTTGATTTAGACACTATTGTAATATCACCGGATTTGATATCAAAAATATTTTTGGTTATCGTAAGGTAAAAACCATCCGTGTTTATGTATGGATCGGTTTTATGATTATCATTTCTTTCGAAAGGATTTTTGAAAGTTAAACAAATGGTTGGAGTTTACTCACACCAGTCCCATGACTGACCCAGAGTTTATTTTGTTTGTTTTCCCTAAACTCTTGGGTGCCCAAATTTGTATGGGCAGTCAAGTAGTCGGGATTTTACAGATTTACTTGGAGGAGTTTAAAGTAGGAGGCCTGACCTGTTAGCTATAGACTATCGTATTTTCTGTTGTGCACTATGTTTATAACTATTCTAGCAATAATGGTTGTGCTCTGATGATGGTATGTATATACAATTACTGATTTGTATTTCAAAAGTTATGTTATATAATATATTTTATTTGTTCCGCTGTGTGATTTATGTTATTCATTTTCTTCTATTCTAATTATTCTTTCCTTCTATTTCTCATCCTCTAACTTCTTTCTATTAATGATTCGTATTTTTGTGCAATTTGGCTTGGACGTGTGGTGTTATCAGTTGACTCAAAGAGTACGAAAATTCGGGCCATTACAATTTATCGCATTGCTTAGTTTGCCTCTTGTACTCTTCTTTAGATAAAAATAATCCACAGTGGCTTAAATCTCAAATAGAATGTATGTTATGTACCACTGGTAGGAATGCACTGAATGTAAGAAAAAACAATCCCCATATATTACAATTATCTTAATCAAAATTTTTTTTGGAACCATAATGTATACAAGAACATGTGTGTGCAGGAAGGTCGCCGTAAATGTATGTAAAAAGCACCGATTCGCACAATGTTTGATAAAGTAAATAGCAACATTAGAATAGATCTTTAGAGAACAAATTTGAAACAAAATATTCAGTGTCAAATATCAAACAAAGTTGACAAACTCAGCGATATTACTCGAATTTGTAAATCTAGTAGTAATAGCTCAAAAAGGATAGAATTACCTTGATTTGTAATAAAATTTAGAAATCTGACCTAGTTGAACAATATCCGGAAGCTGGAGCATAGATAGTGACAATATTGTTGGGAATTAGCACAAATGGGATGTAGCATATTATCCGTTGGAGAAGGGAAGGAAGACATTTGAAGGAAGGTCATTGTAAATGTATGTAAAAGGAACCAATTTGCACAATGCCCAATAAAGTAAATAGCAACAGAAGAATAGATCTTTGGAGACCAAATTCCAAATAAAACATTCATTGTCAAATATCAAACAAAGTTGACAAACTTAGACATATCACCTTGAATTCGTAAATATAATATTAATAACTTAAAAAGGCTATAATTACCTTGATTTTGTTATAAATCTAGAAATCGACCTAGCTGAATAATATCCGAAAGCTGGAGAATGCATGGAGATGATATTGGTGGTAATTAGCAAAATTGGGATGTAGCGTACTATCCGGTTGGAGAACGGAAGGAAGAAGGAGATGCCCTTAGATCTGGTGATTTGGTGAGCTTTTCTTCCATTTGTCATATGAGATAATGAATGGAAGGAGAAGGTAGAAGGAGATCGTCGTTGACTGGAGTTTTTTCATAGTGGTTGGAGAATGCAGAGAAAGAGGGAGGTTTTCTCCGTGTATCAGCTCAAAAATGGGGAAGGTATACATGAAGGAAGGCAAAAGTTTTTTTTGGAAGCGGGGGAAAGTGTGTGTTGAAGCGGAAGACAATCGTTAGATCTGGGAAATAGACACTTGGCAGAATCTTGTCTTTTAAAAGAAAATGGAACTGAAGAGATATGAGAGTAAGATTCCGCTTTCATATAATAATATAATAGATTTGACCTACTTTCTTTAGTTAAGATTCATTCAAATAATTAATTACACTAATTCTCATTACTTGACATAAATTACACAATAACTCATAATAAAAATTACCAACACAAGTTTTAATCACTCCTTAAAAAAATTATTTTAAGATTTACTACTAAAATTTACTAGACACTTGTTCACAAATTTTCCATCTTCTTGAAGAACATGAGCTTAAGAACACATGTTATGATTGCCAACTTGCCCTGGATAACTCATTGAGTTTGAATGATATGAGAACAAAGTAGATATTGTTTTTTTTCTTTGGAATAAGAGCATTCCCAGCAGCTAGTTGGAATTAGAGTATTGATCTGCAAAATTAAGCATGAATTCCGCCCACCCTTGCAGTAGTGGGTGGAGGGACGCTCAAGATTATTTTTTTTAATTTAAAATCCTTAAACGGTTTTCTGAAACCGTTTAAAACCTAAATGGTTTTCAGAAAACCATTTACGGTAAAAAAAATATTTTTTTAACTTGAAAATACTTTAAACGGTTTTCTAAAAACCATTTAAGGCCCACACGGTTTTCTGAAAATCGTTTGAGCTAAACGGTTTTTAGAAAACCGTTTAGCTGTCGCCACTTTAATTTCGAAATGGCGACCGTCGCCATTTCATTTCTTTTCCCACCCCTCGTCGCGACATTGTTGGAGAGCGTGCTTGTAGCCACCCGAACATCCTGGTTGGCCTAAACACAACAAGAAGGCGGACTGCTTTGAGAACAAGACTAATTGGAACGCAAACAGAAGAACACTTCGTTGATATTACAACAATTTACATCAGAGTACAAGAATATTCCAGAGTATGAATAAATAATATACATTAGAAAAATATCAGAGATTTAAAATTACAAAGCAGCGGAAAATTAATACAATGCATGGCGGAAATACATTAACAAACACAACTAAAAAATACAAGGATACAAAGATTTCTGAATATAGGTCCAGCTGTAAACCAGGATCCTGTGAAATAAGAATCTACGAAACCAAAACGACTAGCTGTCCATGTGGAAAATAGGGGCACCTAGAGTTTAGGTTAAAACAATAAACTCCAGGTCAGTCATGGGACTGGTGTGAGAATTAAAACAGTTATTTAAAACTTTACTTTAGAAATAAAGTAAATCAAGGGACCATGCCGTATAACACGTAATTGGTTTTCTCCCAAGAATAGCAGTGCATAAAACAGTTTATAAATAGCGCAATGATTTTCAAAAAATGAAGCTATTATAAGACTCAGGTCCCATCACACAATGCAACGCAAGCTGGAGGATAAAATTTTACCTTATAATAGCCAAACATGCTTGGTACGTTTCAAAACAAATCATATTGATATTAATATAAGTGTATAGTGTCAAAATCAACTTCAAATATAAATGTATCAATCATAGACGACAAGTACCCCATCCTACTATGTCACCATACTAGTTCTGCAATTAAAACCGAAATGTAACATATTGGAAATTGGATTCCATCTATGAGTCGAGGCAAGGGAGGGCTCCTCCCCGATTCAAGACACTCTAGCAAATGCCTCAGGATCCCCCGCAGTGAACCCTTGGATGTTTCAGGGCCGGTTCTCCCTTACGTTTGAGGATTGGTTATTCCTGAACACACGTTTCCTGGTCCTATCGGAACTATCCATCATCCCCGTAGTGACCGATATATCCGAGGCGCCTTGCAATCCATCATACACATAGGTAAAAAATATAAATGTCTAGGCTCCATACCATGATACCACCAATAGCTAGAAAGAAACGTCATGCTCTCCCTGTAGTCCGTTCCCCTTTTTGACTCATACCGGGTGTGAGGCTTGCAAATTGACGCTATACACAAAGCTATGCTATTTAACATCGTGCTTTGATCGTCAACCACACGACTCTGCTTTTCAACAAAAACCTTGATCATTTGCATCTCAGCATGCCACATTGACAATTCACGCCATGCAAGTGATGTCTATCAATATATAACCTCTATGCTCGTATGTCTCAGAGAAGGATGTTAAGCAAGAGATTAAATTCTCCGCCACCAAACATATATATATTTAATAGAAATCAATCTACACAAAATAAAATCCAATGTCTTACACATCCATTTACAAGTCCGTTCTGGGTCTGAACGAAACCGGAGGCACCTTATTCCTCATCCCATATATCCAATACAAGAGAGTGGTCCTCGCATATCCGGTCGATATCCATGTACGTCTCGACGATCACCAATTATTACCTTGTCTTAGGTGTACAGCCCAATCAAGGCATCAGTAATCATCCAAACGATGTGAAGATCTCTAGTCTTCAACCACCTTCTTCATCGTTGACTTATCATCGAATCAATTATTTAGAATGAGTATAAACCCGGCCTTTCTGAATAATTCACATATCTTATTATCAAGTGCTATACAAACACAACATACGCCTCATTCCAATTCTGAATATTCTTTTATTCAAATATTCATATCCTTTGGGAAAGGTTCCCATTAGTTTTATCAAAGATAAATTCTTTTAAATCTATTCTTTAATCTTCCTTTGAATACCAATTCAAAACCAAATTAAGGTTTATCAACTAGTCGGGATTATCAAGCCTTACCGAAGTAATCATTTATTCATTAATCCCAGTCCCAACCTATTTATCCCACGGAGCAAAATTGGTAATACTCCATACCTAACACCATGGTGTTATCGGTAAATTTAATTTCCATTTCACGTTCAAATCTAATTAAAGATTTAACTATCGCCTGGAGTAAAAATTGGTGGTACTCCATTTTCGATCATTTCCCAAATTTAATAATTTAAATTATCACATTCATATTTCAATCTAATAAAAGATTCATTAAAACTTCACTTAGTTTTAATCTTCCAACAATCATTATTAATAATTATTTGACTTCGGGAAATCAAACATGCGGCATAGACAATCTACACCGTACCACTGATTTCTGCCGATATATAACCTCTAAGCTCGTACGTCTCAGAGAAGGGTGTTAAACAAGAGAATAAATTCTACGCCACCAAACAAATATATATTTAGCAAAGATCAACAATACAGTTCGAAATACAACTTTAGTCATGTAATCCTGTCTTTAACTGGGTCAAAGAACCAATGTAATTTAAAACACAATTCATGATAAACCCAATATCACATTCCATTAACTATGGAATCTTCACGGAAAACCAATCTATATACAATCAATTTCAATTTCTATATCCGACTAATAATATAAATGGAATAACGACAAAGCCTTTTAAATTCCAAATATACTAACAGTCTTCCTCCATAGAAGCTCACTTCAATTATTACCAAATCGAATTCCATTCCATTCCAACTTATTTTATTAAACTGGAAAACTTTACTTTGGAAAATTTCCATTAATCATAATTAAAAGATTTATATATTCTAAATCATATTTCATTGTTAATCGGGTTAAAGAACGAATGTCGTTAGAAACATAGTTCATAATAAACCCAATTCACATTCCATTTTATTCCAGTTACTAAATATAATTGGAAACTCTAATAATCTTTATTAAAAGATTTATTCTTTTCACCACGGGGTTTAAGAACAGTGTTACTAAAGACACCATTTGTAATGACCCGGATCCTTATGGGTTAATTTTTGAATATTTAATATTTAATTTAAATATTGGGTGGATAATATAAGTGGAATTTTATATTTAAGTTATTAATTTAATAATCAACTTGGATTTACTATCGAATAGATTAAATTATGGTAATACAAAGTTAATTCAATTCGAAGTAAAAACTGAGTTAAAAACCATTCAGAATGATCAATAGAAAATTCTGTTTGAATTGGAGAAATAATATTTATTTATTATCGAGGAGAATAAATTGTCTGAAATTAATTTATATTGATTTAAATTAATATCTTTCATAGATGATCGAATTGAACTTCGTGACCTATTCCAGTGGGTTCAGAATAGTGGTTTAACCCTAAGAAGGACAGTTGTTGGGTTCAGAAAGGAGCTCGCAGTCAAGAGGATTTTAAATTAAAGGACACAGTTTCAATTATAATATAAAATAAAATTTAATATTTGGTTGAGTGATTAGAAAACAAAGCAACAAGGCAAATGAAATATAGCCTTGCTGTTCGATTTAAAAACTTCAGAAAATGAAAGGGAGGAAGACGAATCACGTCTCACTTTTCTCGTTCCTTCCTCTTATAAATGCCGCACCCCTCTGTACTTCTCTCCTTTCTTAGTCCCATTTTTAGCAAGCCAAAACTAAAATCGAATAGAAAGGGGGAAAAAGCAAAAATCGAGCAACGCAAGGATGGAGACCGCGATTTCTTTTTGGTCTCGAAATCAGAAGGCGCGATTGGACTCATGTAACAACCCGTAAAATGCGAGCCAGTTTGAAATTTTTATTTTGGCAATTTTAGCGAATTTTGATTATTTAAAATGAAATATTTTAAATAATATCGACGAGAAATTTATTTTGAATAGAATTCGAACGTATATATTATATACGTCGTCGTTAGAATATAAATATTTATATATAATTATAAATAGAATTGAAAATGGCGCGGTAGTTCGATAATTCGATTTCAAACTTCAATTGAATGTACCGGGTGCAAAACAATCCGGATTTTTGTGAAACCAAAAATAATGGAATCTAGTAGTGAATATCTTTCCAGCGAATCCGAAAAATTAAAAGTTCGTAGCGGGAGTCAAAAGATATGTCCAGTTGAAAAATCTGAATAGTCGCTATGGAATTCAGGCCCTTAAAAATAGTTATTTTGCAAATGACTTCGGATTTCGACGAAACCAGTTTTGTTGGATCCGTAGTGTCAAGTTATTGCTAGGTTTCAAATTTCATAATTTTCTGAATCAATATGTGAGCGTGGCGCAGTTAAACGCGTTTGACCAGTTTCAGTTGATTTTAATCGACTGGAAATTGGCCATTTTTCAAACGATCTCAGAATTTGACGAAACTAGTTTTGTTAGGACCGTATCGTCAATACGAAGCTAGAAAATATTTTTATGGAATTTATAGAGTTAGTATGTGACCCCAGTAATTTGAAATGTACGTTTAAAATTCAATATAGTGATTTAAATGTAAATTAAACAGAAACTGATCGAAACAGTCGAATCAGCTTGCGATGCATATCCCATTGTGTTCGGAATGGGGGTTGAACGCTATGGACGACAGGTGGTGGGCCTCGTTTAGATGACGTATGTAAAGGTCAACTTTTAAAAATAATAAATTAATAAATAAATAAATAAATAAAAAACCCTCTCCCTCCTTTTAGTTCTGGCCCCCCCTCGTTCGAATTCATTTCTACAGATAAAAAAAAAAAAAAAAAGAAATCAAAAGGGGATCGACGGAATCTCATCGCCATCGCTTTCCCCCCCTTTTTCCACATCTCCTCCGCCCAACCGCCCTCCGACCAAGCTGCCGGAGCTGACCTCGAACCCCCTGCCCTCCTCGACGACGACGAGACCCTCCCCCTAGATTCGAGACCACCGCGCCTGAGCCCCTTCCCCCGAAAATCCTAGCTCCGCCCCGTTCAGCACCCCCGCGCCCTCCTGCCACCAGCTCCGACGAGCTCCGCCGCCACCAGCCCCTGTAAGTTTTTTTTTCTTTTTTTTAACTTATTTATTTTATTTTTATTTTATAGTAGTAATGTAAAAACTGATTTTTTAAAAGAAATGTAAAAACTGTTTTTTTTTTAAAATAGAAACTGATTTTTAAAATATGATTTAAAACTGATTTTGTTTTGAAAATATAAAAAAAACTGATTTTGTTTTGAAAATATAAAAAAACTGATTTGGTTTTGAAATATTAAAAACTGATTTTAGAGGAAAATTAAAACTGATATTAACAGGAAAATTAAAAACTGATTTGTTTTAAAGAAATAAAACTGATTTTTGTTTTAGAAATATAAACTGATTTTTAAAGGAAATATATAAACTGATTTTTCTATGCATTTAAAACCTGATTTTGTTTAAGAGAAAAAGTTTTAAACTTTAAATAGAAAAAGGTTTGAAATTTAAAAGGAAAAAAGTTTTAAATTAAAAATAGAAGGAGGTTAGAAATTTACAAAGTAAAAATTCGATTTTTATATATTGAATAGCGAACTAAAAATTCGATTTTTATATATTGAATAGCGAACTAAAAATTCGATTTTTATATATTGAATAGCGAACTAAAAATTCGATTTTTATATATTGAATAACGAAGTCAAAATTCGATTTTTTTTTCATATGTAGTGGCCGCGGTCAACGAAGGTGACAAAAAGGCGAAACGATGAAGATTTCTATCAATGAAGTGCCGTGGAGCTAGGATAGCTATAATGTGAGAATTTCTCACCTTTCAATTTCTTTTCTAGTTTTATATATATACTAGGATGCAGACGGTGCTTAGTAGCACCCGACACAATCGTCCACAGACCATGGACTTGGTTGATTGGTTGCATAGATTAGTTGAATTATTTGTTTGAATTGAATTGTTTGGTGAGATGAAATTGATTTGATTGATGTGTGAATGGCGTGGGCCTTCACTAGACCGGGGATAAGGCTAGGCCTTGTCCCGTTTCTAGTATCGTGCCGTTATGCCGCCGAAATTTTCTAAAATGTGTTAGAAAATAAAAATATCATTTTATTGTGTAAATGAATTGAATAGAAATTCATAGGTTGAAATAAAATGTTTTGTCGTTAAAAATATAATTTTTAACGTGAATGTGAGTAAATAAATATTCATTTACAAACCAGACGGTTTGTTTATGTACACTTATTTGAATGACATTGATTGGGACGATAAATTTTACACATCGCCCAACTGCACAACTAAAATCAGTGTTTGATTGTTTGAAACCCCACACGGGTGTTGGGATGAAATTTGAAGTTCACTCATCCTGATTGATTAAATATGTCGATCGATTGATTGACAGGCTGTTATAAGCGTTAGATATCTATATTTGATGCTTATACAGTGTAGTGCACTTTGGTTGATGGTTGATTATTTTTCAATGCTATGATACATGTGTTGTATGAAAATCCATATAATTAATTTTATATGGTAATTGATTGGGCCTCATTCCAGTTTTAAAATAGAAATATTTAAAATAGAAATATTCGAAATGAAATATTTGAAAATGTCAATATATGAAGCCGTGTTGATTAGATTGACGCCATTTTGACGTGAACGATATTTATATCGATTTTATTCATTTTAAAATGAATATTAAAAAGTAATTTTGAAAACGATTTCGAAATGAATTGAATTGAAAACGAATTCAAAGTGAATTGAATTGAAAGTGATTTCGAAATGAATTGAATTGAAAACGAATTCAAAGTGAATTGAATTGAAAGTGATTTCGAAATGAATTGAATTGAAAGTGATTTCGAAATGAATTGAATTGAAAACGAATTCAAAGTGAATTGAATTGAAAACGAATTCAAAGTGAATTGAATTGAAAACGAATTCAAAGTGAATTGAATTGAAAGTGATTTCGAAATGAATTGAATTGAAAGTGATTTCGAAGTGAATTGAAAACGAATTCAAAGTGAATTGAATTGAAAACAAATTCAAAGTGAATTGAATTGAAAGTGATTTCGAAGTGAATTGAATTGAAAGTGTTCTCGAAATGAATTGAATTGAAAGTGATTTCGAAATGAATTGAATTGAAAACGAATTCAAATTGAATTGAAAGTGGATTGAAATGAATTCAAATTGAATTGAAATTTGAATTGAATAGAAATGAACTTTGAAACGAATTTATAAAGAAGAATTCAATTTTTCTTTGAATTGAAATGGAAGTGGAAATAGATTTTGAAACGAATTTTAAAACTATTTATATAATTCGTTTTGAATAGAAAATCGACGAAGTATATATTATATATATTATATATATAATATAATGGCCTGAATAGAACGCGCCGCGCCGCGGCAGTTCGTGAATTTCGACCATTTATTTCAAACGGACATTACGGGAGATCTGACCGTCGGATTCTCCTAAAACCGGAACCGTTGGGTTCGTATCAAAAAGAGCTTTCTAGCGAATGTTAGAAATTTGAAATCTAACGGTTGGATTTGGAATTATGTCCAAATCAAATTTGAAAAAGGTCGCTGTAAGTGCAGTTCGATGGCCATTGATGGAAATCGACTGTACGGGCCTTGATAAAATTATTAAAAATAGTAATAATTTGTGTAAAATCATAAGAAATGATTTGTGAAGATTTGGGATGAAAAACTTCATGTTTGAAAAGATAAAAAAAATAGATTTTTATCGAAATGAACTAGTTTTGAACTAGAAATATAATTCTATTTATTTTTAAATAAATAAATTGAATTTGAAAAGGGTTTTGAAAATAACCAAAATTTCCAATGATTGCATTGGAGTGGATTTGAATCGAAATTGTCTTCGGAATATTTCGATGTTGGAATTCGTGATTATACAGGTGTGGTTATGGAAATTTGAAAGATATATATTTATATCGTTATTTCCAATACGGCATTTGTTAGTCGTAGAATTCGATATTGAATATAAGCCGATATATTTTCTATTCAGAGCCTTGTATTGAATATCGAATGTGATTTGGGTTTGTCGTGAATGGTGTCTTCACTAACACTGTTCTTGAACCCAGTTGAGAAATGATTAAATCTTTTTATTTAGATTTAATGAAGTGTGCCAATTAAAGAATATTTAATTGGGATTGAATTGATATTGATTTTGGGTTTATCGTGGACAGTGTTTTAAATAACACTCGTTCTTTAACCCGATAATCAATGGGATGTGATTTTGGGTTTATCGTGAACTGTGTTTTAAAAGACACTGATTCTTTAACCCAGTTAACGATTAAAATTAAGTGGAGTTTTAATGAATCTTTAAATAGATTGAAAAGATCGAGAATGGAGTATCACCAGTTTTACTCCAGGCGATAGTTAAATCTTTAATTAGATTTGAACGTGAAATGGTAATTGAATTACCGATAACACTGTGGTGTTAGATATGAAGTACTACCAGTTTTACTTCATGGGATGAATAGGTTGGGATTGGTAAATAAAATAAATGATTACTTCGGTGTGGTTCGCTAATCCCGACTAGTTTGAATTGATATTCAAAGGAGATTAAAGAATAAATTTAAAGAATTTATCTTGGATAAAATTTATGGGAACTTTTCCCAAAGTATAGGAATATTTGAATAAAAGAATATTCTGGATTGGAATGAGGCGTATGTTGTGTTTGTGTAACACTTTTATAATATATACGCGAGTTATTCAGAAAGACCGGGTTTATCCCATTCTGAATAACTGATTCGACGTGGTGTCGAAGATGAAGACGATGGTCGAAGACCGGAAGTCTTCACGTCGTTTGGGTGATTACTGATGATCTTGATTGGGCTGTACACCCAAGAAGATGGAAACAGTTTGTGATCGTCCAGACGTACTTGGAGATCGATGGATATGCGAGGTACTAGGTGCCTCCGGTTTCGTTCAGGCCCAGAACGGACTTGTAAATGGACTGTGTGTCTGACATTGGATTTCATTCTGTGTGACTGATATCGGTTGCATAGAGTGGTTTGCCTGTGTGGCATGCTAAGATGCAAATGAGCAAGGCTTCTGTTGAAAAGCAAAGTCTTGTGGTGATGATCAAAGCACAGCCTGTGTGGCACAGCTTTGTGTAACGTGAATTCGCGAGCCTCGCACCCCGGCTATGAACCCAAAACGGGAGAGGACCTCAGGGAGGGCATGCGTTTCCTTCTAGCTAGGGTGGTGTCAGTGACCTACCAGCCCTGACATTTATATACTTTTCACCTGTGTGGTTGTTGCTGTTGCGAGGCGCCTCGGTGTGATCGGACGATCCGGGTCCGATGGAGTCATTCGTTGGCTCATTTACGCCCCAAAGGGCGGGGAAACGTAGTGTTCAGGCATAATAATCCACATCGGTGGACCGGCCCTGTCGCTCCAAGGCTTGCCTGCGCGCTTGCCTGAGACATGGGCTAGATTGTCTCGAATCGGTAGAGGACGATCCCTAGCCTCGGTTCATAGACGGAAATCCAATTTCCAAATACGTAACTTTGCGGTTTTATTTGTAAACCTATATAGGGCGACATAGTGGCATGGGACGCTCATGCCGCCTATGATTGATATTTATGATTGAAGTTGTTTTATACACTATGCACTTATTATAGTATCAAATGATTTGTTTTAAACGTATCAAGCATTCTTTGGCTGTTATAAGGGAAAACCCTATCCTCGGCTGCGTTGCATTGTGTGATGGGACCTGGGTCTTATAACAGCTTCATTTTTCTTTATTTAGCATTGCGCTGTTTGTTTTATGCACTGGTATTCTTGGGAGGAAACCCGTTCCGTGTTATACGGCGTGGTCCCTTGATTTACCTAACTTTAAAATAAAGATTAACTGTTTTAGTTCTCACACCAGTCACATGACTGACCTGGAGTTTATTGTTTTAACCTAAACTCTGGGTGCCCTTATTTTGACACGGGCAGCTAGTAGTTTTGGTTTTGCAGATTTATATTCACAGGATCCTGGTTTACAGCTGGAACGATATCCGGAAAGCTTTGTATCCGTATATCCCTTCTAGTTGTGTATTGTATTATTTTCCGCTGCTATGTATTTAAATGTAATTTAAATCTCTGATATTTCTGTGTAATATTCATTTATACTCTGTATATTCTTGTAATCTGATGCATTGTTGTGATATACAATGAAATGTTCTTCTGTATGCGTTCTGATTTGTCGTGTTCTCAAACGATAGGGCGTTTCGAACGGCCTGGATCGGTTTAGCGACTGGTTCGGACCGAGCGAAATTCCTGTTTGTCACAGTTGGTATCAGAGCTTTGGTTTACAAAGCAGAGAACAAGGCACATTAGAACCATACGAAAGAATTCATCAGATATTGGGTTGATATTGGGTTAGTAATATCCAATGAGAATGACTCGTTAGAGATGGGATCAGTAGTATCCTAGAACGAGTGTGAAGAGTATATTTTTAAAGTGAAAACAAATTTTTGTTTTGAAAATTTAAATCAATCATTCGTATTTGATTATTTATTTATATTGATGTGGACAATCCAGTATATATAGATTTTGCGTATACGTCTGATCCGCGTGTATTCAAAGTTTTAATATATTGGATAGATATAGAATCACACTCTAGTCGCCCGGAGATGATTCAGATGATGAGGCCTCATCATCAGTGTTTATATTCGAGTGACGAAGGTGTGATATCTATATATTTCCATTGGACTGGTGTGAGAACCAAAACTAATACAGATAGATTTATTGTTGTGAATTGGCATCAAAAACCTGATTTTTGTATATGTATCAAAATTATGAATTTGAAACTCTAATTCACTAATTGACTGATGTTTGTGTTGTTTGTTTATTTGTTTGATAATTTTTAGCCATTTAGCATAATTAAATCAAATATTGAACTATATTGAAAATTGGTCGCATTTGCTTGCATATACATATATCTTTTGAACAGGTCATAGCAAGGAGGCTAGAGCAGAGAATAAAATTTGTTTGCCCGACAAATAGGTACATGTTTACTACATAATTTCCTGTTTTGTTTGGGTGATGATGATTTTGTGAGCCTATTGGCTAGCCGCTTGGCTTTTTCTTTTTCTTTTTGAGATCTGAAGGACCGGGGAAGCTATTTGAAATTCCCCGATGCTCCCGGTGCAGGGGAGGTTATGGCGAAATTTTTCGAAAATTTAGGGTGTTAGCCAAATTTTTGAAATTTTGAAAATTCTCAGAAACTGAAAAGTTGGAGAATGGAAGCCGGATCGAACGTAGAGTTGATTAATCAAACCACTTTCGACTTTGTTCCTTTTCGGGGACGAAAAGTTTTAAGTGGGGGAGATTGTAACAACCCGTAAAATGCGAGCCAGTTTGAAATTTTTATTTTGGCAATTTTAGCGAATTTTGATTATTTAAAATGAAATATTTTAAATAATATCGACGAGAAATTTATTTTGAATAGAATTCGAACGTATATATTATATACGTCGTCGTTAGAATATAAATATTTATATATAATTATAAATAGAATTGAAAATGGCGCGGTAGTTCGATAATTCGATTTCAAACTTCAATTGAATGTACCGGGTGCAAAACAATCCGGATTTTTGTGAAACCAAAAATAATGGAATCTAGTAGTGAATATCTTTCCAGCGAATCCGAAAAATTAAAAGTTCGTAGCGGGAGTCAAAAGATATGTCCAGTTGAAAAATCTGAATAGTCGCTATGGAATTCAGGCCCTTAAAAATAGTTATTTTGCAAATGACTTCGGATTTCGACGAAACCAGTTTTGTTGGATCCGTAGTGTCAAGTTATTGCTAGGTTTCAAATTTCATAATTTTCTGAATCAATATGTGAGCGTGGCGCAGTTAAACGCGTTTGACCAGTTTCAGTTGATTTTAATCGACTGGAAATTGGCCATTTTTCAAACGATCTCAGAATTTGACGAAACTAGTTTTGTTAGGACCGTATCGTCAATACGAAGCTAGAAAATATTTTTATGGAATTTATAGAGTTAGTATGTGACCCCAGTAATTTGAAATGTACGTTTAAAATTCAATATAGTGATTTAAATGTAAATTAAACAGAAACTGATCGAAACAGTCGAATCAGCTTGCGATGCATATCCCATTGTGTTCGGAATGGGGGTTGAGCGCTATGGACGACAGGTGGTGGGCCTCGTTTAGATGACGTATGTAAAGGTCAACTTTTAAAAATAATAAAATAATAAATTAATAAATAAATAAAAAAAAAAGAAGAAAAACCCTCTCCCTCCTTTTAGTTCTGGCCCCCCCCCCTCGTTCGAATTCATTTCTACAGATAAAAAAAAAAAAAAAAATCAAAAGGGGATCGACGGAATCTCATCGCCATCGCTTTCCCCCCCTTTTTCCACATCTCCTCCGCCCAACCGCCCTCCGACCAAGCTGCCGGAGCTGACCTCGAACCCCCTGCCCTCCTCGACGACGACGAGACCCTCCCCCTAGATTCGAGACCACCGCGCCTGAGCCCCTTCCCCCGAAAACCCTAGCTCCGCCCCGTTCAGCACCCCCGCGCCCTCCTGCCACCAGCTCCGCCGCCACCAGCCCCTGTAAGTTTTTTTTTCTTTTTTTTAACTTATTTATTTTATTTTTATTTTATAGTAGTAATGTAAAAATTGATTTTTTAAAAGAAATGTAAAAACTGTTTTTTTTTAAAATAGAAACTGATTTTTAAAATATGATTTAAAACTGATTTTGTTTTGAAAATATAAAAAAACTGATTTGGTTTTGAAATATTAAAAACTGATTTTAGAGGAAAATTAAAACTGATATTAACAGGAAAATTAAAAACTGATTTGTTTTAAAGAAATAAAACTGATTTTTGTTTTAGAAATATAAACTGATTTTTAAAGGAAATATATAAACTGATTTTTCTATGCATTTAAAACCTGATTTTGTTTAAGAGAAAAAGTTTTAAACTTTAAATAGAAAAAGGTTTGAAATTTAAAAGGAAAAAGTTTTAAATTAAAAATAGAAGGAGGTTAGAAATTTACAAAGTAAAAATTCGATTTTTATATATTGAATAGCGAACTAAAAATTCGATTTTTATATATTGAATAGCGAACTAAAAATTCGATTTTTATATATTGAATAGCGAACTAAAAATTCGATTTTTATATATTGAATAACGAAGTCAAAATTCGATTTTTTTTTCATATGTAGTGGCCGCGGTCAACGAAGGTGACAAAAAGGCGAAACGATGAAGATTTCTATCAATGAAGTGCCGTGGAGCTAGGATAGCTATAATGTGAGAATTTCTCACCTTTCAATTTCTTTTCTAGTTTTATATATATACTAGGATGCAGACGGTGCTTAGTAGCACCCGACACAATCGTCCACAGACCATGGACTTGGTTGATTGGTTGCATAGATTAGTTGAATTATTTGTTTGAATTGAATTGTTTGGTGAGATGAAATTGATTTGATTGATGTGTGAATGGCGTGGGCCTTCACTAGACCGGGGATAAGGCTAGGCCTTGTCCCGTTTCTAGTATCGTGCCGTTATGCCGCCGAAATTTTCTAAAATGTGTTAGAAAATAAAAATATCATTTTATTGTGTAAATGAATTGAATAGAAATTCATAGGTTGAAATAAAATGTTTTGTGGTTAAAAATATAATTTTTAACGTGAATGTGAGTAAATAAATATTCATTTACAAACCAGACGGTTTGTTTATGTACACTTATTTGAATGACATTGATTGGGACGATAAATTTTACACATCGCCCAACTGCACAACTAAAATCAGTGTTTGATTGTTTGAAACCCCACACGGGTGTTGGGATGAAATTTGAAGTTCACTCATCCTGATTGATTAAATATGTCGATCGATTGATTGACAGGCTGTTATAAGCGTTAGATATCTATATTTGATGCTTATACAGTGTAGTGCACTTTGGTTGATGGTTGATTATTTTTCAATGCTATGATACATGTGTTGTATGAAAATCCATATAATTAATTTTATATGGTAATTGATTGGGCCTCATTCCAGTTTTAAAATAGAAATATTTAAAATAGAAATATTCGAAATGAAATATTTGAAAATGTCAATATATGAAGCCGTGTTGATTAGATTGACGCCATTTTGACGTGAACGATATTTATATCGATTTTATTCATTTTAAAATGAATATTAAAAAGTAATTTTGAAAACGATTTCGAAATGAATTGAATTGAAAACGAATTCAAAGTGAATTGAATTGAAAGTGATTTCGAAATGAATTGAATTGAAAACGAATTCAAAGTGAATTGAATTGAAAGTGATTTCGAAATGAATTGAATTGAAAGTGATTTCGAAATGAATTGAATTGAAAACGAATTCAAAGTGAATTGAATTGAAAACGAATTCAAAGTGAATTGAATTGAAAACGAATTCAAAGTGAATTGAATTGAAAGTGATTTCGAAATGAATTGAATTGAAAGTGATTTCGAAGTGAATTGAAAACGAATTCAAAGTGAATTGAATTGAAAACAAATTCAAAGTGAATTGAATTGAAAGTGATTTCGAAGTGAATTGAATTGAAAGTGTTCTCGAAATGAATTGAATTGAAAGTGATTTCGAAATGAATTGAATTGAAAACGAATTCAAATTGAATTGAAAGTGGATTGAAATGAATTCAAATTGAATTGAAATTTGAATTGAATAGAAATGAACTTTGAAACGAATTTATAAAGAAGAATTCAATTTTTCTTTGAATTGAAATGGAAGTGGAAATAGATTTTGAAACGAATTTTAAAACTATTTATATAATTCGTTTTGAATAGAAAATCGACGAAGTATATATTATATATATTATATATATAATATAATGGCCTGAATAGAACGCGCCGCGCCGCGGCAGTTCGTGAATTTCGACCATTTATTTCAAACGGACATTACGGGAGATCCGACCGTCGGATTCTCCTAAAACCGGAACCGTTGGGTTCGTATCGAAAAGAGCTTTCTAGCGAATGTTAGAAATTTGAAATCTAACGGTTGGATTTGGAATTATGTCCAAATCAAATTTGAAAAAGGTCGCTGTAAGTGCAGTTCGATGGCCATTGATGGAAATCGACTGTACGGGCCTTGATAAAATTATTAAAAATAGTAATAATTTGTGTAAAATCATAAGAAATGATTTGTGAAGATTTGGGATGAAAAACTTCATGTTTGAAAAGATAAAAAAAATAGATTTTTATCGAAATGAACTAGTTTTGAACTAGAAATATAATTCTATTTATTTTTAAATAAATAAATTGAATTTGAAAAGGGTTTTGAAAATAACCAAAATTTCCAATGATTGCATTGGAGTGGATTTGAATCGAAATTGTCTTCGGAATATTTCGATGTTGGAATTCGTGATTATACAGGTGTGGTTATGGAAATTTGAAAGATATATATTTATATCGTTATTTCCAATACGGCATTTGTTAGTCGTAGAATTCGATATTGAATATAAGCCGATATATTTTCTATTCAGAGCCTTGTATTGAATATCGAATGTGATTTGGGTTTGTCGTGAATGGTGTCTTCACTAACACTGTTCTTGAACCCAGTTGAGAAATGATTAAATCTTTTTATTTAGATTTAATGAAGTGTGCCAATTAAAGAATATTTAATTGGGATTGAATTGATATTGATTTTGGGTTTATCGTGGACAGTGTTTTAAATAACACTCGTTCTTTAACCCGATAATCAATGGGATGTGATTTTGGGTTTATCGTGAACTGTGTTTTAAAAGACACTGATTCTTTAACCCAGTTAACGATTAAAATTAAGTGGAGTTTTAATGAATCTTTAAATAGATTGAAAAGATCGAGAATGGAGTATCACCAGTTTTACTCCAGGCGATAGTTAAATCTTTAATTAGATTTGAACGTGAAATGGTAATTGAATTACCGATAACACTGTGGCGTTAGATATGAAGTACTACCAGTTTTACTTCATGGGATGAATAGGTTGGGATTGGGAAATAAAATAAATGATTACTTCGGTGTGGTTCGCTAATCCCGACTAGTTTGAATTGATATTCAAAGGAGATTAAAGAATAAATTTAAAGAATTTATCTTGGATAAAATTTATGGGAACTTTTCCCAAAGTATAGGAATATTTGAATAAAAGAATATTCTGGATTGGAATGAGGCGTATGTTGTGTTTGTGTAACACTTTTATAATATATACGCGAGTTATTCAGAAAGACCGGGTTTATCCCATTCTGAATAACTGATTCGACGTGGTGTCGAAGATGAAGACGATGGTCGAAGACCGGAAGTCTTCACGTCGTTTGGGTGATTACTGATGATCTTGATTGGGCTGTACACCCAAGAAGATGGAAACAGTTTGTGATCGTCCAGACGTACTTGGAGATCGATGGATATGCGAGGTACTAGGTGCCTCCGGTTTCGTTCAGGCCCAGAACGGACTTGTAAATGGACTGTGTGTCTGACATTGGATTTCATTCTGTGTGACTGATATCGGTTGCATAGAGTGGTTTGCCTGTGTGGCATGCTAAGATGCAAATGAGCAAGGCTTCTGTTGAAAAGCAAAGTCTTGTGGTGATGATCAAAGCACAGCCTGTGTGGCACAGCTTTGTGTAACGTGAATTCGCGAGCCTCGCACCCCGGCTATGAACCCAAAACGGGAGAGGACCTCAGGGAGGGCATGCGTTTCCTTCTAGCTAGGGTGGTGTCAGTGACCTACCAGCCCTGACATTTATATACTTTTCACCTGTGTGGTTGTTGCTGTTGCGAGGCGCCTCGGTGTGATCGGACGATCCGGGTCCGATGGAGTCATTCGTTGGCTCATTTACGCCCCAAAGGGCGGGGAAACGTAGTGTTCAGGCATAATAATCCACATCGGTGGACCGGCCCTGTCGCTCCAAGGCTTGCCTGCGCGCTTGCCTGAGACATGGGCTAGATTGTCTCGAATCGGTAGAGGACGATCCCTAGCCTCGGTTCATAGACGGAAATCCAATTTCCAAATACGTAACTTTGCGGTTTTATTTGTAAACCTATATAGGGCGACATAGTGGCATGGGACGCTCATGCCGCCTATGATTGATATTTATGATTGAAGTTGTTTTATACACTATGCACTTATTATAGTATCAAATGATTTGTTTTAAACGTATCAAGCATTCTTTGGCTGTTATAAGGGAAAACCCTATCCTCGGCTGCGTTGCATTGTGTGATGGGACCTGGGTCTTATAACAGCTTCATTTTTCTTTATTTAGCATTGCGCTGTTTGTTTTATGCACTGGTATTCTTGGGAGGAAACCCGTTCCGTGTTATACGGCGTGGTCCCTTGATTTACCTAACTTTAAAATAAAGATTAACTGTTTTAGTTCTCACACCAGTCACATGACTGACCTGGAGTTTATTGTTTTAACCTAAACTCTGGGTGCCCTTATTTTGACACGGGCAGCTAGTAGTTTTGGTTTTGCAGATTTATATTCACAGGATCCTGGTTTACAGCTGGAACGATATCCGGAAAGCTTTGTATCCGTATATCCCTTCTAGTTGTGTATTGTATTATTTTCCGCTGCTATGTATTTAAATGTAATTTAAATCTCTGATATTTCTGTGTAATATTCATTTATACTCTGTATATTCTTGTAATCTGATGCATTGTTGTGATATACAATGAAATGTTCTTCTGTATGCGTTCTGATTTGTCGTGTTCTCAAACGATAGGGCGTTTCGAACGGCCTGGATCGGTTTAGCGACTGGTTCGGACCGAGTGAAATTCCTGTTCGTCACAACTCATCACCGCGAGGTCGAGTTCATCGTCAGGAAGAAGGAGCGCTCGCTGGAACCGCGTCTTCGAACAGCTACATTAGGTCATCGATTTCAAATTGGGGATGCCGACTTTGGGATCAACGATGGGGTTTTCAACGTTGTGGTGTGGTGTGCGATGGTTTTGAGGAGCCGCTGTGACTTTAGAAGGGGCCGACGTTCACTGCTCTGAAAATTTGGGGGACTGCGAGTTTGGTTCTGGAGCTCGACAGCGAGCTTCTGCATCGGTGACGAGAAAATGGAGGAGTCGAGATCTGTGTAGGGGATCGCGGTGAGATTGGTTGTGCGATTTAGGATAAGCAGAAGTCGCGATGGTAAGGGAGGATGGTCGGCAACGCACTGGCAACGTTTGAGACTACCAAAGTTTTGTTCTTGGTATTTATACAGGGATGAAGAAAATGTGGATTAAGGGTTAAGGTAATTTATATTATAATTATCATTTCATTTAAATAGAGAATTAGTTATATAAATGGTTAATCAGCAAATTTATATCAAATTATCATAGGTAAAAAAATAAAAGATGATTCAAGTGGATTCATTGGAAATTTACCAGATATTCAGCAAAATAAAAATCCTGGTGAGTAAATCTCACCTTTTATTGAATTATTTTTATATAGTTAAAAATAATTGTCTGTGCTTGTTTGAATGCTGTTTGATGGTTTTAAAATATATATTAGTTATTTAGGACTATTATATATATATTGGGTTGATTGATTGGTTGGATTCCCGCAGTCTCATTAGCGGATGCCCGCAGTTTCGTAGCGGATGATTACCCTATACGCCCCACGCTATGATTAGTGGATGACCTTCATACCGCGATATCCTGCCTCGAAGCAGGATGGGTATTACTATGTTGATTAACATCTGTGGATGCAGGAAAACAGGTTGGAGGAATCCAACTGGATTCCTCAAAAATATATTATCTGTTGTTGTTTGTTTGATTTCATATATATTCATATATGATGTGTTAAAAATCAAGGGATTGAAAATTGGTTGATTTGATTGTTTAAAATATCCCTGGGCTTGAATATTGATTCATAAAAATACCGGAAAGGGTATTTGATATTTAAAAAGGAAATTCTATTTTTGTAAATAGAATTTGAATTTTTAATAAAACTATAGAAAATATTTACTTGTTTTGAAGGTATATAAAACAAGTAATTAAATTTATAAACTTTGTTTATAAATGAAAATATGGGATTTGAATCGAATTTATAAACTTTGTTTATAAATGAAAATATGGGATTTGAATTGAATTTATAAACGTTGTTTATAAATGGGAAGGTGGGATTTGAATTGAATTTATAAACTTTGTTTATAAATAATGCAGAGAATTCAAATAGACTTTGAATATAGAATTTGAATAGACTTACTATATAGAATTTGAATAACAGAATTCAAATGGACTTTAAACGATTTGAATATAGGATTCAAATGGAATTTAAACAATAGAATTTGAATAGATTTGAATAATAGAATTCAAATGGAGTTTAACTATAGAATTTGAATATAGAATTCAAATGAAGTTTAAATAAATAGAATTCAAATGAAGTTTAAATAAAGAGAATTCAAATAGAATTGAATTGGAATTTGAATAGAGAAGTCGATAAGGAAACGAATTCAAATGGACTTTAAACGATTTGAATATAGGATTCAAATGGAATTTAAACAATAGAATTTGAATAGATTTGAATAATAGAATTCAAATGGAGTTTAACTATAGAATTTGAATATAGAATTCAAATGAAGTTTAAATAAATAGAATTCAAATGAAGTTTAAATAAAGAGAATTCAAATAGAATTGAATTGGAATTTGAATAGAGAAGTCGATAAGGAAACGAGAGTATGAGTATAATTAGAATTTGTTAGTATGCAGTTAAAATATATTTGAACATGTCATGTTCAAATATGAAGGTGAAATAGACTGAAAAGTTAAGTAACAGATTTAATTAACAAATTGAGTTAAAACGATTGGTATAGTTAAAATAGATTGGACAGGCATAAATATACAGGAGACAGGTATGGAATAAAGTATAGAAGTGAAATAAATAGAATGCCCGACAAAAAGGTACGTATTTAATTTCCATATGAGATTTTATGCGCCGTATCGGCAAGCCGCTTGGCTTTTTCTTTTTCTTTTGAGATGAGAAGGACCGGGAAAGCTATTTGAAATTTCCCGATGCTCCCGGTACAAAGGAGGTTATGGCGAATTTTTCCGGGAATTTAAGGAGATAGAATATTTTTAAGATAATTTGATAGTTAGAAATCAACGTATCGATATATATAGAAGTCGATAAGAAAACGAACTTAGAAATAGAGTAGTATAATAAAAAAGGAAGTATAAGAATAAAATCTAGTAAGAATAGAAAGAGAAAATGTATATGTGTTTGAAGGTGAATAATCAGTTGTATGGTATTGATTATTCGAGTAAGTAGTCTTGTCTGTTTTGACGTTAAATGTTATTCAGTCAAGGTCTGAGAGGTAATTATACCCCAACTTGGTTGATTTCATGATATACCGATAAGTAGCAAGATTCAGGCTCGAAGATCAATGTGGAATAAGAATTAGTTAAATACTGTATTTGGTTTGTCGTAACGATGTTTTACACAACATCTGTTTTAACCCAAATATGTGCAAAGCTTGGAAATAGAATAATGAATATTTCCTAGTATAGAAAATAAAGAAGGCGATATTCGGAAATGTTTTCCAAATAACGTAAAAGGCCAATATGGTTATTGAAAATATTTGGTTAACAAATATTGATAAAGAAATAGAGAAGTGATTTAATTAATGGAATATTAATTAAGGGTTCACTGATTTGTTGGATGTTTGGATGAACACTTGTTTTATTCGATAGTTAAATCATCGACTATCGAAACACTTGTTTTTATTCGATAGTTAAATCACAGACTATCGGAGTTTTGTCCATCGTTGTCAATATGGAGAGACCGGTTGGATTATTATCCGAAGAACCACTCCGTATCGGCAGTAGCGTGCGAATCAGATTATATAAAGATAATCGAAGACGGAGTAGAGTGCAAGGACTTTTTCTATTAATAGAAATAGTGCCTTCAGTTCATCCTGTTCCTGGGTGGCTTGTATGGATGAATGTCTGACAGAGTATTTCCAAAAAGGTCACGTACATTGATTTCTTCAACCGTACCAAGAGTGGAAGCGGAGAAGGAAACTTCTTTTAGCTAACACGTAATGTACTGTTGTAGACGTCAATCGGTGATTTGATGGATTTGACGATGTGGCATTCAAAGTGAATCTGGTATGATGATTAAGCGTAGCTTCTAGCCTCATCATCCGGTAAATGACAGAAATTGGGCAGGCAGCATGGCTAAGTCGGTCGCACCGAAGTAGGGTGTATAATCACCTGATCTAGAGTTTCAATTACTTCTAAAAATCTATTGTTGATGCTGTCCCATTCGGGAAACGGTTGTTGATCCCAACTGTTGGTGATATACATTCGATACACTCAAGCGAAATGAGTGGTCGGTCATGTGTGGTCGGGTTGCAAGATGTTCTTGTTGAACCCAGTGTATTCCTCTCTAGAGGTACATTAGCGAAAGGTGGTTCCATACCTTGTCATAGTTGGAAATCCATTACCCAATACGTGCTTGCGGTTTTGATTGTATACTATATATGTAGAACGTGAGATGAAAGCGTTTCTGCTAGATGATTATATATATACTGTGGTTGATAGACATTATTATAATATCAAAAGGTTTTTGATATAAAGATAAATCAAGTGTTTGGATTCTCATAAGGGAAAAACCCGTTCCGTGTTATACGGCGTGGTCTTATGAGATATCATTTAGTTTTCTGAAAACTGTTTTAAACTGTTTACTCATACCAGTCCCATGACTGACCCGGAGTTTATTTTGTTTTGTTTTACCTAAACTCTTGGGTGCCTAAATTTGTACGGGCAGTCAAGTAGTTCAGGATTTTTCAGATATATCTAAAGGAGCTTGGAGCAGGAGGCTTCAGCGTTATCTAGTTATAGTGTTGTTCCGTTGTGTTGTAAGTGCTGTACTCTGATAATGATATGTGTATACAGTACAAATTTTGTATTCCAAAGATATGATATATTATATTTTGTTCTGCTGCGATGTGAGATTCTGTGTTGTTATTTCTGTTCTTCTTCTATCTCTTTCTTCTAAAAAAAAATGTTCCGTATTTTCGTGATATTTGGGTTGGACGTATGATGTATATAGTCAACTCTGATGTTACGGAAATCTGGGTCATTACAGTTGGTATCAGAGCTTAGGTTGAGCGAATACCTAGGCTTGTTGGAATGTGCTCATTAGAGATAGGATCAGTAGTATCCTAGAATGAGTTGAGTGTATATATATACGAGAGAGCGTATTTGTTATTTGATATAAAAACCGTTTTATATTGTGTTGACTAGTATGTTGAGTGGATTATAAATTTTGGTCGAATCGTGGGACGCCGCGATGTCGATAGGAGTTTATAAACATTTGAACAGAAGATTGGACACGATATTGTTTTTAAATAGTTAAGTTGATTGTTAGGAATATAATCGAATTAGATTATAAAACCGAAATAGTTATATATATAACCGATGGAATTTGTATATGAAATCAAATATACAAATGTGATAAATTGAAATTGAATTCCAACCAGAATTCAGAATTTAAAATCTTGGGAGTTTGGAAAATATTTTTCTAAATGGAGTTTGAAAGAAATATAGCACTGGACTCATTCAGTAGCTGGGAAATAATTCTGATGATGGTCGCAACATCATCAGTGTTCATTTTCGAGTTTCTAAGTGATAAATTGCTGCTTAGAAAAGTTTTGATGGAAATTTGTCTGAAAGAAACAAGTTGTTTTAAAATTCAAATGTTTTGTATTTGAGATAGATATAAATATATGTATATATTTATATGACTTCAAGGGAATTTTGAAATGGGAATTGGAATATATAATTCAAATAGAAGTGAAATAGAATTTGAATTCAAAGGAATTCAAATGAGTTTGAATAAAGAAATTCAAATGGAATTTGAATATTGCAAATATAAAGGAATTCAAATGAGTTTGAATAAAGAAAATTCAAATAGAAATTGTATAAGAAAAATTGAAATGGAATTTGAATTCAAAGGAATTCAAATGGATTTGAATAAAGAAAAGTCAAATAGAGATTTGAATATTAGAATTCAAATGGAGAATGGTTAAATAGAATTTCAAAGAGAATATAAAGTGGAGGTTGAATACTAGAATTCAAGAAAATATAGAGTTTGAAATAGAATTTAAATTCAAAGGATTTCAAATAGAAATTAAACAAAGGAATTTAAATAGAAATTGAATAAAGGATTTCAAATAGGAATTTGAATAAGGATTTCAAATAGAAATTGAAGATAAGGAATTGAAATAGAATTTGAATAGAAGAAAATTCAAATAGAAATTGAATAGAAGGAAATAAAATAGAGTTTGAATAAAGGCATTCAAATGGAATTTGAATCTTGTAAATATATAGGATTTGAATATTAGAAGTGAAATAGATCGGGGATATTATGTTGAAATGGAAAAATGGATTTGATACATATTAAAAATATATCAGAATGGAGTTGAATTTATTATAAACAAAGTTAAAACGTTTATATTTATAAATATAATTAAAACGAGCTCGTCGTAGCGCGGCAGTTCGAAAATTGGCGATTCAAACTTCAATTTAGTATACAGAACTCAATTGAAGTCGGAATTCTTTGAAACAAGAATCGTCGGGACCGGTTAAACAATGGTTTTCTAATGAAAGAGGAAAATCTGGATTTCGTCGTATAGATTTTGAGTTATGTCAAAATCAAATTTTAGAAAAGCAGCGCCAAAACCATTATAAACCATAACAGTTTAATTAAATAAACAGAAGGATTTTTAGGAAATAAAATCCGAATTTGACATTAAAAAAAATCCAGACTGGAAATACAAAGTAAATATGAACTCCGGTGAAGTAAGTGAAATGATTTTTAAGACAAAAATCATATTTTAAATGGTTAAATAGAATTAACTAAATTGGAGAATAATTAGTTAAAGGAAATTTGAATCGAAATTGGGTTTTTGGATAAGTGAAAGAGATTGAGAATTTATATTCGAAATCGAATATATAACTCGAGTTGAAAATATTATTTGATTAGTTATAATTAAGTTGACATATATTTGAATAAGTTATATTCAAATAAAAAGGATGAAATAGGCAAAACGGTTAATTAGCAACTAGTTAATGGGAATTAGAATGATTGAAATTAAATATAACTTAAGTAAGTTAAATGGATCGAAATGAATAAATTGAGTAAAATCAATGTGAATGAAATATGAATTTGGTGTGAATAAAGGAAAAACCAAAAGAGTTAAAAGGAAATATATTTGTAACAAATACAAAGGAAGTTATGTGCAAACAAATAGAAGGAGAAATATTTGTAAAAACATTTACAAATAGAATTTAGAAGAAAATATTTGTAAAACATTTACAAATAGATTCAATGGAAATATTTATTTATAGAAAATAAATAGAATGTTATAAATGAGATATTTATTGGGTAAATAAATAGAATTTAATCAAAGGAATATTCAGAAGATGAATAGAAAATGGAAATCTGTTTTAACAGATAAATAGAAAAGATTTATTTATAAATAACAGTTTATAAATTAAATTAAATATTAATCATTCGATAAATGGAATATATAAGTCTGAACTTATATAGAGGAGAGATATTGGTTTTTAACACCGATAGTTTTAAATAGAAGGGTTACACAACACTTGTATAAGTGAAGTAACGTTATTAAAGAGAACATTTATAAAGTGAAGAACCGTTACTAAAAGTAAATCTTTATAAATGAATAAACGCTATCGAATAGGAGTTATTCGAACAGGAGAAGTCGAATAGAGTTAGAAATAATCGATTAGAGTTAGAATAAATCGATTAGAGAAAGAGTTAACCAGATAGAGTTAGTTGAACATAGTTAAATCGAATTAGAATTTAATTGAATGATAGTTATTCAATTAAAGTTGATCGAATATAGTATTGAGATAGAGTTAGTCAAACATAGTTGCTCAGGATAAGTACCATTTCGTACGACTGCTAGCGTAATTCGCAGGGCTGCAGATAGCCTAGGGCGGTCGGATGTTTCCTGAGGGAATCAGGCGTAACCATTGTGATCGCTGCGATCTAGAGTCAAGCGAGTGGAGTTAAATCGAATATTAGTTTATTCGGATAGAATTAAAGGAGTTATCGAATATAGTTTATTCGAAAGGAGTTATCGAATATAGTTATTCGAAAGGAGTTATCGATTATTTGTTAATCGAAATGGGTTATCAATTATAATTTAATCGAAAAGAGTTATCGATTAGTTTAATCGAAGTGAGTTATAGAATATTGGTTATTCGAAGGAGTTATCGAATTTAGTTATTCGATGGAGTTAATCGATAAGAGTTAAATCCAATATAGTTAATTGATAAGAGTAAAATTGAATAGAGTAAATCGAATATAGTTTATTCGAGGAAGGGTTTTCGAATCTAGTTATTCGAAAGAGAGATTATCGAATATAGTTATTCGAAGAGAGGAGTTATCGAATAGGGATTTATTCGAAAGAGAGTTACGTAAGGAAGTTTGAAATGTTGAGTGTCAACATAAATAAGATTTTGGAAAAGTTAATGGGTTTGTAGCACTTTTTCTACCTTAGCAATTTCGAGGACGAAATTATTTTAAGTGGGGAAGATTGTAATGACCCGGATCCTTATGGGTTAATTTTTGAATATTTAATATTTAATTTAAATATTGGGTGGATAATATAAGTGGAATTTTATATTTAAGTTATTAATTTAATAATCAACTTGGATTTACTATCGAATAGATTAAATTATGGTAATACAAAGTTAATTCAATTCGAAGTAAAAACTGAGTTAAAAACCATTCAGAATGATCAATAGAAAATTCTGTTTGAATTGGAGAAATAATATTTATTTATTATCGAGGAGAATAAATTGTCTGAAATTAATTTATATTGATTTAAATTAATATCTTTCACAGATGATCGAATTGAACTTCGTGACCTATTCCAGGGGGTTCAGAATAGTGGTTTAACCCTAAGAAGGACAGTTGTTGGGTTCAGAAAGGAGCTCGCAGTCAAGAGGATTTTAAATTAAAGGACACCGTTTCAATTATAATATAAAATAAAATTTAATATTTGGTTGAGTGATTAGAAAACAAAGCAACAAGGCAAATGAAATATAGCCTTGCTGTTCGATTTAAAAACTTCAGAAAATGAAAGGGAGGAAGACGAATCACGTCTCACTTTTCTCGTTCCTTCCTCTTATAAATGCCGCACCCCTCTGTACTTCTCTCCTTTCTTAGTCCCATTTTTAGCAAGCCAAAACTAAAATCGTACAGAAAGGGGGAAAAAACAAAAATCGAGCAACGTAAGGATGGAGACCGCGATTTCTTTTTGGTCTCGAAATCAGAAGGCGCGATTGAACTCATCACCGCGAGGTCGAGTTCATCGTCAGGAAGAAGGAGCGCTCGCTGGAACCGCGTCTTCGAACAGCTACATTAGGTCATCGATTTCAAATTGGGGATGCCGACTTTGGGATCAACGATGGGGTTTTCAACGTTGTGGTGTGGTGTGCGATGGTTTTGAGGAGCCGCTGTGACTTTAGAAGGGGCCGACGTTCACTGCTCTGAAAATTTGGGGGACTGCGAGTTTGGTTCTGGAGCTCGACAGTGAGCTTCTGCATCGGTGACGAGAAAATGGAGAAGTCGAGATCTGTGTAGGGGATCGCGGTGAGATTGGTTGTGCGATTTAGGATAAGCAGAAGTTGCGATGGTAAGGGAGGATGGTCGGCAACGCACTGGCAACGTTTGAGACTACCAAAGTTTTGTTCTTGGTATTTATACAGGGATGAAGAAAATGTGGATTAAGGATTAAGGTAATTTATATTATAATTATCATTTCATTTAAATAGAGAATTAGTTATATAAATGGTTAATCAGCAAATTTATATCAAATTATCATAGGTAAAAAAAATAAAAGATGATTCAAGTGGATTCATTGGAAATTTACCAGATATTCAGCAAAATAAAAATCCTGGTGAGTAAATCTCACCTTTTATTGAATTATTTTTATATAGTTAAAAATAATTGTCTGTGCTTGTTTGAATGTTGTTTGATGGTTTTAAAATATATATTAGTTATTTAGGACTATTATATATATATATATATATATTGGGTTGATTGATTGGTTGGATTCCCGCAGTCTCATTAGCGGATGCCCGCAGTTTCGTAGCGGATGATTACCCTATACGCCCCACGCTATGATTAGTGGATGACCTTCATACCGCGATACCCTGCCTCGAAGCAGGATGGGTATTACTATGTTGATTAACATCTGTGGATGCAGGAAAACAGGTTGGAGGAATCCAACTGGATTCCTCAAAAATATATTATCTGTTGTTGTTTGTTTGATTTCATATATATTCATATATGATGTGTTAAAAATCAAGGGATTGAAAATTGGTTGATTTGATTGTTTAAAATATCCCTGGGGCTTGAATATTGATTCATAAAAATACCGGAAAGGGTATTTGATATTTAAAAAGGAAATTCTATTTTTGTAAATAGAATTTGAATTTTTAATAAAACTATAGAAAATATTTACTTGTTTTGAAGGTATATAAAACAAGTAATTAAATTTATAAACTTTGTTTATAAATGAAAATATGGGATTTGAATCGAATTTATAAACTTTGTTTATAAATGAAAATATGGGATTTGAATTGAATTTATAAACGTTGTTTATAAATGGGAAGGTGGGATTTGAATTGAATTTATAAACGTTGTTTATAAATAATGCAGAGAATTCAAATAGACTTTGAATATAGAATTTGAATAGACTTACTATATAGAATTTGAATAACAGAATTCAAATGGACTTTAAACGATTTGAATATAGGATTCAAATGGAATTTAAACAATAGAATTTGAATAGATTTGAATAATAGAATTCAAATGGAGTTTAACTATAGAATTTGAATATAGAATTCAAATGAAGTTTAAATAAATAGAATTCAAATGAAGTTTAAATAAAGAGAATTCAAATAGAATTGAATTGGAATTTGAATAGAGAAGTCGATAAGGAAACGAGAGTATGAGTATAATTAGAATTTGTTAATATGCAGTTAAAATATATTTGAACATGTCATGTTCAAATATGAAGGTGAAATAGACTGAAAAGTTAAGTAACAGATTTAATTAACAAATTGAGTTAAAACGATTGGTATAGTTAAAATAGATTGGACAGGCATAAATATACAGGAGACAGGTATGGAATAAAGTATAGAAGTGAAATAAATAGAATGCCCGACAAAAAGGTACGTATTTAATTTCCATATGAGATTTTATGCGCCGTATCGGCAAGCCGCTTGGCTTTTTCTTTTTCTTTTGAGATGAGAAGGACCGGGAAAGCTATTTGAAATTTCCCGATGCTCCCGGTACAAAGGAGGTTATGGCGAATTTTTCCGGGAATTTAAGGAGATAGAATATTTTTAAGATAATTTGATAGTTAGAAATCAACGTATCGATATATATAGAAGTCGATAAGAAAACGAACTTAGAAATAGAGTAGTATAATAAAAAAGGAAGTATAAGAATAAAATCTAGTAAGAATAGAAAGAGAAAATGTATATGTGTTTGAAGGTGAATAATCAGTTGTATGGTATTGATTATTCGAGTAAGTAGTCTTGTCTGTTTTGACGTTAAATGTTATTCAGTCAAGGTCTGAGAGGTAATTATACCCCAACTTGGTTGATTTCATGATATACCGATAAGTAGCAAGATTCAGGCTCGAAGATCAATGTGGAATAAGAATTAGTTAAATACTGTATTTGGTTTGTCGTAACGATGTTTTACACAACATCTGTTTTAACCCAAATATGTGCAAAGCTTGGAAATAGAATAATGAATATTTCCTAGTATAGAAAATAAAGAAGGCGATATTCGGAAATGTTTTCCAAATAACGTAAAAGGCCAATATGGTTATTGAAAATATTTGGTTAACAAATATTGATAAAGAAATAGAGAAGTGATTTAATTAATGGAATATTAATTAAGGGCTCACTGATTTGTTGGATGTTTGGATGAACACTTGTTTTATTCGATAGTTAAATCATCGACTATCGAAACACTTGTTTTTATTCGATAGTTAAATCACAGACTATCGGAGTTTTGTCCATCGTTGTCAATATGGAGAGACCGGTTGGATTATTATCCGAAGAACCACTCCGTATCGGCAGTAGCGTGCGAATCAGATTATATAAAGATAATCGAAGACGGAGTAGAGTGCAAGGACTTTTTCTATTAATAGAAATAGTGCCTTCAGTTCATCCTGTTCCTGGGTGGCTTGTATGGATGAATGTCTGACAGAGTATTTCCAGAAAGGTCACGTACATTGATTTCTTCAACCGTACCAAGAGTGGAAGCGGAGAAGGAAACTTCTTTTAGCTAACACGTAATGTACTGTTGTAGACGTCAATCGGTGATTTGATGGATTTGACGATGTGGCATTCAAAGTGAATCTGGTATGATGATTAAGCGTAGCTTCTAGCCTCATCATCCGGTAAATGACAGAAATTGGGCAGGCAGCATGGCTAAGTCGGTCGCACCGAAGTAGGGTGTATAATCACCTGATCTAGAGTTTCAATTACTTCTAAAAATCTATTGTTGATGCTGTCCCATTCGGGAAACGGTTGTTGATCCCAACTGTTGGTGATATACATTCGATACACTCAAGCGAAATGAGTGGTCGGTCATGTGTGGTCGGGTTGCAAGATGTTCTTGTTGAACCCAGTGTATTCCTCTCTAGAGGTACATTAGCGAAAGGTGGTTCCATACCTTGTCATAGTTGGAAATCCATTACCTAATACGTGCTTGCGGTTTTGATTGTATACTATATATGTAGAACGTGAGATGAAAGCGTTTCTGCTAGATGATTATATATATACTGTGGTTGATAGACATTATTATAATATCAAAAGGTTTTTGATATAAAGATAAATCAAGTGTTTGGATTCTCATAAGGGAAAAACCCGTTCCGTGTTATACGGCGTGGTCTTATGAGATATCATTTAGTTTTCTGAAAACTATTTTAAACTGTTTACTCATACCAGTCCCATGACTGACCCAGAGTTTATTTTGTTTTGTTTTACCTAAACTCTTGGGTGCCTAAATTTGTACGGGCAGTCAAGTAGTTCAGGATTTTTCATATATATCTAAAGGAGCTTGGAGCAGGAGGCTTCAGCGTTATCTAGTTATAGTGTTGTTCCGTTGTGTTGTAAGTGCTGTACTCTGATAATGATATGTGTATACAGTACAAATTTTGTATTCCAAAGATATGATATATTATATTTTGTTCCGCTGCGATGTGAGATTCTGTGTTGTTATTTCTGTTCTTCTTCTTTCTCTTTCTTCTAAAAAAATGTTCCGTATTTTCGTGATATTTGGGTTGGACGTATGATGTATATAGTCAACTCTGATGTTACGGAAATCTGGGTCATTACACCATTTACGACAAACCTAAAATCCACTTTGATATTAAATATAAGGCTCTAAACAGACATTATATCGGCTTATATTCAATATCAAATTCTGAAACCAACACATATCGTATGGGGAATAGCGATATATATCTATCTTCCAAATTCCTCCACAATATCTGTATAGTCACGGAATCCAATATTGAAATATCCCAAAGATGATTTCTATTCGAATCCATTCCAATTTATTGATTGGAAATTTCTGGTTATATTAAAATCCTTTATAAATCCAATTTATTTATTTAAAAATTATTGGATTATCTTTCTAGTTAATAACTAGTTCATTTTGATAAAAGTATATTTTTATCATTACAAACGTGGAATTTTTCAACCAAATTATGTCCAAATCATTTATTATGATTTTACAAAAATTATTAATATTTTTAATATTTTTATTAAGGCTCGTACAATCAGCTTCAAATAACGGCCACCAAACTGCATCTATAACGACCTTTTCCAAATTTTATTTGGACATAATTCCAAATCCAACCGTTAGATTTCAAATCTCTTATATTTATTGGAAAGCTCTTTTCGATACGAACCCAACGGTTCCGGTTTTAGGAGAATCCGATGGCCGGATCTTCCGTAATGTCAATTCGAAGTCAATGGTCGAAATTCGCGAATGGTCGAGGCGCGACGCATTCTATTCAAGCCATTAATATATATGATATAATATATATATATATATCGTTCAAAATGTATTTTATAAATTCATTTTAAAAATTCCCACTTTCATTTGAATTTTAAATCAAAATTGAATACTCCTTATCATTATGATATTTAAATGATAATATTTTCAAAATATCAGATTTTAAAATCATTTCCTTTTCGATATTCATTATAAGAATGAATAAAACCGATATAAAAATCGTTCGCGTTAATATGGCACATATCTAACCAATACGACTTCACATACTCTATAATTTCGTGCCTATCCAAAATCGGACATCAAATCACATTTTAATCCTCTACTGAATATTATTTTAAAATATTCGTTATTTTAAAATATTCGTTCTTTCTGAGTTGGAATCAGACACAATCAGTTACTATATAATTTATTTATATGGATTTCATACAACACATGTATACAACAACAATGATAACCACTCAACCATCATCCAGAGTGCATTACACAGCTGCATAAGCATTAAATATAAATAATTAACGCTTACTACAGTCTGTCAACCAATCAGTTGACATATAACTAAACAATTGGGATTAGTGTACGCCAAATATCATCCCAATCCCGTGTGGGGTTTCAACCAACAAATACTGAATATTATTTGTGTAGTTGGGTGATGTGTAAAATTTATCGTCCCAATCAATATCAGTTAAATGGGTGTACATAAACAAATCATACGATTTGTAAATGAATATTCATTTTCATTTCAGGAGAATTTTATGTCGTTCACATATACGTTAAAAATTATAATTTTAAGGATAAAATATTTATTTCAACACATGACTATTTCTACTAGTTCAATTATTCAATAAAAATGATATTTTTATTGTACCAACATTTTATTCAACACATGAATATTTTATACAGTTCATATACACATTAAAAATTATATTTTTAATGAACAATATTTATTTCAGAAAATTTCGGTATTATAATGGCGCGATATTAGAACCGGAGTAATGTCTAGCATTACCCCTCTCCTGATACTGGCTCGCGCCATACACAATATTCAATCCAATCAACAAAACCACAATACAATTAATAACCACAGTACACTCAGTTTCTCCTCAAAATTCAATCCAAACAAGCAAACAACCATGGTTTGTACAAATAAATAGCGTCAAGGGCTACTAAGCCATGTATGCATCCTAGTATATATTTAACTGTAAAATAATTAGAGCGAGAAGGAGTTCTCATTTTGGGATCCACTCTGCCATTATTTTCTAATGCTCTGAATTGCTGTTCTGGTTCCATAATTTGCAAACGGGCTTCAATCTTCACGCTGTGTTTTAATCTAGCCTAAACACGCTATTCTGGTCAACTTTTGCCTAGTGGCCTTTCTTCCGAAAATGCTCCAATTCGCCATAATTTGCGAAAAGATAGTATTTGGACAGCAGACTTTGGATGCGTTTTCCGGGCTAGTCCGCAATCCAAAATATGGCTTCCAAATACTTTAATCGAAGAGAAAATCGTGCTCTTCGATTTTGGCACTGTGGAGTTTTGTCCATAGGGGCTCGGTTTGGAAGATATGAGCTAAAACAGGTGAGGGTGTAAAACGCATGCACTGAAAATGTAAAAATTTGATTTTTATCGAAGGGAGAGGGCCCAAGGCCGGAGGGGGTGCCGAAGGGCGGCGCCGTGGTTTGGAGTCAGGGGTAGAGGCTCGGCCGTGGTCTGGTGGTGGACCCAGGGTGGTGGTTGTGGATTTTAAACGATTTGGGGGGGGGGGGGGGTAAATCGAGGAGGGAGGAGGAGGCTCATCCGAGGAGGAGGGGATGGCCGAGGGTGGGTGCGGCGGGCTGAGGAAGCGGCGGTCGGCTGGGCGAGGGGGGCGGCGGTCTGGTGAAGGAGGAGACAGACTGAAAAAAGGTGGGCATCGGTTTTTATTTTTTTTTCATTTTCTATTGCATTGACCGATGGACAAAAGGGGGTAAGTGTTTATATATATTTATTTATTTAATTCCTTTAATTTCCATAAAAGTTAGATTTTTACTCAAACTCCAAATCGAAGACAACGACTGTCATCTTTAACCAAATACCCTCATTCCGAATACAATTGAATATTTTCGGTAAGCCAATTCAACATTTTCGATCAGTTTTCATCAAAATTAAAATATATATTAATTTAACGTACAAAATTGATTTCAATGTACATTTTAATTTACCGGGGCCACATACTGACTCCAAAAATTCTAGAAAAATAAATGCAGTTATGTTTTGACGATACGGTCCTAACAAAACTGATTTCGTCGAATTTGGAGACTGTTTGAAAAATGGTCATTTTCAAGTCGATTAAATTCAAACTGAAATTGCCAAACACGGTTAAATTCACCATGCTCACATGACATTCCAAATATTATGAAAATTGGAATATAGCAATAATTTGACATTTCTAGCAATAATTTGACATTTCGGATGCGACAAAAGTGGTTTCATCGAAAACGGAGGTCGTTTGAAAAATGACTATTTTTAAGGGATATATATTATTAAAAATACATATAAATTCCATAGTGACCATTCTAAATTTTAAACTGGACATAACTTTCAATTTATATTATGAAATCTGAATTTTTCACATTCATTAGAAAGATATAATTAAACAGATTCAAATATTTCTAATTTTATTGAAATCCTATTTATTTTGAATTATGTACATTCATTTGAAATTTAAAATCGAATTTTCAAACTACCGCATCATTTCAGGCTCGTTTTATAATTAAAATAAATTTATACGTTCTAACTTCGATTTAAATAAATTTTAAATCGTTATTATTTAATATAAACCATTTTAAATATTCAAAATCCATTAAAATAGCTAAAATAAAAAAATTAAATTGGTTCTGAAAATCCGGGTTGTTACAATCTCCCCCACTTAAAATCTTTTCATTCTGGCTTTCATTCTTCAACTTTTCAGTTTCTAAGAATTTTTTAATTTCTCAAAAATTTGGCTAACACCCTAAATTTTCAAAAAAATTCGCCATAACCTCCTTTGTACGGGTTGATATTTAAAACCGCAACTTGCCTCACAGGGCCCTCATCAATCCAAAAGAAAAATAAAAAGCCAAGCGGCCCGCCAATCAGTTCATAAAATCATCAAAACCCAAGAAACGCAGTAAACTTGTACCTATTTGTCAGGCATCCAATTTTATTCCTCTTCTTAGATTCCATGCTACGACCTGTTCATTATATACACATGTCATATATGCAATTTCAATCAATTTCAATTCAGTTCAATATTTATTCAATTTGGCTAAATTCAGCTTTCATTTTCATATTGGTTAAATTAATTATCATTCCAATATTTTTATTAGCTAAACTAATAATCAAACATCACAACCATCAATCAATTAGTTGATTAACTTTTCAAACATATAATTTTATACATACTCAAAATTCACATTTTTAAGGCCAAATCACAGCAATAAATCCTAGCTAAGTTTTGATTCTCACACCAGTCAATTAGAAATATATAGATGTCCAACTTTCGAAACTGAAAATAGATACTGATGATGTCCGGACATCACTAGAATCATTCCCGGGAGACTAGAGTGTGATTCTATATCCATCCAGTATATTTGAGACTTCGTATATACGCTAGCTAGGCGTATATGCAAGATCTTCAAATACCCGATAGTCCAAATTCAATATAAAATAAAATACTCAAATACGTATAATTGATATAATCTTTAAAAATCAAAATCGTTTTCATTTTATTTTAATAATTAACACTCTTCAAACTCATTCTACGGTATTGCTAACCCTATCTCTAACGAGTCACTCTCATTGATATTACTAATCCAATCTCTGATGAATTCTTTCATTTGGTTCTAATGTGTCTTGCTCTCGAGCTCTGTAAACCAAAGCTCTGATACCAAACTGTACCCACCCGAACTTCCCAACCGGCCTAAACCAAACAAGAAGGCGGATTGCTTTGAGAACAAGACTAATCGGAACGCAAACAGAAGAACACTTCATTGCTATTACAACAATTTACATCAGAGTACAAGAATATTCCAGAGTATGAATAAATAATATACATCAGAAAAATATCAGAGATTCAAAATTACAAAGCAGTAGAAAATTAATACAATGCGTAGCGGAAATACATTAACAAACACAAATGAAATAAATATACGGATACAAAGCTTTCCGAATATAGCTCCAGCTGTAAACCAGGATCCAATGAAATAAGAATCTGCAAAACCAAAACTACTAGTTGTCCGTGTGGAAATTAGGGGCACCCAGAGTTTAGGTTAAAACAATAAACACCAGGTCAGTCATGGGACTGGTGTGAGAACTAGAACAATTATTTAAAACTTTACTTTAGAAATAAAGTAAATCAAGGGACCACGCCGTATAACAAGGAATGGGTTTTCTCCTAAGAATAGCAGCGCATAAAACAATTTATAAATATCGCAATGCTTTTCGAAAAATGAAGCTATTATAAGACTCATGTCCCATCACACAATGCAAAGCAAGCCGGAGGATAGAGTTTTACCTTATAATAGCCAAATATGCTTGGTACGTTTTAAAACAAATCATTTTGATATTACTATAAGTGTATAGTGTCAAAATCAACTTCAAATATAATTGTGTCAATCATAGACGACATAGTACCCCATCCTACTATGTCGTCATACTAGTTCTGCAATTAAAACCGAAATGTCACGTATTGGAAATTGGATTCCATCTATGAGTCGAGGCAAGGGATGGCTCCTCACCGATTCGAGACACTCTAGCAAATGCCTCAGGATCCTCCGTAGTAAACCCTTGGATGCTTCAGGGTCGATCCTCCCTTACGTTTGAGGGTTGGTTATTCCTGAACACACGTTTCGGTCATATCAGACCTATCCATCAGCCCCGTAGTGACCGATATATCCGAGGCGCCTCTCAATCCATCATCCATATAGGTAAAAAATGTAAATGTCTGAGATCCATACATGACACCGCCCATAGCTAGAAAGAAACGTCGTGCACTCCCTTTAGTCCGATCCCGTTTTTGACTCATACCGGGTGTGAGGCTCGCGAATTAACGCTATACACAAAGCTATGCTATTTAAGCCATGCTTTGATCATCAACCAAGACTCTACTTTTCAAAAAAAGCCTTGATCATTTGCATCTCAGCATGCCACACTGACAATTCATGCCATGCAACTGATGTCTATCAATATATAACCTCTAAGATCATATGTCTCAAAGAAGGGATTTAAGCAAGAGAAAAAATTCTCCGCTTCCAAAAAGATATATATTTAATAGAAATCAATCTACACAGAATAAAATCCAATGTCAGACACACATCCATTTACAAGTCTGTTCTGGGTCTGAACGAAACTGGGGGCACCTTATTCCTCGTCCCATATGTCCAGTACATGATAGTGGCCCTCGTATATCCGGTCGATCTCCAAGTACATCTGAACGATCACCACATATTATCTTGTCTTGGGTGTACAGCCAATCAACACATCAGTAATCATCCAAACGATGTGAAGATCTCTAGTCTTCAACCACCGTCTTCATCATCGACTTATCGTTGAATCAATTATTCAGAATGGGTATAAACCCGACCTTTCCGAATAATTCACGTATCTTATAATCAACTGCTATAAAAGCAAAACATACGCCACATTCCAATTTTGAATATTCTTTTATTCAAATATTCATATCCTTTGGAAAGGTTCATATTAATTTTATCAAAGATAAATTATTTTAAGTCTATTCTTTAATCTTCCTTCGAATATCAATTCAAAACCAAATTAAGGTCTATCAACTAGTCGGGATTATGGAGCATTACCGAAGTAATCGTTTATTCATTAATCCCAATCCCAACCTATTCATCCCACGGAGCAAAACTGGTAATACTCCATACCTAACACCACAGTGTTATCGGTAAATTTAATTACCATTTCACGTTCAAATCTAATTAAAGATTTAACTATTGCCTGGAGTAAAAATTGATGGTACTTCATTCTCGGTCATTTCCCAATTTTAATAATTTAAATGATCACATTCACATTTCAATCTAATTAAAGATTCATTAAAACTTCACTTAGTTTTAATCTTCCAACAATCATTATTACCGATTATTTAACTTTGGGAAATCAAACATGCTGCATCGACAATCTACACCGTACCATTGATTTCTGCCGATATATAACCTCTAAGCTCGAACATCTCAGAGAAGGGTGTTAAGCAAGACAATAAATTCTCCACCACCAAACAAATATTTATTTAGCAGAGATCAACAATATAGTTCGAAATACAACATTAGACATGTAATCATGTCTTTAACTGGGTTAAAGAACCAATGTCATTTAAAACACAGTTCACGATAAACCCAAATCACATTCCATTAACTATGGAATCTTCACGGAAAACCAATCTATATACAATCAATTTCAATTTCCGTATCCGACTAATAATATAAATGGAATAACAACAAAGCCTTTTCAATTCCAAATATACTAACAGTCTTCCTTCATAGAAGCTCACTTTGATTATTTCCCAATCTAATTCCATTCCATTCCAACTTATTTTATTAAACTGGAAAACTTTACTTTGGAAATTTTCCATTAATCATAATTAAAAGATTTATATATTCCAAATCACACTTCACTGTTAATCGGGTTAAAGAACGAGTCGTTAAAAACACAGTTGACAATAAACCCAATTCACATTCCATTTTATTCCAATCACTAAATATAATTGGAAATTCTAATAATCTTAATAAAAAGATTTATTCTTTTCACCACGGGGATAAAGAACAGTGTTACTAAGGACAACATTCACGACAAACCCAAAATCCACTTTGATATTAAATATAGGGCTTTAAACATAAATTATATCGGCTTATATTCAATATCAAATTCTAAAACCAATACATATCGCATGGGGAATAACGATATATATCTATCTTCCAAATTCCTCCACAATATCCGTATAGTCACGGAATCCAATATTGAAATATCCCGAAGATGATTTCTATTCGAATCCATTTGAATTTATTGATTGGAAATTTCTGGTTATATTAAAACCCTCTATAAATCCAATTTATTTATTTAAAAATTATTGGATTATCTTTCTAGTTAATAACTAGTTCATTTTGATAAAAGTATATTTTTATCTTTACAAACGTGGAATTTTTCATCCTAATTCTTTTCAAATCACTTAGTATGATTTTACATAAATTATTAATAATTTTATTAAGGCCCGTACAGTCGGTTTCCAATAACGGCCAACGAACTACATCCATAGCGACCTTTTCCAAATTTGGTTTGGACATAATTCTAAATCAACCGTTAGATTTAAAATCTCTTATATTCATTGGAAATCTCTTTTCTATACGAATCCAACAGTTCTGGTTTTAGTAGAATCTGACGGTCGGATCTCCCGTAATGTCAATTAGAAGTCAATGTTCGAAATTTGCGAACGGTCGCGGCGCGCTGCATTCTATTCAAGCGATTAATATATATATATATATATATATATATATATATATATTATATTATATATATATATTATAATATATATTTCATTCAAAACATATTTTATAAATACGTTTTCAAAACGATTCCCACTTTCATTTCAATTTTAAATCAAAATTGAATACTCTTAATCATTATAATATTTAAATGATAATATTTTCAAAATATCAGATTTTGAAATCATTTCCTTTTTGATACTCATTGCAAGTACGAATAAAATCGATATAAAAATCGTTCGCATTAAAATGGCGCATATCTAACAAATACGGCTTCACATACTCTATAATTTTGTGCCCATCCAAAATCGGACATCAAATTCACATTTTAATCCTTTACTGAATATTATTTTAGAATATTCGTTATTTTAAAATATTTGTTCTTTCTGAGTTGGAATCGGACACAATCAATTACCATATAATTTATTTATATGGATTTCATACAACACATGTATACAACAACAATGATAACCATCAACCATCATCCAGAGTGCATTACACAACAGCATAAGCATTAAATATAAATAATTAATGCTTACTACAGTCTGTCAACCAATCGATTGACATACAACTAAACAATTGAGATTAGTGTATGCCAAATATCATCCCAATACCCGTGTGGGGTTTCAACCAACAAATACTGAATATTATTTGTGTAGTTGGGTGATGTGTAAAATTTATCGTCCCAATCAATATCAGTTAAATGGGTGTACATAAACTAATCGTCCGATTTGTAAATGAATATTCATTTTCATTTCAGGAGAATTTTATGCCATTCACATATACGTTAAAAATTATATTTTTAACGATAAAATATTTATTTCAATACATGACTATTTTTTCTATTTCATTCATTCAATAAAAGTAATATTTTTATTGTACCAACATTTTATTCAACATATGAATATTTTATACAGTTCAAATACACATTAAAAAATATATTTTTAATGGACAATATTTATTTCAGAAAATTTCGGCATTATAACGACGCGATATTAGAACCGGAGTAATGTCTAGCATTACCCCTCTCCTGATACTGGCTCGCGTCATACACAATATTCAATCCAATCAACAAAACCACAATACAATCAATAATCACAATACAGTCAATTTTCCTGCAAAATTCAATTCAAACAAACAAACAACCATGGTTTGTACAAATAAATAGTGTCGGGGGATACTAAGCCTCGTCTGCATCCTAGTATATATTTAACTGTAAAATAATTAGAGTGAGAAGGAGTTCTCACTTTAGGATCCACTCCGTCGTTATTTTCTAACGCTCTGAATTGCTGTTTTGGTTCCAGAGTTTGCAAACTAGCTCCAATCTTCACGCTGTCTTGTTTTCTAGCCTAAACGCGCTATTCTGGTTAACTTTTGCCTGTGTCCTTTCTTCCGAAAATGCTCCAATTCGCCAGAATTTGCGAAAAGATAGTATTTGGACAGCAGACTTTGGACACGTTTTCTGGGCGACTCCGCAATCCAAAACACAACTTCCATATACTCAAATCAAAGAGAAAATCGTGCTCTTCGATTTTGGCATTGTGGACTTTTGGCCATAGGGGATCGGTTTGGAAGATGTGGGCTAAAATAGGTCAGGGTGTTAAACGCACGCACTGAAAATGTAAAAATTTGATTTTTATCGAAGGGGTAGGGCCTACGGCGGAGGGGGTACTGAAGGGCGGCGCCATGGTCTGGAGGTCAGGGGGGAGAGGCGCGGTCGTGGTCTGGTGGTGGACCCAGGGTGGTAGCAGCGGATTTTAAACAATTGGGGGGGGGGGTGAGGGGTTAAATCGAGGAGGGAGGAGGAGGCTCATCTGAGGAGGAGGGGATGGTCGAGGGGTGGGCGCGGCGGGCTGAGGAAGCGGCGGCCGGCTGGGCGAGGGGGCGGCGGTCTGGTGAAGGAGGCGACGGAGTGAAAAAAAGGGGGGCATTGGGTTTTTTATTTTTCTACTGCGTTGACCGATGGAGAAAGGGGGTAAGGGTTTATATATGTATATATATATTTATTTAACACCTTTAATTTCCATAAAAGTTAGATTTTTACTCGAACTCCAAATCGAACCCAACGACTGTCGTCCCTAACCAAATACCCCATTCCGAATACAATGGGATATGTCCGGTAAGCCAATCCGACTGTTTCGATCAGTTTTCGTCGAAATTAAAATATAAATTAATTTAACGTTCAAAATTGATTTCAACATACATTTTAATTTACCGGGGCCACATACTGACTCCAAAAAATCCAGAAAAATAAATCCATTTTGACGATACGGTCCTAACAAAACTAATTTCATCGAATTTCGAGACTGTTTGAAAAATGGTCATTTTCCAGTCGATTAAATTCAAACTGAAATTTCCAAACACGTTTAAATTCACCATGCTCACATATCAATTCCAAAAATTATGAAAATTGGAATCTAGCAATAATTTGACATTCCAGATCCAATAAAAGTGGTTTTGTCGAAAAGGAGGTCATTTGCAAAATAGCTATTTTTAAGGGCTATATTATTAAATATATATTCCATAGCGACTATTCTAAATTTTAAATTGGAAAGAACTTTTAATTAATATTATGAAATCTGAATTTTTCACATTCATTAGAAAGATATAATTAAACAGATTCAAATATTTCTGATTTTACTGAAATCTGTTTTATTTTTGAATTATGTACATTCATTTGAAATTCAACATCGAATTTTCAAACTATCGCGCCATTTCAGGCTCATTTTATAATTAAAATAAATTTATATGTTCTAACTTCGATTTAAATAAATTTTAAATCGTTATTATTTTAAATATTCAAAATCCATTAAAATTGCTAAAATAAAAAATTTTGAATTGGTTCTGAAAATCCAGGTTGTTATAGTGCTTCCCCTATTCTTCCCCATTTCGCTTCCTCTGGCAACTGCTGGGAGTGCTCTAAGAAAGGAACTAGGAATTGGAGGTACTATTAGGCCACGTCCACGTTAACTTCGAAACTAGAGTGTTCCTTGAGCAAAGGAAGGATACAAAAAAGAAGGGAAAAGTTAAAACTGCAAGCAAGCCACGTGTGAATGAGCAACCTTTGAGCCTTGGAATTTTCCACATGTGGTCATCGCATGAGTTGTGAAATATTTGAGTGACTTGTCAAATGTCATTATCGCATGACGTGAAGGACATGAAAAGCGAAGGTGTCCAGCAGTACATGTCGGGGGTTGGGATCACCTGGACCGGGACCTCCCTAGTCCCGTGGTCTCAACCAATGAAATCACCCCCATTTTGGGGTGATTTACACTTTGCCCCTTGAGTTACACCAGAATTTCAGGGGGCAAAATGCAAAATCCCCCAAATGGGGATTTTTATTGGTCCGGGCCATGAGATCAGGGGGTCCCCGGTCCAGACGATCCGTGCCCTGATATTATTAGTAGGTGTCGGTTTAAGTCTGTGTCAGACATCAGTATTCCACGTTGATACCATGCTCAATTATTAACTTATTATGATAATATAACTCCATATTTTGTAAGATAAAGCACATATTCCTGAAATGAACCGACAAAGGGACTATTCTAAGAACATTCATCTTCCTGTATTAACCCCCTCTTTTTTCTTTTTCTTCTTATTCCAATTTCATGAACACCAGCCATGCGGATAATATGTTGAATGTTATCAATCGCATGACAATGATGATCATACTAACACCATAATCAAGTATAAAGTTAAATAAAGTTTGGTATATTTTGATTTGAATGATAAAAGAAATATGTAAAACTTTTTTTTTATATAGAAATGACTGAATGGAATTTTACACTTTGATGATAGACAACTATGTACTAGTACAACCATATATATAAATAAATAAATAAATATATATATATATGTGTGTGTGTGTGTGTATATAGACACACACACACACAGTTTGCTACAACGGGATGGCAAAGAAAATAAACAAAGTGATGGGCCTCAGCCAAAGGATAACAACAGGTATATATTATCGCTTCAAAGAATATTTGCTGGCTTATTACCTCGACTCAAATATAACTAGGGTTTTTCGTCTCTGTTCTCATCATCGCCTTCTTTGACCGCTTTTAAATCCTCTTTCAATCTCTGAAAGTTCTTTGTATACAACGCTTTTCATAGTATGTCTGATCTTTACTAATATGTCGGCACATGATTCACTTCGATTTTTACAATGACTGTTTGCTCACGAACGAAGTATAAGTCAATTTCAATATTCTTCGTTCATGCATGTTGAACGAGGTTGGCAAACAAGGCAACAATGCTCAGATTGTCACACAAAATCTTTGGCTTTCTAGATATTGGAAATCCTAATTTATGAATTAGGGAGTTGATCCATAGTACTTCTGTAGTAGCACACGCCACTGATATGTACTCCGTTTTGGCGCTGGAAAAGAGACTGTTAGATGCTTCTTCAAACACCAGGAGATTGGGTCCGGGCCTATCTATATGTACTAACTTTAAGTTAATCTACAATCATAGGGGTCTGAAGCCCAATCTACATCATTGTAAGCCTGTATGTTTAATTTTTTTCTTGTGGTTAGTGATATGCCAAAATTTAGTGTTCCCCTTTGATATATGAGAATGCATTTAACCACACACCAGTGTTCTGCGGTAGGACTTTGCATAAATTGACAAACTTTATTCACGTCTTGTTACAGTGACATACTGGAGAGCTCCCACTGTGCTTTTGTAGATTTTGACGTCACTAATGGCCTCACCCTTTAGTTTTTATATTCATATATCACTTGTCATGGGTTTAGGTAAGGGCTTTGCCTTGTCCATTTTAGCGCGAATCAAAATCTCTGAAATGTACTTCTTTCCAGATAGAATAAATTATGATTTAGACTTCTGAATAACTTGAATGTCAAAGAAGTAGTTCAGGTTCGCTAGGTCCTCTATGGAGAATGCTCGGTTTAAGTAGTTACTTATGCCATCAATTTCTATAACATCACTTCCAGTAATTATGACGTCATTTACATATATTAGTATGTATATTGTATGATTGTTTCTTCTCTTGACATGCAGTGAGTTGCCAAATATTGATGTGGTAAATTCAAGGCTTATGAAAATGTTCTTGAGTTTATCCTACCAAAACTCTTGGTATTTGCTTTAGACTATATATGGACTTGTTTAATTTACATACAAGATGTTCTTTACCATGTTTGCAGTAGTCCTCTTGGTTGCTGCAAGTATTCTTCTTCTTGTAGATCCCAATTTAGAAATGTATTGAAGACATCTCATTTTTTTTGTTCCATTCATTGTGAAGTGCTATAGTTATGATAACTCCGATAGTCGTAGGCTTCATCACTAGTGAAAAAGCCTCTTTAAAGTCGAACTCATACATTTTTGTGTACCCTTTTGTGACCAACCTTGACTTGTACTTCAATATACTTCCATATGAGTTTCTTTTCAATATGTAAATCCATTTGCATCCTATGATATTCTTGTGATTAGGTGGCATAAGCAGGTTCCATGTCCTGTTTTTTTTATAAGTGCATTGTATTCCTCATCCGTTGCACTTCTCCATTTTCCACGAGTGGCAGCTTCATCATAACTGTTGGGTTCTCTATTACTTAAAACGGTAGCATATAGTTTAGTCTTTAATATGTCACTGTTGGCTCTTGTCATCATATGATGCTAAAATTTTTCTTGCTCTCGTACTTTCCCCTGACTTTCACGGCTTGCACTTTTATCGCTGCTATCATATGATGTTTGAACGTTTTGATCATCTGTGCTGCCTTCTGCCTCATCATGCTTGTCATTTTGATGGTTACAGTTGATTGAGTCTATTGAGATCTAATTAGACCTTATACTTCGTAAAGAATGATTGTCACTAGCTGTAACAACCCATATTTTCAATAACCTGTTATAACAGAAATCGAGGCAGAATTTAATTTATAAATCTGAGTCAAGGGAAACGGGCTATGCCATTGTGTTCGTCTCGGAAAAATACGCGAAATAGAGTCCAAGATTTCGAAAATCGGAGTCCGTATGACCCGATTAAGGCCCGACGAAGTTTTCAGAAAATTTCTAAGTAAAAACAGATTTCAAATTCAAATCTGAATTTGGGAGTTGGGCCAGTTTGGGCCAGGCGGGAGAATTCCCGCCACAGTACCCAAGTCGACAGCCCTGTCGACTTGGGAGTCGACTGGGTCTCACCAGGTCGACAGCCCTGTCGACTTGGTTGTCGACTTGGCTCAGACGCCCAGTTCTGCCTGGTGCACCATTTTGGGTTTGTGTTGAGCTTGGGGGCCAGATTCAATTTGGAGGGCTGAGATGAGAACTAGGGTTTAATCCTATGGTCTAAATCACTAGGCTAATCTATAAATAAGACCCTAACCTACCCTAAATCATCATTAATCTATCCTACAACTAAACTATGGCAAAATCAATCCTCTCATGGCCTCCACTCTCTTCATAAATTCCTAAATCAATTTTCAAGAAATTTCCATGCATACAAGTGTATTTAGGCTTGTATGATCCTCTTTAGCTTGCATTAAAGTCTTGTTTCTCTATTGGCATCATAAAGGAGGAGTCTTGATCAAGTTTGCTTGCATTTTGGGGTTTTAATTAGTTGCATAAGGGGGTTTCTTACATTTGCTATACTCATTTGAGTCGTCATAGCATTGTAAGCCTATTTCTACTCTTGTATTTTAACTATGAAGTTAATATGTTATGTTGCAAGTTGAGTTTGGGGTTAATCATGATATGTGCTTTGATCTTAGGATTTTATGCATAAGCTTACTCTATGCATGTTAGTAAAGTCATTACCTTGGCTTTATGCATAGAAAGATATGATCTTTGGTTGGAAATGTTGCATGATGCAACTTTGAAACTCTCATAAACCTTGTATTAACATGCATATAATGTTATATGCATGTTACTAGTTCTTATCTCATGCTATCTATGGCCATGTTCCGCCTATTTGCCAAGTTTGATGTTATGCATGCATATGAACACTATGCAAGTTAAAATGATGTTATGCATGCATATGAACCTTATGCAAGTTGAAACCATGTTATGCATGCATATGAACACTATGCAAGTTAAAATGATGGTATGCATGCTTATGAATATCTTGCAAGTTGATAACATGATATGCAAGTTTATGATCACATCTTTGTCTCAAATGCCACCATGTTTAACTTGTGGCTCCAATACCTTTATGTCATGATTTTGCCAAGTTCCCTCTTTCTATCCTTTATGCGCTATTGCGATATGTAAAGCGAGGGGATTGCGTTTGGGGTTGGGTAAACTTAAAAGACATAAAAACATAAGCTTGGGAATTTACCTATTAAGTTAGGTCTACCCATTGGGAATTTACCTATTAAGTTAGGTCTACCCAATTGCTTGAAAATTTGTAATGTGTTTTGAAAACATGATGGACATGACACTTAGAAAACATGAGGATGGCCAACTCGAGGTTGGGTTGAGCTTGTAGCATAAACCTACCCGGAACCGACCGGCCTAACTAGTGGCTACAAGCAATAGGACCCGATGTGAGTAGTTGGTCATGTTGCACGTGAAACCCGAGGTTAGACTAAGTTGTGGTGTAAACCTACCCGGACCCGCCCGGCCTAACTAGTAACCACAGCAAGGTCTAATGTGAGAGGTTGGGTGCATTAAATTAATTAATGCCACATGGTAGGGTTAAGTCATGGACCTCTTGAATACTTAACCAATTAAACACGATGGGTTGGTAGGGTTAAGTCATGAACCTTGGGTACACTTAACCAACTTGGTACTTGGATGAGTTGGGTTAACCACGTTTAACCCATTAAGGAAACCCTAGTTACGTGGTCCTTTGCACCAGTAACCCTCTTGGTTGTATCATGATACCCTAGGGACTAGGCTAGGGTGGGGCACGATTACTGGGATGACATGTAAGCGACCAAAACGACGGCTGTGTAGGTGCGCCGGTGTAGGTTCAGGCGGGCCATGGTCGTGCACATGGTCCGGAGTTGAAAAAGCAGGCACGGGCACCAGTAGGTTTAAACTGTGCGTGCTTGGTTTGTGTCAGTGGTTGACACCCTAGGACTTGATACACCCTAGGGTGGACCTAGCACAGTTTAGCTACACTTCGTAGTTGGGCCGTAAGACACCGACACTTGACGAGTTAGGCTTTAGGGAGCCGATCGACTAGACCGTGCTAGTTGGACCTTGATTTAGGTCATTCATGATGTTGGGCCAAACTTGGGCCTGGGGATCACTTCTTGTTTACACTTGACATGACTTGTGAAACTAGTACACTTGGTGCAAACCTCAACCTTGTATATGCGGTGCCACACTTGATCTATCTTGTTGACTTTTTACCATGCCAGTTGTCATCCTATGACTCATCCTTGTTTACATATACAGTTAACTTTATTAGTTGTTGTACAATAGTAGGTAGGACTTACCAGTCTTTTGACTGACCCATTTTCTTTCGCCTCTTTTCTTTCGTTTCCCCCCCTCCAGGTTTACAGGGCGGGAATACCAGTACTTAGCTTGGATTTTAGCTGCTCTCCTTGGATAGCTCATGTATGCTTTGGACTTGAGCTCGCTATGGTTTTCTACCTTGGGGATAGCTACTTTATGTTTTCCTTTCCAGTTTCCAGTTTTATGTTTCTAGACTTTGTTTATGGAAAAAAATGATCAAGTACTGTGTTGTAACTTAACTTATGGCTTTGATATGCTAGTTTTTATCCGCTGCTATATTTACTCTGTTTTTACTTATATGTTCTGTCTTGTGATATCTGCATGCATGTTTACCTTGTTTAGACGCTCCTCCAAAGTCAGTGCCCTTGCAAGAGTGGCACTGGCGGAGGTGGGGTGTTACATTTGGTATCAGAGCATAAGGTTTACGAGATTGGAGCAAAAAGGGTTTTAAAGTTACTTTTAAAAGCTATTTTCAAAACCAATTAATTATTTTCCAAAGAAAAGTCTAGTTTATTTTGAAAGGCTATCCCCCAAGAGCCATAAGCACTATCCTTCGTTTCCTCGTTCTAAATCTATCTTTTCCTTTTTTTTCAGCATGGCCGATCTCAAACTTCCTGAGGGAGTCACCATTCCCGGATGGTTCCGGAGGTACTTGGAAGCTAGGGCCAACAATGCAGGCCCAGCAACCACTCCCACTATCACTGAGGTTCCACCCCCTCCTCCTCCTCCTCAGCAACCGCAAGCCGATTTCGCCAAGGTTTGCAAGGACTTCAAGGCCATGGGCGGCAAAAATTTTATTGGGACAGAGACTTTCGTGGAAGCAAGAAACTGGTTGAAGGAAACCGAAGATCTCTTTGCCATCTTTGATATAGAGGACCGTAGAAAGGTTCTGTTGGCGGTTTGGCTACTAAAGGAGGAAGCTTCTTATTGGTGGGAGGTCACCAATGCTACTAGGCCCATAGAAACCTGGGCCGACTTTAGGGCAAGGTTTGGGCTTAAGTTTCTATCGTCTGCAGAGGCAAATTTGCAACTAGAAAAGTTCATAGCCTTGAAGCAAGGAGACATGACAGTGAGAGAGTATGTGAATAAGTTCAACCAGCTTGCCCGATTCGGTTTGGACATGGTCACTACTCCCGAGAAGAAGGCTCTACGTTTTGCACGAGGGTTAAATGAGCCATTACAAGGTCTAGCCATGTCACACATACCCATGGGGGCCACTTTCGAGAGCCTAGTAGACATGGCATTGCTGCAGGGAGAGGATAAGAATGGGAAGAAAGAAGTCAAGCCCAATGAGACTCAGTCTAAGAAGACAGACTCCAAGTGGGGAGGGAATCAGAGTAATCAGAGTAATCAGAGTAACAAGAACAACAAGAACAACAAGGGCAACAAGAACAAGGCAAAGGACCCAAGAAAGTGCAACTTCTGTGGGATTGTTGGGCACATAGCCAAGGACTGTAGGAAGAAGAGAATGAAATTGGGTGGGTGCTTTCACTGTGGAGAGACAAGACATTTTATCAAGGATTGCCCTAAGAAGCAGGGGCATGGACAGACTCAACGTGCAGGTTCATCCGGAGGGCAAGTGCATGCTCTCAACGCCGCTCCAGTTCAGGATCGAGGTAGCATTTCTGTAGAAAGTCTTGTTTATATTTCTGATTATCCTGTTCGCACCTTATTTGATTCTGGCGCATCGCATAGTTTTATTTCTTCTGACATTGTTGAAAGTTTGTACCTAAGTACTAGCTTAATTGAGGATCCCGTTTGTGTTTCAAATCCGATTGGGGGTTCAGCCCATTTATCTATGATCTGTATCGATTTGAGGATTTCTATCTTGACCGTAGACTTCTCGTGTGATGCTTATGTTCTCGGGTTCACGGGATACGGGTTGATCTTGGGCATGGATTGGTTATCCCGCTATGGAGCCATTCTCGATTGTGAGCATAGGGTGGTGAGACTCATGACTCGCCTTGGTAATACCCTAGAGATTTCTTGCAACCCGCTAGATCCCGTCATGCTATGTTATCTTGAATCTCTTGACTCGTCTATCGATGATCTGCAATCTGTAAGGGTGGTTCGAGAATACCCTAATGTTTTTGAAGAAGTTAAGGGGTTACCCCCTAAGCGAGAGATAGATTTCCGCATTTATCTGGTTGATAATGCTAAGCCAGTCTCCTTACCAGTTAGGCACATGGCCCCGCGTGAAAGGAGAGAGCTCAGTAAGCAAATCAAGGAGCTACTTGAGAAGAATTTTATTAGGCGAAGCATTTCCGAATGGGGTGCTCCTGTGGTGTTCGCTACTAAGGAGGACGGCTTGCTTCGTCTATGTGTTGATTATCGAGAGTTGAACAAGCTGACCAAGAAGAATAGGCATCCATTACCGAGGATAGATGACCTCTTCGACCAGCTTGTTGGTGCTTCTGTTTTCTCTCAGCTCGATCTTGCTACTGGATTCCATCAGCTCAGGGTAGCTGAAGACAGTATAGACAAGACTGCGTTCAGGACTCCAGATGGATTCTTCGAATGGCTTGTCATGCCGTTCGGCTTGACTAATGCACCCGCATATTTCGTGGACTTGATGAGTAGGGTGTTCAGGGAGTTCTTGAACAAGTTTGTCGTGGTCTTCGTAGATGATATTCTGATCTTCTCAAAAGACGAGGAAGAGCATGCTAGACATCTCAGGGAAGTGATGGATACGCTTAGAGCCCATCAGTTGAAAGCCAAGTTCTCCAAATGCCACTTTTGGAGAAAGGAAGTCCGGTTTCTTGGGCATATAGTTTCTAAGCAGGGTATAGCTGTGGATCCCGGGAAAGTGGTTGCAGTTCAAGACTGGAAGACTCCTAGGAATGCAACCGAAGTGCGAAGCTTTCTCGGTCTGGCAGGCTATTATAGGAAGTTCATTAGAGACTTCGCTAAGATTTCAGCCCCCCTCACTAGATTGACGAAGAAGAACTTAGTCTTTGCATGGGACTTAGAGTGTGAGCTCGCTTTTCAAAGGCTCAAAAGGGCCCTTACCACAGCTCCAGTTTTGGCATTACCCGATGGCGGTAAGATGTTTACCGTGTATACAGATGCATGTGGCACGGGGTTAGGCGCTGTTCTAATGCAGGTGGGAAGAGTGATATGTTATGGGGGTAGGCAACTTAAAGTTCATGAGAAGAACTACCCCACTCATGACTTGGAGTTGGCGGCGATTATCTTTGCACTCAAGTCCTGGCGCCACTATCTTTTAGGCGAAAGGTTTGAGTTGTATACTGATCACAAATCACTCAAGTATCTCTTCTCGCAGAAAGATCTGAATCTTAGGCAGCAAAGGTGGATGGAATTCTTGGCATCATATGATTTCGAGATAGCTTATACCCCTGGCAAGGGTAATGCTGTGGCTGATGCATTAAGCAGAAAGAGGTTGACCCTAAGTCCTCTATTCGTTGAGATGAAGAATATAGAATATGTGGCAACCTTTGATTTCTCTTTGGCAAATGAGTCGATGACCGGTTCTTTAGCATCTCTGGAACTCAGACCTACCCTTCTTGATCAAGTTGGGGCTTCGCAGAAAGAAGACCCTCAGATAGTTGAGATTATGGATAAGCTGATTCGAGGAGGGACGTCTGGTCATCTCGCTCGATACTCTGTTGATGACAAAGGTTGGCTAAGGAGAGATGGAAGGTTATGTGTTCCAGTGGTAGAAGATCTAGTAAGGAAAGTTCTTGAGGAAGCGCATCACTCCAAGTTGACTATACATCCAGGCGGAGATAAGATGTATAAAGATATGAAGCGTATTTTCTTTTGGCCTGGGATGAAGAAGGATGTGGCAGAGTTTGTTTCTAGATGTATCATTTGCCAGCAAGTTAAGGCCGAGTCGAAGAAGCCCGGTGGGCTATTGCATCCTCTAGACGTTCCACTTTGGAAGTGGGAGAGTATTTCCATGGATTTTATTGATGGGCTACCAAGGTCAAGGAAAGGGAATACGAGCATTTGGGTCATTGTGGACAGACTTACGAAGAGTGCTCATTTCATTCCGGTAAAGAGCAAGAGGACCGCATCTTGGCTAGCGTCTGTATATCTTCGTGAGATTGTGAGACTTCATGGAGTCCCTTCTAGTATAGTCAGTGACCGTGACCCAATCTTTACAAGTCAGTTCTGGAATAGCTTGCAAGAAGCCATGGGCACGAGGTTGAATCTAAGTACTGCTTATCACCCACAGACGGACGGTCAAACCGAAAGGGTGAATAGGGTACTCGAGGATCTGTTAAGGCTTTGTATTCTGGATTTTGGTGGTACTTGGGAAGACCATCTTCCTCTTGTTGAGTTTGCATATAATAACAGTTATCAAGCAAGCATAGGAATGGCACCATTTGAAGCCTTATATGGGAGGCCGTGCAAGTCGCCTACATGTTGGTGGGAGACTACAGATAAGCTTATACTTGGGCCTGATATGATCAGAGATGCATCCGAGAAGATCGAGTTGATTCGAAGACGGATGAAAGCGGCCCAAGACCGACAGAAATCCTATGCCGATAAGCGAAGATCTGATTTGGAGTTTGGTGTTGGAGATATGGTTTTCGTGAAGGTTTCTCCTTTGCGGAATGTGGTCCGATTTGGAGCCGTGGGGAAGTTAGCACCGAGATTTGTTGGACCCTTCCCTATTATAGAGAGGATCGGGCAGATGGCTTATAGAGTGAAATTGCCCGAGAAGCTTGCCGGAGTACACGATGTTTTTCATGTCTCGCATCTCCGGAAGTGTTTACATGAGTCAGCAGAGGTTGTTGAGCCAAGTGTTCTGGAAGATGTGGAAGTGGAGAAAGAAGCTACTTTGAGGAGAGCTCTGATTCGTATCTTGGGGACGGAGACCAAGAAGCTAAGGAATCGAGAGGTCAAGTTGGTGAATGTCCAATGGGGTGAAGCCGAAGAAGACGCAACTTGGGAAACCGAGGAGAAGATGCGTGGGCTTTATCCATTCCTTTTTGAGGGTACCTTCTCAATCTCCTTTCTTTGTTAGCATATCTTTCTCTTTGATATCCATGTTTGTCTAGTTATCATGCTAATCTTGTCATGAGAACCTTAGGTAGAAACCCTTTGGATGAAACATGTGTTTGAAACATGTTATGCTTGATGGTTGCAAGTGGCTGCAAGTGGTTGCAAGTGGTTACTCGTGGATGCATTATACACGATTAGGCACTAGATCGGCTCACACACTCCTCATATTGCATATGCATGAGTGTTTATGCTTATTCATGGATGAAAAATTTTTGTGTTATCACATGGATGTTGCATATGGATGTATGTGATGTGCACACATATAGATGTTATACATTATGTTAGGAATTGCATACATATGGATTCATTTCACTAACATAATCTGCATTGATGATATTTGCATTAGATAAGTACATATACACACACCTTGGCATATGTTCATACAGCATTTAGAATCTTGTAAAGACAATGATTGCTCGTGGATGATGTTTTGAGTAGATGGATGTTGGATGGTAGGATACGTTCTTCCTAACTTGAGAATTTCGGGGACGAAATCCTTTAAGGAGGGGAGAATGTAACAACCCGTATTTTCAATAACCTGTTATAACATAAATCGAGGTAGAATTTAATTTATAAATCTGAATCAAGGGAAACGGGCTATGCCATTGCGTTCGTCTCGGAAAAATACGCGAAATAGAGTCCGAGTTTTCGAAAATCGGAGTCCGTATGACCCGATTAAGGCCCGACGAAGTTTTCAGAAAATTTCTAAGTAAAAAACAGATTTCAAATTCAAATCTGAATTTGGGAGTTGGGCCAGTTTGGGCCAGGCGGGAGAATTCCCGCCACAGTACCCAAGTCGACAGCCCTGTCGACTTGGGAGTCGACTGGGTCTGACCAGGTCGACAGCCCTGTCGACTTGGCTGTCGACTTGGCTCAGACGCCCAGTTCTGCCTGGTGCACCATTTTGGGTTTGTGTTGAGCTTGGGGGCCAGATTCGATTTGGAGGGCTGAGATGAGAACTAGGGTTTAATCCTATGGTCTAAATCACTAGCCTAATCTATAAATAAGACCCTAACCTACCCTAAATCATCATTAATCTATCCTACAACTAAACCATGGCAAAATCAATCCTCTCATGGCCTCCACTCTCTTCATAAATTCCTAAATCAATTTTCAAGAAATTTCCATGCATACAAGTGTATTTAGGCTTGTATGATCCTCTTTAGCTTGCATTAAAGTCTTGTTTCTCTATTGGCATCATAAAGGAGGAGTCTTGATCAAGTTTGCTTGCATTTTGGGGTTTTAATTAGTTGCATAAGGGGGTTTCTTACATTTGCTATACTCATTTGAGTCGTCATAGCATTGTAAGCCTATTTCTACTCTTGTTTTTTAACTATGAAGTTAATATGTTATGTTGCAAGTTGAGTTTGGGGTTAATCATGATATGTGCTTTGATCTTAGGATTTTATGCATAAGCTTACTCTATGCATGTTAGTAAAGTCATTACCTTGGCTTTATGCATAGAAAGATATGATCTTTGGTTGGAAATGTTGCATGATGCAACTTTGAAACTCTCATAAACCTTGTATTAACATGCATATAATATTATATGCATGTTACTAGTTCTTATCTCATGCTATCTATGGCCATGTTCCGCCTATTTGCCAAGTTTGATGTTATGCATGCATATGAACACTATGCAAGTTAAAATGATGTTATGCATGCATATGAACCTTATGCAAGTTGAAACCATGTTATGCATGCATATGAACACTATGCAAGTTAAAATGATGGTATGCATGCTTATGAATATCTTGCAAGTTGATAACATGATATGCAAGTTTATGATCACATCTTTGTCTCATATGCCACCATGTTTAACTTGTGGCTCCAATACCTTTATGTCATGATTTTGCCAAGTTCCCTCTTTCTATCCTTTATGCGCTATTGCGATATGTAAAGCGAGGGGATTGCGTTTGGGGTTGGGTAAACTTAAAAGACATAAAAACATAAGCTTGGGAATTTACCTATTAAGTTAGGTCTACCCATTGGGAATTTACCTATTAAGTTAGGTCTACCCAATTGCTTGAAAATTTGTAATGTGTTTTGAAAACATGATGGACATGACACTTAGAAAACATGAGGATGGCCAACTCGAGGTTGGGTTGAGCTTGTAGCATAAACCTACCCGGAACCGACCGGCCTAACTAGTGGCTACAAGCAATAGGACCCGATGTGAGTAGTTGGTCATGTTGCACGTGAAACCCGAGGTTAGACTAAGTTGTGGTGTAAACCTACCCGGACCCGCCCGGCCTAACTAGTAACCACAGCAAGGTCTAATGTGAGAGGTTGGGTGCATTAAATTAATTAATGCCACATGGTAGGGTTAAGTCATGGACCGCTTGAATACTTAACCAATTAAACACGATGGGTTGGTAGGGTTAAGTCATGAACCTTGGGTACACTTAACCAACTTGGTACTTGGATGAGTTGGGTTAACCACGTTTAACCCATTAAGGAAACCCTAGTTACGTGGTCCTTTGCACCAGTAACCCTCTTGGTTGTATCATGATACCCTAGGGACTAGGCTAGGGTGGGGCACGATTACTGGGATGATATGTAAGCGACCAAAACGACGGCTGTGTAGGTGCGCCGGTGTAGGTTCAGGCGGGCCATGGTCGTGCACATGGTCCGGAGTTGAAAAAGCAGGCACGGGCACCAGTAGGTTTAAACTGTGCGTGCTTGGTTTGTGTCAGTGGTTGACACCCTAGGACTTGATACACCCTAGGGTGGACCTAGCACAGTTTAGCTACACTTCGTAGTTGGGCCGTAAGACACCGACACTTGACGAGTTAGGCTTTAGGGAGCCGATCGACTAGACCGTGCTAGTTGGACCTTGATTTAGGTCATTCATGATGTTGGGCCAAACTTGGGCCTGGGGATCACTTCTTGTTTACACTTGACATGACTTGTGAAACTAGTACACTTGGTGCAAACCTCAACCTTGTATATGCGGTGCCACACTTGATCTATCTTGTTGACTTTTTACCATGCCAGTTATCATCCTATGACTCATCCTTGTTTACATATACAGTTAACTTTATTAGTTGTTGTACAATAGTATGTAGGACTTACCAGTCTTTTGACTGACCCATTTTCTTTCGCCTCTTTTCTTTCGTTTCCCCCCCCTCCAGGTTTACAGGGCGGGAATACCAGTACTTAGCTTGGATTTTAGCTGCTCTCCTTGGACAGCTCATGTATGCTTTGGACTTGAGCTCGCTATGGTTTTCTACCTTGGGGATAGCTACTTTATGTTTTCCTTTCCAGTTTCCAGTTTTATGTTTCTAGACTTTGTTTATGGAAAATAATGATCAAGTACTGTGTTGTAACTTAACTTATGGCTTTGATATGCTAGTTTTTATCTGCTGCTATATTTACTCTGTTTTTACTTATATGTTCTGTCTTGTGATATCTGCATGCATGTTTACCTTGTTTAGACGCCCCTCCAAAGTGAGTGCCCTTGCAAGAGTGGCACTGGCGGAGGTGGGGTGTTACACTAGCATGATCATGATTTAATTTGTTTGGCATACATACAATCCATTTACTAAGGCTTCGTAAACCCATGGCAACTTCTTCTGGATTTCCAATTCTTCGAGTGCTTTTGATTCCCTTTTTTCCAAAAGAAAGGAAAAGTTTATTCATTAAATACTATATGCCTAGAAATGAATAATTTGTCGTCCCCATCCAAGCATTTCTATCCATTTTAGTTATTTTGCATAATCTAAAAAGGTGCAGTGTATGGATCTCAGACTTAGCTTATGTTTGTTTTATGGTCTGAGATAGGGGAAACACATGCACCCAAAAGTTTTTAACTCATGATAATTAGGCTTAGACCCAAACATAATTTCATGTGGTGATTTTCCTTTTAGATTTTTGGTTGCGAGCTTATTAATTATGTAAAATAATGTTGCAAATGCCTCTGTCAAAAAATTTAAGGGAAGAGATGCTTGTGACATCTGTGTTAGCCTTGTTTCGATTATGTGCTTGTGTTTTCTCTCTACTAGACCATTCGATTTTGAAATACGTAGACACGTCATTCTATGCTTAATCCCTCTGCTACTAAAGCAACTTTTGAAGATTTTGAACTCAGTACCGCCATCAGTCTGAATCATTTTGACTGTACACTTTGTTTGTTTTTCAATCAGTGTGATGAACTACATTGCTACACTATGTGTTTCTGACTTATATTTAAGAGAAAATATCCAAGTGTATATAGTATAGGCATTAACAAAGGAGTGATAGCACTTCTATCAGTTTTGCATGGAACAGAAGGATATGGAATGAATTCAGTACGGAAGCGGACAATGTTCTGTTATGGAAAGTTATGACAAACGCTTTAAATACAAAAAACAGATTATATGATCTAGGTATGATTGACTCGGCCACCTGTGTATTATGCAGCAACGAAGATGAATCGAATGTACACCTCTTCTTCAATTGCAGTTTTGTCTTCGGCTTATGGAGGAAACTTATGGAATCTTTTGGTAGATCCGACGCTACTGCGTTGAGCAGTATCGAATGGTGTTATCTTTACAAAGCGACCAGGTGGAAGGATGACAACGGTATACTCGTACTCATTGCTCTTAAGAAGTTCATATCTTTAATATGGAACTATAGAAATGAGGTGATTTTCAATGGTGTTAGCAAGACAGGGCTCGAATTGTGGAATAAACTGGTCCATGTTATCAAAATAGGTGTCAGGTGCTCTTCGCATGTTTTTGGTAATGGCACAGGCTTGCCAACTTTGGTTTTAACATAGTGCATGTTCCTTTAGTAGTTAGACTCACAAACTAGCTCTTGTAATAATTTTTCATTAGTTGTGTTAATGAATGTGGTTGCGGCCACAATAAAAACCGGCTTAGCTTTGCTAAAAAAAAAAAAAAAAAAAAAGGAGTGATAGCACTTGTGGTTCTGATCATATTTCAATGGTGATGGACCTCACAATCTGCATCAATTAAGTTGAGGGACAACTATATACTATTTTAGAATCATGAAATGGCAACTTGTGACTTTTGCCAATTCAGTAGTTTGAACATACATAAGGTTCAGGTAAACATTCAAATTGAACTTTATTTTCATTTAATATTTTCTTTATAGTCTTAATACTGGGGTGTCAAAATTTATAATGCCATCAATCAAATACATTTCTATTGTTCACAACATCAGTTTCAATATTGTTGCTGAAGTTTCCAAGTTCAGTGGCTAGTCTTATCTACACATTGCCGAATTTATATAGTCCTTTATCCAAGTTGCCCTATGATAATATATCTTTATCTACTAGGTCCCTAAATAAACAAAAATTGGGGTGGCACACAAAGTCCACATTGTTGTGCTATCAAATTGTGAAGCACTAATTAGATTCTTTTTTATTTTGGGCATTCTTAATAAATTATTAAGATAGAGTTACCTCTTACTTCTAATGTAGCTGTTTCCAACATGTAATCTACATGTTGTTTCATCATTGTCGAATAGATTGCGTACTTGAGTAACTTTTTCTACCAAAATTAGTAATTTGTAAATTGTTTGTCACATGATTTGCGGCACCGGAATCAGGGTACCACTCATCTAGCTTGATGTCTTCTATCTTTTTTAATTCATCACTGCATGTTGTTGCCATTATTGAATTATTCCTACTGCCTCTTGACTTATTCATTTGTGCCATGTTCACATTTTCTCCTCTTTGACTTGTTTGTCCCTGTTGTGTAACATTAAAATCTAAATTATATCTAAAATATCATCTGATGGCTACATTCCCAGAATTCTCACGGATTTGGCATTTAACTCTACTGTTGTTGTTGGACCTACCTCCTCTACTTATGCCCCTTTTGGACTGGTTTCCCTTTCGAAACCGAGTCTCTTGTTTAGTGTTTATATTGTTGTTACCTCTCTATTGACCACTATTTCTTGATGTATATGCATAATTCACAAAATGCTCTAGTTGGGCCAGTTTTCTTTGTTCAACTCTTCCCTCATGAGCAAGAAGAGTTCAATGACACAACTACAAAACATGTCATTTTCATAGGTCGTTATTCCCCTGTTGCATCGATTGGATGACCGCTGCAAATAAAATGACGCAAAAGACAATTTTTTAACGCGTCGGCTGGACGATTGACGCAAATGATGATTATTTGCATCATTTGTTTGCTAACGACCGATGCAAATTAACGTGTATGTGAAGTAAATCACAGTTATCTTGCATTGGTCGTTTATTGTAGGACAACCGATGCAAGATCCACCTAAAGCCAAAAAAAGAGTTTGATACTTTTCAAGTTGTTTTAAAGCCTGAAAATGTATTAAATTAAATTTAAATTTCCATAAATGCTTATTACTACAAAACTTATCAAATAAAAAATAAAATCATATCATATACCAAATTAATTAATATCTACATACAAAAAATAAAGCACAAATAATTTATATTTTGTCATTCACATCAACATACATAACAAAAAACCACTACATCCAATTATGCATGATATAGCAAGCTAAATTATTCTGAATATCGTCTATCTTTTGTTGGTTACAAGAATCATCTCATACAAAGTCCTACAATTAAGTGATTATTTCAAATCATTAATCATATGAATTATTTAACATTAAATAAATGAAGAAAACAAACTAAAGGTGGAAAATTTTGTAAATTGAAGTTTTGACTGTGATATTTTACTATATCATGCATCTTTAAGAAGATCACAAGTTACCAAATACCAAATTCTGCCACACCATAATCAATACAACCATCAATTGAGATTAAACAAAAACATTACACACAAGAAAGCGTATCATTCTGACCTACTCTCAACTCATATAAACTTGTGTTAAAAATTGATGATAAAAAGTTGCCCCAATGTTCTGCTCTTCATACATAAGGCATAGCCCCATATGTTGTTTGTCTATAATCAAAACTGAAAGACAATAAATGGTTATGCAAATGTCATGTATAAGGCCAAGTGGAATGTAAAAAAAAAATACTGTTACTGGCCTATCAAAAGAAATGTAAAGTTTAAAAGCTAAACAAGATTTCATGCTTAATATCCTTAATTAACATTTTGATCAATAAACCATCAATGGGCTAAAAAACACACATGAATATTAATGCATGCACATTGTGCCTAACACCAAAATTTTCATTCTAAAAGAAGAGAAGACACTAAAGTAAATCAAATTTCAACTATATCAAAATAAACCTGCAATTTATATACGTACCCTATCAAGAAATAGATTCTCATCATCCCTGGTGTTAAAAAAATCCAACTATAACTCTTCTTACAACTAAAAAACGTCAACACCGACATAAGTGTAACACCATCACTATGATATACTTATTCAGAAGCGGTGATGCTACATATAAGCCATGGTGCTAATAGAACAGTATCACAACTTAACAAAAACTAGTCATAACATAAAATTATTCTTAGTACATGATTTTAAACGGAAGACCTGTTATACAATCATCCCATCACAGAATATGGTTACAAAGATTCACGAGTCTAATAATTAAACAAAGGAATACATAAAAAGATAATCTACATAATGTAAGTCTTCGCTTCAAAGCATCTGACTAACCATCTAAACCTGAAAAGTTTTAAGTGTAGCATCATGAGCAACATAGACCCAGTGGGATAACTATTTAAGGTTAGTTTTCACATCATTTCTTAGTGGGTTGTATTATAGTTTCATCATGACTCTTTACTTCGAAGGTTTCATCAATCCAAAGTTTAAAACAAAAATCAAGGAGGACTTCGAAATACTAAATCAAACAAATTTATGATAACTTCCTTTCATCAAAACTCAGAATTTATCCAATATATAGTTATAAATCTAAACCACACCCTCAACTTGGTTTAGATGTTAGGATATATTATCTTATTGCAGTTGGCATCCCGTCATCAAATAGGATGTACTCTATTTGGCTCAATACCAACATAGAGTAATAGTGCACTACAAAAGATCTATTGTCTTATACCGCACCCCATCGAAGAAATATGATTAAGAAAATGATTCTCAAAAGTAATCTTAAATTACTTTTCTTTAATATTAAATAAAGTTCTAAATTATTTCTGAATTCAAATAATTTAAAATTAAATTTCAAATTAAAATTTGAATTAACCATCCCGTCTGTTAGATCAGTTAGGGATAGCCAGGGAGAGTAGAAAACTATATTTTCCAAACTCAAGCCTAGACACTATCCTCTCTGAAACCCTAGAACGTTCCAGTCATTCATTTTGAAAGATATTTTATAAATATATATGTATTCGCGCAACAATTAGGATATTATATCGGTAATAGGAAAATCTCCTACCTTTAAATCCATGCTTTTTAAGGGTCTAAGACAGAACCAAACTATCTCAAATTATTCCAATCTATGTTAAGAAGAACCACGGAACTACTTGAAATAAAGAAAAAGTAGCATTTAAAAAAGTGCTATAAAATTTTTCAACATCCATAAAATGAAAACTGCAGCATTTTAAAAGTTTTATGACAAGATTCAAATGTTTTTTTCTCAAAATAGCTATTCGTAGCGTTTCATGCATGTTATGAAAAGTTCTCGGTGGTTTTAGGCTTAAAATAGCTATCTACAACGTTTCAGGCACGCTATGAAAAGTTCTATTTATGTTCAAGACTTTATAATCAATTGAGTGAAAAGACAGCGCTTCAGAAGTGCTATAGAAAGCTCTGTTTTGACACACTTCAGCGTTAGAAACATTCAAAATTCAAATTTCCAAAGTGTTTCAATTTTCATAAAATCGGCTTTTTTTCCAGTTTTTGGGTGAAATGTTTGACGCTGTTGCTCTATGATAGAAATAGATTTTGACTCCAAATTTTTTACAAAAAGAAGCTATCTTTGTCTATTTAATTGTCATAAAAAGAAGCTCTTAAAATTATTTATCTATTCAATAAATAAAATTCAACAATAAAAGGCATTCTTAACATGTTCATTTTGGGTTGATATTTACCTTACTTTACATCCAGTTTTTGGGTATGCAAATAGCCAAACTAGAAAAAAGTGCATAGGTGAAAGTTGTAGCCCTTTGAATTAGCTTTCCAAATTGATAGAGAAGTCACAATTTCCTTATGAATTGCATAAGTTATTTCTAAAATACCAAATGTCATTTTCAGGGGTTTACATCCAAACATTCATTCATAATTTCTCAACTTTTCTTCAAAATATGAAATGAATACATGAACTTAAATAGTTTTTCTCGCCTTGGATTTGTATCTTGATCTTGTACTTATCCTATTGCCTTTTCCTAAACTTTCCCTCTTTATCTTATTTTATTTTTGTTTTCAAAATGTATGAAATGAAGTGAACCTTTCCACCCTTTATATAGTAGTTTTCAAGGCTAATTTGGTAATTTAGTTTTGGACACTTGTCCTCCTTATCTTCATGCAAGCTTTAGGATGAAGACACATGCATACTTAGGTTTCTTTAGATGTTTCTACACATGGACACCTAATGTGTGTATGTATCTTAACCTTATTTACTTACAAGACATGTGTTTCTTTCATTTTATGACACGTGTACCTATCATTTTAAGCCATATCTCATATTCTAGAATTTGTACACATATACCATTTGTATTTCATTTATAAACTATGTGTTATGTATGTATTTATCATATTTAAATATTTGAATCAGATTTAACTAATATATTCAAAATTTCTAGAAATTTTTACATACCGGGATTTTTTTGAACTAGGCTACTAGGCTGTTACACTCTATCACCCTTAGAAAAAGATTTCGTCCTCGAAATCCAATCTTCAAACAATTCTGGATAATCTTTGCGAATTTCTGACTCCACTTCCCATGATGCTTCATCTTTGTTATGATGGTTCCATTGAACTTTTAATAAGGGAATTTCTTTCGTTCTTAGTTTTTTGGCTTTTCTGTCAAGAATTCGAACAGGTCTTTCAATGTACTTGGTCCCCTTTTAACTTCAATGCCACTTAAATCAATCACATGAGATGGGTGAGAAATATACTTTCGTGGCATTGATATGTGAAACACATTATGTATATCTGATAATTTTTCAGGTAAATCAAGTTCGTATGCAACGTTCCCAATTTTCCTAGTAATACGAAATGGTCTGATAAATCTCGATGATAGTTTTGCCTTTTTCTTTTCAAATCGCATTACCCCTCGTACCGGAGAAACCTTAAGAAGGACTTGATCTCCAGCTTCGTATTCCAAATCCTTTCTTCTATGATCTGCATAACTCTTTTTCCTATTTTGAGCTGCTTGGAATATTTCTTTTATAATGGAAATCTTCTCAGTTGTTTCCTTTACTAGGTCTGGACCAAGAAGCTCATGATCTCCAACTTCTGCCCAACATACTGGCGAACGGCAAGGCCTTCCATACAAAGCTTCATATGGGGGCATACCAATGCTTGCATGATAACTATTGTTATATGCAAATTCGATTAATGGTATGTGAGTTTCTTATGCGATTTCAAATTCCATTATACAAGACCTTAACATATCTTCTATGATCTAGTTCACCCTTTCAGTTTGTCCATCTGTTTGAGGGTGAAAGGTTGTACTCAGATTTATGATGTACCTAGTGCTTTTTGAAGACTTCTCCAAAACCTTGAAGTGAATCGTGAGTCTCTATTTGAAACTATGGTAACTGGCATACCATGTAGTCAAACAATTTCTTTCAAATAGAGTCTACTCAATTTCTCCATTGAGTAGGTCATGTTGTAAGGTATAAAATGTGCTGTCTTTGTCAAGCTATCTACCACTGCCCATATTGCTTCATGACCTTGTTTTGTCATTGGTAATCTAGTGATAAAATCCATTGTTATATGCTCCCATTTCCATTCAACAATAGGAAGTGGTTGCAGAAGTCCTGCTGGTCGTTGCTGCTCTGCTTTAATTTTTTTGGTACGTAATACATTTTGCCAGAAATTCAGCAATGTCCTTCTTCATTCCATTCCACCAGAATTACATTTTAGATCCTTAAACATTTTTGTGCTCCTTGGATGCATTGTTAGCGTTAACGATGTGCTTCACTAAGAATTTCATTTTTCAATTCAGTTTGATTTGGAAAACATAGTCGATTTTTGAATCTATAACCGCCATCTTTATCAATGTTCCAATCTATAGGTTCCTTATCCTTCTTTTTTATAAATAACTCTTTTAATTCTTCGTCTTCTCCTTGGGCTTTCAATATTTTACTTACTAGATTTTGCTGAATTATAAGATTACATAGAAGTGTTACTTTGTTAATCATGGATCCATTAACCATCCTTGTGCAAGCATTCATCTCAGCAAGAATCTCTAGAGCTCTCCAATCTCCTATCTTTATATGAGCTATTGTGCTATAGGTCTTTCGACTTAATGCATCTGCAACTATATTTGCCTTTCTTGGATGACAATGTAATGTAAAATCATAATCTTTTATGAATTCCATCCACCTTCTTTGTCTCATATTTATTTCCTTTTGAGAGAACAAATATTTTAAACTCTTATGGTCAGAGTAAACATGGAATTGTTCTCCATAAAGATAATATCTCCAAATTTTTAAGGAAAACACAATTACGGCCAATTCTAGGTCATAAGTTGGATAATTAGCTTCATGGGGCTTTAATTGACGAGAGCCATAAAAAATAACTTTGCCATCCTGCATTAGTACGCATCCTAATCCTTGTCCGCATGCATCAGAATATACTTTATATGGGACTCCACTCCTTGGCAAAGACAGAATTGGTGCCTCTGTCAATCTTTTCTTTAAGATTTCAAATGCTATCTTACATTTATCATCCCAAATGAACTTAGTTTCCTTACGAGTTAGTTTTGTTAATGGAGATGCTATCTTTGAAAAATCTTGAATAAATCTTCAGTAGTAACTAGCTAATCCTAGAAAATTTCGAACTTCTGTTGGTGTTGTCGGAGGATTCCATTTCAATACCGCCTCAACCTTTGATGGGTCTACTCCTATTCCATTCTTTAAGACAACATGTCCAAGAAACTTTACTTCCTTCAACCATAATTCACATTTACTAAATTTTGCATATAGCTGATGCTCCTTTAGTGTTTGGAGACATAAACGCAAATGGCATTCATGTTCCTCCTTTGTCTTAGAATAGTTAAGGATATCATCAATAAACACAATAACAAAATGATCAAGATATGGATGGAACACACGATTCATTTGATCCATGAATACTGCTGGTGCGTTGGTAAGGCCAAAAGGTATCACTAAGAATTCGTAGTGTCCGTATCGTGTTTGGAAGGTTGTCTTTGGAATATCTTCTTTTTTTATTCTTAATTGATGATACCCAGATGTTAAGTCAATTTTTGAAAATACGGTAGCTCCTTGGAGTTGATCAAATAAGTCATCGATCCGAGGTAATGGGTATTTGTTCTTAATTGTTACCTTATTAAGCTCTCGATAATCTACGCATAAACGAAATGTCCCATCGTGCTTCTTTACGAATAACACTGGTGATCCCCAAGGGGATTTACTAGGTCTAATAAATCCTTGTTCCTCCATCTTCTTAATTTATCTCTTTAATTTTTGATTTTCCGTAGGAGACATACGATACGCTGCTTTAGCAATAGGAGTTGTACCAGGGATTAAGTCGATGTAAAAATCAATTTCTCTTTTTGGTGGTAACCTTGGTATTTCTTGAAAAACTTCTTTAAATTCCTTTACTATTAGGATTTGATCCACCATTTGATTCTTATCCTCGATATTGATATAAGCAATATATCCAGATATAAAAGCATCTTCAACTTTATCAAATGAGTAAACAAAGGTTTCATACTCTCGAATTGTCAAACATATGGTTTTGTTGGGGCAATTCAAGATAACTTGATATTCTGTAAGCCAATCCATCCAAAGGATGATATCAAAGTGATCCTTTAGAAAGACAATTAAATTAGCCACCATATCCTTACCGTTAAAGTTAAGGATACAGTTCATACATACACTCTCAAGTTTAGTTCTCCCTCCTACTAAATTATATACTATCAAAGGATTTGATAGTTGCTCAATAGGTAATCCTATCTTAGCAACAAATATTTCAGATATAAGAGAATGTGTTGCATTAGTATCGAATAAAATTCTTGCTTGAAAGTCAAAAAGAAACACGGTACCTTCTACTTGAGCTTGTTCAGAAACAACTATATACACTCGTCCTTGTTGTCCCTTTTTGTCCTTTCTCGGCTTCTTGCAATTCCAACTAATGTGTCTAGGTTTATTGCAATTATAACACACAATTGGCTTTGTACAATTCGGAGAAGTGTGTCCAGTCACATTGCACTGGAAATATCTCTTCACTTTATCAGGCTCCTTTTCCTGTCTCGTTGGTCCTTTGCTCCCTCCATTTGGTTTCTTCTTCTTCTCATCTGGTTTCTTTTGATTGTCAAAAAGATTGTCTGGTTTCCTTTTATTTGAAACCTTCCTTTCTTGCTGGAATTGAAGACAGTCTTCTTCCAGATTTAAAGCTTCAGCTACTATCATCTCATAAGTTTTATGTCTATCACCAATAACATGTCTTTTTATGGGAGGAATTATGTAACGAACCAGAATTTTCTAGATTTGAATTTGAATTTTATAACACATTTTGAGATTGTCTGAATATTTTTTTTTTGAATTTGATAAGGTTTAAATTATTTGAAATCTCTTTTTATTTAGTTTAAATAAATAATTTTATTTGGTATAAGACTTATTTTAAAGATTTTGTATAAAAATGATTTTTGTAAATTTACATAATGGGTTTTATATTTATAGATAGTGATATTTTGTATTTATATATATAAATTTTTTATAATATGAATTTTATAATTTGAAGATTTATTTTGAGGAAATATTTGATATATAAAGATTTAAACAATTTTTTTATATATAGATTTATATGGATTTTTAATTTTTAAAAGTAGTTTGACTTGAAAATAAATTATAGATAAATATCGGTTTAAAATATTCATCTGATTTCTGTACGCGTAATTTTAAAATAATTTTTAGAATTTTTCTGTAATTTTTAATTTGAAAAATAAGTAGATAATTTTTCAACGTATTTTGGGTATAAATGTGGTCCTTTAGACGCTTTAAAAAAATTGATCAATCAGACCGGTTTTATTGCTGTTTTGAAATCAGAGCGTGTTGTTGTTTACGATGATGGTCTTGCTCCGGTACAACTCACGGTAAATAACTCTAAAAATCAAAAATTGAAAGTGAACAAAATAAATACACTACATTTGGACTTGAAGTGTGGATGGATGTGTTATGGCAAGTGTACACCAACGTGTAAGCAAATAAAGCTATAAGAGAGACACTTGTCCACTTGGTTTACACGTGCTGTCCATTCCATCTTCCATTTTCTCCTTTGTCCACCGTTTCAAAGCTTATCTGTAGTTCTGTAAACCTCCTTCTTCACTGCTAAACAAGTTCCGCCATCCGCGAAAAAAAAAAGAAAAAAAAAAGAAAAAAAAAACGTGGCAAGCATGTGTAAGTGAGGGGGGACAAGTGTAAACCAAATGTTTACACGTTGCTGTAAGAATTTGGCTTCTCTTTTATAAAACCCATCCGCCCGTTAAGCTCTCCACTCCATTTGCCTCCTCTTCCTTCCCAAAAGCAACTTCTGCCATTATATATATATATATATATAAAAAGGAATAAAATGAAGAACGGTGAAACCGTGAGGTCTGCATGCATAAAGCCCTCCACCGTAATTACCCTCTCATCTTCTCACCGCGTGTACCAAACTTCATCCATTTCTTTCCAAATGACTCCAGTCCGCTTCAAGGTCAGCACCATCATTGGCCATCCGCTCCACAGAAGCTTCCATCAGTCCACTTGCCTTCGCCTTTACATGCACCTGCTTCCACCATTTTGCATGCATGCGAAATCCTTTTGATATTAGAAGCTTGGTTTTAGAGAGAGAAAATAAAATCCAATACGATGGAGTCTGCTGCTAACTTGTGTAGAGCATATCTTGCATGCGCATGCATGCATATAAGTGTTGTTAGAAGCCTAGTTGTACAAAAGAAGAAGTCTTGCATGCATGTCCATTCTCTTGCATGCGCATGCGAGATTGCCGCACCAGTTCTAGTATGAACCTATTTTGCGCCCAACCCTTTCTGTACAAAAAAAAAAAAAAAAAAAAAAAAAAACGAAGAGAGGAAGCGCAAGAGAAGGAATGACGTGGAGAGGAAATACGTAGAGAGAGAGAGGCATGCAGCACAGTTTGGGTAGGCTATTAATTATGGGAGAGCTGTCTGGTGAGAATTCTAATTTAAAATTTATTTAAATTAGTTATTATGTTTAATTATAATTAGTTTTAATTATAATTGGCTAACGATCATGAACTGTTATGGATGATTGTCATTGGTTGTTCGGTGAATGTTTATACAGTTAAAACACCGCAATTTACACTGAGCGTTATTGACAGTAACGCTCTGCGCACAGTTAACTGATTATTTTGATTGTTGTGGTTGTGATGGATGAATTTGTGTTTGTTGTTTGGTTATGTAATTGGATTTGTTCTGATTCACCATACACCGTAGCTGTGTAATTATACGGTAATCGATTCACATTCTCCTTCCATAAATAAATTTTATTTCTTAAATAAAGTTGTGAATTAGTTTGTAAACTATTGGAAATCAAATTTAAGTAACAATATCCGCATAAAATATGTTTGAAACAAATCCCGAACGCTAATGAGCTTGAATTGTGTTTGAAACTTAGATTTGAAAAGATTTGAAATATGGATTAAACGTTGTTTTATACAAACAAATGGGTTTCATTATTATATAATAATTGATAATACGGGATTTGATTTTTAACTAAGTTATGGAAAAAATTTGTTTTGGAATTGGATTGAACAATTTATATTATAACGAAATCAAACTCGTCGTTAAGTGACAATTCAATAATATCGGTTCCGGATTTCAAATAATAATAGCTCGAACATATGGAAGCAAATTGACGTAAACGGGAAAATGACGGATTTCTTTTAATAATGGGTTTTGTGAAAAGGGGAATTTTCAACTTTCGTCGTATAAATTTGAGCTATGTTCGAAATAAAAATCTGAAAAGGTCGCTACGTGCAGTCATCGACCATAACCGAAATCGAATAAATGGATTTATGAAATCCATTAAATTTTGGTGAAATATATTTGAAGGTGATCTTTGTTAAATGTGTAAAATTAAATTTGGTTTGGATTCACTAAATTGAGTAACCATTTTTTTTCAATACCTTTCGTAACACTCATAACATTGGCGTACCTTTTATTTGAAAACAACTGGAATGGGAAGTTCTTTAAACCAAACCTGTACAAAAAGGGATGGTTATGTAAAACAAGGTTGTTTTAAATGGGAAGGTGTTTTGATGGAATTTATCTTCAGATAGTCGATATGGATTTACAATAGCAGATAAATACGATCAGAAATACTAACATATCCATATCCTGATTCTGATCGTGTTGCCTGAGTTTGTGAATCAATATCGAGTATAAGTCGATTGATTCTATATGAACTAATATGTGAAATATAATTGTTAAATGGAAATCCAAAAAAATCCAAATAAAGATTTGGTTACTCAAGTGACAACGGATTGATTAAGTTGTTATGGAATTTGGGAAAACAAATGTTGAATTTGAGAAAGGATTAAAGGGTAACGGGTTCCGGGAATTGAATCCAACCGTAATTCAAAATAAACAACAATATTTGGGAAGGAGTTTTGAATTGAGAAACCCGTGTGATTTGTAGCTATTGTTTTAAAATACGTTGGTTACTTGGGAAGTCCGGGATCGGATATAGGTCCGAAAACCATTCCAAGTAATATTACGACGTTATGAAGCAATTCAAGATTTGGAATCGATAAATGAAGACCGGAAAAATCCAGATTATTTGGATCGATTGCTGACATCTCGGATCGGGCCGTACACCCGATACGAGGGTGGCAGGAGATTTGAGTATATTTGGAAATTTTCGGATTGTGTTTCGTTCAGACCCAGAACGAACTTGTATGGATGGTGTGTCTGACATTGTAATTGACCACGTAGCACTGATCCGTGTGAATATATATATGATTTGTGGCAATTGAGTATCTCCGTCTCTAAGTTACGTTCTTAGAGAATATGTATTAATTCGAATCAGTGATATGTGGAGATATTGACAATGTGGCATACCCAAGTATGATATGAGCTAATGATGATCAAAGCATGGCTTATCGAAGCGTAGCTTTGTGTATGACGTAACATCGACAAACCTCACACACCGGATGATGAGAAACTGGCGGCTTGGTCTGTATATATATATGATTTGATGATGAGTGCTGCAGCAGTGGGAAACCACTTGTGAACTGGGGATGGGGTATGTTCGGGGGGCCGCGTCTGGTCGAAAACCGTAGATACTGCCCTGGCGATTTGTTGCGTTACACTTCGCTCAAGTCCCTGATTGATCTTTCGTGCCAGGAATCATCAAGTTGGAAATCCAAATCTCCAATACGAGCCAGACGATTTTTATTGTATATATATATATGGCGACATATATTATGGGGTATCATGCCGTCTAGGATTAATACATTTAATTGCGAATTTGTTTCCACACTATATGATAATATTAAAAGAGGATTTTCACGTATGAAATCATGTTTGGTTATCATAAGACAAAACTCGCCCATCTGGTGTGCGCTTGCATTGTGTGATGTGGGACGAGCTTATGATAGCTTCATTTTTCAAAAGTCATTGCGTATTTCTATGCACGGGAATTCATATGGAGTAAAACCCGTTCCGCATTAGCGGCGTGGTCCGTTGAATTACCCAACTTTTAAATGAAACCTAAATGATAACTGTTTTGAGTTCTCACACCAGTCCCACGACTGACCTGGAGTTTATTATTCCTTCCTAAACTCTGGGTGCCCACTAATTTCCACTCGGGCAGCTAGTGTTTAGTTTGCAGTTATGGATTGTGGAGAAGATTCAGAGTGCTTCCGGAGTTAGAGTTCACGCTAGAGTTGGAGCTTCCGCTGTATCAGATGATGTTCTTCCGCTGAGAGTTTTATTTCTTCCGCTGTGTATATTTATGTGTAACTCTGATATTCATGTAACTCTGATGTAATATTGAATTATTCAATGAAAAGTTCTGTTGTTTTGTCCAATATATGTAAGTACCCATAACAATTCGTCTTTATGAACGATTTGAGTCGGTTTAATTACCGGCGAGAATCGGGCAAAAAGGCGGGTCGTTACAGTTGGTATCAGAGCTTTGGTTATACAAAGCTATTGGGTACGTACATATTTCGACAAAAGAATAGGACTCCTCAGAGCTACAGTATCTCATTAGAGATAGGGTTAGAAAATACCCTAGAATGAGATCTCGGAATATTATGACGAGAGAGCGTATATTTTTGAAACCTATATAAGGTATTTTTGAACAAGTAAATCATTTTGAAACGATGATTATTTGAAAAATAATTTGAAATAAGGATTTCGAGTGTTTTATTCGACGTCATGATTGGACTATCGAGTATGTAAGGATTTTTAATATACGTCTGATCAACGTATATAAGAAATCTTATATGTACTAGATAGATATAGGATTCCATTCTAGTCGCTGGAGGATAATTCTGTTGATGATCCGGACATCGTCAGTGATTATTCTCGAGTTTCGAAAATGAGATGACCATATGATTCTGATTTAAACGTCGAGAATACTTGAAACCATTTTCATAAGTGTTTGAAATTGTTGATGAATTAAAGTGAAAGCCGATATAGTAACTTGAAATAGGAATGAAATATAGGTTACATTTTCTTAAAAATGAAGAATATAAATGTAATTCACAAATGAACCAAGATGAGTAGGGAATAATTATGAATCTAGAAATTTGATGAATAACTTAAGTATAAAACTCTTTAAATAATAGTTAAGGAAGTGTTGGAATTGCATGGAAACTTAAGTAAAGTTATCAACCATTTGATTTCTGGATTGGTTTAGTAGGAATTAGGATGCCCGATTTGGACCCTTGACCATTTGTTGATTTTGGTAAACCCCTTTGCAAATTTTGAGAACCTTGAAAGGAGAAATTTTGGGTACAAGCACTTAATGTGAATCGTTTTTGTTAAATTAGTGATGAGTAGATTTTGGGTGACCCATAAGCTTTAAATTTTTTAATTTTTAGATAGTAAATCTTGCTTAATTCCGGCCTAAGAGTAGCGGTAATCGAGAATTCGATCATTTCTAGTAACTGGGGTAACTATATAATAATTGAGATTTCATCAAATTCCAACCTGATTTAGGATCGGACCAAGTGCCCCAGCAGTAACATGAACTGTAGATCTGATCATTATCCTGTCATGTTATGAAGAAGGCCCAACCCTGCAGTAGGACGACCCTGTAATAATGTATGAGTATGTTCTAGGACCTGTGATTTTGACTAGAGGGTAAGGGATAAGGCAGCAACCTACTTTGGATTTAATGTCCCCCATAGATTTATAATGATGCATTAGAGTTTTGGGTAGTAGATCCTAGACCAGAGCAATCAGGAGTTGTTAGGAAACGCCACACTAGCACAGGCTGCACCAGAAGACATTAATTGGCCTATAGACCCTGTATTTGTTGAGCGGTTTAGAAATATTGATGCATGAAATGGGATAACTAGCAGTTATAGCTGAGGACGACCCGCTCCCAGAGACGGGAAATGGTGGATTTGACGATGTTATAGAAAAGGTGGAGAAACCCCAAGATGATGTCATAGTATACGATAATGATATTGCAGCAGATAAGGGTGATTTTGAATAACCTACATCCGAGGATGACCCGCTTCCAGATATGGGAGATGATGAGATTGGTGAGAAAATAGAGAATATATACCAGCCCTTGGACAAGGCTGATGAAGATGGATTTATGGGTAATGAGCACGATAAATTTATCGTGGGAGTAGATGATGATGGCTTCATGGCAGACGATGAAGAGCCATTAGATGATGAAGAACCCGAGGAGATTGGCTTGACCGATCCACCCGAAGATGGATCAAATGCAACTGATGTTTAGTTGCGATGAGTCTGGACCTCGAATATATGTTGTCTTAAGTTCTTAGATGCACTGAGTTGTTTTGGGCTAGTATGGTTTTGAGGACTAGTAACAGATAGCTAGGTGCACCCTGGATGACTGTATTTTTGACTGCCCAAGTGCGTAGTATGTGCTCAGGAAAGGTTAGATACGTTTGTATGCTAACTTGAGAGATCGATATGACATGATATGTTGGATTGACTATGATATGCGTGTCCCACTTTTTAAAGTAAATCTGTTGTTTTGAAACCTATTCCAAACCATATAGAAAATTGATTTATAGTTTATATAGAGGTTTAAAATTTTACTAGCTTCCTTTTCGAGGACGAAAAGTCTTAAGGGGGGAAGAATGTAACGAACCAGAATTTTCTAGATTTGAATTTGAATTTTATAACACATTTTGAGATTGTCTGAATATTTTTTTTTTTGAATTTGATAAGGTTTAAATTATTTGAAATCTCTTTTTATTTAGTTTAAATAAATAATTTTATTTGGTATAAGACTTATTTTAAAGATTTTGTATAAAAATGATTTTTGTAAATTTACATAATGGGTTTTATATTTATAGATAGTGATATTTTGTATTTATATATATAAATTTTTTATAATATGAATTTTATAATTTGAAGATTTATTTTGAGGAAATATTTGATATATAAAGATTTAAACAATTTTTTTATATATAGATTTATATGGATTTTTAATTTTTAAAAGTAGTTTGACTTGAAAATAAATTATAGATAAATATCGGTTTAAAATATTCATCTGATTTCTGTACGAGTAATTTTAAAATAATTTTTAGAATTTTTCTGTAATTTTTAATTTGAAAAATAAGTAGATAATTTTTCAACGTATTTTGGGTATAAATGTGGTCCTTTAGACGCTTTAAAAAAATTGATCAATCAGACCGGTTTTATTGCTGTTTTGAAATCAGAGCGTGTTGTTGTTTACGATGATGGTCTTGCTCCGGTACAACTCGCGGTAAATAACTCTAAAAATCAAAAATTGAAAGTGAACAAAATAAATACACTACATTTGGACTTGAAGTGTGGATGGATGTGTTATGGCAAGTGTACACCAACGTGTAAGCAAATAAAGCTATAAGAGAGACACTTGTCCACTTGGTTTACACGTGCTGTCCATTCCATCTTCCATTTTCTCCTTTGTCCACCGTTTCAAAGCTTATCTGTAGTTCTGTAAACCTCCTTCTTCACTGCTAAACAAGTTCAGCCATCCGCGAAAAAAAAAGAAAAAAAAAACGTGGCAAGCATGTGTAAGTGAGGGGGGACAAGTGTAAACCAAATGTTTACACGTTGCTGTAAGAATTTGGCTTCTCTTTTATAAAACCCATCCGCCCGTTAAGCTCTCCACTCCATTTGCCTCCTCTTCCTTCCCAAAAGCAACTTCTGTCATTATATATATATATATAAAAAAAAGGAATAAAATGAAGAACGGTGAAACCGTGAGGTCTGCATGCATAAAGCCCTCCACCGTAATTACCCTCTCATCTTCTCACCGCGTGTACCAAACTTCATCCATTTCTTTCCAAATGACTCCAGTCCGCTTCAAGGTCAGCACCATCATTGGCCATCCGCTCCACAGAAGCTTCCATCAGTCCACTTGCCTTCGCCTTTACATGCACCTGCTTCCACCATTTTGCATGCATGCGAAATCCTTTTGATATTAGAAGCTTGGTTTTAGAGAGAGAAAATAAAATCCAATACGATGGAGTCTGCTGCTAACTTGTGTAGAGCATATCTTGCATGCGCATGCATGCATATAAGTGTTGTTAGAAGCCTAGTTGTACAAAAGAAGAAGTCTTGCATGCATGTCCATTCTCTTGCATGCGCATGCGAGATTGCCGCACCAGTTCTAGTATGAACCTATTTTGCGCCCAACCCTTTCTGTACAAAAAAAAAAAAAAAAAAAAAAAGAAAACGAAGAGAGGAAGCGCAAGAGAAGGAATGACGTGGAGAGGAAATACGTAGAGAGAGAGAGGCATGCAGCACAGTTTGGGTAGGCTATTAATTATGGGAGAGCTGTCTGGTGAGAATTCTAATTTAAAATTTATTTAAATTAGTTATTATGTTTAATTATAATTAGTTTTAATTATAATTGGCTAACGATCATGAACTGTTATGGATGATTGTCATTGGTTGTTCGGTGAATGTTTATACAGTTAAAACACCGCAATTTACACTGAGCATTATTGACAGTAACGCTCTGCGCACAGTTAACTGATTATTTTGATTGTTGTGGTTGTGATGGATGAATTTGTGTTTGTTGTTTGGTTATGTAATTGGATTTGTTCTGATTCACCATACACCGTAGCTGTGTAATTATACGGTAATCGATTCACATTCTCCTTCCATAAATAAATTTTATTTCTTAAATAAAGTTGTGAATTAGTTTGTAAACTATTGGAAATCAAATTTAAGTAACAATATCCGCATAAAATATGTTTGAAACAAATCCCGAACGCTAATGAGCTTGAATTGTGTTTGAAACTTAGATTTGAAAAGATTTGAAATATGGATTAAACGTTGTTTTATACAAACAAATGGGTTTCATTATTATATAATAATTGATAATACGGGATTTGATTTTTAACTAAGTTATGGAAAAAATTTGTTTTGGAATTGGATTGAACAATTTATATTATAACGAAATCAAACTCGTCGTTAAGTGACAATTCAATAATATCGGTTCCGGATTTCAAATAATAATAGCTCGAACATATGGAAGCAAATTGACGTAAACGGGAAAATGACGGATTTCTTTTAATAATGGGTTTTGTGAAAAGGGGAATTTTCAACTTCCGTCGTATAAATTTGAGCTATGTTCGAAATAAAAATCTGAAAAGGTCGCTACGTGCAGTCATCGACCATAACCGAAATCGAATAAATGGATTTATGAAATCCATTAAATTTTGGTGAAATATATTTGAAGGTGATCTTTGTTAAATGTGTAAAATTAAATTTGGTTTGGATTCACTAAATTGAGTAACCATTTTTTTTCAATACCTTTCGTAACACTCGTAACATTGGCGTACCTTTTATTTGAAAACAACCGGAATGGGAAGTTCTTTAAACCAAACCTGTACGAAAAGGGATGGTTATGTAAAACAAGGTTGTTTAAAATGGGAAGGTGTTTTGATGGAATTTATCTTCAGATAGTCGATATGGATTTACAATAGCAGATAAATACGATCAGAAATACTAACATATCCATATCCTGATTCTGATCGTGTTGCCTGAGTCTGTGAATCAATATCGAGTATAAGTCGATTGATTCTATATGAACTAATATGTGAAATATAAGTGTTAAATGGAAATCCAAAAAAATCCAAATAAAGATTTGGTTACTCAAGTGACAACGGATTGATTAAGTTGTTATGGAATTTGGGAAAACAAATGTTGAATTTGAGAAAGGATTAAAGGGTAACGGGTTCCGGGAATTGAATCCAACCGTAATTCAAAATAAACAACAATATTTGGGAAGGAGTTTTGAATTGAGAAACCCGTGTGATTTGTAGCTATTGTTTTAAAATACGTTGGTTACTTGGGAAGTCCGGGATCGGATATAGGTCCGAAAACCATTCCAAGTAATATTACGACGTTATGAAGCAATTCAAGATTTGGAATCGATAAATGAAGACCGGAAAAATCCAGATTATTTGGATCGATTGCTGACATCTCGGATCGGGCCGTACACCCGATACGAGGGTGGCAGGAGATTTGAGTATATTTGGAAATTTTCGGATTGTGTTTCGTTCAGACCCAGAACGAACTTGTATGGATGGTGTGTCTGACATTGTAATTGACCACGTAGCACTGATCCGTGTGAATATATATATGATTTGTGGCAATTGACTATCTCCGTCTCTAAGTTACGTTCTTAGAGAATATGTATTAATTCGAATCAGTGATATGTGGAATATTGACAATGTGGCATACCCAAGTATGATATGAGCTAATGATGATCAAAGCATGGCTTATCGAAGCGTAGCTTTGTGTATGACGTGACATCGACAAACCTCACACACCGGATGATGAGAAACTGGCGGCTTGGTCTGTATATATATATGATTTGATGATGAGTGCTGCAGCAGTGGGAAACCACTTGTGAACTGGGGATGGGGTATGTTCGGGGGGCCGCGTCTGGTCGAAAACCGTAGATACTGCCCTGGCGATTTGTTGCGTTACACTTCGCTCAAGTCCCTGATTGATCTTTCGTGCCAGGAATCATCAAGTTGGAAATCCAAATCTCCAATACGAGCCAGACGATTTTTATTGTATATATATATATGGCGACATATATTATGGGGTATCATGCCGTCTAGGATTAATACATTTAATTGCGAATTTGTTTCCACACTATATGATAATATTAAAAGAGGATTTTCACGTATGAAATCATGTTTGGTTATCATAAGACAAAACTCGCCCATCTGGTGTGCGCTTGCATTGTGTGATGTGGGACGAGCTTATGATAGCTTCATTTTTCAAAAGTCATTGCGTATTTCTATGCACGGGAATTCATATGGAGTAAAACCCGTTCCGCATTAGCGGCGTGGTCCGTTGAATTACCCAACTTTTAAATGAAACCTAAATGATAACTGTTTTGAGTTCTCACACCAGTCCCACGACTGACCTGGAGTTTATTATTCCTTCCTAAACTCTGGGTGCCCACTAATTTCCACTCGGGCAGCTAGTGTTTAGTTTGCAGTTATGGATTGTGGAGAAGATTCAGAGTGCTTCCGGAGTTAGAGTTCACGCTAGAGTTGGAGCTTCCGCTGTATCAGATGATGTTCTTCCGCTGAGAGTTTTATTTCTTCCGCTGTGTATATTTATGTGTAACTCTGATATTCATGTAACTCTGATGTAATATTGAATTATTCAATGTGTCCAATATATGTAAGTACCCATAACAATTCGTCTTTATGAACGATTTGAGTCGGTTTAATTACCGGCGAGAATCGGGCAAAAAGGCGGGTTGTTACAAATTAACCCTTTCGCAAATCGTCTAGAATGCTTTTTAGGTGTATCAATTAAGTGATTTCCAAATCGGGATAGTGCTTCAAACTTATTTTGATATTGAGCTACTGACATAACTTCTTAAGTAAGATTTTGAAATTTTGTTTCCATCTTCTCTCTCTCTCTCTCATTCTCTAGAAATACTTATCCAAAAAATTCACCTTGAATTCTTCCCATGTCATCGGTTCCATCTCGTCTGGACTAGTTGTTGTTCGAACTGGCTCCCACCAATTTCGAGCTTCCTCTTATAATTGAAAGACAGCCAACTTCCTCTTGTCAACTTCATTACATTCCAAAATTTCAAATATATCCTCTAGATGTTGGATCCATTGCTCCCTGCCTTAACCGGATATGCATCTCCAACAAATTTATCAGGTTTCAAACTTTTAAAAGGGCTTAAAAGTTGGTTTGCTGAAGATGCTGAAGAAACTTGCTCCATCTGCTTGATGAAAGATGCAAACATTTCCATAGCATTTGTTTGTGCGGTGGACTGAGCCTCTTGACTTTGAGTTGTTGAGTTATTTTGATTAGCCATGACCTTCAATAAAAATATCTTTTTATGGTCACGGATGAAATACACCTTTATTTATAAAGAATGTCTACTAACAAACATATTATATGTAACGGCCCAAGAATTTTGACGTTCAAAATATAAATTAAACCATTATTTAACGCTAGAATAAATCTTTATATTTGGACTTTCATTGCAAGTTTAATTAAATATGAGTGTCGTGTTAAAATGAACGTCATTAATTAATTTGAACTTCTTTTATATTGAAATTTGACTTTAGAAATAATTTCAACGTTAAAATATAAATTTTGTAATTGAATTTGAGAAGAAAAATCTAATATATAAGGTATGATCTAGTCAGAAAATTTGTTTTGAAATATGAAATTTAAATAGCTAATTTAATTTAATGTAATTTAAAGGTAGTTTTGGAAACTGTATCTTTAAATACAAATTTTATTTCGAATTTCATAAAACGACAAAGAAATCAGTTTGCGTTATACCGTTTAGTCAAATTTATCAGTTGATAAATCTTGTAAGAATATTTCATTTACAACAATTTGACTGTTTGACATAAATAGATCAAGGATTGAGTTTCGCATATTGTGTTCATGTTTATTTAATCATCCTTGAACTTGAATTCGAAATTTAAACCGATAACACTTATTAACTTGAAATTTATTTTTAATTTAAGTTTGTAAATATTGTATATACTTTTATTTATACATAGAAATACACTTGGAAAAATGTTTATTTTGGGCTTTTCCACTTGTTCAAAATTTCGAAAACTACGGTTATACGTGTTTTTTTGTTTTCGATATTTCGTCTACGTGTCCTTTATCACCACGCGTGTCCCCGTTCATTTGACCATTCCTTTTTTTTTCCTTCTTCCCGTCCCTTTTAGTAGCAGCCAATGGTTTCATCCCCAAATTCAACTATGGCCACCTCGAAAATCTTTAATTTGGTCCTCAATTTCGAATTGCCAGTTCGCTCCTCTGTCTCATTCTGCAAAATCAACGCTGTCTCCTTTGGCATGTCACCAATCGAAGCCGCAGCTCCATCTTTCCGCCATCGGAGTCGACTCTGTTTTCCATCCTCCTCGAGTCCGCTCTATCAGCTCCGCGCCCTTGCCTGAAGCCAGCTGCCTCCGTCTTTAATCTGCTTCAGGCGTGCCACACCCGATCCGAGCTCAAGACACCTGAACCCCGCTGTCCATCCCCGTGTGCACCGTTCGTGAACTCTTCCCTCAATCACATCTAAATCCAATAGCAATCCTCTTCTCCGCAATTTTAACCCTCAATAGGAATGTTCCTTAGCTCTGGCTCATATCCGATTCATTTCCGCCGCATGCCAGTTCAGCGAGTCCCGGTTCTTCAGGGGTTCATGTTGTCTTCTACTGTCTACCATCAATTCACGCTGATACAACGTAAGTTTGTGCTTACGGTTAAACTCTTTTCAAGTATTTAGACTAGGATAGAAACTAAATATAATAGTTCCTCCTTTTGGTTTGATGACTGCCGTGAGTCGTGTCGGGGTTTGTCCATGATTTGTTGGGTATTGAACTAAAAACACTTGAACCTAGTACTTCCACCTGAATGGATCAAATGGAACCTCCTCCCATAGTGAAATTGTTATGCTATTGAAATGTCATGTTAGAATGTTAGATACTGTTGCTGCCATACCCTGTACCTCTACCTCATTTAGTCAACTTAAATTACCTATTTGAACTGTGAGGACACTAGTGAGTCATAGCACCTAACTTGGGGCACTTGTATTGTCCTATTGTCCATGTCTTTGCTGGAAACTTGAATTTATGTGTTTGCCTTGCCTGATGTTGTTTTATCCTCTAACCAAGTCATGGTTTTAAATTGCTGTTGGAAATTTGGTTATAGCCGTATAAAAACTTGACCTTCACCCTTTGGAACCGTAAGGCATTTTATAGCCGAGAACTGCCTGTTTAATCTTCATGATATGCATATATAATGATTTGGTGGGTAATTATATATATATACATATATTTATATATATACATATATATATACATATATACATACATACATACATACATACATACATACATACATACATACATATGTGTGTGTGTGTGTGTGTGTGTTTGTGTGTGTGTGTGTTGTACTGTTAGGAATATATGCATAGTTGTTGCCTTATAAATACATTGGTTACCTTGAAATTTGAAATATTTAGTACAAAATATTTACAACTGGAAACTGCATGTTACTGTTGACAATGCACTTGTGTATTTTAATAATATCCATACATGCATACTTGCAATGTTTTACAGCTTTACCCATGGATAATGTACAAAGATTTGTAACGACCATTTATATTTAGCATGGAAAATGTCTTCATTTTATTTTGTCCAGAAAACTTTGGCATGCCCAGTTGTTCCTTAGACTTTAGCACTTGCATATTTTCACCTTGATACTCATTGTGCATGTCTATTTGTTTGTCCCACTGCTATGTCACCTGGCATTTTCATGCATAATATGTTGCCTAGTTTTGTCGGTCATTACTCTTGTTTGCCTTCTAACTTGAGCAACTTATTACTTGTATGCTTCAAATATCCTGCATGTGTTGACCCATTTGTTATAAAGGCCATGTAATAATTTCCAATATATTGTGCCATTTTTGGACCTATCACTCTCGGTCTTTTGTTGGGTTAAACTGTTTGAGTTTCTTTGACAAAATCTGTTTGGCACATTTTATAAACTTGAACCCAAATGCAAGCCACTGCCCATATGAATCATGGTTTTATTTCGGTTAGGCGTTGGATTGTTGTCGTGCTTTGTCCACAACATTTTTAATCTCTATTCCGATAGTTGCATGCTTCATGATGAAAATATAAACCTGCTATTGTCAGTCACTCCTTTGTCTACTTTTTGATATATATTTCGGTAGTACCCTGATCTTTCTGATACTCAAATTATTTTTAATAACTTGTTCAGATTAAACAATTATATTTTCGTGTTTATCGAGGTTTACTTACTTGAAATAAGTTTAATCCTGACTCGGGTGTTTTGTGTTTTGCATGGAACACTCGGGTCAGGTCCTAAGTGTTCCAGACTTTGAGTTTTCAGCTCGCAAAACTGGAGGGGAACGTGAAGACGCAAGACGCTACGACGCGCGCAAGGCCCGACCAAACCATAATTTTATTTTTAAATCATGTATATATTTTACATTTTTTTCGATGTACGAATAATTATGTAAAAACTCTGATACTTATAAAATTTTCTCCGCTGCATATTACTGTGTACTGTGATTCTGTGTTATTTTCCGTTTAAACCCTTTAAGCTAAATAACTACCTGGCGTTTTGAACGTTCTGAGTTGGTTTAAATATCGACTTGGAGCGGTCGAAATGGCAGGTCGTTACAAGTTGGTATCAGAGCTTTGGTTTGACAAAGTTTAGCTTATCGGGTTTAAAAACTCATTAGAGATAGGATATCGATATCCTAGAATGAGTGGATTTGATACAAGAATTGCTGTAGAGAGAGCGTAATTGGAAAATATAAATTATTTTGGAAATTTATTAAATCATTTTGAGAAGAGTAATTATTTTTGAAATATAATTTACGATAAGGGTTTTAAGTATATTTTGACGTCGAAATTGGACTTCGAGTATGCGCGAATTTTGAATATACGTCTGATCAACGTATATACGAAGTCCAATATATACTAGATAGATATAGAATCACATTCTAGTTGCTTGAAGATAATTCTGATGATGATTGCAACATTACCAGAAATTTATTTTCGAGTTTCGAAAGTGGAATGACTTTATGGTTCCGATTAAAATATCGAGAAAATACTTGAAACAGTCTAGATAAGTGATTGGAATTGTTTGAAAATAAAATAAAATTAATAGAGACGTTTGAGCTAGAAAGGATAAGCGAAATAAATCAGAAAAGTATAAATTGAATTCGAAAGTGAACTAAGATAAATTGGACATCACCGAGACAAGATTAAATAATCCTAACAAAATGTTTCGGAAAAGTAATGCGAACTTGAATAGATAGGCGGAACTAAAATAAAGTGATTGTTGTAGAATATAAACGACATTTTCATTGTTCGTAAGGTATAAATGGAAATTGGCAAATGAATTGAGATGGATAAGGAAGAATTTGAATGAAATTTGAGTAGGTAATAAATGTTCGAAATATAAAAATTCGCCTCTTTGCAGGTTGTTACGTTGCGCTTTCCTTGATTTGCCATCATCTGTTACCTATCATTTTTCGATTTGAACCATTCGTACTTGAAATTCTTGAAATCATCCAATCTTGATCCCATTCGAAATTCATCGTTGAGTGGTCATCGCTTGTCGAGATATATGAATGGAATTTTAGTAAATTAATAAAAATTTAGTTATTCCCTAATTGAACTTGAATCAGGATATGGAAATACTTGTGTAAGGACAAAAGGTGTTGAATACTGGAATGTTAACTTGTAATGAATGGGAGAATAAATATAAGAATGATGAACTACAAAATTGAAATAAGAAGTGTAATTCGAATAAAGATAAGTTGTGGAATAAAATAAATTTAGTCGTAACAAAGGATATCATTTTGACTAAAATTCGAGAATTTGATTCCGGAAAATTTTGATATTATTTCTAAGGTTTTAGAAAAAAAAAAGAGCTAGTAGTATGTACTAGTATTTTCGAAAAGTGTTTGAAGTAACTTTCTAAAGTGAAAAATTATACGAATGGAGAACCCCTTTTGTTGCTAGGAATTGATTTCAATGATAATTTTTATCATTGGAATTTATTTCCGAGTCTCAAAGTGGGGGAGACCACTTTGGTAGTTTTGTTCAAACAAAGTTTGATTTGTGAAACATGATTTGATATGTAAATATGAATGTATATATTTGAAAAAAAAAACCTGAAATTGAATCTCGAGTATGAGTTGAACGATATCCATCCTATTGTATTAGGATAATATAATATGTATACCTCGAATGAATATCTCAAAGGAAACTACTAAATCAAAAATCTCCAATGAATTGAGTAGAAGTTCGATTTTCAATTTGTTGAATAAATTTGATTATTTTAAGAGAGATTTGAATTTTGCGTTATACTTTTATAAGCTCAAAGGAATTTGAATGAAAATTTGAATAGTCAATTCAATCTGGAATATAATTGAAATTGAGATTTGAGTTTTGAACTTGATTGGAATTGAAAAATACAAATGGAAACTTGAGTATTGAGCTAATTTCAACCTTGGATCCGACTAAATTGTAGATGAATTGAATTTGCGGTTAGAGTGAGTTAATCTCGGAATTTGAAATCAATAATAGTTAAGAATTTGAATTTTGGATAAATTGATTCGGGTTGGATTCTTTTTGAAAGTAGTATTCTATATAAAACCTTTTTTTTTTTTGAAATTATGGTATTAGACTTATTTAAATTATTTTGTTACAAGCCTACTTATCTTTGTTTCAAATAAGTTTTCAAACTTTACTTTTCCTAAACCTATTTATTTATTTCAAACCATTTGCAAATTTAAATAATCATTTAACTTATTTTATCAAAGCTATCTATTTGTTTAAAACTATTATCAAGTTAGTTATTTTACAAAACATATCTATTTATTTTAAACCCATTTTAAAAATCTATCTATTTATTCAACTTAATTTTATATTAAGCTATTATTTTTCTAAAATTACTTTTATGTAACCTAGTTATTTTAATAAAAATATATTTCCAATTCGAACAAATTAAGATCCAAAATGATTGAAAGTAAAGACTCAATTGAATATCTATAGTTGTAATGTGAAATCCAAATTGAATATGAATGTTGATAATGAATCAATTTGTGAATGTGAACTTAAATTTCGAAATGATATTGAATACTCGAATCGTTTTGAAACTAATTAAATTTGATCTTGAAAGGAGAATTTTGAAGATTGTCGATATACGAATATTTTGGTATTTGAAACCTGTGTATATAAATTATATAAGTATAAGATTCGAAATCATTGATTTGAAATATAATGATGTGGAACTGGAAATCTTATATAATGAATCTTAAAGCCCTAGATTTAGAGAATTTGAAAGGCTTGAAGCATTTGAATAAGATCATTGATTTCGAAGAGATGGAAAACATAAGTTGTACGTTTGGAAGTTTCGACGAAATGATTTCCAACTATTTTGGGTATGATGAATAGTTTATAAATTGATTTATGAACTAAGAAATTTCGACGACTTGAATCCCGATATTTGAAGTATTTGAAAGACAACAATACTATGGTTGAAAGTATTTGCGAATTATTGTTGCGAAATGATTTATGACTTCGGGATATGAAATGATTTGATATTTTCATGGATTCGGGTAACCCGTGACTAAAAGAAGGGTGTATGATTTAGGGTAAGCAACCTAGGCATATACGGTGTCCGAGTCTGGATGAAAACCGAGATTTATATGTGCTCCGCGAGGTTGTGTTGGGGGGTCCGTGTATGGAAGAAAACCGTGATGTACACTTCGCTTGAGATCCCTCGATGATGGTATTTGGGAAGAGCAACCTAGGCGTATACGGTATCCGTGTCTGGATGAAAACCGAGTTATATGTGCTCCGCGATGTTGTGCTTGGAGGTCCGTGTCTGGACGAAAACCGTGAGGTACACTTCGCTTGAGAACCCTTGACGATGATCTGCTTTAGGTGTCCGGAGCAGTCATATTTATCGATATTATCGCGTACGATAGGCAGTCCCTATGCCTTGTCATGGGGAAAACTTCTCGAGGTTTTTTTATAGATTTTAAGTATTTTCACTGGGAGTTGAAACAAGTATATATTTAGAACTTGGGAATTTTTTTAGACATGCGTCGGTACAACGTATGGCTAAATTTCTTTAAGAACAGAAGTAGACTTGTTAGACTTCGAGTTATCAAGTATTTTCTAACTTTAAATAATAAATCAATATTCTGAAATTAAAACTTATATAAATTAAACAAATAAACTAAGAAAGCGAATTTTTAAAGCTTTTGCAAATTCACGGTTTTGAAATATAATAAAATAATATTTTCCTTACTTCGTTCTTTCAAATAAAATTATTTCCTAAACAAGAATTTCAAGTTTAAATTTAAGTCTTGTTATAAATAAATTGAAGTTTTAATAATAAATAAGAATTTTGATTTTGAAATAAAATTTTGGAAGGTTTAATAAATAAATTTGATAGTAAATGAGTAGCGTAAAATTTATATAATCACAAGAACGTGAAATGAGGCGATTCACTAATAAATACAACATTGAATGAAAAATATGAAATATGGAGTGAAACCAATCTAAATAGATTTATTAAGATCAATTCGAAAGAATATAAATTGAATCTAAGTTGTAAATGAATGTTAATAATTCATTTAAAAAAAAAGAAAAAGAAAAATTTGTATTCGATGAATGTGAATCCTTTAAGCGAATAAGAAAGTGAAGAATGATAACTTGGTAAGTGAATTTAATGAATGGAGAAGTAAATAATTTATATGACCATCTATTGATGTAAGAGAAATTTAGTATGAATGACATGCACATGGAATAATAATGTTAGACAATAGTAAAGTGTGTATAGTTGGAATGAATAAGGTTAATGTGAATGTTTAAAAAGATGGAAAAAGGTTGTATGTAAAATATTGATATTAGCATTGTAAATAAAATTTTGTTGCATGTACATCGAAATTTACATACCATGTTTGCTTTGGCTTTCTATATTGAGTTTGCTCTGTAACCATGAATCTCATCTTTGGTTGAGTGTTTTAGTAGGAAGCCATGGCGTGCGCTCCGCATGAGAGCTCGCTTTTGCGCTAAAAAATTTAAACATTAAGCAAGCATGCTTATGAAACGCTAATAAAAGGTACGCATATCGTTTTAATACTGTATTTGGGTTTTGTTTTTTTGTTTCCCTGGTTCAGGGAAGCCTCATCGTATAGATGAGATGTATATTTTGTTTTTTGCTGTTTTTGTGTATGGGAAATTTTCCCGATCGAACCATGCAGGGGAGGTGTTGCCGAAATTTTCCGTAAATCCGGGTGTTAATTTTTTTTTATGAATTTTAAGTTTCTATAACTTATTTTTATTTCTAACAAGTTTTAAACTAAGTAAACTATTTGTAAAGTTATGTATGTAGTCTGAATTTTTTTACAACCTCTTCTTTTCGAGGATGAAAAGATTTAAGTGGGGGAGATTATAACAGCCCAAGAATTTTGACGTTCAAAATATAAATTAAACCATGATTTAACGCTAGAATAAATCTTTATAGTTGGTTCTTAACATTGTATTTGGACTTTCATTGCAAGTTTAATTAAATATGAGCGTCGTGTTAAAATGAACGTCATTAACATCATTAATTAATTTGAACTTCTTTTATATTGAAATTTGACTTTAGAAATAATTTCAACGTTAAAATATAAATTTTGTAATTGAATTTGAGAAGAAAATCTAATATATAAGGTATGATCTAGTAAGAAAATTTGTTTTGAAATATGAAATTTAAATAGCTAATTTAATTTAATGTAATTTAAAGGTAGTTTTGGAAACTGTATCTTTAAATACAAATTTTATTTCGAATTTCATAAAACGACGAAGAAATCGGTTTGCGTTATACCGTTTAGTCAAATTTACCAGTTGACAAATCTTGTAAGAATAGTTTATTTACGACAATTTGACCATTTGACATAAATAGATCAAGGATTGAGTTTCGCATATTGTGTTCATGTTTATTTAATCATCCTTGAACTTGAATTCGAAATTTAAACCGATAACACTTATTAACTTGAATTTTATTTTTAATTTAAGTTTGTAAATATTGTATATACTTTTATTTATACATAGAAATACACTTGGAAAAATGTTTATTTTGGACTTTGCCACTTATTCAAATTTTCAAAACTACGGTTACACGTGTTTGTTTGTTTTCGATATTTCGTCCACGTGTCCTTTATCCCCGTGCGTGTCCCCGTTCATTTGACCATTCCTTTTTTTTCCTTCTTCCCATCCCTTTTAGTAGCAGCCGATGGTTTCATCCCCAAATTCAACTATGGTCACCTCGAAAATCTTTAATTTGGTCCTCAATTTCGAATTGCCAGTTCGCACCTCTGTCTCATTCTGCAAAATCAACGCTGTCTCCTTCGGCATGTCACCAATCGAAGCCGCAACTCCATCTTTCCGCCACGGGAGTCGACTCTGTTTTCCATCCTCCTCGAGTCCGCTCTATCAGCTCCGCGCCCTTGCCTGAAGCCAGCAGCCTCCGTCTTTGATCTGCTTCAGGCGTGCCACACCCGATCCGAGCTCAAGACACCTGAACCCCGCTGTCCATCCCCGTGTGCACCAGTCGTGAACTCTTCCCTCAACCACATCTAAATCCAATAGCAATCCTCTTCTCCACAATTTGAACCCTCACCAGGAATGTTCCTTAGCTCCGGGTCATATCCGATTCATTTCCGCTGCATGCCAGTTCAGCGAGTCCCGGTTCTTCAGCGGTTCATGTTGTCTTCTACTGTCCACCATCAATTCACGCTAATACAATGTAAGTTTGTGCTTACGGTTAAACTCTTTTCAAGTATTTAGACTAGGATAGAAACTAAATATAATAGTTCCTCCTTTTGGTTTGATGACTGCCGTGAGTCGCGTCGGGGTTTGTCCATGATTTGTTGGGTATTGAACTAAAAACACTTGAACCTAGTACATCCTCTTGAATGGATCAAATGGAACCTCCTTTTTAGTGAAATTGTTATGCTATTGAAATGTCATGTTAAAATGTTAGATATTGTTGCTGCCATACCCTGTATCTCTACCTCATTTAGTCAACTTAAATTACCTATTTGAACTGTGAGGACACTAGTGAGTCATAGCACCTAACTTGGGGCACTTGTATTGTCCTATTTTCCATGTCTTTGCTGGAAACTTGAATTTATGTGTTTGCCTTGCCTAATGTTGTTTTATCCTCTAACCAAGTCATGGTTTTAAATTGCTGTTGGAAATTTGGTTATAGCCATAAAAAAACTTGACCTTCACCCTTTGGAACCGTTAGGCATTTTATAGCCGAGAACTGCCTGTTTAATCTTCATGATATGCATATATAATGATTTGGTGGGTATATATATATATATATATATATATATGTGTGTGTGTGTGTGTGTGTGTGTGTGTGTGTGTTGTACTGTTAGGATTATATGCATAGTTGTTGCCTTATAAATACATTGGTTACCTTGAAATTTGAAATATTTAGTACAAAATATTTACAACTGGAAACTGCATGTTACTGATGACAATGCACTTGTGTATTTTAATAATATCCATCCATGCATACTTGCAATGTTTTACCCTGAGCTTTACCCTTGGATCATGTACAAAGATTTGTAACGACCATTTATATTTAGCATGGAAAATGTCTCATTTTATTTTGTCCAGAAAACTTTGGCATGCCCAGTTGTTCCTTAGACTTTAGCACTTGCATATTTTCACCTTGATACTCATTGTGCATGTCTATTTGTTTGTCCCACTGCTATGTCACCTGGCATTTTCGTGCATAATATGTTGCCTAGTTTTGTCGGTCATTACTCCTGTTTGCCTTCTGACTGGAGCAACTTATTATTTGTATGCTTCAAATATCCTGCATGTGTTGACCCATTTGTTATAAAGGCTGTGTAATAATTTCCAATATATTGTGCCATTTTTGGACCTATCACTCTCGGTCTTTTGTTGGGTTAAACTGTTTGAGTTTCTTTGACAAAATCTGTTTGGCACATTTTATAAACTTGAACCCAAATGCAAGCCACTGCCCATATGAATCATGGTTTTATTTCGGTTAAGGCGTTGGATTGTTGTCATGCTTTGTCCACAAAATTTTTAATCTCTATTCCGACGGTTGCATGCTTCATGATGAAAATATAAACCTGCTATTGTCAGTCACTCCTTTGTCTACTTTTTTATATATATTTCGGCAGTACCCTGATCTTTCTGATACTCAAATTATTTTTAATAACTTGTTTGGATTAAACAATTATATTTACGTGTTTATCGAAGTTTACTTACTTGAAATAAGTTTAATCCTGACTCGGGTGTTTTGTGTTTTGCATGGAACATTCGGGTCAGGTCCTAAATGTTCCAGGCTTTGAGTTTTCAGCTCGCAAAACTGGAGAGGAATGTGAAGACGCAAGACGCTACGGCGCACGCAAGGCCCGACCAAACCGTAATTTTATTTTTAAATCATGTATATATTTTACATTTTTTCGATGTACGAATAATTATGTAAAAACTTTGATACTTATAAAATTTTCTCCGCTGCATATTACTGTGTACTGTGATTCTGTGTTATTTTCCGTTTAATCCCTTTAAGCTAAATAACTACCATGCGTTTTGAACGTTCTGAGTTGGTTTAAATATCGACTTGGAGCGGTTGAAATGGCAGGTCGTTACATTATATTACTTATAACCTTTATTTACAAACAAAATTTGGGTGTTTATCCACAACCTCCCCAAAATATAGATAGTCATCCATACTACTTGATATGTTATCTAATACTTAGCTTCCTATTTCATTTTTAATCTATCACTATTATCTCCTTTGATGAAGAAGGGCTCGTTTCATTCTTTACTGCTCGAGAAGGTCTAGTGACTTCTTGAGAGTAATCATTTGAGCCAATTGACTCAGACTCCTCTTCATCATATTGTTTCACTATTTTATTTGGAAGTCGTTTATGTCTTATATTCCCTCCTTTAGGTGGTAATGCTCCTTCTTGCTTTAGAAATTCTAAAGCATCTCCATAGTCAGTACGTTCTGCTAGTTTAATCGCCATTGCAAAGGGTTTCATCTTCTGGCGCATACGGTAAAGAATAAAATCTCTTTTTAGATTGTATTCGTAATCGTTGGCTCTATGATAAACTTCGTGTATTTCAACGAGGAGTATCATCCTTGCTTTCCTTTTAAGCACATGCTTTTCTATTGTTCAACTTGCAGCAACTAATCGTCCATTTGGTGTGGTGGTGCACTTAACACCACCCCATGTATCCCCTGTACACCAGGTTCTGTTGCTAGCCATAACTTATAACTGCTAATAGTCATAAAGATGTCAATAATTGTATAAAGTTCATTTTCCAACAAATTAAATTGTGATACTATAAAGTTTCTAAAAGCACACTTTAAACCTTGCTCTGATACCAACTTTGTAACATCCCCACTCTGATATACTTATTCAGAAGCAGTGATGCTACATATAACTCATGGTGCTAATAGAACAATGTCACAACTTAACAGAAACTTGTCGGAACATAAAATCATTCTTGGTACATGATTTTAAATGGAAGAGCTATTATACAATCATCCCATCATAGAATATGGTTACAAAGATTCACGTGTCTAATAATTAAACATAGGAGTACATAAAAAAATGATCTACATAATGTAAGTCTTCGCTTCAAAGCATCCAACTAACCATCTAAACCTGTAACACCCCACCTCCGCCAGGGTGGCTCTTGCAAGCACTCTGACTTTGGAGGGGCGTTTGTACCGGGTAAACATGCATAATGATATATCAAGGCAGAACAAGAACATATGTATATATGTAAACAGAGTAAATAAGATAAGTAAAACAGCGGAAGATTTCAAACTATTTCAAAACAAGTCTGGTACAACATAATGTCAACTTTCCAAATACACAAGTCTAGATAAAAACAACATCACTGAAAAACTGAAATACATAAGTACTATCCCCAAAATAAGTGATAACCATAGCTAGCTTCATGTCAAGACCGTACATAAGCTAAAATCCCACAAGCAAGCGATCAGAGATCCAAGCTAAGCTCCAATATTCCCACCCTGAGAACCTGGGGGGGGGGGGGAACGGAAGAAAAGAGGCGAAAGAAAAACAGGTCAGTCAAAAAGACCGAGTAAGCCCTACTACAATCAATGTAAACTGATAAAGTTAACTGGCATGAGAAGCAGGGATGAACATAAGGATAACAACATACTAGCATGATGATTAACTAACAAGGTAGATAAAGGTGTCATCGCATAATCAGGTTTAAGTTTTTCACCACGGGTGTACTAGCATTCTAACATGTCATGTATAAACAAGAATTTATCCCTTGGCCCAAGCTTGGCCCAATATCAGGTGTTGACCTAAGTCAAGATCCAACTTCTTAGTACCAATACTAGTATAACAGGATTAGGTGTTACCCTAATGTCTACATCGAAACAGGACGGAACAGAATGGTCCATAGATAGAGTTCGGGAAAAATGGGCTTTTACCACCCTAACAGATAAAGTACAGAAACGGAATGCTACAATTAGGTGTACACTAGTAGTGGGCCTTTACCACCCTAACAGACGGTACCTCGCAGAAACCGACGGGTGTTACCACTCAACAAAACAGACGGTACCAACAGAATCAGACAGAGCTAAGTGTACCCTAAAATCCTACCCAAGCGATCGACTCCCTAATACATAAATACCCTATGTCGGCCCCACGATAGGGTGTATCACTCCCTAAAGTGGCAACCAATAGGCACAGGCATATTTACAGATGTCACGGCGTCTTACATCCTCAGAGGCAGACCGGGATCCATGCACGCACATGACCCGGTTGGAACGCACCATCAACACCCATCGCCATTATCAGAGTGAACCACTTATAATTAGATCAGTAAGCGTGCCCGGACTCTACCTACAGTTGGGTCAAAGTTTTGATACCAGAAAGGGTTACTGACTAATATGGGTCCCAAACAACAAATGACACAAGTATTCCCCCTTGTGTCCCCAGATTAGCAGATTCAAATTAACTTGTTAACAGGGTTCAGACATACAAAGTTCAGACGATCAGTTTCAAGACTAACGGATCAGATAACAGATTTACAGACTTGACTAACCTGGTATGGGTCCTACAGATCCACCAAACAGGTTTGTTTAATTTATCAATCAAGTTAGTTTATCCAGACCAGGTATCAAATTGGTTCTTAGCCTTATCAAATTACCGAGTTGGATTGGTTAAGTATAGTTCAACTTAACCCCGTTAAATTACCGAGTTCAGATTGGTTAAGTGTAGGTTAACTTAACCCTAACCACTAGTCGTATTTTACGGTTAAGTGTCATTAAGAAATCAAGCCCGGCTTCACTTAACCTACCCATTCATGTCAAATTTGTTAAGTGTCATGAATCAAATTTACTTAACCTTATCATGTAGCATTAATTAATTTAATGCACCTTAACCTCTCACATTAGACCTCTTTGTGGTTACTAGTTAAGCAGGGCGGGTCCGGGTAGCTTTACACCACAACCTAGTCTAACCTCGGGTTCAAGCACAACTTGACCAACTTCTCACATTGGGTCCTATTGTTTGTAGCCACTAGTTAAGCCGGTTGGTTCCGGGTAGATTTATGCTACAAACTCAACCCAACCTCGAGTTGGCCACACTTATATTTTCTAAGTGTCATGTCCATTATGTTTCCAAAACATATTACAAGTTTTTTTCCAAGAATTTGGGTAGACCTAACTTAATAGGTAAATTCCCAATGGGTAGACCTAACTTAATAGGTAAATTCCCAATCTTATGTCTTCATGTCTTTTAAGTTTACCCAACCCCAAACGCAATCCCATCGCTTACATAATCGCAATAGCGCATAAAGGATAGAAAGAGGGAACTTGGCATAAAGATGTCAAAAGGTGTTGAAGCCACAAGTTTAACATGGTGGCATATGAAATGTACATATGTTCATATACTCGCATATTGCGTCATTAGGCCTCAAAAGTATGCATAAAACCAAACTTAGCATATAAGTGATACATGGTGATAAATGACATGTAGAAATGGCCATAAGTTCGCATTTAGCCTCACATGCAAGTTATCATAAGGGATATGATAACTTACATGTTGCCAAAATGCAACCTTTAGCATAAAGCTTGAAGCTTTAAGCTCATAACCCCAAGGTAAGCTTGCATAACATGATATCATGAGTAAATGATCAACCCAACTTGCATACATAACATGACAAACTTGCATATCATAACATAGCAAACTTGCATAACATAACATGGCAAACTTGCATATCATGACATGGTAAACTAGCATATCATAACATAGCAAACTTGCATAACATAACATGGCAAACTTGCATATCATGACATGATAAACTTGCATATCATAACATAGTAAACTCGCATATCATGGCAAACTTGCATATCATAATGATCAACCAAACTTGCATCATTCATTTAACTTTAGAGTTTAAATATGAAAGTAGAAAAGGGCTTACAATGCTTATGAAGACACAAAAATATATATAGATTGAGACAAAGCCCTTATGCAATCAAATAAACCCAAAATGCAAGCTAATGACACTCATACAAGCTTGAAAACACTTGTATGCATGGAAAATCTCTCATAGAAATAACTTAGAATTTTATGAAGAGAGTGGAGGCCATGAGAGGAATAATTTTGCCATAGTTTAGTTACTTGAATGAATAATGATGATTTAGGGTTAGGTTAGGGGCTTATTTATAGAGATTAGGATTAGTTTCAACCTTAGGATTAAACCCTAATTCCAATCTCAGCCCTTAAAACCGAATCTGGCCCCAAAACCTAACCAGAACCCCAAAATGGTGCACCAGGCAAAACTGCCCGGCTGAACCAAGTCGACACCCAAGTCGACAGGGCTGTCGACTTAGGCCTAACCATGTCGACTGCCCAGTCGACAGGGCTGTCGACATGGGTGGTCTGGCGGGAAATTTCCCGCCTGCGCCCAACTGCCCTAATTTCCAAATTCAAACTTGAATTTGAAATCTGTTTTTACTTTGAAATTTTCTGAAAACTTCATTGGGCCTTAATCGGGTCATACGGACTCCGATTTTCGAAAACTCGGACTCTATTTCGCGTATTTTTCCGAGACGAACGCAATGGCAAAGCCCGTTTCCCTTGATTCAGATTTTTAAATCAAATTCTGCCTCGATTTATGTTATGATAGGTTATTAGAAATACGGGTTGTTACATTCTCCCCTCCTTAAAGGATTTCGTCCCCGAAATCTTCAAGTTAGGAAGAACATATCCTACCATCCAACATCCATCTACTCAAAACATCATCCACAAGCAATCATTATCCTTACAAGATTCTAAATGTTGTATGAACATATGCAAAAGTGTGTGTATACGTTCTTATCTAATGCAAAGATCATCAATGCAAAGTATGTTGGTGAAATGAATCCATTATGTATGCAAATAGTCCTAATCATATAATACTATATGTGTGCACAAACATTCGTCCATATGCAACATCCATGTGCTGAATTGACCATTTTACAACCATAAAAATTGAAAATGTACACACATCCATATGCAGTATGAGAGTGTATTTTAAGCCGATCTAGTGCCTAGTGTGTGTTTATGCATCCACGAGCAACCACTAGCAACCACTTGCATCCACTTTCAACCATCAAACATAACATGTCTCAAACACATGTTTACATCCATAACATTCCTATCTCAACAAGATACAGTCGAGTGATGGAAGCAAGTACAGATAAAACAAAAAAAAACCAGGTACAGACTATTAGTACAGATCAGATTTCCAAATGATTCTTAGGAAACTAAGCATGGTGGAAACCCAGAATGTATTCGTCATAGTCACCCTAATGCCCAACACAGATACTCTAAAACCCCAATTTATCACAAACAGATGAGTTATAACTCTCAGGGAGTTTGAGACTATTACCAGATCAGAAGCAAGACTAGCATTAAAGTGCCGAGTTTCCATTACAGAATCAAAATACCAGAAAATGAGTTTCAAACTGAAATTCAGACAAGGAAAATTAAACATCTTACAGACAAATTATTCTAGCCCTAATCTATCCACTAGCCATGTGAGTATTCACCGTCCCTTCTGATGTAGCCCCTTTCTTCTTCGGGCAGTCCCTAGTGAAGTGTCCCATCTCTCCACAGTTAAAGCAAGTGCCCTTCCTCTTTCTGCAATCCTTGTTTAGATGAGTCGAGCTTCCACAAGTAAAGCACTTCTTTTCCTTCTTATCTTCAGACTTCTCCTCCTTTTTTGCATTTCCTTTTTGGGCCCCGTTTTCTTGTTTTGAGACTCATTCACCTTGACCCCCTTCTTGGCACTCTTATTCTCTTCATTGAGTAGGGCCATATCTACCAAACTCTCAAACGTGGCCCCCATGGGCACATGAGACATAGCCAACTCCTGTAATGGCTCATTCAATCCTCTAGCAAAACGAAGAGCCTTCTTCTGAGTAGTACTCACCATATCCAAGCCAAAACGAGCTAACTGATTAAACTTGTTCACATATTCTTTGACGGACATGTCTCCTTGCTTCAAAGCAATAAACTTCTCCATTTGCAAATTTTCTTCAGCTGAAGATAGAAACTTAACCCCGAATCTTGTCCTGAAATCGGCCCAAGTCTCAACGGGCCTAGTCGCGGTGGTGATCTCCCACCAATAAGCGGCTTCATCCTTCATAAGCCAAACCGCCAACAAGATCTTTCTCTGATCATCCAATCCAAAGATAGCGAATAAATCCTCGGTCTCTTTCAACCAATTCCGGGCCTCTACAAAAGTCTCGGTACCTAGAAAGTTCTTGCCACCCATTGCTTTGAAGTCCTTGCAAATCTTCGTGAACTCTACTGGAGGATGCTGAGGGGGAGGAGGAGGAGGAACATTAACCACCGGAGGAGGAGTAACATTTGCGGGGCCAGCTTCGGTCGCCCTAGCCTCCATAAGTCTCCTATACCAAACAGGAACTTGCACTCCATCTGGGATAACAAAGTTATCGGCCATACTGAAAACGAAGAAAAAAGATAGATTCAGAATGGAGAAAAACGAAGGAATTTTTGCTAATGGCTTTTTGGGGAATAGCCTTTAAAATAAACTAGACTTTTCTTTGGAAAATACTTTATACTTGGTTTTGAAAATAGTTTTCCAAAAGTTTCAAAAACCTTTTTGTTCCTTCTCGTAAACCATATGCTCTGATACCAAATGTAACACCCCACCTCCGCCAGGGTGGCTCTTGCAAGCACTCTGACTTTGGAGGGGCGTTTGTACCGGGTAAACATGCATAATGATATATCAAGGCAGAACAAGAACATATGTATATATGTAAACATAGTAAATAAGATAAGTAAAACAACGGAAGATTTCAAACTATTTCAAAACAAGTCTGGTACAACATAATGTCAACTTTCCAAATACACAAGTCTAGATAAAAACAACATCACTGAAAAACTGAAATACATAAGTACTATCCCCAAAATAAGTGATAACCATAGCTAGCTTCATGTCAAGACCGTACATGAGCTAAAATCCCACAAGCAAGCGATCAGAGATCCAAGCTAAGCTCCAATATTCCCACCCTGAGAACCTGGGGGGGGGGGGAACGGAAGAAAAGAGGCGAAAGAAAAACAGGTCAGTCAAAAAGACTGAGTAAGCCCTACTACAATCAATGTAAACTGATAAAGTTAACTGGCATGAGAAGCAGGGATGAACATAAGGATAACAACATACTAGCATGATGATTAACTAACAAGGTAGATAAAGGTGTCATCGCATAATCAGGTTTAAGTTTTTCACCACGGGTGTACTAGCATTCTAACATGTCATGTATAAACAAGAATTTATCCCTTGGCCCAAGCTTGGCCCAATATCAGGTGTTGACCTAAGTCAAGATCCAACTTCTTAGTACCAATACTAGTATAACAGGATTAGGTGTTACCCTAATGTCTACATCGAAACAGGACGGAACAGAATGGTCCATAGATAGAGTTCGGGAAAAATGGGCTTTTACCACCCTAACAGATATAGTACAGAAACAGAATGCTACAATTAGGTGTACACTAGTAGTGGGCCTTTACCACCCTAACAGACGGTACCTCGCAGAAACCGACGGGTGTTACCACTCAACAAAACAGACAGTACCAACAGAATCAGACAGAGCTAAGTGTACCCTAAAATCCTACCCAAGCGATCGGCTCCCTAATACATAAATACCCTATGTCGGCCCCACGATAGGGTGTATCACTCCCTAAAGTGGCAACCAATAGGCACAGGCATATTTACAGATGTCACGGCGTCTTACATCCTCAGAGGCAGACCGGGATCCATGCACGCACATGACCCGGTTGGAACGCACCATCAACACCCATCGCCATTATCAGAGTGAACCACTTATAATTAGATCAGTAAGCGTGCCCGGACCCTACCTACAGTTGGGTCAAAGTTTTGATACCAGAAAGGGTTACTGACTAATATGGGTCCCAAACAACAAATGACACAAGTATTCCCCCTTGTGTCCCCAGATTAGCAGATTCAGATTAACTTGTTAACAGGGTTCAGACATACAAAGTTCAGACGATCAGTTTCCAGACTAACGGATCAGATAACAGATTTACAGACTTGACTAACCTGGTATGGGTCCTACAGATCCACCAAACAGGTTTGTTTAATTTATCAATCAAGTTAGTTTATCCAGACCAGGTATCAAATTGGTTCTTTGCCTTATCAAATTACCGAGTTGGATTGGTTAAGTATAGTTCAACTTAACCCCGTTAAATTACCGAGTTCAGATTGGTTAAGTGTAGGTTAACTTAACCCTAACCACTAGTCGTATTTTATGGTTAAGTGTCATTAAGAAATCAAGCCCGGTTTCACTTAACCTACCCATTCATGTCAAATTGGTTAAGTGTCATGAATCAAATTTACTTAACCTTATCACGTAGCATTAATTAATTTAATGCACCTTAACCTCTCACATTAGACCTCGTTGTGGTTACTAGTTAAGCCGGGCGGGTCCGGGTAGCTTTACACCACAACCTAGTCTAACCTCGGGTTCAAGCACAACTTGACCAACTTCTCACATTGGGTCCTATTGTTTGTAGCCACTAGTTAAGCCGGTTGGTTCCGGGTAGATTTATGCTACAAACTCAACCCAACCTCGAGTTGGCCACACTTATATTTTCTAAGTGTCATGTCCATTATGTTTCCAAAACATATTACAAGTTTTTTTTTCAAGAATTTGGGTAGACCTAACTTAATAGGTAAATTCCCAATGGGTAGACCTAACTTAATAGGTAAATTCCCAATCTTATGTCTTCATGTCTTTTAAGTTTACCCAACCCCAAACGCAATCCCATCGCTTACATAATCGCAATAGCGCATAAATGATAGAAAGAGGGAACTTGGCATAAAGATGTCAAAAGGTGTTGAAGCCACAAGTTTAACATGGTGGCATATGAAATGTACATATGTTCATATACTCGCATATTGCGTCATTAGGCCTCAAAAGTATGCATAAAACCAAACTTAGCATATAAGTGATACATGGTGATAAATGACATGTAGAAATGGCCATAAGTTCGCATTTAGCCTCACATGCAAGTTATCATAAGGGATATGATAACTTACATGTTGCCAAAATGCAACCTTTAGCATAAAGCTTGAAGCTTTAAGCTCATAACCCCAAGGTAAGCTTGCATAACATGATAACATGAGTAAATGATCAATCCAACTTGCATACATAACATGACAAACTTGCATATCATAACATAGCAAACTTGCATAACATAACATGGCAAACTTGCATATCATGACATGATAAACTTGCATATCATAACATAGCAAACTTGCATAACATAACATGGCAAACTTGCATATCATGACATGATAAACTTGCATATCATAACATAGCAAACTTGCATAACATAACATGGCAAACTTGCATATCATGACATGATAAACTTGCATATCATAACATAGTAAACTCGCATATCATGGCAAACTTGCATATCATAATGATCAACCAAACTTGCATCATTCATTTAACTTTACAGTTTAAATATGAAAGTAGAAAAGGGCTTACAATGCTTATGAAGACACAAAAATATATATAGATTGAGACAAAGCCCTTATGCAATCAAATAAACCCAAAATGCAAGCTAATGACACTCATACAAGCTTGAAAACACTTGTATGCATGGAAAATCTCTCATAGAAATAACTTAGAATTTTATGAAGAGAGTGGAGGCCATGAGAGGAATAATTTTGCCATAGTTTAGTTACTTGAATGAATAATGATGATTTAGGGTTAGGTTAGGGGCTTATTTATAGAGATTAGGATTAGTTTCAACCTTAGGATTAAACCCTAATTCCAATCTCAGCCCTTAAAACCGAATCTGGCCCCAAAACCTAACCAGAACCCCAAAATGGTGCACCAGGCAAAACTGCCCGGCTGAACCAAGTCGACACCCAAGTCGACAGGGCTGTCGACTTGGGCCTAACCATGTCGACTGCCCAGTCGACAGGGTCGTCGACATGGGTGGTCTGGCGGGAAATTTCCCGCCTGCGCTCAACTGCCCTAATTTCCAAATTCAAACTTGAATTTGAAATCTGTTTTTACTTTGAAATTTTCTGAAAACTTCGTTGGGCCTTAATCGGGTCATACGGACTCCGATTTTCGAAAACTCGGACTCTATTTCGCGTATTTTTCCGAGACGAACGAAATGGCACAGCCCGTTTCCCTTGATTCAGATTTTTAAATCAAATTCTACCTCGATTAATGTTATGATAGGTTATTAGAAATACGGGTTGTTACAAAACCTGAAAAGTTTTAAGTGTAGCATCATGAGCAACACAGACCCAGTGAGATAGCTATTTAAGGCTAGTTTTCACATCATTTCTTAGTGGGTTGTATTATTGTAACGACCCGGAAAAATGCGATCTTGGTTATCCGATATACAACACATATCGAACATCCAAGGATCGAAAATAACTGAATAGTTAGTGAAAGAAATTAGTGGGTGAGAAAAGATAAGATAAAAACTTAGAATAAAAGAAGAAAAAGAAGAAGAACACAACATCAGAGTAACACGAACCTCACAACGGAACGAATAACATATAATAGATAACATATCTTTGAAATAAAAGGTTTTACTTGAATATACATCATTATCAAAGTACAACACTTACGACACAGCGGAAATAAACTATAGCTATATGATCCTGAAGCCTCCGGCTCTTTAAGTATCTGTAAATCCCGACTACTTGACCGCTCGTACAAAATTGGGCACCCAAGAGTTTAGGAAAAACAAAACAAAATAAACTCCGGGTCAGTCATGGGACTGGTATGAGTAAAACAGTTTAAAACAATTTGAACAAGTAAATGATATCTCATAAGACCATGCCATATAACGAAACGGGTTTTTCCCTTATGAGAATCCAAATTATCTTTATATCAAAAACCTTTTGATATTATAATAATGTCTATCAACCACAATAATAATAATCATCTAGCAGAAACGCTTTCATCTCACGTTCTACATATATAGTATACAATCAAAAACGCAAGCACGTATTGGGTAATGGATTTCCAACTATGATAAGGTATGGAACCACCTTTCGCTAGTGTACCTCTAGAAAGGAATACACTGGGTTCAACATGAACATCTTGCAACCCGACCACACATGACCGGCCACTCATTTCGCTTGAGTGTATCGAATGTATATCACCAACGGTTGGGATCAGCAACCGTTTCCCGAATGGGACAGTATCGACAATAGATTTTTAGAAGTAAATGAAACTCTAGATCAGGTGATTATACACCCTACTTCGGAGCGACCGACTTAGCCATGCTGCCTGCCGATTTCTGTCATTTACCGGTTGATGAGGCTTGAGGTTATGCCTTATCATCACATCATATTTACTTCGAATGCCACATTGTCAGATCCATCGAAAATCACTAATTGACGTCTACAACAGTATATTACGTGTTAGCTAAAGAAGTTTCCTTCTCCGCTTCCACTCTTGGTACGGTTGAAGAAATCAATGTACGTGACCTTTCTGGAAATACTTTGTCAGACATTCATCCATACAAGTCATCCAGGAACAGGATGAACCGAAGGCACTATTCAGTACATCCATCTTAGGCACTGTTATCTAAGACTTATATAATAACCCTTGCACTTTACTCCGTCTTCAATTGTCTTTGGCATATATGATATGCAACGCTTATGCCAATACAGAGTGGTTCTTTGGATAATAATCCAACCGGTCTCTCCATATTAACAACGTTAAAATGGTCAAAACTTCGATAGTCTGTGATTTAACCATCAAAGAAAAACAGGTGTGCAAACAACGATATTATTTCCAGATGGAAATTTATATCGATCAAACATCATTTAACATTTATCTCCTTAGTTCATTTTTCATCTCCTGTTTCCCTATATTCAACATTTCTTATTTTCTAAATTTAGAAAATATATGTTATTACCATTGGAAAACATTTCCATTTCTTGTTTTCTATATCAGAAAACATTTCTGGTTCTTATTTGGAAAACATTTCCAAAATTCCTTCATTGGACTTAGACAGATGTTAAAATAAACCATCGCGATGCCAACTCAAACCATTACGCTTATTAACTAAATTCCTTTAACCCACCTTCACTATCGAACCTTAACCATTCCTTAGTTAAAAATGAAGTCAATCAAGTTGGGGTAATACTACCTCTCAGACCTTGACTGAACAACGTTTCTAACCTTGAAATAGACAAAGTTCCCCTTTTAATTCTTTAACAAACTTCCTTACGTAACTCTCTTTCGAATCATCTCTATTCGATAATTCTTTCCTTCGATAAGTTATATTCGATAACTCTATTCAATTTACTCTATTCGATTTACCCTTATCAATTAACTCTATTGGACTAATGCTATTGGATTAACTCTATTTGATTTAACTCTAGTCGATAACTCCTTTAACTCTATTCGAATAAACCAAATTCGATTAACTCCTTTACTTCCATTCGAATAAACTATGTTCGATTTATTCCTTTAACTCCATTTAACTCTATTCGAATAACTAATATTCGATAACTCTATTTAACTCTAGTTCGATATAACTCTATCGATTTACTCTAACTGATTAATTCTAACTGGTTTAACTCTAACTGGTTAACTCTAATTGATTAACTGTAACTGGTTAACTCTTATTCGAATAACAAATATTTGATTAACTCTATCTGGTTAACTCTAATTGATTAACTCTAATTGATTAACTCTAACTCGAATAAAAAATATTCGATTAACTCTATTCTGCTAACTCGACTCGACTAACCCCTTTTCGAATAACATATTCGATTTACTAACTTTCGAATACCTTATTCGATTGACTCCCTTCGAATACCATATTCGATTTAACTCTATTCGAATAACTAAATTCGATTAACTCCTTTTCGAATAAACTATTCATTTACAAAGATTTACTTTTAGTAATGGTTCTTCACTTTACAAATGATTTCCTTTTTAGTAACGTTTTCCTTTTTATAACGTTTCCTTTTTATAACATCCTATTCGGTTATTAACAAATTTCCTTTTTATAACTCTATTTATTTTCTAAATATTTCCTTTTTAATTCTATTTGTAAATGGTTTTACAAATAACTCCTTTTCGATTTCATTTGTAAAGGTTTTACAAATATTCCTCTTTCGATTTCATTTGTAAAGGTTTTACAAATATTCCCTATTCAATCTCATTTGTAAATGGTTTACAAACATTTCTCTTTCTAATTGATTTGTAAATGGTTTACAAACATTTCTCTTTCTAATCTATTTGCAAATGGTTTGCGAATAATTCCTTTAGGGTTTTATTTCTAAGTATTTTCTATTTATAAATAAATTTCTATTTATAAATATTCTCTTTTCAGTATTCACTTGGACAAATTCCCCTTTTCTCCAAATCCTGGTATGTTATGGTGTTTAACATATCAAATTACGATGTCCAATATCGTCCATACACATATAATCAACAACAGATTATAAATCACGTCATATATCACAATATATGAAAACAATAAAATAACTGTTGAGGAATCCAGCCGGATTCCTCCAACCTGTTTCCCTGCATCCACAGATGTTACACAATAAAATCAACATCGCTTTCAGTTCCATATGATATATTTTGTTAAACAGAATCAAATATAGAAATTCAACTAACTGACTAGCAGTACAATCAAACAGTCAACACACAGTCAATCAGCCAATATTTAACAGTTCTAAAAATACAACATGAAATTATAAACTGTTCAGAGTTAGTGAGATTTACTCACTTTGGACGATCAACGTTAATAACGAGAACCATCGCTTGATTCAGACGGACAATTTATTTTGTTATAAATTGTAACGAGCTCAGATTCACTCCCCATTAGTTCCATGGTGTAGTGTCCGTCCATACGATCCCAACGGATCTTGTTTCGCTCAATTCTGATCAAGTATGACGAAGATATGAATTTTCTAAGCTAACATGTTAAGAAAAGAATTTAGATTTATATAGAATAGCTATTTGGGCTTTACCACTCAAATCCGGCCCAATACCCTACCACAGACCCGCTCCCTTCTTCTACATCCGTTCCTCCAATACATATCATGGAAAACAAATGGCCTTTACTGCTATTTCACCTTCCACGTTTTCACTCCGTGCTCCACTAAAATCCGCAACAACTCTACCATTAGCATCATTACCCAAAGTAAACTTCTTCTCAGTAACATTTTCATTATTTTCATTCAATTGTTGTTATCCAATAACATCTGTATATTCATTAGTCTCACGCCCCTCTAAGTTGGCCACAACACTATCAACACCAATATCATGAACTCTTTCCTCATTTGCTCCAGTATAAAAATTGAATACTTTTAGAAGTAATTAACTTAAGGATAAAATATATAATTAACCCTTAAACAAAATCCTTCATCATATTACTCACGCAAAAGCCACCCTCATCATCTTTCACTTTCCCTCTACAGCAAGCTCCCTCCCTCATGACCGCTACTTACAACTTCTTCTCTCCCTTCTTACTCAAATCAAATTCAAACTAAAATCACCGTAAAAATCCTCACCCAAAGCTCTTGACTTCATCCCAAAATTTGCGTCACTCGAAGTCCCTTCCTTCTCAATGTGTTGTCCAGGTTCTACGTTGGTCCAGTAAGGGCAGCGAACTTTTTAATCACCAATCCATCTCTGGCTTTGCTGTAACGACCCGAAATTTTGGGGCCAATTTAAAATTTTTATTTTTAGGAATTTTAATGGATTTTAATATTTAAAAATATTTATTTTAAATAAGAACGACTAAAAATTTATTTTAAAATGAATAAATTTAATTTAATTATAAAAGGAGTTTAAAACAGCGCTGCCGTTTGAAAATTTGAATTTGAACTTTGACTGAATATACAAGACTCATTTTAAATCAGAATTGAGCGAAACCAGAAATATTTAAATCTGTTTAATCATATCTTTCTAACGAATCTGAAAAACTAAAATTTCACTTTATATTTTGAAGGTTATGTCAAGTTCAAAATTTAGAAAAGTCGCTGTAGAATTTATATATATTTTAATTTAAAATATTGGCCTTAAAAATAGTCATTTTTCAAACGACCTCCGTTTTCGACAAAACCACTTTTGTTGGAACTGAAATGTCAAATTATTGCTAGGTTTCAATTTTCGTAATTTTTCAAATTAATATGTGAGCGTGGCAAGAGAAAACGTGTTTTGTCAGTTTCGGTCAAATTTAATCGACTCGAAAATGGCCATTTTTCAAATGGTCTCAGAATTCGACGAAATTAGTCTTGTTAGAACCGTATCGTCAAAACAAAGCTAGAAATAATTTTTCATTAATTTTTAGAGTCAGTATGTGGCCCCGGTAATTTAAAATGTACGTTTGAATTTAATAATTAAAGGATTTATAATTTATTTTAAAGAAAAACATATCGTAACAGCCGAACTGGGTTACGAAACATATTCCATTGTGTCCGGGACGGGGGTTATTAGCTAGGGGCGACACTCGTTGGGTTTGATTTGGGGTTAGCAGTGATAAACAAATATAAATTGGAATTAAATAATTAAATAAATATAAAATACATTAAGAATACGGTGTATATATACTCAAGAATACAAAACCATAATACAAAATACAGTAGCCGCCGTATACTGAAATTCATGGCCACCGAACTCCGATTTTCTTCCCCTTCGATCTCCTCACATACTCAATGAATTTCAACAACTCCAACATAGAATCGAAGAGCTTCTTGAGCTCTCTGAGATGAATGGTCGTGATCGATTTTTGTTTCATGGATGGTCAAAATTTTTGATGCAAAGTAGTTCCGTTTGGGGCGCCTTTTAGGGCGGCACAGGGGGTCGAGCAGGCTCCTGCTCCTGGCAGCGGGCGGCGGCGCTGAGGTCTTCGAGGAGGTGGCACTGGATCGAGGTCCAATGCCTCGTACGGCGTGCGCAAGGGAGGAATGGAAGTGACGAGTTGGGTTTTTTTTCGAACTGGGTATCAACGAAGGAAGGAGGAAGAGTAGCAGTGATTTTCTGATGTAATTAAGTAAATAATTTTAATTAATAATTATGTAATTAAAGTTCAAACTATTATAACTTCTGCAAATCTTATCAGAATTCAACGAAATAAAATGCGTTGCGCTCGTAACAGAAAACGCTACATCATGGGACAGACTAGAGACAATTCTGAGCAAATCGAAAATTGGTCAAATTTCAGATCTGGATAATTAGGTGAGAAATCTATTTTATTTCTTTCCTTTATAATTTAAATAAATTCTGAAATTATTGTTATAAATTTGCAGTTAATCCATATTGTTATTATTCTGTGTTAATTGTAAATACACATCTGTTTGTTTGATGTTGATTGTGGCGATAAGATTGTTAAAAGTTACATTTCTGTTGATTAGAATTAGATTGAACAAATTTATTTTTTTGTTCATTTTATTGTTAAAATTAACTTTTCTGTTAATTTGAATTAGACTAAACAAAATTATAATTTTGTTTGTTGTACTATCGAATTTGAAACATTTCTGTAAATTAGAAATTGGTTTAAACATAAATACACCATTTTTGTTTATATAAAAAGAATCAAATGTGTATCACACCAAATGTTGTAAATATGTTGAATTAGAAATTTTCAACATACGTGTAACACATAATTTTGATAATTTGTTAAATCAGCAATTTTGTTGATAAAATGTTAATATGATAAAAGAAAAGACATTTTGTTTATAAAATGTTAATATGATTAAAATGGACATTTTTGTCATATTAAAAGAACAAAGTAAAAATCACATTTTTGTCATTAATAAGGATTAAAACAAAAATATACATTTTTGTTCATTTAAAAGAAAGATCACATTTTGGTCATAAAAAAAGGACTAAAGAAAATTAACATTTTTGTTTACTTTAAAAGGATGAAGACAAAAATGACATTTGTGTTTACATTGAAAAGATTAGACAAAATTATCATATTTTGTTACATTGAAAAGGATTTAACAAGAGTGCCTTATTTTGTACATTAAAGGGAATTAGACAAAATTACAATTTTTGTCACTTTAAAGAATTAGAACTAAAAGTACATTTTTGTTAGAAAATGTTATTAAATAAAAACAATCTTTTTATTCGAAATGTGTTATGCAACCAAAATGACATTTTTGATTAGAAACTTGTTATGTAAATAAAATCAACATTTTTATTTGAAATGTATTATGCATATAAAAATGACATTTTGATTTGAAAGTTGTTATATAAATAAAAACCACATTTTTGTTAGAAATGGGTTTTGCAAATTAAAATATCATTTTGTGTAAAATATGATTAGTGAAGAAAAATATCATATTTTGATTAAAAAGGATTAGAACAAAATGATTATTTTTATTATATAGAAAGGATTAGAACAAAATGATTATTTTGATTATATAAAAAGGATTAGAACAAAATGATTATTTTGATTATATAAAAAGGGTTAGAACAAAATGATTATTTTGATTATATGAAGAGAATAGAATAAGAAGATTTCATTTACATATAATATTGTTATCATTAAAGAGAATAGAATAAGAGGATTACATTTATATGTAATATTGATATCATTAAAGAGAATAGAGTCAGAAGATTACATTCTCATGTAATATTGTTTTCAGTTGAAAGAATAGATTTTATTTGTCATTTGTTTACAATAATAAGAGTTGTGATAAAAGATAGATTTTTACTGATATTTTATATTAAATAAAAAGACTGGATTTATAAGCTGCATTTTTATTGTCACTTGGTAAGATAAAAGAATAGAAATAAAAAGTATTTTTTTTATTTACATTTTAGATGTAAATAAAAACATAGAAATAAAAAGTATGTTTTTATTTACATTTTAGATGTATGTAAAAACATAGATTTAAAGTCACACCTTTGTTTACATCTTAGATGTAAATGAAAAGAGGGGATTTAAAGCGACATTTTTATTGACATTTTTATTCAATAAAAATATTAGAATTAAAGTGATATTTTTATTTACATTTTAGATGTAAATAAAAGAATATATTTTTAAGTTACATTTTTATTGCCATTATATATGCAATAAAAAGAATAGATGTAAGTGTCACATTTTCATTGTCATTTTAGAGACAATAAAAATAATAGAATTAAAAATCATGTTTTATTGTCATTCGAGTACAATAAAAAGAGTGAGCATTAAAAGAATATATTTTCAATGTAAATAGTTTCCATGGAAAAGAATTAGTCATTTAAATATGGTGTTAGTGATGGGTGAAATATATGTTTGTTGTATAGAAATGTTTGATGTATTAGAGACAAATGTTTGTGTATTCAAGTTGAATATTACACTCCCATTTACAGGGTACCAGACATTTTTATGTGATTGGGACGATAATTTTCACACATCTCCCAAGTGCACGAATAACCTATTATTTGTTTGATGGGTGAAACCCCACACGGGTATTGGGATGATATTGGATACACACTAATCCCAATATTTAGTTATCTGTCAATCGATGCATTGACAGTCTGTGATGAGCGTTAGTTATTTACTTTAATGCTCACACAGTTAAAAATTCCAATCTGGTCGTCATTTGGATGTTTAATAATCATTTGTCATGATTGTGTTTACATAAAATATATGGTTGTTGATTGAGTCATATTCCAATAAAGAATATTCTAGAAAAAGAATATTTTAGAAAATGTTTTATAAAAAAAGAATATTTTAGAAAAAGGAATATATTTTAGAAAAATATATTATTATGGAAATGAACTAGTTATTAACTAGAATAAATCATTAAATTTAGATTTAATGAAGTTTTCCAATATGTTAATATTTAATTGAAATTAAATTAAATAAATTGGATTTGGGTTTGTCGTGAATAGTGTCTTAAATAACACTGTTCTTAAACCATATATGAAAAGAATAATCTTTAATTTAAGATTATTAAAAGTTTTCAATTATATTTAGTAATTGGAATAAGATGAAATGTGAGTTGGGTTTATTGTAAACTGTGTTTTTAATCGACATTTGTTCTTTAACCCAACTGACAGTGAAAATATGATTTGGAATTTATAAATCTTTTATTAAGATTTAAATAGAAATTTTCCAAAAGTAAAGTTTTCCAATTTAATATATTAAATTGGAATTGAATGGAATTCGAATAGACATTAACCGAGATAAACTTCTGTAAAAGAAGACCGATACTACATATGGAATTTAATAGGCTTTGCCGTTATTCCATTTATATTATTGGTCGGATACAGAAATTTATAACGATTATACGTTGATTTGATTTCTATGAAGATTCCATATTTTATGGAAGATGATTTTGGGTTTACCGTGAACTATGTTTTAAATGACATTAGTTCTTTAACCCAGTTAAAGTTAAGGTTAATTTCTTAAACTTAAATAATCATTGAATAATGATTTTTGGTATTTAAAACCCAATTGAAGTTTTGGTAAATCTTTAAAGAAAAGATTTAAGGATAATTTAAATAATTTATCTTGGATATAATAATGCGAATATTTTATTAGAAGACTATTCTGAATTGGGATGAGGCGTTGGATATATTATTATAAGTACTTGATTTTTAATTATAAAATACGTGAGTTATTCGGAAAGACCGGGTTTAACCCATTCTGAATAATTACTACGACGAAGAAGAGTCGAAGATGAAGACGGTGATTGAAGACCGACGATCTTCACATCGAATGGAAGTGTTGCTACAGAGACTCTCGATGGGAGTAGCTACCTTGAAGGGGCTTCAGTGGTGGCCGTCCGGACTATTGTTGATTGTTCGGATTTGGTTTTCGCTCAGACCCAGAGCATAAGCTAGTAAATGGATGCGTGTCTGACATTGGATTTCGTTCCATGTGAATTAAATCGATTTCTGTTAATGTATGTCAGTTTGGTGGTGGAGGATTTATTCTCTACTTAACACCCTGGTATATATTAATAGTGATTGATCGCATAGCGTGAATTGTCAATATGGCACGCCAAGATGCAATTGATCAAGGCTTTTGTTGAAAAGCAGGGCCTTATGGGATGATCAAAGCATAGCCTATTACGACATAGCTTTGTGTATAGCGTGACTTCGCAAGCCTCACACCCTAGTATGAGTCAAAAACGGGATATGGACCATAGGGAGTGCACATGTTTCTTTCTAGCTAGTGGTAGTGTCAGTGCTTAAACTGGCTGACATTTTACTTATGTGGATGATGGATTTTGAGGCGCCTCAGATTTTTATAGGCCGTTAGTGGTCATACTATAGGTTCAAAGGAACCGGGAAACGTGTGTTCAGGCATAACCAATCCACTGCCGATAGGCGGGGACCGGCCCTACCGCTCCAAGGGTTCACTGCGGGGGATCCTGAGGCATTTGCTAGAGTGTCTTGAATCGGAGAGGAGCTTGCCCCTAGCCTCGACTCACGATGGAAATCCAATTTCCAATACGACCTTGCGGTTTTGATTGTAGAACTAGTATGGCGACATGATATATGGCACCCATGCCGTCTAGGATTGATACATTTATATTTGAAATGTTTTTATTAAAACATATACACACTAATACTAAATCCGTTTTACCGTATCAAGCATCTTTTGACCATTATAAGGTAAAACCCTAACCTCCGGTTTGCGTTGCATTGTGTGATGGGACTTGGGTCTTATAATGGTTTCATTTTCCTAAAAAGCATTGCGTTGTTTAAACGATTTACTTTAATTATTGCACTGGCAATCCAATGGAGTAAACCCGTTCCGCGTTAGCGGCGTGGTCCTATGATTAGCCTTATTATTAGATAGTTAAGCTAGATTTCTCATACCAGTCCCATGACTGACCTGTAGTTTGTTTCACTGGCAAACTCGGGTGCCCATAATTTTCACACGGGCAGTCGAGTAGCATTTTGCAGATATATTTACAGGATCCTGGTTTACAGCTGAAGCGGTATTCGAAAAGCTCTGTATCCGTGTATTTCTTCCAGTTGTATATTTGTATTATTTTTCCGCTGCTGTTTAAATGTAATTTAAATCTCTGATATTATTGTATTTCTTTTATGTCATAAGTATTCATACTCTGCTATATTCTTGTACTCTGATGTAATTGTTGTAATCAGCGATAAAATGTTCTTCAGTTTGTGTTCTGATGTGTATTGTTCTCAAAGAAATACAAGCTTTCCTTTACTGGGAAGTTCGGGTCGTTTCATTTGGTATCAGAGCTTTGGTTTACAGAGCTCGAGAACAAGACACATTAGAACCGAACGAAAGAATTCATCAGAGATTGGATTAGTAATATCCAATGAGAATAACTCGTTAGAGATGGGATCAGCAGTGTCCTAGAACGAGTGTGAAGAGTATTATTTTATTTAAAATAAAAATGAAAACAAATTTAGTTCTGAAATTTTTATCTTATATACGTATTTGAGTATATTATATTTTAATGTGGACAATCGAGTATATAAGGATTTTGAATATACGAGTAATTAACGGATATTCGAAGTTTTAATATACTGGATAGATATAGAATCACACTCTAGTCACCCAGAGATAATTCTGGTGATATGTCGACCATCACCAGTATTTATGTTCGAGTCTCGAAAGTGGGATTTCTATATATTTCCATTGACTGGTATGAGAACCAAAACTTAGTTAGGACACATTGCTGTGATTTGCACTAAAAATATGATTTTTGACTATATATAAAAGTTATATCTGTTTAAAAGTTAATCAACTAATCGATTGATGGTTGTGATGTTTGATTATTAATTTAACTAATTGAAACCAATAAATAAAAATTTAAAGTTGAGTGGGTTAATTAAACAACCTTAGCTACGTTCCTTTTCGAGGACGAAAAGATTTTAAGTGGGGGCGATTGTAACGACCCGGAATTTTGGGGCCAATTTAAAATTTTTATTTTTAGGAATTTTAATGGATTTTAATATTTAAAAATATTTATTTTAAATAAGAACGACTAAAAATTTATTTTAAAATGAATAAATTTAATTTAATTATAAAAGGAGTTTAAAACAGCGCTGTAGTTTAAAAATTTGAATTTGAACTTTGACTGAATATACAGGACTCATTTTAAATCAGAATTGAGCGAAACCAGAAATATTTAAATCTGTTTAATCATATCTTTCTAACGAATCTGAAAAACTAAAATTTCACTTTATATTTTGAAAGTTATGTCCAGTTCAAAATTTAGAAAAGTCGCTGTAGAATTTATATATATTTTAATTTAAAATATTGGCCTTAAAAATAGTCATTTTTCAAATGACCTCGGTTTTCGACGAAACCACTTTTGTTGAAACCGGAATGTCAAATTATTTCTAGGTTTCAATTTTCGTAATTTTTCGAATTAATATGTGAGCGTGGCAAGAGAAAACGTGTTTTGTCAGTTTTAGTCAAATTTAATCGACTCGAAAATGGCCATTTTTCAAACGGTCTCAGAATTCGACGAAATTAGTCTTGTTAGAACCGTATCGTCAAAACAAAGCTAGAAATAATTTTTCAGTAATTTTTAGAGTCAGTATGTGGCCCCGGTAATTTAAAATGTACGTTTGAATTTAATAATTAAAGGATTTATAATTTAATTTAAAGAAAAACATATCGTAACAACCGAACTGGGTTACGAAACATATTCCATTGTGTCCGGGACGGGGGTTATTAGTTAGGGGCGACACTCGTTGGGTTTGATTTGGGGTTAGCAGTTATAAACAAATATAAATTGGAATTAAATAATTAAATAAATATAAAATACATTAAGAATACGGTGTATATATACTCAAGAATACAGAACCCTAATACAAAAAACAGTAGCTGCCGTATACTGAAATTCATGGCCACTGAACTCCGATTTTCTTCCCCTTCGATCTCCTCACATACTCAATGAATTTCAACAACTCCAACGTAGAATCAAAGAGCTTCTTGAGCTCTCTGAGATGAACGGTCGTGATCGATTTTTGTTTCATGGATGGTCAGAATTTTCGACGCAAAGTAGCGCCGTTTGGGGCGTCTTTTGGGGTGGCACAGGGGGTCGAGCGGGCTCCTGCTCCTGGCAGCGGGCGGCGGCGCTCAGGTCTTCGAGGAGGCGGCACTGGATCGAGGTCCAATGCCTCGTATGGCATGCGCAAGGGAGGAATGGAAGTGACGAGTTGGTTTTTTTCCGAACTGGGTATCAACGAAGGAAGGAGGAAAAGTAGCAGTGATTTTCCGATGTAATTAAGTAATTAATTTTTAATTAATAATTATGTAATTAAAGTTCAAACTATTATAACTTCTGCAAATCTTATCAGAATTCAACGAAACAAAATGCGTTGCGCTCGTAACAGAAAACGCTACATCATGGGACAGACTAGAGACAATTCCGAGCAAATCGAAAATTGGTCATATTTCAGATCGGGATAATTAGGTGAGAAATCTATTTTATTTCTTTCCTTTATAATTGAAATAAATTATGAAATTATTGTTACAAATTTGCAGTTAATCCATACTGTTATTATTCTGTGTTAATTTTAAATACACATCTGTTTGTTTGATGTTGATTGTGGCGATAGGATTGTTAAAAGTTACATTTCTGTTGATTAGAATTAGATTGAAAAAATTTAATTTTTTGTTCATTTTATTGTTAAAATTAACTTTTCTGTTAATTTGAATTAGACTAAACAAAATTATCATTTTGTTTGTTGTACTATCGAATTTGAAACATTTCTATAAATTAGAAATTGGGTTAAACAAAAATACACCGTTTTTGTTTATATAAAAAGAATCAAATGTGTATCACACCAAATGTTGTAAATATGTTGAATTAGAAATTTTCAACATACGTGTAACACAGAATTTTGATAATTTGTTAAATCAGCAATTTTGTTGATAAAATGTTAATATGATAAAAGAAAAGACATTTTGTTTATAAAATGTTAATATGATTAAAATGGACATTTTTGTCATATTAAAAGAACAAAGTAAAAATCACATTTTTGTCATTAATAAGGATTAAAACAAAAATATACATTTTTGTTCATTTAGAAGAAAGATCACATTTTGGTCATAAAAAAAGGATTAAAGAAAATTAGCATTTTTGTTTACTTTAAAAGGATGAAGACAAAAATGACATTTGTGTTTACATTGAAAAGATTAGACAAAATTATCATATTTTTTTACATTGAAAAGGATTTAACAAGAGTGCTTTATTTTGTACATTAAAGGGAATTAGACAAAATTACAATTTTTGTCACTTTAAAAGAATTAGAACTAAAAGTACATTTTTGTTAGAAAATGTTATTAAATAAAAACAATCTTTTTATTCGAAATGTGTTATGCAAACAAAATGACATTTTTGATTAGAAAATTGTTATGTAAATAAAATCAACATTTTTATTTGAAATGTATTATGCATATAAAATTGACATTTTGATTTGAAAGTTGTTATATAAATAAAAACCACATTTTTGTTAGAAATGGGTTTTGCAAATTAAAATATCATTTTTGTAAAACATGATTAGTGAAGAAAAATATCATATTTTGATTACATAAAAAGGATTAGAACAAAATGATTATTTTGATTATATAAAAAGGATTAGAACAAAATGATTATTTTGATTATATAAAAAGGATTAGAACAAAATGATTATTTTGATTATATAAAAAGGGTTAGAACAAAATGATTATTTTGATTATATGAAGAGAATAGAATAAGAAGATTTCATTTACATATAATATTGTTATCATTAAAGAGAATAGAATAAGAGGATTACATTTATATGTAATATTGATATCATTAAAGAGAATAGAGTCAGAAGATTACATTCTCATGTAATATTGTTTTCAGTTGAAAGAATAGATTTTATTTGTCATTTGTTTGCAATAATAAGAGTTGGAATAAAAGATAGTTTTTTATTGATATTTTATATTAAATAAAAAGACTGGATTTATAAGCTGCATTTTTATTGTCACTTGGTAACGATAAAAGAATAGAAATTAAAAGTATTTTTTTATTTACATTATAGATGTAAATAAAAACATAGAAATAAAAAGTATGTTTTTATTTACATTTTAGATGTATGTAAAAACATATATTTAAAGTCACACCTTTGTTTACATCTTAGATGTAAATGTAAAGAGGGAATTTAAAGCGACATTTTTTATTGACATTTTTATTCAATAAAAATATTAGAATTAAAGTGATATTTTTATTTACATTTTAGATGTAAATAAAAGAATATATTTTTAAGTGACATTTTTATTGCCATTATATATGCAATAAAAAGAATAGATGTAAGTGTCACATTTTCATTGTCATTTTAGAGACAATAAAAATAGTAGAATTAAAAATCATGTTTTATTGTCATTCGAGTACAATAAAAAGAGTGAGCATTAAAAGAATATATTTTCAATGTAAATAGTTTCCATGGAAAAGAATTAGTCATTTAAATATGGTGTTAGTGATGGGTGAAATATATGTTTGTTGTATAGAAATGTTTGATGTATTAGAGACAAATGTTTTTGTATTCAAGTTGAATATTACACTCCCATTTACAGGTTACCAGACTTGTTTATGTGATTGGGACGATAATTTTCACACATCTCCCAAGTGCACGAATAACCTATTATTTGTTTGATGGGTGAAACCCCACACGGGTATTGGGATGATATTGGATACACACTAATCCCAATATTTAGTTATCTGTCAATCGATGGATTGACAGTCTGTGATGAGCGTTAGTTATTTACTTTAATGCTCACACAGTTATAAATTCCACTCTGGTCATCATTTGGATGTTTAATAATCATTTATCATGATTGTGATTACATAAAATATATGGTTGTTGATTGAGTCACATTCTAATAAAGAATATTCTAGAAAAAGAATATTTTAGAAAATGTTTTATAAAAAAGAATATTTTAGAAAAAGGAATATATTTTAGAAAAATATATTTTTATGGAAGTGAACTAGTTATTAACTAGAATAAATCATTAAATTTAGATTTAATGAAGTTTTCCAATATGTTAATATTTAATCGAAATTAAATTAAATAAATTGGATTTGGGTTTGTCGTGAATAGTGTCTTAAATAACATTGTTCTTAAACCCCATATGAAAAGAATAATCTTAAATTTAAGATTATTAAAAGTTTTCAATTATATTTAGTAATTGGAATAAGATGAAATGTGAGTTGGGTTTATTGTGAACTGTGTTTTTAATCGACATTTGTTCTTTAACCCAATTGACAGTGAAAATATGATTTGGAATTTATAAATCTTTTATTAAGATTTAAATAGAAATTTTCCAAAAGTAAAGTTTTCCAATTTAATATATTAAATTGGAATTGAATGGAATTCGAATTAACATTAACCGAGATAAACTTCTGTAAAAGAAGACCGATACTACATATGGAATTTAAGAGGCTTTGTCGTTATTCCATTTATATTATTGGTCGGATACAGAAATTTATAGCGATTATACATTGATTTGATTTCTGTTAAGATTCCATATTTTATGGAAGATGATTTTGGGTTTACCGTGAACTATGTTTTAAATGACATTAGTTCTTTAACCCAGTTAAAGTTATGGTTAATTTCTTAAACTTAAATAATCATTGAATAATGATTTTTGGTATTTAAAACCCAATTGAAGTTTTGGTAAATCTTTAAAGAAAAGTTTTAAGGATAATTTAAAGAATTTATCTTGGATATAATAATGCGAATATTTTATTAGAAGAATATTCAGAATTGGGATGAGGCGTTGGATATATTTTTATAAGTACTTGATTTTTAATTATAAAATACGTGAGTTATTCGGAAAGACCGGGTTTAACCCATTCTGAATAATTACTACAACGAAGAAGAGTCGAAGATGAAGACGGTGATTGAAGACCGACGATCTTCACATCGAATGGATGTGTTGCTACAAAGATAGCTACCTTGAAGGGGCTTCAGTGGTGGCCGTCCGGACTATTGTTGATTGTTCGGATTTGGTTTTCACTCAGACCCAGAGCATAAGCTAGTAAATGGATGCGTGTCTGACATTGGATTTCGTTCCGTGTGAATTAAATCGATTTCTGTTAATGTATGTCAGTTTGGTGGTGGAGGATTTATTCTCTACTTAACACCCTGGTATATATTAATAGTGATTGATCGCATGGCGTGAATTGTCAATATGGCACGCCAAGATGCAATTGATCAAGGCTTTTGTTGAAAAGCAGGGCCTTGTGGGATGATCAAAGCATAGCCTATTACGGCATAGCTTTGTGTATAGCGTGACTTCGCGAGCCTCACACCCCGGTATGAGTCAAAAACGGGATATGGACCGTAGGGAGTGCACACGTTTCTTTCTAGCTAGTGGTAGTGTCAGTGCTTAAACTGGCTGACATTTTACTTATGTGAATGATGGATTTTGAGGCGCCTCGGATTTTTATAGGCCGTTAGTGGCCATACTATAGGTTCAAAGGAACCGGGAAACGTGTGTTCAGGCATAACCAATCCACTGCCGATAGGCGGGGACCGGCCCTACCGCTCCAAGGGTTCACTGCGGGGGATCCTGAGGCATTTGCTAGAGTGTCTCGAATCAGAGAGGAGCTTGCCCCTAGCCTCGACTCATGATGGAAATCCAATTTCCAATACAACCTTGCGGTTTTGATTGTAGAACTAGTATGGCGACATGATGGAAATCCAATTTCTCATACCAGTCCCATGACTGACCTGTAGTTTGTTTCACTGGCAAACTCGGGTGCCCATAATTTCCACACGGGCAGTCGAGTAGCATTTTGCAGATATATTTACAGGATCCTGGTTTACAGCTGAAGCGGGATTCGGAAAGCTCTGTATCCGTGTATTTCTTCCAGTTGTATATTTGTATTATTTTTCCGCTGTTATTTAAATGTAATTTAAATCTCTGATATTATTGTATTTCTTTTATGTAATAAGTATTCATACTCTGCTATATTATTGTACTCTGACGTAATTGTTGTAATCAGCGATAAAATGTTCTTCAGTTTGTGTTCTGATGTGTATTGTTCTCAAAGCAATCCAGGTTTTCCTTTACTGGGAAGTTCGGGTCGTTTCATTTGCCAAGACAGCCTCCTCGCCACCACAATCTCTCCCATATCCTTGAAAGAAGCTCCGGCTATTTGGATCCCAACGGCGGTCAGCCCTAGGCTGTTGCGAGCTGTTGCCTTCTATTTCTCGACTTCCAGGATTTTGTTCGAGTGGCCTAAAACTTATACCACCTAGAAGGAAATCAACTTGCGAGCTCAACCATATTTGATTTAGGATTTATAGAATTTTAATCCCTTTGTTTTGATTTTTCATTCTCCCATTTTATTTTCTGTAAGAAAAGAAACAACGGCGGAAAAGTCTGTTGACTAAGGAAGAGTGGAAATTTGGTTAAAGGGGGGTAGTGAGGGTATTTATAGTGTTGCAAAATATCTAGATATTTGTTTTTTATTTAATTTATATTATCATACTCGTCTTTAAAGATTCCTGTGATCACTCATGATACCCAAAAATCACGAAACTAGACATACAACTAGAGTTCGACATTATGAACCCAACGAAACTGGTTTCGTCGAATTCCGACTCCATTTGCTCACACAGCGTATTTTTAACCGTCAAAATACTGACTGTTTTTCACTCTAAAAATCCGTACGGCCGCATACTGACTTCAAAAATCACGGAAATTGAAATCTAGCAATAATTTGATATTGCGGATCCAAAAAAATTAGTTTCGTCGAATTCCGACTTCGTTTGCAAAATTGGCTATTTTTAAAGCTTTGGATGACCCATTTAAATATATAAATATATTTAAATATAATTAAATTAAATATTTATAAATAAATATTATCATATATATTCACAGTGGAATACCATACAGCTTCAGAATAATTATATACTCAACATTCCAAGCCCAGGTTGAATCGATATTCAATTTACATTGGAAAAAACCCTTTTATAACGTATATAAAGCGTTGCAAATTATAAAGGAATTTCATAGCGACTTTTCTGAAATTTGATTTGGACATAAATCAAAATCTACACGACGAAATCCCGATTTTTCTCTTCCACTAGAAAGATATACTCCACCAGCTCCATACGTTTCTTGTTTCACAGAAATCCGGTTAAAACGAATCATGTACATTCAATTGAAGTTCAAATCGCCAATTAACGAACTGCAGCGCCATTTTAAGCTCGATTTTAATTATAATATAATTATAAGTTCAAACTGTCGTTTATATAATATATTCGTTATTCAAATTCAATTCCAAGCTGAATTAAATATCACAGATGATCCAGTTCACAACATATCGCCATTTCAACCAATTCTGATTATTTCAGAACTAAATATATTATTTAATTTATTATTTTAATTTAATATTCACCATTATTTAATTAAACCATCATTTAATTCACTATATCACTATTTATATAATTAAATTAATTAATTATAATACCTCTGCAAATGCGGGTCATTACTGTAACAACCCGGAAAATCTGGGCTAGTTTAAAATTTTTATTTTGGTAATTATAGCGAGTTTTGATTATTTAAAATAATTATTTTAAATAATATCGACGAGAAATTTATTTTGAATAGAATTCGACGTATATATTTATATACGTCGTCGTTAGAATATAAATATTTATATATAATTATAAATAGAATTGAAAATGGCGCGGTAGTTCGATAATTCGATTTCAAACTTCAATTGAATGTACCGGGTGCAAAACAATCCGGATTTTAGTGAAACCAAAAATAATGGAATCTAATAGTGAATATCTTTCCAGCGAATCCGAAAAATCAAAAGTTAGTGGCGGGAATCAAAAGATATGTCCAGTTGAAAATTCTGAATAGTCGCTATGGAATTCAGGCCCTTAAAAATGGACATTTTGCAAATGACCTCGAATTTCGACGAAACTAGTTTTGTTGGGTCCGTGATGTCGAGTTAGTGCTAGGTTTCAAATTTCATAATTTTTCAAATCAATATGTGAGCGTGGCAAAAGAAAACGTGTTTTGACCATTTCAGTTGATTTTAATCGATTGGAAATTGGCCATTTTTCCAACGGTCTCAGAATTCGACGAAACTAGTTTTGTTAGGACCGTATCGTCAATACGAAGCTAGAAAATATTTTTCGGGAATTTTTCTAGTTAGTATGAGACCCCGGTATTTTGAAATGTACGTTTAAAATTCAATATATTGATTTATATTTTGATTTTTACGGAAACTGATTGTAACTATCGAATCAGCTTGCGATACATATCCCATTGTGTTCGGAATGGGGGTAAAACGCTATGGACGACAGGCGGTGGGTCTCGTTTTGAGGTCGAAAATAAAAGTTGCTTTTTGAAATTAATTAAATAATAAAATATATATTATTATATATACACTCACCTCTCTCTCTCTCTCATAACCCCCGTTCAGAAATAGAAAGAAAAAAACCCGATCTCATTCTCCTCCATCGCCACTTCCCTCCTGTCGTCGACGCTCCGCCGGCAGCCCTCCCTCAGATCCACCTTCTTGTCCTCCCGCCCTCCCTTTCCTCTCCTCGTCGCTGCTCCTTTCCTCCCCCCTCATCATCTGAAAACCCTTCACAAACCGCCACCCGACCCCCAAATCACCGAGCCGCCGTCGAGCCCTAGCTCCGGCCGCCCTCCTCGCCACGACGCCCCTCTTTTTCCCCCCTTCACTGGCGCAAAAATACCCCGCACCACCATTCGAGAACCCCAACGCAAGCGAGAAGCTCCACCAGCGTCGGCCACCAGCAAGGTCCTCTCCCCCCCCCCTTCCCTTTTCAATGTAAGTTCCCTACTGTTTATTTTATTTTATTTTACTTTAAACTGTTTTTTTTATTTTACTTGAAAACTGATTTTAAAATAAAAGTAAAAACGGATTTTATAAGATTTTAAAACTGATTTTAAAATAGGATAAAAACTGATTTTAAAAAGATTAAAAACTGAATTTTTGTTTATTTTAAAAGTGATAAAAATGTAATCTTTTATATTGTGGTAGATAAAAATATGATTTTTATATTTTTAAAGTATTAAAAATATGATTTTTATATTTTTAAAGTATTAAAAATATGATTTTTATATTTTCAAAGTATTAAAGATATAGTCTTTACTATATAGAAATATTAAAAATATGATTTTTATATTTTTAAAGTATTAAAAATATAATCTTTATAGGATAGAGAATATAAAAATATCATCTTTGTATGTGTAGCGAAATAAAAATCTGATTTTTATTTTATATACGTTGAGATAAAGTGGTAATTTTTATAAAGGCGAAAACTTTATTTTTATAAAGGCGAAAACTTTATTTTTATAAAGGCGAAAACTTTATTTTTGAAATGGAATTTTTGTCTATATAGTAGCAATGTAGAAATAGAATTTTTATCCATAGAACGAGATAGTAAAAATATGATTTTTATATATTGAATAGCATAGTAAAAATTTGATTTTTAAATATATGAAGTGATTATAAAAATATGATTTTTAAATTGAAAGTGAATAAATAAAAATGTGATTTTTATTTAAAGACTCAAAATATAAAAATGTGATTTTTATATATGTAGTGGCTACGGGCAATAAAGATGACGAAGATGCGATAGCGATGAAGTTTTCTATCAATGAAGTGTCGTGGAGCTAGGATAGCTATAAGTGAGAACTTCTCACCTTTCAATTTAATTTTTCTAGTTATATATATACTAGGATGCAGACGGTGTTTAGTAACACCCGACACCCGTCATCCACAGACCATGGATGGCTTGTTTGTTAAATTGTTTGGTTGTGTAGTTGATTAGATGATTTGATTTGAAATTGAATTGTTTGGTGATTTGATTGATGTGTGAATGGCGTGGGCCTTCACTAGACCGGGGATAAGGCTAGGCCTCGTCCCGTTTCTAGTATCGTGCCGTTATGCCGCCGAAATTTTCTAAAATATGTTAGAAAATAAAAATATCATTTTATTGTGTAAATGAATAATAGAAATTCATATGTTGGAATAAAATGTTTTATCGTTAAAAATATAATTTTTAACGTGAATAGGAATATAGTGAATGTGAATAAATAAAATATTCATTTACAAACCGGACGGTTTGTTTATGTACACCTATTTGAATGACGTTGATCGGGTCGATAAATTTTACACATCGCCCAACTGCACAAATAAAGTATGTGTTTGATTGTTTGAAACCCCACACGGGTGTTGGGATGAAATTTGAAGTTCACTCATCCTGATTGATTGAATATGTCGATCGATTGATTGACAGGCTGTTATAAGCGTTAGATATCTATATTTGATGCTTATACAGTGTAGTGCACTTTGGTTGATGGTTGATTATTTTTCAATGCTATTATATACATGTGTTGTATGAAAATCCATATAATTAACTTTGTATGGTAATTGATTGGGCCTCATTCCAGTTTTGAAAAAGAAATATTTGAAAAAGAAATATTTGAAAAAGAAATATTTGAAATAGAATATTTGAAAATAGAAATTATGAAGCCGTGTTGATTAGATTGACGCCATTTTGACGTGAACGATATTTATATCGATTTTAAACGATTTCGAAATGAATTGAATTGAAAACGATTTCGAAATGAATTGAATTGAAAACGATTTCGAAATGAATTGAATTGAATATGAATTCAAATTGAATTGAAATTTGAATTGAATAGAAATGAATTTTAAAACGAATTTATAAAGAAGAATTCAATTTTGAATTGAATTGAAATGGAAGTTGAAATAGATTTTGAAACGAATTTTAAAACTATTTATATAATTCGTTTTGAATAGAAAATCGACGAAGTATATATTATATATATTATATATATAATATAATGGCCTGAATAGAACGCGCCGCGCCGCGGCAGTTCGTGAATTTCGACCATTTATTTCAAACGGACATTACGGGAGATCCGACCGTCGGATTCTCCTAAAACCGGAACCGTTGGGTTCGTATCGAAAAGAGCTTTCTAACGAATGTTAGAAATTTGAAATCTAACGGTTGGATTTGGAATTATGTCCAAATCAAATTTGAAAAAGGTCGCTGTAAGTGCAGTTCGATGGCCATTGATGGAAATCGACTGTACGGGCCTTGATAAAATTATTAAAAATAGTAATAATTTGTGTAAAATCATAAGAAATGATTTGTGAAGATTTGGGATGAAAAACTCCATATTTGAAAAGATAAAAATAGATTTTTATCGAAATGAACTAGTTTTGAACTAGGAATATAATTCTATTTATTTTTAAGTAAATAAATTGAATTTGAAAAGGGTTTTAAAAATAACCAGAATTTCCAATGATTGCATTGGAGTGGATTTGAATCGAAATTGTCTTTGGAGTATTTCGATGTTGGAATTCGTGATTATACAGGTGTTGTTATGGAAATTTGAAAGATATATATTTATATCGTTATTTTCAATACGACATTTGTTAGTCGTAGAATTTGATATTGAATATAAGCCGATATATTTTCTATTCAGAGCCTTGTATTGAATATCGAATGTGATTTGGGTTTGTCGTGAATGGTGTCTTCATTAACACTGTTCTTGAACCCAGTTGAGAAAAGATTAAATCTTTTTATTTAGATTTAATGAAGTGTGCCAATTAAATAATATTTAATTGGAATTGAATTGATATTGATTTTTGGGTTTATCGTGAACAGTGTTTTAAACAACACTCGTTCTTTAACCCGATAATTAATGAATGTGGTTTTGGGTTTATCGTGAACTGTGTTTTTAAATGACACTGATTCTTTAACCCAGTTAAAGATTAAAACTAAGTGGAGTTTTAATGAATCTTTAAATAGATTGAAAGGATCGAGAATGGAGTATCACCAGTTCTACTCCAGGCGATAGTTAAATCTTTAATTAGATTTGAACGTGAAATGGTAATTGAATTACCGATAACACTGTGGTGTTAGATATGAAGTACTACCAGTTTTACTTCATGGGATGAATAGGTTGGGATTGGGAAAATAAATGATTATGTAACAACCCGTAAAATCTGGGCCAGTTTAAAATTTTTATTTTGGCAGTTTTAGTGAATTTTGAATATTTAAAATGAATTATTTTAAATAATATCGATGAGAAATTTAATTTAAATATAATTCGAACGTATATATTATATACGTCGTCGTTTGAATATAAAAATTTATATATAATTATAAATAGAATTGAAAATGGCGCGGTAGTTCGATAATTCGATTTCAAACTTCAATTGAATGTACCGGGTGCAAAACAATCCGGATTTTAGTGAAACCAAAAATAATGGAATCTAATAGTGAATATCTTTCCAACGAATCCGAAAAATCAAGATTTCATATCGGGAATCAAAAGATATGTCCAGTTGAAAATTCTGAATAGTCGCTATGGAATTCAGGCCCTTAAAAATGGACATTTTGCATATGGCCTCGGAATTCGACGAAACCACTTTTGTTGGGTCCGGGATGTCAAACTATTGCTAGGTTTCAAATTTCATAATTTTTCGAATCAATATGTGAGCGTGGCAAAGGAAAACGCGTTTGACCAGTTTCTGTTGAATTTAATCGACTGGAAATTGGCCATTTTTCAAACGGTCTCAGAATTCGACGAAACTAGTTTTGTTAGGACCGTATCGTCAATACGAAACTAGAAAATATTTTTCTGGAATTTTTCTAGTTAGTATGTGACCCCGGTAATTTGAAATGTACGTTTAAAATTCAATATAAGGATTTAAATGTAAATTTCAACGGAAACTAATTGTAATGATCAAATCAGCTTACGATACATATCCCATTGTGTTCGGAATAGGGGTAAAATGCTATGGACGACAGGCGGTGGACCTCGTTTCGAGGTCAGATATAAAAGTCAACCCTTGTGCAAATTTAAATAATTAAATAATAAAATAAAATATATATAAAAAAAAACATAACTCCCTCCTTTTCTCTTCTGCTTGGCCCCCCCCCCCCCCCCCCCGCAGGTTCATTATTCAGAAAGCAAACGAAATAAAAAAAAAAAAAGAAGAAACCTAAAACCTAAATCGCGCCGCCCCTGACCTCAACCCGCCGACGAGCTCTTCGCCGAACACCACCTTCGACGCATCGAAGCAGCGCCTCCTCCCTCCAGACATCCGCGACGCAATCGGAGCCTCCACCTCGAACACCACCTCGCGACACCTCCGAACGCCGCCTGAGCCGCCCTCGACTTCCCTCCTCCCCTTCGCATACCACGGTAAGCATTTAATTTATTTTATTTTTATTTTTGTTTTATAAAACTGATTTATAGCTAAATACTGTATTTTTCTTTTAGATTTAAAAACAGAATTTTTAAAAGATTTGAAAACAGGATTTTTAAAAGAAAAGAAAAACAGAATTTTTAAAAGATTTAAAAACAGGATTTTTAAAAGAAAAGAAAAACAGAATTTTTAAAAGATTTGAAAACAGGATTTTTTAAAAGAAAAGAAAAACAGGATTTTTAAAAGATTTAAAAACAGAATTTTTAAAAGATTTAAAAACAGGATTTTTAAAAGAAAAGAAAAACAGAATTTTTAAAAGATTTGAAAACAGAATTTTTAAAAGATTTGAAAACAGAATTTTTGAAAGAAATAAAAACAGAATTTTTGAAGAGTAATAAAAACTGAAAATGTTTAAAGGTTAAAAATGATATTTTTTAAAAGTAATAAAAACTGAAAATGGTTTTAGGTATAAAAACTGAATGTTTTAAAAGTATAAAACTGAATGTTTTAAAAGTATAAAACTGAAAGTTTTAAAAGTAAAACAGATTTTTATAAAAGAATTTTTAAAACTGGATTTTTTATAAAGAAAGTAAAAACTGATTTCTTTTAAAAGAATTTTAAAACTGATTTATAAAAATATAAAAACTGATTTTTAAAATGATTTATAAACTAGAAGAAGATTAGAAATTTAAGAGTAAAAATCAGATTTTTATATATGGAAAGCCGAAGTAAAAATCATATTTTTATATATGGAAAGCCGAAGTAAAAATCACGTTTTTATATATTGAAAGTCGAGATAAAAATCACATTTTTATATATTGAAAGTCGAGATAAAAATTCGATTTTTATATATTGAATAGCGAAGTAAAAATTCGATTTTTATATATTGAATAGCGAAGTAAAAATTCGATTTTTACGTATGTAGTGAAAGCAGCAACGAAGGTGACAAAAAGGCGAAACGACGAAGACTTCTGCAAAAGAAGAGCCGTGGAGCTAGGATAGCTATATGTGAGAACTTCTCACCTTTCAATTTAATTTTTCTAGTTATATATATACTAGGATGCAGACGGTGCTTAGTAGCACCCGACACAATTGTCCACAGACCATGGACTTGTTTGTTTGGCTGTTTGGTAATTGATTGCGATATTGGTTTGAATGTGGTTTGTGGTGTGAAAAATCGAATCGATAAATTGGTTAGGATTAGACGTGCGCCGTTATAAGGCGTAGGAGTAAGGCTAGGTTAGACCCTTACTCCAAATTTTGTGGTTTGCAAAATGAAATTGATTTGATTGATGTGTGAATGGCGTGGGCCTTCACTAGACCGGGGATAAGGCTAGGCCTTGTCCCGTTTCTAGTATCGTGCCGTTATGCCGCCGGAATTTTCTAAAAATATGTTAGAAAAATAAAAATATCATTTTATTGAATAAATGAATTGAATAGAAATTCATAGGTTGAAATAAAATGTTTTATCGTTAAAAATATGATTTTTAACGTGAAGTGAATAAATAAATATTCATTTACAAACCAGACGGTTTGTTTATGTACACCTATTTGAATGACGTTGATTGGGTCGATAAATTTTACACATCGCCTAACTGCACAAATAAAATATGTGTTTGATTGTTTGAAACCCCACACGGGTGTTAGGATGAAATTTGAAGTTCACTCATCCTGATTGATTAAATATGTCGATCGATTGATTGACAGGCTGTTATAAGCGTTGAATATCTATATTTGATGCTTATACAGTGTAGTGCACTTTGGTTGATGGTTGATTATTTTCAATGCTATTATATACATGTGTTGTATGAAAATCCATATAATTAATTTTATATGGTAATTGATTGGGCCTCATTCCAGTTTTGAAAAAGAAATATTTGAAAAAGAAATATTTGAAATAGAATATTTGAAAATAAAGGAATATATGAAGCCGTGTTGATTAGATTGACGCCATTTTGACGTGAACGATATTTATATCGATTTTAAAATCGATTTCGAAATGAATTGAATTGAAAACGATTTCGAAATGAATTGAATTGAAATCGATTTCGAAATGAATTGAATTGAAAACGAATTCAAAGTGAATTGAATTGAAAGTGATTTCAAAAAGAATTGAATTGAAAGTGATTTCGAAATGAATTGAATTGAAAACGAATTCAAAGTGAATTGAATTGAAAGTGATTTCGAAATGAATTGAATTGAAAACGATTTCGAAATGAATTGAATTGAAAACGAATTCAAAGTGATTTCGAAATGAATTGAATTGAAAACGAATTCAAATTGAATTGAAAGCGAAGTGAAATGAATTCAAATTGAATTGAAATTTGAATTGAATAGAAATGGATTGTAAAACGAATTTATAAAGAAGAATTCAATTTTGATTTGAATTGAAATGGAAGTTGAAAATGTTTTTGAAACGAATTCAAAACTATTTATATAATTCGTTTTAAATAGAATTCGACGAAATATATATTATATATAATATATATATAATATAATGGCCTGAATAGAACGCGCCGCGCCGCGGCAGTTCGTGAATTTCGACCATTTATTTCAAACGGACATTACGGGAGATCCGACCGTCGGATTCTCCTAAAACCGGAACCGTTGGGTTCGTATCGAAAAGAGCTTTCTAACGAATATTAGAAATTTGAAATCTAACGGTTGGATTTGGAGATACGTCCAAATCAATTTTGAAAAAGGTCGCTATAAGTGCAGTTCGATGGCCATTGTTGAAAATCGACTGTACGTGCCTTGATAAAATTATTAAAAATAGTAATAATTTGTGTAAAATCATAAGAAATGATTTAGAAAGATTTGGGATGAAAAACTCCATATTTGAAAAGATAAAAATAGATTTTTATCGAAATGAACTAGTTTTGAACTAGAATTATAATTCTATTTATTTTTAAATAAATAAATTGAATTTGAAAAGGGTTTTAAAAATAACCAAAATTTCCAATGATTGCATTGGAGTGGATTTGAATCGAAATTGTCTTCGGAATATTTCGATGTTGGAATTTGTGATTATACGGATGTTGTTACGGAAATTTGAAAGATATATATTTATATCGTTATTTCCAATACGACATTTGTTAATCGTAGAATTTGATATTGAATATAAGCCGATATATTTTCTATTCAGAGCCTTATATTGAATATCAAATGGGATTTGGGTTTGTCGTGAATGGTGTCTTCACTAACACTGTTCTTGAACCCAGTTGAGAAAAGATTAAATCTTTTTATTTAGATTTAATGAAGTGTACCAATTAAATAATATTTAATTGGAATTGAATTGATATTGATTTTTGGGTTTATCGTGAACAGTGTTTTAAATAACACTTGTTCTTTAACCCGATAATTAATGAATGTGATTTTGGGTTTATCGTGAACCGTGTTTTAAATGACACTGATTCTTTAACCCAGTTAATGATTAAAACTGAGTGGAGTTTTAATGAATCTTTAATTAGATTGAAAAGATCGAAAATGGAGTATCACCAGTTTTGCTCCAGGCGATAGTTAAATCTTTAATTAGATTTGAACGTGAAATGGTAATTGAATTTACCAATAACACTGTGGTGTTAGATATGAAGTATAACCAGTTTTACTTCATGGGATGAATAGGTTGGGATTGGGAAATTAAAACAAATGATTACTTCGGTAAGGTTCGCTAATCCCGACTAGTTCGAATTTAGATTCAAACATAAATTCAAGGAATTTATCTTGGATAAAATTAATGGGAACCTTTCCCTATGAATGTGAAATTTAGAAACTAACTGTCGGTTGGCCAAGCAGAATGGTTTTCTGGGTATTGATCTGATGTTGGTTTCGGCCTTCGGGGTTAATATTTGGGGAATTATTCTCTTGATTAATTTACGGTTAGTGACTAATGAATTGGAATGAGGCGTATGTTGTGTTTGTGTAACACTTATTTAAAATATACGCGAGTTATTCGGAAAGACTGGGTGTATCCCATTCTGAATAACTGATGCGACGATAAGTCGAAGATGAAGACGATGGTCGAAGACCGGAGGTCTTCACGTCGTTTGGGGGATGACTGATGATCTTGATTGGGCTGTACACCCAAGAAGATGGAAACAGTTAGTGATCGTCCAGACGTACTTGGAGATCGATGGATATGCGGGGTACTAGGTGCCTCCGGTTTCGTTCAGACCCAGAACGGACTTGTAAATGGACTGTGTGTCTGACATTGGATTTTAGTCTGTGTGTTTGATTTCTATTAAATATATATCTGTTTGGTGGCGGAGAATTTATTCTCTTGCTTAACGCCCTTCTCTGAGACGTACGAGCTCAGGGGTTATATATTGATGGATATCAAACGCATGGAGTGAATTGCCTGTGTGGCATGCCTAAGTGGCAATTGATCGAGGCTTCTGTTGAAAAGCAAAGTCTTGTGGTGATGATCAAAGCACGGCCTTTGTGGCGTAGCTTTGTGTAACGTTTACCTCGCGTGTTTCACACCAGGTATGAACCAAAAACGGGAGACGGCCCTCAGGGAGGGCATGCGTTTCCTTCTAGATAAAAAGTGGCGTCAGTGGTTTTACACGCCCTGACGAGTTTGACTTATGTGGTTGTTGCTGTTGCGAGGCGCCTCGGATTGATCGGTCGTTCTCGAACCGAGGGAGCCATTCGTTGGCTCGTTTACGCCCCAAAGGGCGGGGGAACGCATGTTCAGGGTTTAAGTTTAATCCACATCGGTGGACCGGCCCTGTCGCTCCAAGGTCACTCGAGCTCTGACCTGAGACATGGGCTAGATTGTCTCGAATCGGTTGAGGACTATCTTTTGCCTCGGTTCATAGATGGAAATCCAACTTCCAAATACGTGACATTTGCGGTTTTAATTGTAAACCTATATATGGCGACATGATATATGGTACCCATGCCGCCTATGATTGATACTTATGATTTGAAGTGTTTTATACACTATGCACTTATAATAGTATCAAATGATTTGTTTTAAACGTATCAAGCATTCTTTGGCTGTTATCAGGGAAAACCCTATCCTCGACTGCGTTGCATTGTGTGATGGGACCTGGGTCTTATAACAGCTTCATTTTTCTTTATTTAGCATTGCGCTGTTTGTTTTATGCACTGGTGTTCTTGGGAGGAAACCCGTTCCGTGTTATACGGCGTGGTCCCTTGATTTACCTTACTTTAAAAATAAAGATAACTGTTTTAGTTCTCACACCAGTCACATGACTGACCTGGAGTTTATTGTTTTAACCTAAACTCTGGGTGCCCTTATTTTCGACACGGGCAGCTAGTAGTTTTGGTTTTGCAGATTTATATTCACAGGATCCTGGTTTACAGCTGGAACGATATCCGGAAAGCTTTGTATCCGTATATCTTCTTCTAGTTGTGTATTTTATTATTTTCCGCTGCGATGTATTTAAATGTAATTTAAATCTCTGATATTTCTGTGTGTTATTCATTTGTACTCTGTATATTCTTGTAATCTGATGCATTGATGTGATATACAATGAAAGGTTCTTTTATATGAGTTCTGATTTGTCGTGTTCTCAAACAATAGGGCATTTCGAACGGCCTGGATCGGTTTAGCGACTGGTTCGGACCGAGCGAAATTCCTTGCCGTCACAGTTGGTATCAGAGCTTTGGTTTACAAAGCTCAGAGAACAAGACACATTAGAACCATACGAAAGAATTCATCAGATATTGGATTAGTAACATCCAATGGGAATGACTCGTTAGAAATGGGATCAGTAGTATCCTAGAACGAGTGTGAAGAGTAAATTTTTTTTAAAATAAAAATGAAAACCCATTTTGTTTTGAAAATTTAAATCAATTATTCGTAGTTGATTATTTATTTATATTGATTTGGACAGTCCAGTATATAAAGAATTTGCATATACGCCTTGCAAACGTATATTCGAAGTTTTAATATACCGGGTAGATATAGAACCGCACTCTAGTAGCCCGACAATGTTCTGATGGTGGTTCGAAACATCATCAGCATTTATTTTCGAGTGACGAAGGTGTGATTTCTATATATTTCCATTAGACTGGTGTGAGAACCAAAATTTGATAGGGTCTATTGTTGTGATTTGGCATCAAAAATCTGATTTTTGACTATGTATCAAAGTTATCAATTTGAAACGTTAATCCACTAATTGATTGATGTTTGTGTTGTTTGTTTAATTGTTTGATAATTTTGAACCATTATGCCTAACTGAATCAAATATTGACTTATATTGAAAATTGGTTGCATTTGCTTGCATATGCATATACTTATATTGAACAGGTCATAGCAAGGAGGCTAGAGCCAGAGAATAAAATTTGTTTGCCCGACAAATAGGTACATGTTTACTACATAATTTCCTGTTTTGTTTGGGTGATGATGATTTTGTGAGCCTATTGGCTAGCCGCTTGGCTTTTTCTTTTTCTTTTTGAGATCTGAAGGACCGGGGAAGCTATTTGAAATTCCCCGATGCTCCCGGTGCAGGGGAGGTTATGGCGAAATTTTTCAAAAATTTAGGGTGTTAGCCAAATTTTTGAAATTTTGAAAATTCTCAAAAACTAAAGAGTTGGAGAATGGAAGCCTGATCGATCGTAGAGCTGATTAATCAAACCACTTTCGACTTTGTTCCTTTTCGGGGACGAAAAGTTTTAAGTGGGGGAGATTGTAACAACCCGTAAAATCTGGGCCAGTTTAAAATTTTTATTTTGGCAGTTTTAGTGAATTTTGAATATTTAAAATGAATTATTTTAAATAATATCGACGAGAAATTTAATTTAAATATAATTCGAACGTATATATTATATACGTCGTCGTTTGAATATAAAAATTTATATATAATTATAAATAGAATTGAAAATGGCGCGGTAGTTCGATAATTCGATTTCAAACTTCAATTGAATGTACCGGGTGCAAAACAATCCGGATTTTAGTGAAACCAAAAATAATGGAATCTAATAGTGAATATCTTTCCAACGAATCCGAAAAATCAAGATTTCATATCGGGAATCAAAAGATATGTCCAGTTGAAAATTCTGAATAGTCGCTATGGAATTCAGGCCCTTAAAAATGGACATTTTGCATATGGCCTCGGAATTCGACGAAACCACTTTTGTTGGGTCCGGGATGTCAAACTATTGCTAGGTTTCAAATTTCATAATTTTTCGAATCAATATGTGAGCGTGGCAAAGGAAAACGCGTTTGACCAGTTTCTGTTGAATTTAATCGACTGGAAATTGGCCATTTTCAAACGGTCTCAGAATTCGACGAAACTAGTTTTGTTAGGACCGTATCGTCAATACGAAACTAGAAAATATTTTTCTGGAATTTTTCTAGTTAGTATGTGACCCCGGTAATTTGAAATGTACGTTTAAAATTCAATATAAGGATTTAAATGTAAATTTCAACGGAAACTAATTGTAATGATCAAATCAGCTTACGATACATATCCCATTGTGTTCGGAATGGGGGTAAAACGCTATGGACGACAGGCGGTGGACCTCGTTTCGAGGTCAGATATAAAAGTCAACCCTTGTGCAAATTTAAATAATTAAATAATAAAATAAAATATAAAAAAAAACATAACTCCCTCCTTTTCTCTTCTGCTTGCCCCCCCCCCCCCCCCCCCGCAGGTTCATTATTCAGAAAACAAACGAAATAAAAAAAAAAAAAAGAAGAAACCTAAATCGCGCCGCCCCTGACCTCAACCCGCCGACGAGCTCTTCGCCGAACACCACCTTCGACGCATCGAAGCAGCGCCTCCTCCCTCCAGACATCCGCGACGCAATCGGAGCCTCCACCTCGAACACCACCTCGCGACACCTCCGAACGCCGCCTGAGCCGCCCTCGACTTCCCTCCTCCCCTTCGCATACCACGGTAAGCATTTAATTTATTTTATTTTTATTTTTGTTTTATAAAACTGATTTATAGCTAAATACTGTATTTTTCTTTTAGATTTAAAAACAGAATTTTTAAAAGATTTGAAAACAGGATTTTTAAAAGAAAAGAAAAACAGAATTTTTAAAAGATTTAAAAACAGGATTTTTAAAAGAAAAGAAAAACAGAATTTTTAAAAGATTTGAAAACAGGATTTTTTAAAAGAAAAGAAAAACAGGATTTTTAAAAGATTTAAAAACAGAATTTTTAAAAGATTTAAAAACAGGATTTTTAAAAGAAAAGAAAAACAGAATTTTTAAAAGATTTGAAAACAGAATTTTTAAAAGATTTGAAAACAGAATTTTTGAAAGAAATAAAAACAGAATTTTTGAAGAGTAATAAAAACTGAAAATGTTTAAAGGTTAAAAATGATATTTTTTAAAAGTAATAAAAACTGAAAATGGTTTTAGGTATAAAAACTGAATGTTTTAAAAGTATAAAACTGAATGTTTTAAAAGTATAAAACTGAAAGTTTTAAAAGTAAAACAGATTTTTATAAAAGAATTTTTAAAACTGGATTTTTTATAAAGAAAGTAAAAACTGATTTCTTTTAAAAGAATTTTAAAACTGATTTATAAAAATATAAAAACTGATTTTTAAAATGATTTATAAACTAGAAGAAGATTAGAAATTTAAGAGTAAAAATCAGATTTTTATATATGGAAAGCCGAAGTAAAAATCATATTTTTATATATGGAAAGCCGAAGTAAAAATCACGTTTTTATATATTGAAAGTCGAGATAAAAATCACATTTTTATATATTGAAAGTCGAGATAAAAATTCGATTTTTATATATTGAATAGCGAAGTAAAAATTCGATTTTTATATATTGAATAGCGAAGTAAAAATTCGATTTTTACGTATGTAGTGAAAGCAGCAACGAAGGTGACAAAAAGGCGAAACGACGAAGACTTCTGCAAAAGAAGAGCCGTGGAGCAAGGATAGCTATATGTGAGAACTTCTCACCTTTCAATTTAATTTTTCTAGTTATATATATACTAGGATGCAGACGGTGCTTAGTAGCACCCGACACAATTGTCCACAGACCATGGACTTGTTTGTTTGGCTGTTTGGTAATTGATTGCGATATTGGTTTGAATGTGGTTTGTGGTGTGAAAAATCGAATCGATAAATTGGTTAGGATTAGACGTGCGCCGTTATAAGGCGTAGGAGTAAGGCTAGGTTAGACCCTTACTCCAAATTTTGTGGTTTGCAAAATGAAATTGATTTGATTGATGTGTGAATGGCGTGGGCCTTCACTAGACCGGGGATAAGGCTAGGCCTTGTCCCGTTTCTAGTATCGTGCCGTTATGCCGCCGGAATTTTCTAAAAATATGTTAGAAAAATAAAAATATCATTTTATTGAATAAATGAAATGAATAGAAATTCATAGGTTGAAATAAAATGTTTTATCGTTAAAAATATGATTTTTAACGTGAAGTGAATAAATAAATATTCATTTACAAACCAGACGGTTTGTTTATGTACACCTATTTGAATGACGTTGATTGGGTCGATAAATTTTACACATCGCCTAACTGCACAAATAAAATATGTGTTTGATTGTTTGAAACCCCACACGGGTGTTAGGATGAAATTTGAAGTTCACTCATCCTGATTGATTAAATATGTCGATCGATTGATTGACAGGCTGTTATAAGCGTTGAATATCTATATTTGATGCTTATACAGTGTAGTGCACTTTGGTTGATGGTTGATTATTTTCAATGCTATTATATACATGTGTTGTATGAAAATCCATATAATTAATTTTATATGGTAATTGATTGGGCCTCATTCCAGTTTTGAAAAAGAAATATTTGAAAAAGAAATATTTGAAATAGAATATTTGAAAATAAAGGAATATATGAAGCCGTGTTGATTAGATTGACGCCATTTTGACGTGAACGATATTTATATCGATTTTAAAATCGATTTCGAAATGAATTGAATTGAAAACGATTTCGAAATGAATTGAATTGAAATCGATTTCGAAATGAATTGAATTGAAAATGAATTCAAAGTGAATTGAATTGAAAGTGATTTCAAAAAGAATTGAATTGAAAGTGATTTCGAAATGAATTGAATTGAAAACGAATTCAAAGTGAATTGAATTGAAAGTGATTTCGAAATGAATTGAATTGAAAACGATTTCGAAATGAATTGAATTGAAAACGAATTCAAAGTGATTTCGAAATGAATTGAATTGAAAACGAATTCAAATTGAATTGAAAGCGAAGTGAAATGAATTCAAATTGAATTGAAATTTGAATTGAATAGAAATGGATTGTAAAACGAATTTATAAAGAAGAATTCAATTTTGATTTGAATTGAAATGGAAGTTGAAAATGTTTTTGAAACGAATTCAAAACTATTTATATAATTCGTTTTAAATAGAATTCGACGAAATATATATTATATATAATATATATATAATATAATGGCCTGAATAGAACGCGCCGCGCCGCGGCAGTTCGTGAATTTCGACCATTTATTTCAAACGGACATTACGGGAGATCCGACCGTCGGATTCTCCTAAAACCGGAACCGTTGGGTTCGTATCGAAAAGAGCTTTCTAACGAATATTAGAAATTTGAAATCTAACGGTTGGATTTGGAGGTACGTCCAAATCAATTTTGAAAAAGGTCGCTATAAGTGCAGTTCGATGGCCATTGTTGAAAATCGACTGTACGTGCCTTGATAAAATTATTAAAAATAGTAATAATTTGTGTAAGATCATAAGAAATGATTTAGAAAGATTTGGGATGAAAAACTCCATATTTGAAAAGATAAAAATAGATTTTTATCGAAATGAACTAGTTTTGAACTAGAATTATAATTCTATTTATTTTTAAATAAATAAATTGAATTTGAAAAGGGTTTTAAAAATAACCAAAATTTCCAATGATTGCATTGGAGTGGATTTGAATCGAAATTGTCTTCGGAATATTTCGATGTTGGAATTTGTGATTATACGGATGTTGTTACGGAAATTTGAAAGATATATATTTATATCGTTATTTCCAATACGACATTTGTTAATCGTAGAATTTGATATTGAATATAAGCCGATATATTTTCTATTCAGAGCCTTATATTGAATATCAAATGGGATTTGGGTTTGTCGTGAATGGTGTCTTCACTAACATTGTTCTTGAACCCAGTTGAGAAAAGATTAAATCTTTTTATTTAGATTTAATGAAGTGTACCAATTAAATAATATTTAATTGGAATTGAATTGATATTGATTTTTGGGTTTATCGTGAACAGTGTTTTAAATAACACTTGTTCTTTAACCCGATAATTAATGAATGTGATTTTGGGTTTATCGTGAACCGTGTTTTAAATGACACTGATTCTTTAACCCAGTTAATGATTAAAACTGAGTGGAGTTTTAATGAATCTTTAATTAGATTGAAAAGATCGAAAATGGAGTATCACCAGTTTTGCTCCAGGCGATAGTTAAATCTTTAATTAGATTTGAACGTGAAATGGTAATTGAATTTACCAATAACACTGTGGTGTTAGATATGAAGTATAACCAGTTTTACTTCATGGGATGAATAGGTTGGGATTGGGAAATTAAAACAAATGATTACTTCGGTAAGGTTCGCTAATCCCGACTAGTTCGAATTTAGATTCAAACATAAATTCAAGGAATTTATCTTGGATAAAATTAATGGGAACCTTTCCCTATGAATGTGAAATTTAGAAACTAACTGTCGGTTGGCCAAGCAGAATGGTTTTCTGGGTATTGATCTGATGTTGGTTTCGGCCTTCGGGGTTAATATTTGGGGAATTATTCTCTTGATTAATTTACGGTTAGTGACTAATGAATTGGAATGAGGCGTATGTTGTGTTTGTGTAACACTTATTTAAAATATACGCGAGTTATTCGGAAAGACTGGGTTTATCCCATTCTGAATAACTGATGCGACGATAAGTCGAAGATGAAGACGATGGTCGAAGACCGGAGGTCTTCACGTCGTTTGGGGGATGACTGATGATCTTGATTGGGCTGTACACCCAAGAAGATGGAAACAGTTAGTGATCGTCCAGACGTACTTGGAGATCGATGGATATGCGGGGTACTAGGTGCCTCCGGTTTCGTTCAGACCCAGAACGGACTTGTAAATGGACTGTGTGTCTGACATTGGATTTTAGTCTGTGTGTTTGATTTCTATTAAATATATATCTATTTGGCGGCGGAGAATTTATTCTCTTGCTTAACGCCCTTCTCTGAGACGTACGAGCTCAGGGGTTATATATTGATGGATATCAAACGCATGGAGTGAATTGCCTGTGTGGCATGCCTAAGTGGCAATTGATCGAGGCTTCTGTTGAAAAGCAAAGTCTTGTGGTGATGATCAAAGCACGGCCTTTGTGGCGTAGCTTTGTGTAACGTTTACCTCGCGTGTTTCACACCAGGTATGAACCAAAAACGGGAGACGGACCTCAGGGAGGGCATGCGTTTCCTTCTAGATAAAAAGTGGCGTCAGTGGTTTTACACGCCCTGACGAGTTTGACTTATGTGGTTGTTGCTGTTGCGAGGCGCCTCGGATTGATCGGTCGTTCTCGAACCGATGGAGCCATTCGTTGGCTCGTTTACGCCCCAAAGGGCGGGGGAACGCATGTTCAGGGTTTAAGTTTAATCCACATCGGTGGACCGGCCCTGTCGCTCCAAGGTCACTAGAGCTCTGACCTGAGACATGGGCTAGATTGTCTCGAATCGGTTGAGGACTATCTTTTGCCTCGGTTCATAGATGGAAATCCAACTTCCAAATACGTGACATTTGCGGTTTTAATTGTAAACCTATATATGGCGACATGATATATGGTACCCATGCCGCCTATGATTGATACTTATGATTTGAAGTGTTTTATACACTATGCACTTATAATAGTATCAAATGATTTGTTTTAAACGTATCAAGCATTCCTTGGCTGTTATAAGGGAAAACCCTATCCTCGACTGCGTTGCATTGTGTGATGGGACCTGGGTCTTATAACAGCTTCATTTTTCTTTATTTAGCATTGCGCTGTTTGTTTTATGCACTGGTGTTCTTGGGAGGAAACCCGTTCCGTGTTATACGGCGTGGTCCCTTGATTTACCTTACTTTAAAAATAAAGATAACTGTTTTAGTTCTCACACCAGTCACATGACTGACCTGGAGTTTATTGTTTTAACCTAAACTCTGGGTGCCCTTATTTTCGACACGGGCAGCTAGTAGTTTTGGTTTTGCAGATTTATATTCACAGGATCCTGGTTTACAGCTGGAACGATATCCGGAAAGCTTTGTATCCGTATATCTTCTTCTAGTTGTGTATTTTATTATTTTCCGCTGCGATGTATTTAAATGTAATTTAAATCTCTGATATTTCTGTGTGTTATTCATTTGTACTCTGTATATTCTTGTAATCTGATGCATTGATGTGATATACAATGAAAGGTTCTTTTATATGAGTTCTGATTTGTCGTGTTCTCAAACGATAGGGCATTTCGAACGGCCTGGATCGGTTTAGCGACTGGTTCGGACCGAGCGAAATTCCTTGCCGTCACAGATTACTTCGGTGTGGTTCGCTAATCCCGACTAGTTTGAATTGATATTCAAAGGAGATTAAAGAATAAATTTAAAGAATTTATCTTGGATAAAATTAATGGGAACTTTTCCCAAAGTATGGGAATATTTGGATAAAAGAATATTCTGAATTGGAATGAGGCGTATGTTGTGCTTGTGTAACACTTTTATAATATATACGCGAGTTATTCAGAAAGACTGGGTTTATCCCATTCTGAATAACTGATTCGACGTGGTGTCGAAGATGAAGACGATGGTCGAAGACCGGAAGTCTTCACGTCGTTTGGGTGATTACTGATGATCTTGATTGGGCTGTACACCGAAGAAGATGGAAACAGTTGGTGATCGTCCAGACGTACTTGGAGATCGATGGATATGCGGGGTACTAGGTGCCTCCGGTTTCGTTCAGGCCCAGAACGGACTTGTAAATGGACTGTGTGTCTGACATTGGATTTCATTCTGTGGGACTGATATCGGTTGCATAGAGTGGTTTGCCTGTGTGGCATGCTAAGATGCAAATGATCAAGGCTTCTGTTGAAAAGCAAAGTCTTGTGGTGATGATCAAAGCACAGCCTGTGTGGCACAGCTTTATGTAACGTGAATTCGCGAGCCTCACACCTCGGTTGTGAACCAGAAACGGGAGAGGACATCAGGGAGGGCATGCGTTTCTTTCTAGCTAGGGTGGTGTCAGTGACCTACCAGCCCTGACATTTATATACTTTTCACCTGTGTGGTTGTTGCTGTTGCGAGGCGCCTCGGTTTGATCGGACGATCCGGGTCCGATGGAGTCATTCGTTGGCTCATTTACGCCCCAAAGGGCGGAGAGACGTAGTGTTCAGGCATAATAATCCACATCGGTGGACCGGCCCTGACGATCCAAGGCCCACCTGAGTCTGGGACCTGAGACATGGGCTAGATTGTCTCGAATCGGTAGAGGACGATCCCTGGCCTCGGTTCATAGATGGAAATCCAACTTCCAAATACGTGACATTTGCTGTTTTATTTGTAGAGCCTAGTATGGCGACATGATATATGGTACCCATGCCGCCTATGATTGATACTTATGATTTGAAGTTGTTTTATACACTATGCACTTATTATAGTATCAAATGATTTGTTTTAAACGTATCAAGCATTCTTTGGCTGTTATAAGGGAAAACCCTATCCTCGGCTGCGTTGCATTGTGTGATGGGACCTGGGTCTTATAACAGCTTCATTTTTCTTTATTTAGCATTGCGCTGTTTGTTTTATGCACTGGTATTCTTGGGAGGAAACCCGTTCCGTGTTATACGGCGTGGTCCCTTGATTTACCGAACTTTAAAATAAAGAATTATAACTGTTTTAGTTCTCACACCAGTCACATGACTGACCTGGAGTTTATTGTTTTAACCTAAACTCTGGGTGCCCTTTTTTTGACACGGGCAGCTAGTAGTTTTGGTTTTGCAGATTTATATTCACAGGATCCTGGTTTACAGCTGGAACGATATCCGGAAAGCTTTGTATCCGTATATCTCATTCTAGTTGTGTATTGTATTATTTTCCGCTGCTATGTATTTAAATGTAATTTAAATCTCTGATATTTCTGTGTAATATTCATTTGTACTCTGTATATTCTTGTATTCTGATGCATTGTTGTTATATACAGTGAAATGTTCTTCTGTATGCGTTGTGTTGTGGCTTGTTCTCGAACTATCCGACGCTTTCCTTTACGGGGAAGTTGCGGGTGTTTACACGTGGTATCAGAGCTTTGGTTTACAAAGCAGAGAACAAGGCACATTAGAAACATACGAAAGAATTCATCAGATATTGGATTAGCAATATCCAATGAGAATGACTCGTTAGAGATGGGATCAGTAGTATCCTAGAACGTGTGTGAAGAGTATATTTTTAAAATGAAAGACAAATTTTGTTTTGAAAATTTAAATCAATTATTCGTATTTGATTATTTATTTTATATTGATTAGGACAATCCAAAATATAAAGATTTTGCGTATGCGCCTAGCTAGCGTGTATTCGAAGTTTTGATATATTGGATAGATATAGAATCACACTCTAGTCGCTCGGACATGATTCTAATGATTGACGCGTCATCATTAGAATTTATTTTCGTGTTTCGAAGGTGAGATTTCTATATATTTCCTATTGACTGGTGTGAGAACCAAAATTAGATAGGGCTTATTATTGTGATTTGGCATCAAAACATGATTTTTGTATATGTATCAAAATTATCAATTTGAAACTCTAATTCATTAATTGATTGATGTTTGTGTTGTTTGCCTATTTGTTTGATAATTTTAACCATTTAGCCTAATTGAATCACATATTGAATTATATTGAAAATTGGTTGCGTTTGCTTGCATATACAAGTATATCATTGAACAGGTCATAGCAAGGAGGCTAGAGCCAGAGAATAAAATTTGTTTGCCCGACAAATAGGTACATGTTTACTACATAATTTCCTGTTTTGTTTGGGTGATGATGATTTTGTGAGCCTATTGGCTAGCCGCTTGGCTTTTTCTTTTTCTTTTTGAGATCTGAAGGACCGGGGAAGCTATTTGAAATTCCCCGATGCTCCCGGTGCAGGGGAGGTTATGGCGAAATTTTTCGAAAATTTAGGGTGTTAGCCAAATTTTTGAAATTTTGAAAATTCTCAGAAACTAAAGAGTTGGAGAATAGAAGCCAGATCGAGCGTAGTGTTGGATAATCAAACCGCTTTCGACTTTGTTCCTTTTCGGGGACGAAAAGTTTTAAGTGGGGGAGATTGTAACAACCCGGAAAATCTGGGCCAGTTTAAAATTTTTATTTTGGTAATTATAGCGAGTTTTGATTATTTAAAATAATTATTTTAAATAATATCGACGAGAAATTTATTTTGAATAGAATTCGACGTATATATTTATATACGTCGTCGTTAGAATATAAATATTTATATATAATTATAAATAGAATTGAAAATGGCGCGGTAGTTCGATAATTCGATTTCAAACTTCAATTGAATGTACCGGGTGCAAAACAATCCGGATTTTAGTGAAACCAAAAATAATGGAATCTAATAGTGAATATCTTTCCAGCGAATCCGAAAAATCAAAAGTTAGTGGCGGGAATCAAAAGATATGTCCAGTTGAAAATTCTGAATAGTCGCTATGGAATTCAGGCCCTTAAAAATGGACATTTTGCAAATGACCTCGAATTTCGACGAAACCAGTTTTGTTGGGTCCGTGATGTCGAGTTAGTGCTAGGTTTCAAATTTCATAATTTTTCAAATCAATATGTGAGCGTGGCAAAAGAAAACGTGTTTTGACCATTTCAGTTGATTTTAATCGATTGGAAATTGGCCATTTTTCCAACGGTCTCAGAATTCGACGAAACTAGTTTTGTTAGGACCGTATCGTCAATACGAAGCTAGAAAATATTTTTCGGGAATTTTTCTAGTTAGTATGAGACCCCGGTATTTTGAAATGTACGTTTAAAATTCAATATATTGATTTATATTTTGATTTTTACGGAAACTGATTGTAACTATCGAATCAGCTTGCGATACATATCCCATTGTGTTCGGAATGGGGGTAAAACGCTATGGACGACAGGCGGTGGGTCTCGTTTTGAGGTCGAAAATAAAAGTTGCTTTTTGAAATTAATTAAATAATAAAATATATATTATTATATATACACTCACCTCTCTCTCTCTCTCATAACCCCCGTTCAGAAATAGAAAGAAAAAAACCCGATCTCATTCTCCTCCATCGCCACTTCCCTCCCATCGTCGACGCTCCGCCGGCCGCCCTCCCTCAGATCCACCTTCTTGTCCTCCCGCCCTCCCTTTCCTCTCCTCGTCGCTGCTCCTTTCCTCCCCCCTCATCATCTGAAAACCCTTCACAAACCGCCACCCGACCCCCAAATCACCGAGCCGCCGTCGAGCCCTAGCTCCGGCCGCCCTCCTCGCCACGACGCCCCTCTTTTTCCCCCCTTCACTGGCGCAAAAAAACCCCGCACCACCATTCGAGAACCCCAACGCAAGCGAGAAGCTCCACCAGCGTCGGCCACCAGCAAGGTCCTCTCCCCCCCCCTTCCCTTTTCAATGTAAGTTCCCAACTGTTTATTTTATTTTATTTTACTTTAAACTGTTTTTTTTATTTTACTTGAAAACTGATTTTAAAATAAAAGTAAAAACGGATTTTATAAGAATTTAAAACTGATTTTAAAATAGGATAAAAACTGATTTTAAAAAGATTAAAAACTGAATTTTTGTTTATTTTAAAAGTGATAAAAATGTAATCTTTTATATTGTGGTAGATAAAAATATGATTTTTATATTTTTAAAGTATTAAAAATATGATTTTTATATTTTCAAAGTATTAAAGATATAGTCTTTACTATATAGAAATATTAAAAATATGATTTTTATATTTTTAAAGTATTAAAAATATAATCTTTATAGGATAGAGAATATAAAAATATCATCTTTGTATGTGTAGCGAAATAAAAATCTGATTTTTATTTTATATACGTTGAGATAAAGTGGTAATTTTTATAAAGGCGAAAACTTTATTTTTATAAAGGCGAAAACTTTATTTTTTATAAAGGCGAAAACTTTATTTTTGAAATGGAATTTTTGTCTATATAGTAGCAATGTAGAAATAGAATTTTTATCCATAGAACGAGATAGTAAAAATATGATTTTTATATATTGAATAGCATAGTAAAAATTCGATTTTTAAATATATGAAGTGATTATAAAAATATGATTTTTAAATTGAAAGTGAATAAATAAAAATGTGATTTTTATTTAAAGACTCAAAATATAAAAATGTGATTTTTATATATGTAGTGGCTACGGGCAATAAAGATGACGAAGATGCGATAGCGATGAAGTTTTCTATCAATGAAGTGTCGTGGAGCTAGGATAGCTATAAGTGAGAACTTCTCACCTTTCAATTTAATTTTTCTAGTTATATATATACTAGGATGCAGACGGTGTTTAGTAACACCCGACACCCGTCATCCACAGACCATGGATGGCTTGTTTGTTAAATTGTTTGGTTGTGTAGTTGATTAGATGATTTGATTTGAAATTGAATTGTTTGGTGATTTGATTGATGTGTGAATGGCGTGGGCCTTCACTAGACCGGGGATAAGGCTAGGCCTCGTCCCGTTTCTAGTATCGTGCCGTTATGCCGCCGAAATTTTCTAAAATATGTTAGAAAATAAAAATATCATTTTATTGTGTAAATGAATAATAGAAATTCATATGTTAGAATAAAATGTTTTATCGTTAAAAATATAATTTTTAACGTGAATAGGAATATAGTGAATGTGAATAAATAAAATATTCATTTACAAACCGGACGGTTTGTTTATGTACACCTATTTGAATGACGTTGATTGGGTCGATAAATTTTACACATCGCCCAACTGCACAAATAAAGTATGTGTTTGATTGTTTGAAACCCCACACGGGTGTTGGGATGAAACTTGAAGTTCACTCATCCTGATTGATTGAATATGTCGATCGATTGATTGACAGGCTGTTATAAGCGTTAAATATCTATATTTGATGCTTATACAGTGTAGTGCACTTTGGTTGATGGTTGATTATTTTTCAATGCTATTATATACATGTGTTGTATGAAAATCCATATAATTAACTTTATATGGTAATTGATTGGGCCTCATTCCAGTTTTGAAAAAGAAATATTTGAAAAAGAAATATTTGAAAAAGAAATATTTGAAATAGAATATTTGAAAATAGAAATTATGAAGCCGTGTTGATTAGATTGACGCCATTTTGACGTGAACGATATTTATATCGATTTTAAACGATTTCGAAATGAATTGAATTGAAAACGATTTCGAAATGAATTGAATTGAAAACGATTTCGAAATGAATTGAATTGAATATGAATTCAAATTGAATTGAAATTTGAATTGAATAGAAATGAATTTTAAAACGAATTTATAAAGAAGAATTCAATTTTGAATTGAATTGAAATGGAAGTTGAAATAGATTTTGAAACGAATTTTAAAACTATTTATATAATTCGTTTTGAATAGAAAATCGACGAAGTATATATTATATATATTATATATATATAATATAATGGCCTGAATAGAACGCGCCGCGCCGCGGCAGTTCGTGAATTTCGACCATTTATTTCAAACGGACATTACGGGAGATCCGACCGTCGGATTCTCCTAAAACCGGAACCGTTGGGTTCGTATCGAAAAGAGCTTTCTAACGAATGTTAGAAATTTGAAATCTAACGGTTGGATTTGGAATTATGTCCAAATCAAATTTGAAAAAGGTCGCTGTAAGTGCAGTTCGATGGCCATTGATGGAAATCGACTGTACGGGCCTTGATAAAATTATTAAAAATAGTAATAATTTGTGTAAAATCATAAGAAATGATTTGTGAAGATTTGGGATGAAAAACTCCATATTTGAAAAGATAAAAATAGATTTTTATCGAAATGAACTAGTTTTGAACTAGGAATATAATTCTATTTATTTTTAAGTAAATATATTGAATTTGAAAAGGGTTTTTAAAATAACCAGAATTTCCAATGATTGCATTGGAGTGGATTTGAATCGAAATTGTCTTTGGAGTATTTCGATGTTGGAATTCGTGATTATACAGGTGTTGTTATGGAAATTTGAAAGATATATATTTATATCGTTATTTTCAATACGACATTTGTTAGTCGTAGAATTTGATATTGAATATAAGCCGATATATTTTCTATTCAGAGCCTTGTATTGAATATCGAATGTGATTTGGGTTTGTCGTGAATGGTGTCTTCATTAACACTGTTCTTGAACCCAGTTGAGAAAAGATTAAATCTTTTTATTTAGATTTAATGAAGTGTGCCAATTAAATAATATTTAATTGGAATTGAATTGATATTGATTTTTGGGTTTATCGTGAACAGTGTTTTAAACAACACTCGTTCTTTAACCCGATAATTAATGAATGTGGTTTTGGGTTTATCGTGAACTGTGTTTTTAAATGACACTGATTCTTTAACCCAGTTAAAGATTAAAACTAAGTGGAGTTTTAATGAATCTTTAAATAGATTGAAAGGATCGAGAATGGAGTATCACCAGTTCTACTCCAGGCGATAGTTAAATCTTTAATTAGATTTGAACGTGAAATGGTAATTGAATTACCGATAACACTGTGGTGTTAGATATGAAGTACTACCAGTTTTACTTCATGGGATGAATAGGTTGGGATTGGGAAAATAAATGATTACTTCGGTGTGGTTCGCTAATCCCGACTAGTTTGAATTGATATTCAAAGGAGATTAAAGAATAAATTTAAAGAATTTATCTTGGATAAAATTAATGGGAACTTTTCCCAAAGTATGGGAATATTTGGATAAAAGAATATTCTGAATTGGAATGAGGCGTATGTTGTGCTTGTGTAACACTTTTATAATATATACGCGAGTTATTCAGAAAGACCGGGTTTATCCCATTCTGAATAACTGATTCGACGTGGTGTCGAAGATGAAGACAATGGTCGAAGACCGGAAGTCTTCACGTCGTTTGGGTGATTACTGATGATCTTGATTGGGCTGTACACCGAAGAAGATGGAAACAGTTGGTGATCGTCCAGACGTACTTGGAGATCGATGGATATGCGGGGTACTAGGTGCCTCCGGTTTCGTTCAGGCCCAGAACGGACTTGTAAATGGACTGTGTGTCTGACATTGGATTTCATTCTGTGGGACTGATATCGGTTGCATAGAGTGGTTTGCCTGTGTGGCATGCTAAGATGCAAATGATCAAGGCTTCTGTTGAAAAGCAAAGTCTTGTGGTGATGATCAAAGCACAGCCTGTGTGGCACAGCTTTATGTAACGTGAATTCGCGAGCCTCACACCTCGGTTGTGAACCAGAAACGGGAGAGGACATCAGGGAGGGCATGCGTTTCTTTCTAGCTAGGGTGGTGTCAGTGACCTACCAGCCCTGACATTTATATACTTTTCACCTGTGTGGTTGTTGCTGTTGCGAGGCGCCTCGGTTTGATCGGACGATCCGGGTCCGATGGAGTCATTCGTTGGCTCATTTACGCCCCAAAGGGCGGAGAGACGTAGTGTTCAGGCATAATAATCCACATCGGTGGACCGGCCCTGACGATCCAAGGCCCACCTGAGTCTGGGACCTGAGACATGGGCTAGATTGTCTCGAATCGGTAGAGGACGATCCCTGGCCTCGGTTCATAGATGGAAATCCAACTTCCAAATACGTGACATTTGCGGTTTTATTTGTAGAGCCTAGTATGGCGACATGATATATGGTACCCATGCCGCCTATGATTGATACTTATGATTTGAAGTTGTTTTATACACTATGCACTTATTATAGTATCAAATGATTTGTCTTAAACGTATCAAGCATTCTTTGGCTGTTATAAGGGAAAACCCTATCCTCGGCTGCGTTGCATTGTGTGATGGGACCTGGGTCTTATAACAGCTTCATTTTTCTTTATTTAGCATTGCGCTGTTTGTTTTATGCACTGGTATTCTTGGGAGGAAACCCGTTCCGTGTTATACGGCGTGGTCCCTTGATTTACCGAACTTTAAAATAAAGAATTATAACTGTTTTAGTTCTCACACCAGTCACATGACTGACCTGGAGTTTATTGTTTTAACCTAAACTCTGGGTGCCCTTTTTTTGACACGGGCAGCTAGTAGTTTTGGTTTTGCAGATTTATATTCACAGGATCCTGGTTTACAGCTGGAACGATATCCGGAAAGCTTTGTATCTGTATATCTCATTCTAGTTGTGTATTTTATTATTTTCCGCTGCTATGTATTTAAATGTAATTTAAATCTCTGATATTTCTGTGTAATATTCATTTGTACTCTGTATATTCTTGTATTCTGATGCATTGTTGTTATATACAGTGAAATGTTCTTCTGTATGCGTTGTGTTGTGGCTTGTTCTCGAACTATCCGACGCTTTCCTTTACGGGGAAGTTGCGGGTGTTTACAATTACATTCTTCCTCACTTAAAATAATTTCGTCCTCGAAATTGCTAAGGTAGAGAACGACCCTATCGACTGGTTAAAACATATTTGTTCACTTCTTAACTTCAGTTTCAACTGCACCAATCTAATTTCAATTAAATTATTAATTAATTCTTGTCAACGAAAATTTTCAAAAATCCTGAAAATTTTCTAACACCTTAACTTTTCAAAAAATTTCGCCAACACCTCCTTTGTACTAGTCAATTGGTCAAACTCTAACTCGCCTCTCTGGGCCATCTCCAACCCAAAAGAAAATCAAACAGCCAAGCGGCTTGCCAATTCGGCTCATAAATCTTATATCCAATAGAAATATAAACTGGTCCCTTTTTGTCGGCATATCATTATATCCTTTCCACCTGTTATCAATTCAGCGGATACAAGGGTCATCCCAATCAAATTCCAATCTTCTTTTATCCACAACACAACCATTCGCTTATATCCGAGCCAAATATCATTTCAACTTGAGTTTCTTCTCGATTTCCAACTCTTAACTTGATTATAACATTACACTTCAAATTTGAATCTCACAATCCAATTTGTCTTGATATCATTCTAATTCAATCTCAGTTACCACTTTACTGGCTTTACTTTAATTCAAATTTTCTTTCACAAATTTCTGTTAAATTTGTTTTTAATTCAAACAGTCTTTCCCTGGGAGTTTTTAAACAGTTTACTCTTTTCAAAATCAAATTTTCCTCTTTGAACATGTCACTGAGCCCTTAATTAATATTCCATTAGTTAAATCACTTCTCTATTTCTTTATCAATATTTGTTAACCAAATATTTTCAATAACTATATTGGCCTTTTATGTTATTTGGAAAACATTTCCGAATATCGCCTTCCTTTATTTTCTAAACTTTAGAAAATATATGCTATTTATAATTGGAAAATATTCCAATTACTTATCTCTTTTCCGATCTCGTTTTTTCTATACTTAGGAAATATTATTTCCAAGCTTACACTTATTTGGGTTAAAACGGATGTTGTGTAAAACATCGTTACAACAACCCAAATACTATATTCAACTAACTCTTATTCAACATTTCGAGCCTGAAATCTTACTATTTATTTGTTAATAATGAAATCAATCAAGTTGGGGTATAACTACCTCTCAGACCTTGACTGAATAACATTTATAACGTCAAAACAGATATGACTACTTACTCGAATAATCAATACCATACAACTACTTATTCTCTTTTAAACATGTATACGCTTCCTCTTTCTATTCTTACTAGATTTTATTCTTTGTCTTCCTTTTTGATTTTACTATTCTATTTCTAAGTTCGTTTCCTTATCGACTTCTATATATATATATCGATACGTTGATTTCTAACTATAAAATTATCTTAAAAATATTCTAACTCCTTAAATTCCCGGAAAAATTCACCATAACCTCCTTTGTACCAGGAGCATCGGGATATTTCAAATAGCCTCCCATGGCCCTCACCAATCCAAAAGAAAAAGAAAAAGCCAAGCGGCTAGCCGATACGGCGCATAAAATCTCATATATGAATTAAATACATACCTTTTCGTCGAGCATTCTATTTATATACCTTCATACTTTATATGTAACAACCCAGAAATGTGAGCCAGTTTAAAATTTTTATTTTGGCAATTTTAGCGAAGTTGGAACATTTAAAATGAATTATTTTAAATAATATCAACGAGAAATTTATTTTGAATAGAATTAGAACGTATATATTATTCCAATCGTCGATGGAATATAAATATTTATTTTAAATTATAAAAGGAATTGAAAATGGCGCGATAGTTCGATAATTCGATTTCAAACTTCAAATGAATGTACCGGGTGCAAAATAAACCAGATTTTAGTGAAACCAAAAATATTTGAATCTAATTGAAAATATCTTCCCAACGAATCCGAAAAATTGAAATTTCATACCGGGGATCAAAAGATATGTCCAGTTAAAATTTCAGAATAGTCGCTATGGAATTTCGGCCCTTAAAAATAGCCATTTTGCAAACGACCTCGTTTTTCAACGAAACCACTTTTGTTGGATCCGGGATGTAAAGTTATTGTTAGGTTTCAAATTTCATAAATTTCCGATTCAATATGTGAGCGTGGCAAAGGAAAACGTGTTTGACCAGTTTCAGTTGATTTTAATCGACTAGAAAATGGTCATTTCTCAAATGGTCTCTGAATTTGACGAAACTAGTTTTGTTAGGATTGTACCGTCAATACGAAGCTAGAAAATATTTTACAGGAATTTTTAGAGTTCATATGTGACCCCGATAATTTGAAATGTGTGTTAAAATTCAATATACATTGATTTATAATTTAAATTGAATGGAAACAGATCGTAACGATCGAATTGGCCAGTGAAACATATCCCGTTGTGTTCGGAATGGGGGTAAAACGCTAGGGACGACAATCGGTGGGTTCGATTTGGGATCCGAACGGAAGGTCAACTTTTTGAATTTAAAATTAAAATAAAAAATAAAAAATATATATTATAACCTCACCCCTCACGTTCTCTCTCCCGTTGAATCAGTCAAACCAAAAATAATAATAAAAAAGGGAAAAAGGGAGGGCGACGGAGCCTCCATCGCGCAGCCGCTAGAGACGGCGACCTCCTCCCCCCTCTCCAGCGATCGAAGGCGCTGCCCCCCTCCTTCTCCTCCTTCTTCCTCCCCCACGTCGAGCTCGAAACCCCCCTTTCTCGATTGAAACCACGCCCCCCAAACCACCCTGAGCCACCGCGACCCAAACCCCCCTGAGCCTCCGACCGCACCTCATCCCCCTCCCTTTCCGATCAATCTGCGACCCTCCAAACCCCCTGAAACCCCACCGCAACCCCGTACATCACCACTGCCGCCCAATTGGACCACCGCCCCGCCTCAGCACACCACCAGCGAACGTCTCCACCTCCCTTCTTGATCGAAACAGTGAGTCTTCTCTTTTATTTTATTTATTATCTTATTTTATCAAAAATCTGATTTTTAGTTTAGGTAAAAATATGGTTTTTAGTAAATATTAAAGATGTGATTTTTATATAATAGAAATATTAAAGATGTGATTTTTATATAATAGAAATATTAAAGATGTAATTTTTATATAATAGAAATATTAAAGATGTGATTTTTATATAGTAGAAATTATAAAAAATAGAATTTTTATCTATATAGTAGCGTTGTAAAAATAGAATTTTTATCTATATAGTAGCGTTGTAAATATAGAATTTTTATCTATATAGTAGTGTTGTAAATATAGAATTTTTATCTATATAGTAGCGTTGTAAATATAGAATTTTTATCTATATAGTAGCGTTGTAAATATAGAATTTTTATCTATATAGTAGCGTTGTAAAAATAGAATTTTTGTCTATATAGTAGCGTTATAAATATAGAATTTTTATATATATAGTAGCGTTGTAAATATAGAATTTTTATCTATATAGTAGCGTTGTAAAAATAGAATTTTTATCTATATAGTAGCGTTGTAAAAATAGAATTTTTATCTATATAGTAGCGGTGTAAAAATAGAATTTTTATCCATATGGAGTGATTATAAAAACATGATTTTTATATACATAGCAACAATATAAAAATGTGATTTTTATATATGTTGTGGCTACAGGCGACGAAAGTGACAAAAGGCGAGAACAACGATGACTTCTACATAAGAAAAGTCGAGGCGTTTGGATTAGCTTTGGTGAGAACTTCTCACTTTAATTTCTTTTTCTAGTTATATATATACTAGGATGCAGACGGTGCTTAGTAGAACCCGACACCCGTCGTCCACAGACCATGGACGGCTTGTATGTTTGATGTGTTGTGAAATTTGTTTGTGATGTTGATGTGAAATCGATAATAAAATGTAGATGGTTGAATAAATTAATTATCGTTAAAAATATAATTTTTAACGTGAATGTGAATAAATAAATATTTATAAACAAATCAGCTGATTTGTTTATATACACTGATTTGACTGATATTGATTGGGATGATGAATTCTACACATCGCCCAACTGCATAAATAAAAATCTGTGTTTGTTGATTTGAAACCCCACACGGGTGTTGGGTTGATATTTGAGTACACTAATCCCAATTATTTAATTGTATGTCGATCGATTGGTCGACAGACTGTGTAAGCGTTGATTATTTATATTTGATGCTTATGCAGTTGTGTGGTGCACTTTGGATGATGGTTGATTGTTTATCGTTGCTATTATATACATGTGTTGGGTGGAATCCATATAATTAACGTTATATGATAATTGATTGGGCCTCATTCCAATCGGGAAAATAATGAATATTATAAAAGAAAATTCATGTGATGAATATAAAAATAGTCATGTGTTGATGATATTTATGTGTTGAAACTATTCATGTGTTGAGTAAAATATTTTAACAATAAAATTTACATCTTTATCATATTTAAGATTAAAACCACTTTACCGTTGGAGTCTGATTAAAAATCAAATGATAGATACCATAATTTTATAAAATATATTACATAACAAAAATAGTCGTGTGTTGACAGTACTCATGTGTTGAGATTAGTCGTGTGTTGAAAGAAATACAGATTCATGTGTGGAATAGAATATATATTCATTTGTTGAATAGAATAACAAATTTATTGAAATATATAAAGCCGTGTTGATTAGAGTTGCGCTATTTTAATGTGAACGATATTTATATCGATTATATTCGTTTTTATAATGAATATAGAAAAGGTAGTGATTTCAAAATATAATGTTTTGAAAATATTATCATTTATATAGTAATGATATGAAATATTCAATTTGAATATAGAGTTGAAATGGTTTGGAAAACGAATTTAAAACGACTTATAAAATACGTTTTAAAAAGGAAATCGACGAAATATATATTATATATATAATGGCCTGAATAGAACGCGCCGCGGCAGTTCTTGAATTTCGCCATTGACTTCGTATCGACGTTACGGGAGATCCGACCGTCGGATTCTCCTAAAAACGGAACCGTTGGGTTCGTATCGAAAAGAGCTTCCCAATGAATATTAGAAATTTGAAATCTAACGTTTGGATTTGGAATTATGTCCAAATCAAATTGGGAAAAGGTCGCTATAAGTGCAGTTCGATGGCCGTTGATGGAAATCGACTGTACGGGCCTTGATAAAATTATTAAAAATATCAATAATTTATGTAAAATTATAATATGTGAATTGGAAAGAACTGGGATGAAAAATTCCACATTTGAAAGGATAATAATATATTTTTGTCGAAATGAACTAGTTTTGAACTAGAATTAAAATCAATTTATTTTTGAAATAAATAAATTGAATTGGAAAGTGATTTTAAAAATAATCAATATTCCCAATACGTGAATTGGACTGGAGTTGAATCGAAATTATCTTCGGAATATTTCGATGTTGGATTTCGGGACTATACCGATATTGTTATGGGAATCTAAAAGATATATTTTATATCGTTATTTCCAATACGATATTTGTTGGTTTCAGGATTTGATATTGAATATAAGCCGGTATATTTTCTATTCAGAGCCTTGTATTTAATATCAAATGTGATTTGGGTTTGTCGTAAATGGTGTCTTCATTAACACTGTTCTTAAGCCCAATAGAGAAAAAGATTAAATCTTTCTATTTAGATTTAATGAAGTGTATCAATTAAATAATATTTAATTGGAATTGAATTTGAATTGGTTTGTGGGTTTATCGTGAGCGGTGTTTTGAGCAACACCTGTTCTTTAACCCGATTAACAATAGAGTATGATTTTGGATTTATCGTGAATCGTGTTTTAGATGACATTTGTTCTTTAACCCAGTTAAAGACAGGTTATTGATTTTTGAGAAGATTAAAACTAAGTGGAGTTTTAATGAATCTTTAATTAGATTGAAATGTGAATTGATAATTTAAATTATCAAATCTGAAGGGTGATCGAGAATGGAGTACCACCAGTTTTGCTCCAAAGCGATAGTTAAATCTTTCATTAGATTTGAACGTGAAATGGTAATTAATATTACCGATAGCACCGTGGTGTTAGATATGGAGTATTACCAGTTTTGCTCCATGGGATGAATAGGTTGGGATTGGGAAATAAAACAAATAATTACTTCAGTGTGGTTCACTAATCCCGACTAATTTTGAAAACCATAATATGGTTTGAAATGATATCCAAAGGAAGATTAAAGAATAAATTTAGAAGAATTTATCTTTGATAAAATTAATGGGAACCATTCCCTAAGAATGTGATTTTGTGAATAAAAGAATATTCTGAATTGGAATGAGGCGTTAGTTGTGTTTGTGTAACATTTGTTTATCAAATACGTGGGTTATTCAGAAAGACCGGGTTTATACCCATTCTGCATAAACGATTCGACGAGATGTCGAAGATGAAGACGGTGGTTGAAGACCGGAAGTCTTCACATCGTTTGGGTGATTACAGATGATCTTGATTGGGCTGTACACCCAAGATGAGTGAATCAGTTGGTGATCGTCTAGACGTACTTGGAGATCGATGGATATGCGAGGAAAGTGCCTCCGGTCTCGTTCAGACCCAGAACGAACTTGTAAATGGATTGTGTGTCTGACATTGGATTTTATTCTGTGTTCATTGATCTCTATTAAATATACATCTGTTTGGCGGCGGAGAATTTATTCTCTTGCTTAACGCCCTACTCTGAGACGTACGAGCTCAGAGGTTATGTATCGATGGACATCAGTCGCATGGAGTGAATTGCCAGTGTGGCACGCGTAAGTGGCAATTGATCAAGGCTTCTGTTGAAAAGCAAAGTCTTGTGGTTGATGATCAAAGCATGGTCTGTGTGACGTAGCTTTGTGTATAACGTGAATTCGCGAGCCTCACACTCCGGTATGAGTATAAAACGAGAGAAGGACCCAAGGAGTGCATGACGTTTCTTTCTAGCTATGGTGGTATCAGTGACCTACCAGCCCTGACATTTATATCTACTTTTCACCTATGTGGTTGTTGGAATGCGAGGTGCCTCGGATATAGGTCTGTAAGGACCAGGAAACGTGTGTTCAGGAATTGCCAATCCTCAAAAGTAAGAGAGGACCGGCCTTGGAGGATCCAGGGATTGCTGTGTGCGGTCCCGAGGCATTTGCTAGAGTGTCTCGAACGGAGAGGAGCTTGCCCCTTGCCTCGACTCATGACGGAAATCCAATTTCCAATACGTGATATTGCGGTTTTAATTGTAGAACTAGTATGGCGACATGATAGATGGTACCCATGCCGCCTATGATTGATATTTATGATTGAAATTGTTTTGACACTATACACTTATAATAGTATCAAATGATTTGTTTTAAACGTACCAAGCATGTTTGGCTATTATAAGGGAAAACCCTATCCTCCGGCTTGCGTTACATTGTGTGATGGGACCTGAGTCTTATAATAGCTTCATTTTTCCAAAAAGCATTGTGCTGTTTTGTTATATGCACTAGTATTCTTGGGAGGAAACCCGTTCCGTGTCATACGGCGTGGTCCCTTGAATTACTCTCTTTTAAAGTAAAGTTTTTAATAACTGTTTTAGTTCTCACACCAGTCACATGACTGACCTGGAGTTTATTGTTTTAACCTAAACTCTGGGTGCCCCTATTTTCCACACGGGCAGCTAGTAGTTTTGGTTTTGCAGATTTATATTCACAGGTTCCTGGCTTACAGCTAGAATGATATCCGGAAAGCTCTGTATCCGTATATCTCTTTCTAGTTCGGTTTTGTATTATTTCCGCTGCGATGTATTTAAATGTAATTTATTGTAATCTCTGATGTTCATTGAATGTATTTTATTCATTTATACTCTGTATATTCTTGTAATCTGATGGAATTGTTGCAAATAACAATGAAATGTTCTTCCGTCTGCGTTCTTTTGTGTGTTGTTCTCAAAGTATCCGGGCTTTCCTTCACGGGGAAGTTACGGGTCATGTTAGTTTGGTATCAGAGCTTTGGTTTACAGAGCTCGAGAACAAGACACATTAGAACCAGACGAAAGAATTCATTAGATATTGGATTAGTAATATCCAATTAGAATGACTCGTTAGAGATAGGATCAGTAGTATCCTAGAACGAGTGTGAAGAGTATGTTTTTCAATAAAACAATATTGTTTTGAAAATTTAAACCATTTTATATGTATTTGAGTATTTTATTTGTATTGAATTTGGACAATCCAATATATAAAGATTTTGCATATACGCGTCATGAACGTATATTCGAGGTTTAATATACTGGATAGATATAGGATTACACTCTAGTTGCTCGGGGATGATTCTGGTAATGCGACCGCATTATCAGTATTTATATTCGTGTTACGAAGGTGTGATATCTATATATTTCCATTAGATTGTGAGAGAACCAAAACTTACATAGATTTATTTGTTGTGATTTGGCATCAAAGACATGATTTTGGACTATATATCAAAATTATGAATTTGGAATTCTAATTCACTAATTGATTGATGGTTGTGTTGTTTGTTTATTTGTTTGAAATTTTGAACCATTTAGCCTAATTAAACCAAATAGCGAACTGTATTGAAAAATTGGTCACATTTGCTTGCATATACATGTACTTACATTGAACAGGTCATAGCAAGGAGGCTAGAGCAGAAGAATAAAATTGTTTGCCTGACAAATAGGTACATGTTTACCATAATTTACTGTTTTGTTTGGGTGATGATGATTTTATGAGCCGATTGGCTAGCCGCTTGGCTTTTTCTTTTTCTTTTTGAGATCAGAGGGCCTGTATGGCAATTTCGGGATTTTCCCGATGCTCCCGGTGTAGGGGAGGTTATGGCAAAAAAATTCTAAATTTTAGGGTGTTAGCCAAATTTTTGAAAAATTTGAAAAGTTCTTAGAAACTGAAAAGTTGAAGAACTTAAGCCGTAATCAAAATAATGGAAGTTGAGTTGATTAGTTAAACAACTTTCGGCTTCGTTCCTTTTCGGGGACGAAAAGTTTTAAGTGGGGGAGAATGTAACAACCCGGAAATGCGAGCCAGTTTAAAATTTTTATTTTGGCAATTTTAGCGAAGTTTGAACATTTAAAATGAATTATTTTAAATAATATCGACAAGAAATTTATTTTGAATAGAATTAGAACATATATATTATTCAAATCGTCGATGGAATATAAATATTTATTTTAAATTATAAAAGGAATTGAAAATGGCGCGGTAGTTCGATAATTCGATTTCAAACTTCAAATGAATGTACTGGGTGCAAAATAAACCGGATTTTAGTGAAACCAAAAATATTTGAATCTAATTGAGAATATCTTTCCAACGAATCCGAAAAACTGAAATTTCATAGCGGGGATCAAAAGATATGTCCAGTTGAAATTTCATAATAGTCGCTATGGAATTTCGGCCCTTAAAAATAGACATTTTGCAAACGACCTCGTTTTTCGATGAAACCACTTTTGTCGAATCCGGGATGTAAAGTTATTGCTAGGTTTCAAATTTCATAAATTTCTGATTCAATATGTGAGCGTGGCAAAGGAAAACGCGTTTGACCAGTTTCAGTTGATTTTAATCGACTGGAAAATGGCCATTTATCAAACGGTCTCAAAATTTGATGAAACTAGTTTTGTTAGGACCGTACCGTCAATACGAAGCTAGAAAATATTTTACAGGAATTTTTAGAGTTCGTATGTGACCCCGGTAATTTGAAATGTGTGTTAAAATTCAATATACATTGATTTATAATTTAAATTGAACGGAAACAGATCGTAACGATCGAACTGGCCAGTGAAACATATCCCGTTGTGTTCGGAATGGGGGTAAAACGCTAGGGACGACAGTCGGTGGGTTCGATTTGGGATCCGAACGGAAGGTCAACTTTTTGAATTTAAAATTAAAATTAAAAATATAAAATATATATTATAACCTCACCCCTCACGTTCTCTCTCCCATTGAATCATTCAAACCAAAAATAATAAAAAAAAGAGAAAAAGGGAGGGCGACGGAGCCTCCATCACGCAGCCGCCAGAGACGGCGACCTCTTCCCCCCTCTCCAGCGATCGAAGGCGCTGCCCCCCTTCTCCTCCTTCCTCCTCCAGCACGTCGAGCTCGAAACCCCCCTTTCTCGATTGAAACCACGCCCCCCCAAACCACCCCGAGCCACCGCGACCCAAACCCCCCCCTGAGCCTCCGACCGCACCTCATCCCCCTCCCTTTCCGATCAACCTGCGACCCTCCAAACCCCCTGAAACCCCACCGCAACCCCGTACATCACCACTGCCGCCCAATTGGACCAGCGCCCCGCCTCAGCACACCATCAGCGAACGTCTCCACCCCCCTTCTTGATCGAAATAGTGAGTCTTCTCTTTTATTTTATTTATTATCTTATTTTATCAAAAATCTGATTTTTAGTTTAGGTAAAAATATGGTTTTAAGTAAAGATTAAAGATGTGATTTTTATATAATAGAAATATTAAAGATGTGATTTTTGTATAATAGAAATACTAAAGATGTGATTTTTATATAATAGAAATATTAAAGATGTGATTTTTATATAGTAGAAATTATAAAAAATAGAATTTTTATCTATATAGTAGGCGTTGTAAAAATAGAATTTTTATCTATATAGTAACGTTGTAAATATAGAATTTTTATCTGTATAGTAGCGTTGTAAATATAGAATTTTTATTTATATAGTAGCGTTGTAAATATAGAATTTTTATCTATATGGTAGCGTTGTAAAAATAGAATTTTTATCTATATGGTAGCGTTGTAAAAATAGAATTTTTATCTATATAGTAGCGTTGTAAAAATAGAATTTTTATCTATATAGTAGCGTTGTAAAAATAGAATTTTTATCTATATAGTAGCGTTGTAAAAATAGAATTTTTATCTATATAGTAGCGTTGTAAAAATAGAATTTTTATCTATATAGTAGCGGTGTAAAAATAGAATTTTTATCCATATGGAGTGATTATAAAAATATGATTTTTATATACATAGCAACAATATAAAAATGTGATTTTTATATATGTAGTGGCTACAAACAACGAAAGTGACAAAAGGCGAGAACAACGATGACTTCTACATAAGAAAAGTCGAGGTGTTTGGATTCGCTTTGGTGAGAACTTCTCACTTTAATTTCTTTTTCTAGTTATATATATATATATACTAGGATGCAGACGGTGCTTAGTAGCACCCGACATCCGTCGTCCACAGACCATGGACAGCTTGTATGTTTGTTTGATGTGTTGTGAAATTTGTTTGTGATGTTGATGTGAAATCGATAATAAAATGTAGATGGTTGAATAAATTAATTATCGTTAAAAATATAATTTTTAACGTGAATGTGAATAAATAAATATTTATAAACAAATCGGCCGATTTGTTTATATACACTGATTTGACTGATATTGATTGGGATGATAAATTCTACACATCGCCCAACTGCACAAATAAATATCTGTGTTTGTTGATTTGAAACCCCACACGGGTGTTGGGATGATATTTGAGTACACTAATCCCAATTATTTAATTGTATGTCGATCGATTGGTCGACAGACTGTGTAAGCGTTGATTATTTATATTTGATGCTTATGCAGTTGTGTGGTGCACTTTGGATGATGGTTGATTGTTTATCGTTGCTATTATATACATGTGTTGGGTGGAATCCATATAATTAACGTTATATGGTAATTGATTGGGCCTCATTCCAATCGGGAAAATAATGAATATTATAAAAGAAAATTCATGTGATGAATATAAAAATAGTCATGTGTTGATATTTATGTGTTGAAACTATTCATGTGTTGAGTAAAATATTTTAATAATAAAATTTACATCTTTATCATATTTAAGATTAGAACCACTTTACCGCTGGAGTCTGATTAAAAATCAAACGACAGATACCATAATTTTATAAAATATATTACATAACAAAAATAGTCATGTGTTGACAGTACTCATGTGTTGAGATTAGTCGTGTGTTGAAAGAAATATAGATTCATGTGTTGAATAGAATATATATTCATTTGTTGAATAGAATAACAAATTTATTGAAATATATAAAGCCGTGTTGATTAGAGTTGCGCTATTTTAACGTGAACGATATTTATATCGATTATATTCGTTTTTATAATGAATATAGAAAATGTAGTGATTTCAAAATATAATGTTTTGAAAATATTATCATTTATATAGTAATGATATGAAATATTCAATTTTGATTTGAAATTGAATATAGAGTTGAAATGGTTTGGAAAACGAATTTAAAACGACTTATAAAATACGTATTAAAAAGGAAATCGACGAAATATATATATTATATATATAATGGCCTGAATAGAACGCGCCGCGCCGCGGCAGTTCGTGAATTTCGACCATTGACTTCGAATCGACGTTACGGGAGATCCGACCGTCGAATTCTCCTAAAACCGAAACCGTTGGGTTCGTATTGAAAAGAGCTTCCCAATGAATATTAGAAATTTTAAATCTAACGGTTGGATTTGGAATTATGTCCAAATCAAATTTGGAAAAGGTAGCTGTAAGTGCAGTTCGATGGCCGTTGATGGAAATCGACTGTACGGGCCTTGATAAAATTATTAAAAATATCAATAATTTATGTAAAATTATAATATGTGAATTGGAAAGAACTGGGATGAAAAATTCCACATTTGAAAGGATAAAAATATATTTTTGTCGAAATGAACTAGTTTTGAACTAGAATTAAAATTAATTTATTTTTAAATTAAATAAATTGAATTTGAAAGTGATTTTAAAAATAATCAATATTCCTAATATGTGAATTGGACTGGAGTTGAATCGAAATTATCTTCGGAATATTTCGATGTTGGATTTCATGACTATACAGATATTGTTATGGGAATTTGAAAGATATATTTTATATCGTTATTTCCAATACGATATTTGTTGGTTTCAGGATTTGATATTGAATATAAGCCGGTATATTTTCTATTCAGAGCCTTGTATTTAATATCAAATGTGATTTGGGTTTGTCGTGAATGGTGTCTTCATTAACACTGTTCTTAAGCCCAATAGAGAAAAAGATTAAATCTTTCTATTTAGATTTAATGAAGTGTATCAATTAAATAATATTTAATTAGAATTGAATTGTTTTGTGGGTTTATCGTGAGCAGTGTTTTGAACAACACCTGTTCTTTAACCCGATTAACAATAGAGTGTGATTTTGGGTTTATCGTGAATTGTGTTTTAGATGACATTGGTTCTTTAACCCAGTTAAAGACAGGTTATTGATTTTTGAGAAGATTAAAACTAAGTGGAGTTTTAATGAATCTTTAATTAGATTGAAATGTGAATTGATAATTTAAATTATCAAATCTGAAGGGTGATCGAGAATGGAGTACCACCAGTTTTGCTCCAAAGCGATAGTTAAATCTTTCATTAGATTTGAACGTGAAATGGTAATTAATATTACCGATAGCACCGTGGTGTTAGATATGGAGTATTACCAGTTTTGCTCCATGGGATGAATAGGTTGGGATTGGGAAATAAAACAAATAATTACTTCGGTGTGGTTCGCTAATCCCGACTAGTTTGGAAAACCATAATATGGTTTGAAATGATATCCAAAGGAAGATTAAAGAATAAATTTAGAAGAATTTATCTTTGATAAAATTAATGGGAACCTTTCCCTAAGAATGTGATTTTGTGAATAAAAGAATATTCTGAATTGGAATGAGGCATTAGTTGTGTTTGTGTAACATTTGTTTATCATATACGTGGGTTATTCAGAAAGGCCGGGTTTATACCCATTCTGCATAACCGATTCGACGAGATGTCGAAGATGAAGACGGTGGTTGAAGACCGGAAGTCTTCACATCGTTTGGGTGATTACTGATGATCTTGATTGGGCTGTACACCCAAGATGAGGGAATCAGTTGGTGATCATCTAGACGTACTTGGAGATCGATGGATATGCGAGGAAAGTGCCTCCGGTTTCGTTCAGACCCAGAACGAACTTGTAAATGGATTGTGTGTCTGACATTGGATTTTATTCTGTGTTGATTGATCTCTATTAAATATACATCTGTTTGGCGGTGGAGAATTTATTCTCTTGCTTAACGCCCTACTCTGAGACGTACGAGCTCAGAGGTTGTGTATCGATGGACATCAGTCGCATGGAGTGAATTTCCAGTGTGGCACGCATAAGTGGTAATTGATCAAGGCTTCTGTTGAAAAGCGAAGTCTTGTGGTTGATGATCAAAGCATGGTCTGTGTGACATAGCTTTGTGTATAACGTGAATTCACGAGCCTCACACCCCGGTATGAGTCAAAAACGGGAGAAAGACCCAAGGAGTGCACGACGTTTCTTTCTAGCTATGGTGGTGTCAATGATCTACCTGCCCTGACATTTATATCTACTTTTCACCTATGTGGTTGTTGGAATGCGAGGCGCCTCGGATATAGGTCGGTAAGGACTGGGAAACGTGTGTTCAGGAATTGTCAATCCTCAAAAGTAAGAGAGGACCGGCCTTGGAGGATCCAGGGATTGCTGTGTGCGGTCCGGAGGCATTTGCTAGTGTGTCTCGAATGGAGAGGAGCTTGCCCCTTGCCTCGACTCATGATGGAAATCCAATTTCCAATACGTGATATTGCGGTTTTAATTGTAGAACTAGTATGGCGACATAATAGATGGTACCCATGCCGCCTATGATTGATATTTATGATTGAAATTGTTTTGACACTATACACTTATAATAGTATCAAATGATTTGTTTTAAACGTACCAAGCATGTTTGGCTATTATAAGGGAAAACCATAAATGATTTGATTTAAACGTACCAAGCATGTTTGGCTATTACAAGGGAAAACCCTATCCTCCGGCTTGCGTTACATTGTGTGATGGGACCTGGGTCTTATAATAGCTTCATTTTTCCAAAAAGCATTGCGCTATTTTGTTATATGCACTAGTATTCTTGGGAGGAAACCCGTTCCATGTCATACGGCGTGGTCCCTTGAATTACTCTCTTTTAAAGTAAAGTTTTAAATAACTATTTTAGTTCTCACACTAGTCACATGACTGACCTGGAGTTTATAGTTTTAACCTAAACTCTGGGTACCCCTATTTTCCACACGGGCAGCTAGTAGTTTTGGTTTTGCAGATTTATATTCACAGGTTCCTGGCTTATAGCTGGAATGATATCCGGAAAGCTCTGTATCCGTATATCTCTTTCTAGTTGGGTTTTGTATTATTTCCGCTGCGATGTATTTAAATGTAATTTATTGTAATCTCTGATGTTCATCGAATGTATTTTATTCATTTATACTCTGTATATTCTTGTAATCTGATGGAATTGTTGCAAATAACAATGAAATGTTCTTCCATCTGCGTTCTTTTGTTTGTTGTTCTCAAAGTATCCGGGCTTTCCTTCACTGGGAAGTTATGGGTCGTGTCATTATCCATACCTATCTCATGTATATTTATACCTGCCCAATCTATTTTAACTATACCTGATCGTTTTAACTCAATTCGTTAATTAATTTGTTAATTAACTCTTTAGTCTATTTCACTTTTATATTTGAACATGACATGTTCAAATATATTTTAACTTGCTTATTAACTAATTTGAATCCAAATTTCAAATTTAAGTTCTATATTCAATTTCGAATATCCTTTTACAAATCCAATTCACCTTTCAAAGTTCAACTTCAAATTCAAAACTCGATTAACTAATTCCTCTTCGTCTTAGTTATTCTATTCAAATTCTATATTATAAATCCCATTTGAATTTCTGTATTCAAATTCTATATATTCAAATTCTATATATCAAATTCTATATTATAAATCCCATTTTGAAATTCAACAGAACGTGTCTTTCCCAAAACAAATTCAAAACAGTATCTCTGGTAGTAATTTGTCACTTACAACTCGAAAATGAATACTGATGATGCAGTTGCCATCATCGGAATCTATTTTCCAGTGATCGAAGTGAGTTCAATACTATAAAACCATTTCTAAACATTTCCACTTTGAAATTTATTTCAAAATATAGTTCACACTGCTTGTAAAACAATTTAAAATCTCCCAGGATCTTAAATTTTCCTTATTTTTAATCCAAATCCATTTACAAACACTTATCCAATTTTCCAGAATTTTAATTCAATTTCTGGTTTAAATTCAGATTTAACTCATCTGATTTCACGTATTTCACTTATATGAATTCTGATTGGTTATTTACATAACCATTTAATTTATAATCTTACTCGATTATAATAACAACCAATATATCCAATATATTATAGTTTTGATATATATATCTTCTCTATATCAAGATATACCTTGGGTAAACTTATTTTAATTTACCCTCTTTCAAAACATATCGTGTCGACCCATCGTATTCGAGTGTTTATAAATTCCTACCGATACAGTGGATCAAACTGATTGACCAGAACTCATAAACTACTCAACCAATAAATCTTCACAATATAAAATTATTATTTTTTATCATCTACAAATATGTTCACTCGTATGTATACACTCAAACTCAATCAAGGGTATTACTAACCCTATCTCTACCGAGTCACGCCACAGAGCCAAGGTGATTCTTAACTTAAGCTCTGATACCAACTGTAATGACCCAGGTTTTTGGTGACCTTGATTATCCGATATACAACACATATCGAACATCAAGAGTCGAAAATACCGAATGATTTATGAAAGAAATTAGAGGGTGAGGAAAGATAAGATAGAAACTTAGAATAGAAGAAGAAGAAGAACACAACATCAGAGTAACACGAACCTCACAGCGGAACGAATAACATATCTTTGAAATAAAAGGTTTTACTTGAATATACATCATTATCAAAGTACAACACTTACAACACAGCGGAAATAAACTATAACTATATGATCCTGAAGCCTCCTGCTCCAGCTCTTCAAGTATCTGTAAATCCCGACTACTTGACTGCCCGTACAAAATTGGGCACCCAAGAGTTAAGGGAAAACAAAACAAAACAAAATCCGGGGCAGTCATGGGACTGGTATGAGTAAAACAGTTTAAAACAGTTTGAACAAGTAAATGATATCTCATAAGACCACGTCGTATAATGAACGGGTTTTTCCCTTATGAGAATCCAAATTATCTTTATATCAAAAACCTTTTGATATTATAATAATGTCTATCAACCACAATAATAATAATCATCTAGCAGAAACGCTTTCATCTCACGTTCTACACATATAGTATACAATCAAAACCGCAAGCACGTATTGGGTAATGGATTTCCAACTATGACAAGGTATGAAACCACCTTTCGCTTGTGTACCTCTAGAAAGGAATACGCTGGGTTCAACAAGAACATCTTGCAACCTGGCCACACATGACCGACCACTCATTTGCTTGAGTGTATCGAATTATATCACCAACGGTTGGGATCAGCAACCGTTTCCTGAATGGGACAGTATCGACTGTAACACCCCACATCCGTTAGTGTCACTCACAAAGGGAATGCACTAAGTTCTGTGAAGTATTATAGGTAAAAGATGCAGATAAATTACAAGACAAATAAATAAAGCAGCGGAAAAGTAAATAAAACTTTATTTCATTTATAAACAACTTGTACAAAGATTGTTTTCCAACAATAAAGTATCTATCTTGTTTAACAAAATAAAGATTCATAAATATACAATGATATTCCCCAATGAAACATTAGCCAGCCATAGCGGTGGAAAAGAGAGACCAAAGCAACACATCAAAGAGTCTTCAAGCTTGGAAAGAGTAACAGGTCCATGCAAATCTGAGCTATTCCCTCCCTGACTACCTGGGGGAAGGGGGGAACGGAAGAAAAGAAGACGAAAGAAAACATAGAGTCAGACATAAAGCCTGGTAAGTCTAGTGGTGCTTCGGTATATGAATAAGGAAAAGGACATGACAGGCATAAACTGAAAATGGGAAAATACCATAAACTAAGGCAAAGCGGTTTAGAATCGAAATTACTATCGCACCCCATGCTAATCTCTGCACCACCTAACTAGTATCCCAACTAGTAATCTGTATAAAGATGATAACGTGATCCCAATCCCTGTAATTGCGGTTGCCTTTAGCTGTACATCTATTATTTATTACCTAGATCTAATCTAGGGTTTTCTTATCGAGCGCTTCCTAGATTCAACTAGGGTTTATGCGACTTATCTAATACTTCTCGGATTCAGGATTTATGCCACCCAGGTCCAACTAGGGATTATGCTACCTGTCGAACGATGCCCCTAGTCTAGGACACACTACCTAGAGTGGTATATGTTCCTAGACTTTCCCTATGTGTGTGTCGCGAATCGTTTATCGCTGTCTAGAGGCACATGTCCTGAAATGTGCGACCCGAGTCCCGTGGTAGGGCTATTCTAGAAACACGGAACTCGGTCAGGAGCTTTAGGTTATCTGCCGATGCAGATGCTAAGGTCTGTTTTTCTACCAGTGTTTATGGTCCCACGTGACCCCTCCCTCAACTAATGAAAGGCAATCCAAGAAAATCAAGAACGAGAACTATACTCCTGCCACCTATGCCCCACTTTCCTATTGGCCAGCCTCACCCATAACTAGATAGCAAGTATATGGTCTGTTGGGAGTTCTCTGCCTTTCCGCATGCGTACTACGATTAACTGAAGATGGTAGGTAGTCGACGACGTGTTATCACAGGGCTAAACTAAGTATCGCCGACCCACGCTGATCCACCCTAGTATTTAGGTTGCTCATACTGCAACCAAGGCATAGCCTTTGTTTTTCTACCGCAGACCTTAACCTCTGTGAGCCCAGGAAGATCATATGCAACTTCATAGAGGGATACCAAGAGTACCCTCACGTGCCCTCGAAGCCTCGGGCTTCGTAACCCAATTCGTTGGAGCCTTCTTTAAGATCAGATGGCCGTTGGGTCCTCCTCGTGTTATACTAAGGATTACTACTTAGTTTTCCTAACTAAGGTTTACCACTTAGTTTCCTGAATCGTCGTTTTCTTAACTAAGGTTTACTACTTAGCCCCTTTCAACTAAGGTTTACTACTTAGTTCTCTTTCCCGTCAAGTTGGATTGGTTAAGTGTCATTAGTCGATACAAGTTAACTTAACCCATTCATTTGTCATGTTAAACTGGTTGAGTGTTATCAGTAATTCACGTTGACTTAACCTTATCACAAACCAAGTTATATTGGTTAAGTATTTCTTATTACTTAACCCTACCCATTCACCTTGTATTGGTTAAGTGTCCCTTTTAACCTAACCTTGTCCATCTGTTTTAACTAACATGTTATAACGGTTAAGTGTTCCCTTAGTTAACTTAACCCTAACATCTGTTTAATTACCATGTTCTAATGGTTAAGTATTGTCCCTTCGTGTTTCAACTTAACCCTGTTCAATTTATCACACTATGATGGTTAAGTGTTCTAAGTTTACTTAACCCCACCCTCTAGTCCAGCTAACATATTAAATTGGCTAAGTGTATTTACTTGACCTTGGCCACTTATCTAGCTAACGTGTTATAATGGTTAAGTATTCTAAATTTACTTAACCTCACCCACTTATCTAATTATCAGGTTATAACGGTTAAGTGTCCTGAATTTACTTAATCTCACCCTCTAGTTTAGTTAATATGTTAAATTGCTTAAGTGTATTAACTTTACTTAACCCCACCTTCTAGTCTAGTTAACATGTTAAATTGGTTAAGTGTATTAACTTTACTTAACCTCACCTTCTAGTCTAGTTAACATGTTAAATTGGTTAAGTGTTTCTTAGTTACTTAGCCCCTACAAGTCTTGTCTTGTTAACATGTTAAGTTGGTTAAGTGTTCAGATTAACTTAACCCTACCAATCCTAACTTAGCTTCAATTGTCTTATTAAAGCACCAACCACTCACATTAGACAGGTATTGTTGTGGCTGCCTGTATGCTGGTCGGTTCCGGGCAGTGTTACGCCACAACTCAGTCTAACCTCGGGTCTTTATTGGGCCCAATGCATTAACCACCCACATTGGATAGGTATTGTTGTGATTACTGGACAGCTGGGCGGGTCTAGGCAGGTTTACATCACAACTCAATCCAACCTCGGGTTAAGCATGCTCGTATTTCTCTAGATTTACATATTTGTCACTTTTCATTTTTATATGTAAATGTTTATGGCCCAATTATCCAAATTCACTAATTTTGGGTATAACAATTTATACCGCTTTAAATGTTACTAGTCATTGGCATGTATCAAACATGCCAATACATGTATTTTTTTTAAACCCAACATTTGTTTCCCCCGTTTGTACGTACGTAGCATTATAACATATGTTGGGCTTAACATTTCAGCCCAACTCATAAACAAAAAAAGGGGAAGCACATAACCATGAATTGTTCTAGAATACATAAAAGTGTGTGGCGCATGAACTTGCAACATAGCGTTTTCACTATCATAGATTGTGGGTCATGTGAACTTGCATTCAATAAGGATATCACTAAATTGGTGCCACATGAAATGGCATATTTTTAGACTTGTTTAAACATGGTTTTATACACATATAACTAGGCATAATGTCAAACACCAAACTAGCATAAAAATGTCCACTTTTTGACATAACCCAAAGGTGTAAACTAACTTTACATCAAGTAGCCTATTTCAACATGAAACTAGTATAATTTTCGTAACCAAGAGGTACTTGCATAAACCCAATTATCACTTGCAAATTAACATAATAATGTATACAAAGATTTTGAGTTGCGTAGGCATAAAAGGTTTCATCTTGGAACATGTTTACATGAGTCTCAACTTAGGCCTAAAAAGAATGTATGCTAACCATGTTAACGACATAACATAAAAATGCCAGTTCTAGTTTTTACTACAAACTTGCAAGTGATATTTATTTTCATATACAAATGTCAATAGGCTCGCATCAACCAATTTATGCCACAAACGCCCAATACAAAATATGACACAATCAACGCAATACACAGAATTTACATCAATATTTTACAATAGTAAACCCCAATTTCAATTACATCGAATCACATTGCAATTTCTATTCATATTCAGAAAATCACTATACTTACAACGGGCGCTGAAACTTGTTTTTCTACGATCTGAGGTTCTGAAATTGAGATGCGTTCCTTTAGGTAGACGTGGTTGTTTTTGATTTTATTAGTAGCTTTAATCTCAAATTTGAATTAGCTTGAGTTGATTCGTTGTTCGTCTCTTTTCAAGCGGAGGCTCTCCTTAGTTTTCTTCTAACATCATGGCGGCTCAAGTTCTTATTTTTATGTGAATTTTAGTTGGAGACCTACGGTGTTTTTATAGAGTTGCAAGTTAATTAGAGCCGTCGATGAAGCCAGAGTTAATCAAAGCCATTCGTTCTAAAGAAAAGCCGATCAAAAGAAGACAACTCAGCCCTAGTGACGAGACCAGGCCCAGAAATTCAACCAGAACATAGACCAGGCCAGCCAGACCTGACCAGGTCGACAGGGGAGGTCGACCCTATGGTCGACCCTATGGTCGACTTGGGTCAACCAGGTCGACACTATGGTCGACCCTATGGTCGACCTGGGCCCTGGGCAGGAATTTTCCTGCCCAGCCCGGGTTTGGTCCTATTTGTGAATTTTGAATCCGTTTTTCGAGCTGTTTGAATTTTAAATAAATTCTTAAACTTCCGGAGGTCATATCTCCTTCATACGGAGTCCGATTTACGCAAACTCGGACTCTATCTCAAGTAGATTTCCGAGAGGAACGCAACGGCGTAACCCGTTTCCTTTAATTCTTCTTCTAAAATTTAATTATACTTTAATTTGTGAAACTTAATGTTACAGAACTCTGGGGTGTTACATTCTCCTCCTCTTAAAAGGATTTCGTCCCCGAAATCTTCAAGTTAGGAAGAATGTGTCCTACCATCCAATCACCCATCTATTCAACCAACAAACACAGGCGTCCACTTTCCTTAAAAGACTTCTAATGCTTCATGATCATATGCATAGTGTGTGTACATGTCCTTATCTAATGCAGAAATCAGGCGGTCTACTGATTCAGTTGACCTTCTTAATGCGAATTATGTCAGTGCCATGCGTCCAATCATGTATGCAAGCATCCTAGTTATGTAAATATTACATGTGTGCATAGCCAATCATCCATATGCAACATCCATATGATAACATATCAAATTAAATCCGTTAAGAAAATACATATATGTGAATGCAATATGAAAGTGACTAAGTCGTTCTAGCGCATATGGTGTGTATATGCATCCACGAGCAACCACTTGCAATCATCAATCATAACGTGTTTCAAATGCATGTTTCAAATACACGTTTACATCCATTGGCTTCTACCTAAGCATCGATGATACGTCCTAGAGGATATACCTTAAAAGCTAGAAACAAGTAGACATAAAACTCCTAGAGAAAGGATATACCCTTAAGAAAAAGGGTATGATGCACGTATCTAGTCTTCAGTCTTTCCAAGTCGCATCTTCTTAAGCTTCTCTGTACCGTACCTTATCTAGTTAATCTTCACGATTGTGAAGCTTCTTGACTTCCATTTCCAAAACTGTCATTGATCGGATTGCTGGCTTTTCATTGTCAACTGGATATATGCGGAAGTCTATCCCGCGTTTTAGGGGTAAACCCCTAACCTAATCAAAACGTCTGCGTGCTCATGGACTATTCTAACGGATTGCAAATCGTCGATAACTGTATTCAGCGATTCTAGATAGCTAAGCCTAAATGATCCTTTTGGGATCACGTAATCTCGAGGGTATTTCCAAGGCAAGTCAAAAAGTCTAACTTTCAGAATTACTAGCCAACCAACCCACGCCTAGGATCAACTCATAGCCCATGGAACCAAAACATTACGCTTAAACTCAACACTAAATCTGGCCGTTCTCAAATCCCTACAAACCAAAGGTAAACGGGCCGAACCACCAATTTGGATCTGAGACTAATTGGGATCTTCTGCTATACAAGTACCTAGGTGCAGAGACTCAACTATGGAAGCAGGTATAAACGAATGCGAAGCGCTAAGATCAAAAGAGTACTAACAGGTTGATCAAATGAAAAGCTAAACTTTTCTAATGGAGACTCTTACTATCTCTCTCCCAGGTATTCTGGTAGTGAAAGCACAAACTCGTCCTCCTGAAAATCCTTTCCCTCGTCTTTGCCCTTGTCCTTAATTATTTGCCCTATTCTACCATAGAAAAGCTACTTCCTCTTGTCTTAGGTTTTATAATTCCTTCCTCCTTCGTGAGCCAAGTCCATATCCTTGAATTCCTCATCCTTGGGTTGTGCCCCTTAGCCAAACTCCTCATCCTCTTCCTTGTGTAATCATGTTGATAAATCTCTCTCGAAAGCTGCCTCCATCGTACAGAAAACCCTACAAAGCTTGAAAGAAAACTAGCCGCAGGTGAAACTATTATGGCTATAGATGGAAGTTGGGCACTACTTCGCCCTTCGATGAGGTTACCTCCTTGAAAGCCAGGAGCCCCAGAGACTCAAGAAAGAAGGAAACAAGGACTCAAACAGAGAATCAAAAGATAGTGCGTATGGCTTTGGGGAATATGCCTTTAAAACAAAACTTTTCTTTTGAAAATGCTTCTTTTAAACCCGTTTTGAAGATAACTTTTCAAATCTTTTGTCTGATCCGGTAACCTTTTGCACTGATACCACGTGTAACACCCCACATCCGTTAGTGTCACTCACAAAGGGAATGCACTAAGTTCTGTGAAGTATTATAGGTAAAAGATGCAGATAAATTACAAGACAGATAAATAAAGCAGCGAAAAAGTGAATAAAACTTTATTTCATTTATAAACAGCTTGTACAAAGATTGTTTTCCAACAACAAAGTATCTATCTTGTTTAACAAAATAAAGAAGCATAAATATACAATGATATTCCCCAATGAAACATTAGCTAGCCATAGCGGTGGAAAAGAGAGACCAAAGCAGCACATCAAAGAGTCTTCAAGCTTGGAAAGAGTAACAGGTCCATGCAAATCTGAGCTATTCCCTCCCTGACTACCTGGGGGGGGGGGGGACGGAAGAAAAGAAGACGAAAGAAAACATAGAGTCAGAAATAAAGCCTGGTAAGTCTAGTGGTGCTTCGGTATATGAATAAGGAAAAGGACATGACAGGCATAAACTGAAAATGGGAAAATACCATAAACTAAGGCAAAGTGGTTCAGAATTGAAATTAATATCGCACCCCATGCTAATCTCTGCACCACCTAACTAGTATCCCAACTAGTAATCTGTATAAAGATGATAACGTGATCCCAATCCGTGTAATTGCGGTTGCCTTTAGGTGTACATCTATTATTTATTACCTAGATCTAATCTAGGGTTTTCTTATCGAGCTTTTCCTAGATTCAACTAGGGTTTATGCGACTTATCTAATACTTCTCAGATTCAGGATTTATGCCACCCAGGTCCAACTAGGGATTATGCTACCTGTCGAACGATGCCCCTAGTCTAGGACACACTACCTAGAGTGGTATATGTTCCTAGACTTTCACTACGTATGTGTCGCGAATCGTTTATCGCTATCTAGAGGCACATGTCCTGAAATGTGCGACCCGAGTCCCGTGGCAGGGCTATTCTAGAAACACGGAACTCGGTCGGAAGCTTTAGGTTATCTGCCGATGCAGATGCTAAGGTCTGTTTTTCTACCAGTGGTCATGGTCCTACGTGACCCCTCCCTCAACTAATGAAAGGCAATCCAAGAAAATCAAGCACGAGAACTATACTCCTGCCACCTATGCCCCCACTTTCCTATTGGCCAGCCTCACCCATAACTAGATAGCAAGTATATGGTCTGTTGGGAGTTCTCTGCCTTTCCGCATGCGTACTACGATTGACTGAAGATGGTAGGTAGTCGACGACGTGCTATCACAGGGCTAAACTAAGTATCGCCGACCCACGCTGATCCACCCTAGTCTTTAGGTTGCTCATACTGCAACCAAGGCATACCCTTGGTTCTTCTACCGCAGACCTTAACCTCTGTGAGCCCAGGCGGATCATCTGCAACCTCACAGAGGGATACCAAGAGTGCCCTCACGTGCCCTCGAAGCCTCGGGCTTCGTAACCCAATTCGTTGGAGCCTTCTTTAAGATCAGATGGCCGTTGGGTCCTCCTCGTGTTATACTAAGGATTACTACTTAGTTTTCCTAACTAAGGTTTACCACTTAGTTTCCTGAATCGTCGTTTTCTTAACTAAGGTTTACTACTTAGCCCCCTTCAACTAAGGTTTACTACTTAGTTCTATTTCTCGTCAAGTTGGATTGGTTAAGTGTCATTAGTCGATACAAGTTAACTTAACCCATTCATTTGTCATGTTAAACTGGTTAAGTTTTATCAGTAATTCACGTTTACTTAACCTTATCACAAACCAAGTTATATTGGTTAAGTATTTCTTATTACTTAACCCTACCCACTCACCTTGTATTGGTTAAGTGTCCCTTTTAACCTAACCTTGCCCATCTGTTTTAACTAACATGTTATAACGGTTAAGTGTTCCCTTAGTTAACTTAACCCTAACATCTATTTAATTACCATGTTCTAATGGTTAAGTATTGTCCCTTCGTGTTTCAACTTAACCCTGTTCAATTAATCACACTATGATGGTTAAGTGTTCTAAGTTTACTTAACTCCACCCTCTAGTCCAGCTAACATATTAAATTGGCTAAGTGTATTTACTTAACCTTGACCACTTATCTAGCTAACGTGTTATAATGGTTAAGTATTCTAAATTTACTTAACCTCACCCACTTATCTAATTATTAGGTTATAACGGTTAAGTGTCCTGAATTTACTTAACCTCATCCTCTAGTCTAGTTAATATGTTAAATTGGTTAAGTGTATTAAATTTACTTAACCCCACCTTATAGTCTAGTTAACATGTTAAATTGGTTAAGTGTATTAACTTTACTTAACTTCACCTTCTAGTCTTGTTAACATGTTAAATTGGCTAAGTGTTTTCTTAGTTACTTAGCCCCTACAAGTCTTGTCTTGTTAACATGTTAAGTTGGTTAAGTGTTCAGATTAACTTAACCCTACCAATCCTAACTTAGCTTTAATTGTCTTATTAAAGCACCAACCACTCACATTAGACAGGTATTGTTGTGGCTGCCTGTATGCCGGTCGGTTCCGGGCAGTCTTACACCACAACTCAGTCTAACCTCGGGTCTTTGTTGGGCTCAACGCCTTAACCACCCACATTGGATAGGTATTGTTGTGATTACTGGACAACCGGGCGGGTCCGGGCAGGTTTACATCACAACTCAATCCAACCTCGGGTTAAGCATGCTCGTATTTCTCTAGATTTACATATTTGTCACTTTTCATTTTTATATGTAAATGTTTATGGCGCAAGTATCCAAATTCACTAATTTTGGGTATAACAATTTATACCGCTTTAAATGTCACTAGTCATTGGCATGTGTCAAACATGCCAATACATGTATTTTATTTTAAACCCAACGTTTGTTTCCCCCGTTTGTACGTACGTAGCATTATAACATATGTTGGGCTTAACATTTCAGCCCAACTCATAAACAAAAAAAGGGGAAGCACATAATCATGAATTGTTCTAGAATACATTAAAGTGTGTGGCGCATGAACTTGCAACATAGCGTTTTCACTAACATAGATTGTGGGTCATGTGAACTTGCATTCAATAAGGATATAACTAAATTGGTGTCACAGGAAATGGCGTACTTTTAGACTTGTTTAAACATGGTTTTATACACATATAACTAGGCATAATGTCAAACACCAAACTAGCATAAAAATGTCCACTTTTTGACATAACCTTAAGGTGTAAACTAACTTTACATCAAGTAGCCTATTTCAACATGAAACTAGTATAATTTGTGTAACCAAAAGGTACTTGCATAAACCCACTTATCACTTGGAAATAAACATAATAATGTATACAAAGATTTTGAGTCGCGTGGGCATAAAAGGTTTCATCTTGGAACATGTTTACATGAGTCTCAACTTAGGCCTAAAAAGAATGTATGCTAACCATGTTAACGGCATAACATAAAAATGTCAATTCTAGTTTTTACTACAAACTTGCAAGTGATATTTATTTTCATATACAAATGTCAATAGGCTCGCATTAACCAATTTATGCCACAAACGCCCAATACAAAATATGACATAATCAACGCAATACACAGAATTTACATCAATATTTTACAATAGTAAACCCCAATTTCAATTACATCGAATCACATCGCAATTTCTATTCATATTCAGAAAACCACTATACTTACAACGGGCGCTGAAACTTGCTTTTCTGCGATCTGAGGTTCTGAAATTGAGATGCGTTCCTTTAGGTAGACATGGTTGTTTTTGATTTTATTAGTAGCTTTAATCTCAAATTTGAATTAGCTTGAGTTGATTCGTTATTCGTCTCTTTTCAAGCGGAGGCTCTCCTTAGTTTTCTTCTGACATCATGGCGGCTCAAGTTCTTATTTTTGTGTGAATTTTAGTTGGAGACCTAGGGTGTTTTTATAGAGTTGCAAGTTAATTAGAGCCGTCGATGAAGCCAGGGTTAATCAAAGCCAAACGTTCTAAAGAAAAGCCAATCAAAAGAAGACAACTCAGCCCTAGTGACAAGACCAGGCCCAGAAATTCGACCAGAACACAGACCAGGCCAGCCAGACCTGACCAGGTCAACAGGGGAGGTCGACCCTATGGTCGACCCTATGGTCCACCTGGGTCAACCAGGTCGACCCTATGGTCGACCTGGGCCCTAGGCAGGAATTTTCCTGCCCAGCCCGGGTCTGGTCCTATTTGTGAATTTTGAATCCGTTTTTCGAGCTGTTTGAATTTAAAAAAAAATCTTAAACTTCCGGAGGTCATATCTCCTTCAAACGAAGTCCGATTTACGCAAACTCAGACTCTATCTCATGTAGAATTCCGAGACGAACGCAACGGCGTAACCTGTTTCCCTTAATTCTTCTTCTAAAATTTAATTATACTTTAATTTGTGAAACATAATGTTACAGAACTACGGGGTGTTACATCACAATAGATTTTTAGAAGTAAATGAAACTCTAGATCAGGTGATTATACACCCTACTTCGTAGCGACTGACTTAGCCATGCTGCCTGCCCGATTTCTGTCATTTACTGGTTGATGAGGCTTGAGGTTACGCCTTATCATCACATCAGATTCACTTCGAATGCCACATTGTTAGATCCATCGAAAATCACTAATTGACGTCTACAACAGTACATTACGTGTTAGCTAAAGAAGTTTCCTTCTCCGCTTCCACTCTTGGTACGGTTAAAGAAATCAGTGTACGTGACGTTTCTGGAAATACTCTGTCAGACATTCATCCATACAAGTCATCCAGGAACAGGATGAACCGAAGGCACTATTCAGTACATCCATCTTAGGCACTGTTATCTAAGACTTATACAATAGCCCTTGCACTTTACTCCGTCTTCAATTGTCTTTAGCATATATGATTCGCAACGCTTATGCCAATACAGAGTGGTTCTTAGGATAATAATCCAACCGGTCTCTCCATATTAACAACGTTAAAATGGTCAAAACTTCGATAGTCTGTGATTTAACCATCAAAGAAAAATAGGTGTGCAAACAACGATATTATTTCCAGATGGAAATTTATATCGATCAAACATCATTTAACATTTATCTCCTTAGTTCACTTTTCATCTCCTGTTTCCCTATATTCGACATTTCTTATTTTCTAAATTTAGAAAATATATGTTATTACCGTTGGAAAACATTTCCATTTCTTGTTTTCTATATCAGAAAACATTTCTGGTTCTTATTTGGAAAGCATTTCCAAAACTCCTTCATTGGACTTAGAAAGATGTTTAAACAAACCATCGCGATGCCAACTCAAACCATTATGCTTATTAACTAAATTCCTTTAACCCACCTTCACTATCGAACCTTAACCATTCCTTAGTTAAAAATAAAGTCAATTAAGTTGGGGTAATACTACCTCTCAGACCTTAACTGAACAACGTTTCTAACCTTGAAATAGACAAAGTTCACCTTTTAATTCTTTAACAAACTTCCTTACGTAACTCACTTTCGAATCATCTCTATTCGATAATTCTTTCCTTCGATAAGGTATATTCGATAACTCTATTCAATTTACTCTATTCGATCTACCCTTATCAATTAACTCTATTGGACTAACGCTATTGGATTAACTCTATTTGATTTAACTCTAGTCGATAACTCCTTTAACTCTATTCGAATAAACCAAATTCGATTAACTCCTTTAATTCCATTCGAATAAACTATATTCGATTTATTCCTTTAACTCCATTTAACTCTATTCGAATAACTAATATTCGATAACTCTATTTAACTCTAGTTCGATTTAACTCTATCGATTTACTCTAACTGATTAACTCTAACTAGTTTAACTCTAACTGGTTAACTCTAATTGATTAACTCTAACTGGTTAACTCTTATTCGAATAACAAATATTCGATTAACTCTAACTGGTTAACTCTAATTGATTAACTCTAATTGATTAACTCTAATTCGAATAACAAATATTCGATTAACTCTATTCTGCTAACTCGACTCGACTAACCCCTTTTCGAATAACTTATTCGATTTACTAACTTTCGAATACCTTATTCGATTGACTCCCTTTGAATACCATATTCGATTTAACTCTATTCGAATAACAAAATTCGATTAACTCCTTTTCGAACAAACTATTCATTTATAAAGATTTACTTTTAGTAACGGTTCTTCACTTTACAAATGATTTCCTTTTTAGTAACGTTTTCCTTTTTGTAACGTTTCCTTTTTATAACATCCTATTCGGTTATAAACAAATTTCCTTTTTATAACTCTATTTATTTTCTAAATATTTCCTTTTTAATTCTATTTGTTAATGGTTTTACATATATCTCCTTTTTGATTTCATTTGTAAAGGTTTTACAAATATTCCTCTTTCGATTTCATTTGTAAAGGTTTTACAAATATTCCCTATTCAATCTCATTTGTAAATGGTCTACAAACATTTCTCTTTTTGATTGATTTGTAAATGGTTTACAAACATTTCTCTTTTTGATTGATTTGTAAATGGTTTACAAACATTTCTCTTTCTAATCTATTTGCAAATTGTTTGCAAATAATTCCTTTAGGGTTTTATTTCTAAGTATTTTCTATTTATAAATAATCCATTTATAAATAAATTTCTATTTATAAATATTCTATTTATTAATATTCTCTTTTCAGTATTCACTTTGACAAATTCCCCTTTTCTCCAAATCCTAGTATGTTATGGTGTTTAACAAATCAAATTACGATGTCCAATATCGTCCATACACATATAATCAACAACAGATTATAAATCACGTCATATATCACAATATATGAAAACAATAAAATAACTGTTGAGGAATCCAGTCGGATTCCTCCAACCTGTTTCCCTGCATCCACAGATGTTACACAATAAAATCAACATCACTTTCAGTTCCATATGATATATTCTGTTAAATAGAATCAAATATAGAAATTCAACTAACTGACTAGCAGTTCAATCAAACAGTCAACACACAGTCAATCAGCCAATATTAAAAAGTTCTAAAAATGCAACATGAAATTATAAACTGTTCAGAGTTAGTGAGATTCACTTTGGACGATCATCGTTAATAACGATAACCATCGCTTGATTCAGACGGACAATTTATTTTGCTATCAATTGTAACGAGCTCGGATTCACTCCCCATCAGTTCCATGGTGTAGTGAACGATCCCAACGGATCTTGTTTCGCTCAATTCTGATCAAGTATGACGAAGATATAAATTTTCTAAGCTAACATGTTAAGAAAAGAATTTAGATTTACATAGAATAGCTATTTGGGCTTTACCACTCAAATCCGGCCCAATGCCCTACCACAGACCCGCTCCCTTCTTCTTCTACATTCGTTCCTCCAATACATATCGTGGAAAACAAATGGCCTTTACTGCTATTTCACCTTCCACGTTTTCACTCCCTGCTCCACTAAAATCCGCAATAACTTTACCATTAGCATCATTACCCAAAGTCAACTTCTTCTCAGTAACATTTTCATTCAACTGTTGTTGTCCAATAACATCTGTATATTCATTAGTCTCACGCCCCTCTAAGTTGGCCACAACACTATCAACACCAATATCATGAACTCTTTCCTCATTTGCTCTAGTATAAAAATTGAATACTTTTAGAAGTAATTAACTGAAGGATGAAATATATAATTAACCCTTAAACAAAATCCTTCATCATATTACTCACGCAAAACCCACCCTCGTCATCTTCCACTTTCCCGCTACAGCAAGCTCCCTCCCTCATGACCGCTACTTATAGCTTCTTCTCTCCCTTCTTACTCAAATCAAATTCAAACTAAAATCACCGTAAAAATCCTCACTCAAAGCTCTTCACTTCATCCCAGAATTTGTGTCACTCGAAGTCCCTCCCTTCTCAATGTGTCGTCAAGGTTCTACGCTGGTCCAGTAAGGACAGCGAACTTTTTAATCACCAATCCATCTCCGACTTTTCCAAGACAGCCTCCTCGCCACCACAATCTCTCCCATATCCTTGAAAGAAGCTCCAGCTATTTGGATTCCCAACGGCGGTCAGCCCTAGGCTGTTGTGAGCTGTTGCCTTCTATTTCTCGACTTCCAGGAATTTGTTCGAGTGGCCTAAAACTTATACCACCTAGAAGGAAATCAACTTGCGAGCTCAACCATATTTGATTTAGGATTTATAGAATTTTAATCCCTTTGTTTTGATTTTTCAATCTCCCATTTTATTTGCTGTAAGAAAAGAAACAACGGCGGAAAAGTCTGTTGACTAAGGAAGAGTTGAAATTAGGTTAAAGGGGGGTAGTGAGTGTATTTATAGTGTTGCAAAATATCTAGATATTTGTTTTTTATTTAATTTATATTATCATACTCGTCTTTAAAGATTCCTGTGATCACTCATGATACCCAAAAATCACGAAACTGGACATACAACTAGAGTTCGACATTACGAACCCAACGAAACTGGTTTTGTCGAATTCCGACTCCGTTTGCTCACACAACGTATTTTTAACCGTCAAAATACTGACTGGATTTCACTCTAAAAATCCATACGGCTACATACTGACTTCAAAAATCACGGAAATTGAAATCTAGCATTAATTTGACATTGCGGATCCAACAAAATTAGTTTCATCGAATTCCGACTTCGTTTGCAAAATTGGCTATTTTTAAAGCTTTGGATGACCCATTCAAATATATAAATATATTTAAATATAATTAAATTAAATATTTATAAATAAATATTATCGTATATATTCATAGTGGAATACCATACAGCTTCAGAATAATTATATATACTCAACATTCCAAGCCCAGGTTGAATCGATATTCAATTTACATTGAAAAAACCCTTTTATAACGTATATAAAGCATTGCAAATTATAAAGGAATTTCACAGCGACTTTTCTGAAATTTGATTTGGACATAAATCAAAATCTACACGACGAAATCCTGATTTTTCTCTTCCACTAGAAAGATATACTCCACCAGCTCCACACGTTTCTTGTTTCACAGAAATCCGGCTTAAAACGAATACTGTACATTCAGTTGAAGTTCAAATAGCCAATTAACGAACTACAGCGCCATTTCAAGCTCGATTTTAATTATAATATAATTATACGTTCAAACTGTCGTTTATATAATATATTCGTTATTCAAATTCAATTCCAAGATGAATTAAATATCACAGATGATCCAGTTCACACCATATCGCCATTTCAGCCAATTCTGATTATTTCAAAATTAAATATATTATTTAAATTATTATTTTAATTAAATATTCACCATTATTTAATTAAACCACCATTTAATTCACTATATCACTATTTATATAATTAAATAAATTAATTATAATACCTTTGCAAATGCGGGTCATTACAATTATAGTTTCATCATGACTCTTTACTTCGAAGATTTCATCAATCTAAAGTTTATATCAAAAATCAAGGAGGACTTCGAAATACTAAATCAAACAAATTTATGATAACTTCCTTTCATCAAAACTCAAAATTTATCTAATATATAGTTATAAATCTAAACCATACCCTCAACTTGGTTTAGATGTTAGGATATATTATCCTATTGAAGTTGGCATCCCATCATCAAACAGGATGTACTCTACTTGGCTCAATACCAACATAGAGTAATAATGCACTACCTAAGATCTATTGTCTTATACCGCACCCATCAAAGAAATATAATTAAGAAAATGATTCTCAAAAGTAATCTTAAATTACTTTTCTTTAATATTGAATAAAGTTCTAAATTATTTCTAAATTCAAATAATTTCAAATTAAAATTTGAATTAACCATCCCGTCCGTCAAATCAGTTGGGGATAGGCAGGCAGAGCAGGAAACTATATTTTCCCAACTCATGCCTAAACATTATCCTCTCTGTCACCGTAGAATGTTCCAATGATTCATTTTGAAAGATACTTTATAAATATATGTGTATTCGCGCAACAATTAGGGTATTATATTGCTAATAGGCAAATCTCCTACCTTTAAATTCATACTTTTTAAGGGTCTAAGAGAGAACCAAACTATCTCAAATTATCCCATTCTATGTGAAGAAGAACCACGAAACTATTTGAAATAAAGAAAAAGTAGCATTTAAAAAAGTTCTGTAAAAAGTTGCAACATCCATAAAATGAAAAATGTAGCATTTTAAAAGTGTTACGACAAGTTTCAAATGGTTTTATGCTCAAAATAGCTATTCACAGCATTTCCGGCATGCTATGAAAAGTTCTGGGTGGTCTTAGGCTTAAAACAGTGTCTACAGCATTACAGGCACGCTATGAAAAGTTATGTTCGTGTTCAAAGCTTTATAATCAATTTAGTGAAAAGATAACGCTTCAGAAGTTCTATAGAAAGCTCTGTTTTGACATGCTTCAGTGTTAGAAACATTCAAAAAGCATTTCAAATTTCCAAATGTTTCAATTTTCATAAAATCGGCTTTTTTTCCAGCTTTTTGGTAAAATGTTTGACACTGTTTCTCTATGATAAAAATAGATCTTGACTCCAAATTTTTTACAAAAAGAATGTATCTTTTTCTACTTAATTTTCATAAAAAGAAACCCTTAAAATTGTTTATCTAATCAATAAATAAAATTCAAAAATAAAAGGCATTTTTAACATGTCCATTTCAGGCTGATTTTTACCTTACTTTGCATCCAATTTTTGGGTATGAAAATGGACGAAATAGAAAAAAAGTGCATGGTGAAAGTTGTAGTCCTTTGAATTAGCTTTCCAAATTGATAGAGAAATCGTAATTTCATTAAGAATTGCAAAAGTTATGCCTAAAATACCGAACGTTATTTTCATGGGTTCACATCCAAACATTCATTCATAAATTTCTCAACTTTTCTTCAAAATATGAAATGAATACATGAACTTAAATAGTTTTTCTCACCTTGGACTTGTATCTTAATCTTGTACTTATCCTCTTGCCTTTTCCTAAACTTTCCCTCTTTATCTTATTTTATTTTTGTTTTCAAAATGTATGAAATGAAGTGAACCTTTCCACCCTTTATATAGTAGTTTTCAAGGCTAATTTGGTAATTTAGTTTTGGACACTTGTCCTCCTTATCTTCATGCAAGCTTTAAGATGAAGACACATGCATACTTTGGTGTCTTAGATGTTTCTACACATGGACACCTAATGTGTGTATGTGTCTTAACCTTATTTACTTACAAGACATGTGTTCCTTTCATTTTATGACATGTGTCCCTATCATTTTAAGCCATTTCTCTCATATTCTAGAATTTGTACACATAAACCATTTGTATTTCATTTATAAAATGTGTGTTATGTATGTATTTATACATATGTATGTATGTATTTATCATATTTAATTATTTGAATCGGATTTAACTAACATATTCAAAATTTCAAGAAACTTTTACATACCAGGCTTTTTTTGAATTAGGCTGTTACAATAAAAGACTAAACAATCTTTAATTTCACGGCCAAACAAATTAAAATATTCATTAAAGCAAACACCTTGTAAATAAAGCCCGTCATTAATAATTGAGCAGTTCTGTTTCTTGTAAAGCTCAAATAATGCCTCTACCTCATTTACCATAAACTGAATAAGAGTTGGCAACCAAACCTATATCATTACAAAGCTGGGAAACATGATTTTAACAATAGCAGTATAAGTCTTCAGTAGCAGCCTACTTAGTACTGTTGAATGAATATAGGCAAATATTTCATCTTGATGGCAGTCTTTGTTCTTACTTTAAAGAAGACCTGGCTGTTGAAGTTGAACAAAAAGTTAATGGGGGATAATAATTAAGAAGGGTATTTGAATTGTCTCAAAATTTATGAAACTATACTTAATGACTGTTACTTGAATTGTCTCAAAATTTGTGAAACTGTACTTAATGACTCTACATTGGTGATCTTTGATCATCTGACATAAATCATTCAACCAAGGGCACATGATGCAGTAAAAAAGCCATACTTATCATTGAAATTAGCTAACAATGTCATAGTGACATCTGAAACTTCATTTTCCAAACTAACTGCCCTTTTAGAACATAAACTGCACTTATTACGATAAATAAAATAAATAATGTCTTAATAATAATGAAGTAGTATGAATTTTCTCAATATGTCAAATCCAAAAGTAATCACTATAATTTATTTATTTTCCCAAAGTGTAACGCCCCACCATTATACTCGCGTTAGCTTAGGTCATTGCAAGCAGTAGAGTCAACTAACCCAAAGAATAAGGCTGTTGAGGAGCGACCATATGTACAATAACTTTGGAAGATTGTTAGAATTGTTGGATAATGTGGTTTTATTTTTTAAATCTCATGAGGAAATCCAACACATCTAATTCAATTTCAAATCCATTACATAGTGGCTGTATATAATTGAGAATCAATATATAATACATACCAGTACAATCAGGGTCAGACATAGATATTCACATCGCTAAGGCGGAAATAGATATGAATATGACACATAAGAGTAAATATAACGATAATGGTCATGGTCGATCTACAATACAACAAAATAATAGGTATAAGTTCTAGCCAAAAGAATATTTATACATAGATATCTCATATACATATAACCCAAAATTACTACAATAACAATGTAGACATGAAAAAACAAGAAGTTGTCCCTGCTAGAAGTATTGAAGAAGCACCTGTAATACTCAGTCTGAGCCGAATATTATTTATAAGAAAATAAACAATAAACGGATCAGTCCAGCTGTAATCATTATAATAAACTGAAATAGGATAAGAGATATAATCGGAAAATGAATATAAGAAACAACAACAATGTTCACATGTAAAATGTGAAGGCTTGATATGTCTAGAAAATATGCCAAAGAAATATCGACGCTATATAAGGGTACCTCAATATCACTGAAACTAAAATTTGATAACACACTATCAATAGAGCTAAGATAGATAACACAGTATCAATAGAACTAAGATTCCAGAAATCAATAAAATAGAAATCCAGAAAATCCCAAAGAAGGGGGAGGCTTAAATCAAGGAAGGTGCCAAAAAACTCATCAACTCATGTATCGTAGGTGAGATGCGATCTGAAGGCAGCTAGCAAATAATATTGAGCTGAAGCTTCTTACGTGGTTAGAAGACCACAGGTTGTGACCCCACATGATGAGTCGAAGATCATCGATATAGAGATGAACCATAGTTCCATAGGATGATCAAAAGATCACTAGAGTGATCTAAAGGTCGGATTGATTTGAAGGACTATAAGATGATAGGAATATCATCAGAGTGACCCAAAGGTCGGATTAATCTGTAGATCCATGGGATGATCAAAAGATCATTAGAGTGACCCGAAGGTCGGATTGATTCGAAGATCGACGGGAACCGAAGTTCCTAAGATAAGATGATCTGAAGATCCATCGAAATCGAAGTTCCTTAGATGAGATGATCTGAACATCCATCAAAACCGAAGCTCCTAAGACAAGATGATCTGAAGATCCACCGGAATCGAAGTTCCTAAATTAAGATGATCTGAAGATCTAGTGGAACTGAAGCTCCTAAAATAAGATGATCCGAAGATCCACCGAAACTGAAATCCCAAAATGATCAAATTTGATCAAGATAGTGTGAACTATGCCAAGCTAGTATATATAAGGCTCGAGCTACATGTCCCATAACCACTTACTCTACTCGAATATTTACGAACAAGTTGTTTCCACTAGAAATACAAAACGATCATTGCCACGGTTTTCAATCGGATGAGGCCAAGAATGAACCATCGAAGAAAACGCAAGGGCTCATAGTCCTTGTTCTTACTAAGATGTTTAATTAGACTACTCATACTAACAAGAAAAATGTTTATATAAAAATATACTAGTAGATTTGTAAAGCAATTTATAAAATAACTTCATATAATGAAGTAGGATTAGAAACCATTTTCATAAAAGATTTCGGTATCTACTAATAATATAAAACCCTTTTATATAATTTAGAAGTGGCAAATCTCATGTAATAACGATCGAACGAAGAATTCATGTTTTAATAACGTAAATTAAATCTCATGACTATCGATTATAAATTCTTTTTCCACGAATCAATCGAAAGTCCGTCTAACTGAGTTGCTGGAATACATGGATTAGAGCAACTGAAAGTCATAGGAAAAGAATAAACGGGCCAAAACTTGGTCGAGGATAAGTATATGCATATATGTATTATATGTTTGTGTGAGTGTGTGTATGCGCACATGTGTGTATATGCATATATGTATTATATGTATTTGGTTTTCAAAAAAAGAATGTATATACGTGCGTGTGTATAACGATTACTACACCATCCTATATTTGTATATGTGTATGCGTATGTTCTCTGTGTGTGTGTATATATATATTTATATATGAGCAAGAACTGACAATAGATTTATTTTCTTCTTATTTAAATCGTATGTGCCCATTTAAATAATAGGATGGAGTAGGGGAGAGTAAAACTATGATTATTCATAAATAGTATATAAACATTTAGACCTATCACTTTGCGTGGAAATCAATATTTTAATTTAATAAAAAATTAATTCTAATACAAAATATCATAAAAGAGATAAATAATTCTTCACACATATGTTAAAATGGACTTGTTACTCGAGCAAGATATTGCATAACTAAATGATTTATAGAGAAACTTGCTCAAAGTGGACAAAAAAGCATAAAATAATTTCTCAATGAAATAAGTGAGTACCATCTCTTATAATATTAAATCACTTCAAAAAAATACTTATTAAATTTCAATTATGAAATAAAGGAACTGTATTTCAATAAAAAATTGTTAAGAAATAAAATATTGCAAAAATCATATTCGATTCCATGAACTAACTAAGATGAAGATAGAAATAAAAGAGATAGATTGGATTTTTCAAATTAGCACGAGTCTGGCACTAATATTTCTTTTAAAATAGTGTAATAACCTGAATTTAAATTGATTTTAGATCAGGAATTTAATTGGAATTTAAATTTTTAAATTTTAAAAGTCAGTTTATTCTGAATTATGTGAAATAAATGAGTTGGATTTTTGTGTATGAACAAATATAAGCATAGTCTGAGTAATGAATTAAATAATTGTCAAATCAGAATGTAATTATTAAGCTAACCCAATTTTGGTTATTTGAATTTAAGTAAATCCATAAAACTTAAACTTAAAATAACATGTTTGAATTTCTGAGTATTTTAATTTACCAAATCGATTTAAATAGATTTTTTTTTGAAAAAGTCAGTTTTGATTAAAATTCAGATTCATGTTAAAAATTTAAAAGCTTCAAATTTTTTTTTTATGAATCTACATTTAATTCTAAGTATCCAGCATTTTTCGTTTCGTTATAATTCAATTTTGTTTGTCGTAATTCGCATTTTAACTATAAAAACATGCCAAATGGATGGCATTTTTCATGTATATATTTGCGTATTCAATCATATCTTTCTTGGAATTCTTATAGGCATTTATACTGGTATTGAATTGAATATTAAATTTGTAGGGACCCGTGCAGTTTATGCCCCGCTATTTCCCCAATACAACCCTGCTATATTCTATAGCGGATTGCCACCACTACGCCTTTTCCACTTTGTCTCTGATATACCACTCCACTTTAAGCCCCGTTATTCCGCTATTTCCAATATATCCAGTTGATTCCGCTATATTACGCTATTTCTGTTATATTTTTTATGAAATAATCGAACTAAAAAATGTCATCTATGCATTATAAAAATTATGAAGTTGGGTTTTTAATTGAATTTTTTATTACATATCTTTTGAAACAAAACTTCTCTATATTCTATAAAATTTAATTAAGTTAAATATCAATTTACAATTATTTATAGATATTTTCCTATGCTTTTATTCAAAATTAGAAATGTACTAATTACAGTTAAACTGAGCGCTAGTTTTTGATTTAATATCGTTTTTACTTCCGTAAAAACATTACGAACAAGTTATATGTGCTATTTATAGTCATCCGATATATCCTGCTATTTCTTCGCTTTATCCTCGCTATGACTTTTTGAACCTCCGCCGCATTGGATCCACTAAGCGCTTTAACTGCACAGGTAGGGACACCTATTGTTAATTTCACTTAATATTCTATAACTCCTCTCTCGAGTAAATAAAAATTCATGTAGCGTTTAGCTGTTAAGAGATTGGAGTTAGTATTAATTTACTCTCTATCAATACAGATACCACATTAACAACTGTGCATGTGGTGGAGAATACAAAATGAAGTAGTTTGTATAACGCCCTGAAATCCCCGACCTACGAAGAGACGGAAAAGCCTGGACTGTGCGAGAACGCGATACATCAAAACACACTACCTCATAATTTTTCATTGCTTTCACAACAATTTAAATCAGAATACAAGAATATCAAAGTATGAATAAATATTACACAACGGAAAATAATATTTTAAGTGATTAATAATTTACATAGAAGTGGAAAATAAAAATGTATAAATACAATGCACAACGGAAATACATCAACTAACACACCTGAAACCAATACACAGATACAAATCTTTCCGAATAAGGTTCCAGCTGTAACCAGGATCTTGTGAAAATAATAAATCTGTAAAACCAAAACTACTGACTGCCCATGTGGAAAATATGGGCACCCAGAGTTTAGGTAGGAAACAATAAACTCCGTGTTAGTCATGGGACTGGTGAAAGAGCTAAAAGCAATTATCAAAATATTACTTTAAAATAGGGTAAATCACGGAACCATGCCATATATCACGGAACTGGTTTACTCCATGTGAATACCGAAGCTTGAAATAAAACAATTTATAAAAAAACACAATGCTTTTTGGAAAAATGAAGCTATTATAAGATTCAGGTCCCATCACACAATGCAACACAAACCAGAGGATAGAGTTTTACCTTATAATAGCCAAACATGTTTGGCACATTTTAAAAACAAATATCCATGATATTATTATAAGTGCATAGTGTATAAGACAACTTTGAATATAAATGTATCAATCATAAACGACATAGGTACCATATATTATGTCGCCATATAGGTTTACAACTAAAACCGGAAAGTCACGTATTGGAAATTGGATTTCCATCATGAGTCAAGGCAAGGGATGGTCTCCTTACAGATTCAGATCACTTCTAGCAAGATGATCCAGGATAACACCTATAGGCAACCCTTGGATCCTGCTGGGATGGTCCACACCTAACGTTTGTAGATTAGTTATTCCTGAACAATACGTTTTCCAGCCCTATCAGACCAATCACCTGAGCCATTTAGTCGGCTCTATATCTGAGGTGCCTCGCAATTCATCATCCACATAAGTAAAAATGTCTAGGCTCCATACCATGACAAAACTTCTAGCTAGAAAGAAACGTATGCACTCCCTGCGTTCCTTATACCATTTCTGACTCATACCAGGGTGTGAGGCTCACGAATTAATGTTATACACAAAGCTATGCAACTTAAAGCTGTGCTTTGATCATCACCCACAAGGCCCTGCTTTTCAATAAAAGCTTTGATCATTGCATCTTAGCATGCCACATTGTCAATCCATACCACATCATTGATCATCTACCAATATATAACCTCTAAGCTCGTACATCTCAGAGAAGGGTGTTAAGAAAGAGAATAAATTCTCCGCCACCAAACATATATATATATATATATATATAGCAGAGATCAACGAACACAGTGCAAAATACAACGTCAAACACACAATCCATTTTCATGTTCGTTCTAGGTCTGAACGGAATCGGAGGCACCTTATTCCTCATCCCATATCTCTAATACAAGAGAGAGGCCCTTCCATAACCAGCCGATTTCCAGGTACATTTTAAGCTACCATCACTTATTACCTTGTCTTGGGTGTACGACCCAATAAAGACATCAGCTGCAGCTCAAAAAGATGTGAAGATCCCCGGTCTTCAACCGCCGTCTTCATTATTGACTTTACTTGTCATAATTATTATTTAGAATAGGTAAAACCCAGTCTTTCTAAATAACTTGTGTATCTTTGTAATCACGTGTCAAGATAACACTCATTTCATTCCACTTCAGGATATTCTTTTAACTAAATATCTGCTCTCTTTAGAAAACGGTTCTCAATAACTTTATTGGAGATAAATTCTTAAATCTCAAAAGTCATACTTCAATGATTAACCCAATATTAAAAATTAATCTTATCTTACTTGGGTTAAAGCACAACTGCTATTTAAAAGTCTTGTTCACTGTAAACCCCAAAATGCTATTTTCCTTAATTATGGACTCTTTCAAAACTTCCGATTTGATTTAATAAATTTGGGAGAACTTTCTAATTTTTTTTCCTATGAAATCCTACCTTTTTATGGTTGGGGTCAAGAACAATACTTCTAAAGATATCATTCACAATGAACCCCAAATTAATTTACTACGCTCATATGCTAAATTTCGCCGTAATTGCTAAAGTGGGAATTTTAGACAAAAATAACATTTGTCGTTCAAATCATGGAATATCAAACCCAAACTCCTTCCAAATCACTTATTATGATTTATCATAATTTATTTATATTTTTAATATTTTTATTAAGGCCCTTACAGTCGGTTTCCAATATCGGCCACCGAACTGCACCCATAAAAACCTTTTCCAAAACTGATTTGGATATAATTTAAGATTTAACCGTCCAAATTTAAACCACTTATATTCATTTGAAAGATATTTTCAATACGAACCCAACGATTCCTGTTTAAGGAGAATTCGGCAGTCGGACCTCCCGCTACGTCAATTCTAAGTTACGAGTTGACGTTAGCGAACTATCGCTGTACGACGCATTCTATTCAAGCCCGTATCGATTTTATAATTTATAAACAAATTGAAGCATTTCAAAACTCCTTTATTTAATGAGATGAAATCATTTCAGCCGTTTAATATCCCAATTCAAATATTTCACCATTTGTTCATATTTTATATTGTTCTAAAGAATAAAATAATGTTATTTTTCGAAAGTTCTCCATTTACGCCCAAAATTTCCTTACATTCATAATAAAAATAAACGAGAAACTTCCGAAAGAAATTCTCTTCACAAACATTTGCTATGTATCCAAACTGAACTTCACTTTGAAAAGATACTATTCATTTAAAATTCAAATACTTTGCATAGCCAAAAGTGTAGTAAAAATCCTTCAAAATCATTCGTCACAGTTACAAATATTCATCTATATTTTGATATAAACGTGTCCATCCAAAATCGTACATTGACTTTATTTTCGGTTTTTACCTCATATTTTTATATTATTACTATAGGCCATTTATCCTGAATTGGAATGAAATTCAACCAAATATATAACATCCAATGTGCATTTTTTCCTTATACAGGCTTCAATATAATTTATGGATGTTAATCTTGCTTGTTTGACTAAACGATTAACATGCAAACTACAAACCAGGGAGATGTGTAAATCAAAATCATCCCCAGACGCGTGTGAGGTTTCCAACCATCAAACAATTATTTGATGAATCGTTCATTTCATCACATTGATTTTTTATTGAAATAGGTGAACATAAACAAGTCGTTCAACTTGTAAATGTATTTTAATTCCAATTTCATTAATTACTACAAACGACATGACATTTTTGTCAAATCAATTTATTATTTTTAATTCTCATCCATATCAGAACATAACCAATTATTCAATGCCATTTACGGCGCCACAAGTGTCCATCCACGGAGTATGAAATGCGAGTGCCACATATTCATACAACGCTTCTAATGCAAATGATTTGTGAAGAGTTCATGTGTTGAACTCGAAAAGGGGTATTACAGGCAATGGGTAATCTAACTACATGAAAATTCTACATGTCATTCTAATTGTAACATGATACAATTTCTAACTTGCAACTTAATAATTCTCATCACTTTACTTAGAAACTTAAATGCATAACTAATTAACTTTTCTTGACTAATCAAACTACTCTAACACTAATTAAAACAATAATCTCTCACCCTAGCCATCAGAAAACCATATAATATAAATACTGATCTTCTGGTGCTCGCTACCGCCTAAAAATCTCGCTTTTTTGACTTGGAATGTCTTCAAACTCCACGGAAACTTCCGTATACCTTCCGACAAGTGAATGAAGCAAGAAATGAAGCAGCTTTGGCTAATTGGAGCTTCTGTGAGTTCAAACTCCCGCTGTCCGGAAATGTGAAGAGGCCTAGAATGCTCTACAAGTTGTCTCGGAGCACATAGGGTTTACCAAAGAGGAGCTAAGGGTAGTATGTGAGGCTAGAGTCTTTAAATGAAGCACCTTTTCATGTCATGAAGCAAGGAGAAGAAGAAAAGAGGAGAGAAGAGGGGGTTTGTGCACAGGCCCAACCCTGGCATAGGCCACCTAGGTGGTGGTTTATGGACTCGGACCAGGAGGAGAAGGAGGAAGGAGGAGGGGCCTCAAACTTTTGGTATTTTAATTAAAACTGATTTAATGTACTAATGTGAAGTGTCTATGGTCTGGCGGTAACATGTTTGACTCCTTGGCTTGTAACCAGGGTTCAATTCAAAAAGTATGTATTGTTGCTACACAGTTTTATTTTCCCAAATTCCCGAAGCAAGTGTTGTAGCTACACATTTTTATTTTCCACGATTTTTTTTGCCTAATTTTCTCAGTTTCTATTCAATATCATGAATGAAAGACAGTTTCAATTTGAGAAACTCAATTTAGTCGAACATGAAGTGGTAATGGTGCAGGCATCATGCTTAAATTTTGGGCCTCGAAATATCTTTTGGCCTAGTGCCCCTATTTGTCTAGGGCCGTCACTAGCTGCGCACATGTGTAGAGGGTCTGACATATGGGGTAGCATAGAGGGGTGCGGTTGGTAGGGGGTGCTAGTGTTAGGGTTTAGGGGAGGCCATTAATGAGGAAAGAAAGCAATGAAGAGGAAGAGAGAAAAGTGGGAGGACGAATGGAGAGAAAGGTTTTAAGTAGGAATTCTATCTCTCTCTCTCCCTCCAACTGCTCGACTGCAAATGATCTTCGTTGGCTATAAATTTTCGGCACAAGAAAATACACGGAATTAAAAATCCAACGAATCAAGTTTCGTCGAATTCCGAGTTCATTTGATCTTCTAATCAAATTCTCAATTATGCTCAAATAAGCGCAAAAAATGCGATTTTAGCGTACCTTTTCTTCTTGTATGCCCAAATGGCAAATCCATAAATAATGAAACTTAGGATTTTTCCATTATTTGTCGATACGAAAAGGGAAAGAAAAGTGAAATCTAATTCCAAGATCGTCTCATCAACATTCCTTTGTAAACGTTCATCGCGAAATTTGAAACTCAATAATGGTTTGCTATCCTGAATCCAACAAAATTGGTCTCGTCGAATTCTGAGCTTGCTATCAAAATTTCACTTTTTAAGGGCTATGCGATGGTTTAAAAATCAAAATATCAAATTCCAGATTTATAAATTAATTTTACAATTTTACCGAGTTCATTTTAAGTCAAATAAAATATAAAAACTAATTTTGAAATTATACACAAATTTTATTTAGCAAAATAGTCAATTTATCTTCAATATTCATCAAAATAACTTAAATTAAATTGGTCATGAAATTCCAGGTTGTTATAGTGGTTTAGCAATTGCTGTTAGAATGAATTAAGAAAACATTGGTGGATTGCCTTGACCTTTGAGACATAATCAAAAAGACTGAAACAAAAGTTATACCATTAATAATAAAGGTAGCAACTCTTATCTGATACACTTATTCAATACTATATATATTAATTTGTTCTTTGATTGGGGCCCTTTGATTATAGGAGTGTTGTTCGAGATGGGCGTTAGTTACGGCTATGTGTTACCACCAGTCCAGGGGTGCAAATTAGTGGAATCCTACCCTAGGTATTGCCTCGGGTACTTTATCATACTTTAATGGTAGAGTCCCTACAAATTTATTAACACTATCGTATCACAATGTATCCCTATCCGCCGACGTGGTGTGTTATATGCAAACTATATGACAACGATATAAACGTTGCAAGGATAATAACGGTAATCCCGCTTATAGTATTTTCAATAGTATATTTACTATAGACACTTTTATAAAAGCATATTGTACTATATGATACCTAATTTAATGGATCATTAAAGAATGAAATCCTAAACATTCTTTAAGTTACGTGTGCATTTTTTTGAGCATTTCATTTAAGCATTTCACTTGAGTTGATTTACTGTTAAGAATGTTAATCCTAACTCGAGTGTTTTGTTTTTGACTTTATGCTTGGGTCAGACTAAGGAGTTTAGCTTTGGCAATTCATATTTTGGGAGTTAGAGATATATTGGAGATTCAGCTTATTATATATCTTTTATTGCTATCTTAGTGATTCTCATTCTATTTCTATCATTTTCTTATGTATTAGGCTGTTAAGTATCAGAGATTTCTGATGTATTATTTTATGACTTTGATATTATGAACCTTGTTTTGAGATTTTTGTATTTAGTAGCTTCATGAACTGCTATATTTATTATTCCATTGCGAGTTATTCTACTATTTTGTATCTATGATCTATCTATTTCTATGATTTGATTTTATTAAATCACATAGTCAAAGCAATCTGTTGTTTCAAACATTTAAGTTGGATTTATTATTGGCTTGAATATTACAAGAAGGTAGGTCGTTACATTCAGTATCAGAGTTTTGGTTTAATCAATAACCTTAGCTTATGGGGTCTAATCTCATAAGAGATAAGGCAGTGATAACCTAGAATTAGTGAAACCAATCTCAGAATCTTTCTTTAGAGAGTGCACTTTGAATGGTATAAATAGTTTCAAAAATGGTTTTAAAGGATTTTAAAAGGATTTTCGATATAAAATTTGTTTTAAAATATAACCTTTTCTAAAGGTTCCTACCTTTGAATTATAGTTAGGTCTCTTCAATTAGGATTCCCTTAGTTAAATCTTAATCTTTGTTCTAAATCTGTGTCTTAGGAAATTTATAATCGATAGCATTTGAAATCCTTAATATTCTTCAACTTATGTTGATTAGGATATCCAACTTCGTAGATTTCTGTTTGTTAGGTTCTTTCATTGGTTTAGTTTGTAAATCATGTTTTGGACTTATCTTTGAACTAACTAGATTAATAATGGAAGGGATTTTAAGTATAATTAATATTAAGAATTAATGGGAAAATGTAAATGTTTTAAAAATTAGGGTAATAATCAATTAGGATATTTATTGGTAAAATAAGCATTTAAAAGGTAATATATATTAAAAACCCGAAATAATATACTAAATGAATCTATACTAATAAGACTATGGGATAGAACTTAAAACATGGTGATTTGAAATTTGTTAACTCTGTTTTATGTCTAATAAGGATGAAATATTAAATTGGTTTTGAGTAAAAACAATAGTAATACTAATATGTATATAAATAAGAATAATTTGCATATACATAAGTACAAAATATTAATATTGTAGTTAATGGGGTTATAGGGAAGAAAATTCATTTTGAAAGGGGTCGTAGAGAAGGTGATCCTTTAAAGCCTCTTTTGTTTAATCTAGCTGTTGACGTTTTCACCAAAATTATTAAAAGGGCAGAGAGGAATAGTGTTCTAGATTATGTAGGAAATGAGGTTCTTGGTAATGAATTATCTATACTTCAATTTGCTGACGATACTCTTTTATTTTCCTCTCATTTACCCAAACATATTATTGCATTAAAATTTATTCTTTATGTTTTGAGATGCTTTCTGGACTCAAAATTAATTTTGATAAAAGTTCCGTTATGGTTCTTAATGATCTTATAATGTTGAGAATCAAGTTGCAAACACTTTGACCTGATTTACAATGAGATTCTCGTTTGATTAGGGTTTTTAGATTAGGCCATCAAAACTCAAGCATGATGAATGGGTGATTATTATTGATAAAATTAATAATAGACTATCTAGTTGGAGTAACATATTTTTATCTAGAGTTGGTAGGTTAGTGCTTGTTAACTCTGTACTAACTGTTATCCCTACGTATTGGACAACTGTTCACCATTTTCCTAAATGGGTGATCGAAAAAATAAATACGATTAGGAGTAATTTCCTTTGGAGTGGAGAAAACATTTGTAGAGGAAACAAACGTTTGGTTAATTGGGAAGTTTGTTGTAAACCCAAGAAGGATGGGGGATTTGGGTTTATAAATCTTTATAATTTTAACTCTTTGTTGTTAGCTAAATAGTTGTAGAGATTTAGAAATCCAGAAGTGTCGGCAACTTGGAAACAAATTGTAACTAAATTTTATTATGATTGGGACAAAATTATATTTGATATTAGGACTAATAGATTTTCTTCTTTTTGGAATTCCATTTTGATTTATATTGATTTTTTAACTTAGGTATTAATTTGATTATCCATTCAGAGGATATTACATATTTTTGGCATGATTCTTGGATTACTCGAGTGCCCCTTAAAATTGAATTTAAAGAACTTTTTGATAAGTGCTGCTTTAAGAATGCATTGATAAAGGAAGTTTATAGAGAAAATTTAGACCCCCATAAGAATTTACATTTAAGGATATTATAGATGGTTTAGTGCTTAGGCAATCTTCCTTATTACAAGCTAAGCTAACAGTATATCATATAGATAATAATAGTGATAGTATTTTTTTGGGTCTAGATAAGAGTCTTAAGTACTCTTCTAAATCTATGTATAAGTTCCTTAATTTTTCAAGCATTTCGAACATAAAATTTCAATTTATTTGGAAGGCAAATGCTCCGCCTAAAGCTAAATTTCATATGTGTCTGATTTTTCATAAGAAATTAAATACAGTAGAGCATTTAAGAAAGAAAATATTAATTTTGAGTCTAAATGTTGTTTTTGTAATCGTATTGATGAAAATGTTGATCATTTATATTTTCCTTATGTTAAAATTTACTATATTTTAAATATGGTTTTAAGAATTTTTGTTCTTAATTTTTCTACATAATTTTATGAATTATGCTTTTTACTGGAATTATTTTAGATATGATTTTAATTTAAAACATACATATGTACTTGATACCTTAGTAATTATTATATGTTGGTTTATTTGGTTTGATAGAAGTCAGAGAATGATTCATTCTGACTCGAATACTATAGATAAATTAATTATTAGAATTGTTTCTTTTTGTTTAGATCGGTTGTCAAACCCTTACTATAAGATAATTAGGAATCCTATGTTTGACAGATATCCAATTAAGGTTGGAAATAATTTATACTTATTTTTTAGAATTTCAAAGCATCTTAGTTTTAATAGAATTTGTATTTGTAATTGATACCTGATATAGTGAGTCATATAGCTATCTCTGCCTTTATTATGACATTGTGTTAAAAACACACACACACACACGTATACATATATACGTGTGTGTTGGTTGCTTCCTTTTTGTTTAATCTTATTTCAGGTTATAGGCTGATTGATTTTTGTTGAGGAGCTTATTGGAGATTAGTTCTAGAGAGTTATTTCTTTTATTATGTATACTATTCATTTGTATTTTTATAGTGACTATTGTATTATTTAGGAGTAGATATATTTCATTATTGAGTGGTGGCATTGCCGGAACTCAATTTTGAAATATGATGGGCGGTGGTTTATCCGAAGCTAATCCATCTATATCCTATACTCATGTTCACAGTATAAATTAGATTGTATATAATTTCGGTTACCTACCAGACATGTTGGTAGCTATTGCCACTTATATATATATATATATGTGTGTGTGTGTGTGTGTGTGCGTGCGCTCTCTCTCTCTCTCTATCTCTTCTTTTTAGAGGATCACACATTTTTTCTTTCAAAACAAGAATAATTCTAACTTATAATATATGGTTGTTTCAAAAAGTTGCAAAGAAATATATGTTTTGAAACTTAATGATAATGTATTAAGTACATATACAAATGAGAATATTAGTGTGATGATTTTTGAAGGAATGATTTTAATGAAATCAGAAATTTTATGAAATGGTTTTAAAGATAATAATAAACTTCCCTTTTATACATAATAGTAAGCAAGATATTTTGAAATTGAGAAAGCTAAGTCAAATAGGCATATGAAATGTAGATTTGATTTTGAATGAATATAATTAAAATACTAGTTGAATTACAAAGCTTAGTTTATATAGTTTTGAAAATTATAAAGAACGAAGACTTAAATATATATATGTATATATATATATATATAATAAATAAACCAAACTAATGAGGTTAACTAGGCTTTATATGCATAATATTAAGCAAGTACCGACCCTAAGACATGATAGGAATTAATGTTTACTTAAATTGATTTAAAAATATAAATTAATTTTGAATCCAGGAAAAGTTTGAAATAAATATTAACTAAAATCCAAAAATCTGGCAACATTAAGGATAATAGAGGAATAGTGATATGAACCAAATTTAATAGAACTAAACTGAATATAAAATTATAGTTAGTATGTTGAGAAGAAATATTTATGTGAATCTAATGTAATAGGATTGAACTGAATACGAACTTAGTAATATTTTAATTTGTAGATAGAAACTTAGTAATATATTTTTGATATTAAGACTTACAAAATATCAGATTTTAATTGCAAGATTAAGGATGATTTAATGTATGAATTAGAAGTGATAGCTTAAGTGAAATATTATATAAGTTAAGGAACCATATATTATATATAATTGAGAAATGTTATATCATCTCTCTTGTAATTACAAAGTGGCTATACTTGAATATATCATATAAGTCAAAGGTATAAAAAAATTAAATTAGTAGGAAGATATATAAAGTTTCCCTATTTGAAATTTTGTAATAAAAAGATGTTTTGAAATATATTATTTACATTTGAAAATTATATTATTTTTTTAAAAGAAAAGTTTCAAGTATTTAGTTAACACTAAAATTGGTCTATCAAATACATAGTGATTTGGGTATATGTCTGGTCAACGTATATGTTGAATTCTAAAAGTACAAGATAGATATAGAGTTGCACTTTAGTCGCTTGGAAATGATTCTGATGATGATTAAAGCATCATCAATATTTATTTTCAGGTTTCGAATGATATATATATATATAGTGCCAGTTGCAATGTCGAGGGGATATTTAAAAACTATTTTAAAATGTTGGAAATATTTAAATGTATTTCATAATATTAGTCTAAATAAGTTAACAAATATGTTTAACTAGATTTTACATATATATATATTTGTTGCTTATTACTATTTCCCTGACTCTTCCTTTTTAGGGACGAAAAGGTTTTAGTAGGGAGATTGTAATAACCTGAATTTTATATATTTTTAAATAAACAATTTAATAGGAATTTTTATTTTTATTTTTATTTTTGAAATTCAATATTTTTTGAATTATGTGAAATAAATGAGTTGATTTCTATGTATGAACAAAAATAAGTATAGTCTGAGTAATGAAATTAAATAATTGTCAAACTGGAATGTAACAATTAAACTAACTCAATTTTGTGTTATTTGAATTTAAGTAAACTCATAAAAATTAAATTTAAAATAACATATTTGAATTCCTTAGTATTTTAATTTACCCAATCTATTTAAAAAGAAAATTTTCCAAAACATCCAGTTTAGATTAAAATTGGCTAAAATTTGAATTCAAGCTGAAAATTAAAAAGTTTTTAAATTAAAAATTTTATTTTTTTGGTGAATCTACATTTAATTAAAAATATCCATCATTTTCCATTTCATTAAAATTTGATTTTGTTTATTTGGAATTCGTGCTTTAACTGTAAGAACACGAATAACAGATGGCAGTTGCCATGTGTGTACTTGCATATTTAGTTTGTGTCTTATCAGTACCTTCCATGCTATCTTACTGACATTTATACTTGTATTGAATTTAAATGGGTGTATTAAATTTGTGGCGAAATCTTTTTTTATGTTGTCACTTAATATTCTGTAACTTCTTTCTCTAGTAAATAAAAATTTACGTAGCCTCCTCTGCCTTCTTCATTTTACCAAAAACTCCTCAATCTCCTCTCTTCCCTTTTCTGAATCTAGATCTCCAGCTTAATTCAAAGAAAATAAATCCTCAAATCAAACCACAAAAAAGGAAAGGAATCAATGCATATATATTTTCTCTCTCTCCACAAGTTGTAACAGTTGCAACGTATCTTTCTTCCTCGTTCATAATAAAATTGCTTCCCCATGTTCACAAAAAACACAAGCCTCCCCCTGACCCATCATCAACACCAACCCACTCCTCCTCCTCTATTCATCTCCAATCATCGGACCGTGACCTCCCTAATACCTTACGATTTAGAGAATCACACCCAGTATTTTCAAAAAAAAATCATCACTAGAAAACCTATTCTGACCATCGCCGCCATCTGAGTTGCCACCGCCTCCAATGCTACCGCGCCCTACTAGCTCCTCTTCGACGCCATGCCTCAGCCCTGGCTTCCATCCCAGGCTTTAAAACCCATACCCCATTTTAAAAAAAAAAGAAATGAAAAACCAAACACCTAGCCTTTCTTTTGCATAACCTGTTGCACTTCCCCAGGCCTCTGGCCACCGTTGACACCCTTTGTACCCCGAGCCTTACTATGTTAAGTGCAACGTCGGTTGTATGTGTGTTGTGTCAAGTTGTTGTATGGTTTGTGCTGTATGAGATTAAAAGAAAATTGTAGTGAAGTGGTAATTCATGAGAATGGTGAGTGTGAGGTCTAGTATACGATTCGGGTAGCCGCTGGCTGGAGAATTTATTTCTAGGTTGCAATATTTTATGTAGTATATGTATATTTTGCTCCATGTATATATGTATATAATAAGAGGCGTTGATTTGGAATTGTGGTTAGGGCTTGGCTTGATTGTCTTGATTTATCACGGTGGAATTTGATACAAGTTAGTAGTTTGATTGGATTGTGCTTGCTCGTGTCGTGTTAGCTTCTGCATCTGTGTTCGTATCAGCCTAGGTCATCTTCTTTTTAATTTACCACGCAAGGTGACAACCCTCACTTATGATTAACATTTTCATTTCGTGAATTGACACCCATTTGAAACATGTGAAATGTTAGGATTGCTTTAGAAACCCTGTTTTTTCTATTATATATTAGTACACATATGGCACACACACTTTTCACATATATGACACGAACTATTTGCAAGTGATGTTTGATTATTGCGATATATTATGATGCATGTGTTCTATTTGTAGTATTATATTTATTTGTTCTCACACTACATATTCCCTATAGAATTGTAAAATCATCATGGGTTGAAATGATGTATACCCAAATCACTGTATAGATTTAGGAATCAAAACTAAACGTTTTGGGATACATGTTAAAGTGATATTTATCATGAAATTTTAATTAATCAGATTGAAAATTATACAAGGACACTGTTGGTCTATTTTGATTTTTTTCTCGAATTAGTAATATATTCTGGTTTAATAAAATTATTTCAGAAATTTAAGTTTAGAACTTTATTTAAACCAATATTTTATAATTTCATAAAGCATTAAATTCAGAATAGATGTTATAAAATTTTAACTTGTAAGTTAATATATGTTTTTAAAATATAAATTTTAGAATATAAATTATAATATTATTTATTTTAAATTTGAAATAATTTAGTTTAATTTATAAATAAATAAATAAAAATTTTAATATATTTAATTTTTAATTATTATTTAAAATTTAAAATTATATTAAATAAATATAGATTTAATAAAATATAAGTATATATAGGTTTAAAGATAAGTGAGAAATTAACGATAACTTGATTTGTTTAAAAGACTTAATTAAAATGAAAATTTTCAAGTTAAGATAAACTGATTTTAAGAATAAATTTTCAAGTTAAGATAAACTGATTTTAAGATGTGAATTTAAATAATGAATATGTTTTATGAATTAATTATAATCATAAGACTTATAAATTGATTTGATAATAATTCATTAAGTAGGTATTATGAATCTAAGAGTAATTGAAGTTAAAAGATTATAATCGATTAAATTGAAATTTTACATTTAATTATATGAACTTTGTAAGATGTGATATAAAGGTAATATTGTGAATCAAAAATAAAATAACCAACTTAAATACTATTTTGAAATAAACTGAACTTAAGAATATATTATTTAAATTTTAAATTGATTTGAATTGAAAATTTGAACATCTAAACTGATAATAAGTTAAACTTTTGAATTTTGGGTATGTGGTTCGATTTAGAATAAGTCAGATTATTAAAAAAAAATATTACCATATATTAAAATAATTTAAATTATACTATTTAAAGTAACTATTAATTTTTTCTATTTTAATGTAACTATTTCATATTTAACTTAACCATTATACCTTCTACTACTATTTTAGTTATGTTATTTTTCTTAAATTTAACTATCATATAATTTATATTTATTTTAAATCAAATTATTTTATATAAACATACTTATTTTAAATATAACTACGTTATATCCTATTAACTATTTTAATAGAGTGGTTACCAATCCGAGCTATTAAACCCGAAATGTTTAATATAAGAATTGTTAAAATAATGACATTTGAGATATAGACATGTGAAATAAAAATATTATTTTGTAAATAAACCATTTTGTAAATATGAAATCTGAATATTTGAACTTATTCAATAAGCAATAGACCTAATACGATTTATGAAATTCAAATATTTGAATGTAGTTATTTTAATATAAATCTATATTGCTATTATTTGATTTTTGATATTTTTAATATAATTTCAAATATAAATAACCACGGTGCAAAACAAGAGTTTGGTTGTTAAAGAGATCGGAGTCGGTATTATCATACTCTATGTCAATAATAATATCAATTTAACAACTTTGCACATACAGGAGAATCCAAAATGAAGTAGGTTGATTTTGTGAGCGCTATTGAAATGAAGTAAGAGAACGATGGCGGATAGCCTTAACATTCAGATCATAATTTAAATGATAAAACATGAGTTGTACCATGATTAATAAAGGTGGAACCTCTTATCGGACGCACATGTTCGAGATCATACCTATTAATTTTTGATTTGATTAGGGCCTTTTAACTATGGGAGTGTCGGCTGAGGTGATTGTTAGTTGCGGCTATGCTTTAACGTCGGTTCAGACATGAAAATTAATAGAACCATGTCCTAGGTATGGCCTGTGTGCCTTGTCATATTATTCTAATCTAGCCTCGTAAGATTTGGATTTAACCTTGTCGTGTCATGGGGCATTCCTATCCATCAACGTGCTAGTGTGTTATGTGCAAACTGTACGCTAATGGTATAAATTGTGTAAACTTAATAATGGTAATCCTGCTTACGCTTTTTTCAATAGTATATTTACCACAGGCACTATTATAATAGCGTATTGTATTATATGATATCCGGTTTAACGGATCCTTAAAGAATGGAATCTCAAACATTCTTTAAGTCATTTGTGAATTTCATTTGAGCATTTCACTTTAGCTAATTTACTATTGAGAATGTTAATCCTGACTTGAGTGTTTTATTTTTGACTTTATGCTTGGGTCAAACTGAAGAGTTCATCTTTGGCGATTCATCTTTTGGGAGTTGGAGGTCTATTGGAGATTCAACTTGTTATCTATCTGCTATTGCTATCTTAATTTTTCTGTCATTTTATTTCTATCATTCGCTTATGTACTAGGCAGTTATGCATCTATGATTTTTTGACATGTTATTTAATGACTCTAATGTTATGTATCTTGTTTTTAGATTTTTGTATTTAATAGTTTCACGAACAAGTAAGTTTATTATTCTCTTGCGAGTTATTTTTCTATTTTGTATTTGTGATCTGTTTGTGTTGCATGTTTTGATTTTATTAAACCTTATAGTTAAAACAATCTGCTTTTCGAACAATTTGAGTTGGTTTTATTGTCGACTTGAATGGTACGAAAAGGAAGATCGTTACCAGGAGAGTAGAAAATGGAATTCATGTAAAGTGGATATCATAATATCACACTGATGAAAATGTGAATTCGTCAATTCTATTTTCCAATAAATTGGTTATCACTTTATTTTTTTTCCATATGGTTGTATGATTTTGAATTTCAATTTTTTTGTTTCATATTTGGTTTCTTTTTAAAAAAAATCATATTTGTTTTTTTTTCGGTTTGTTTATAATACAGTTAAGACCATATTTCATGTTTATTTATGTGGTTTACTTTTTACATCATGTACTGCTCCGCTGGGTTTAGAATTAATACACGAAATTCCTCATATTTAAAATGATGGAAAGGCCAAGTAATTAATGACTCCAATGTTAAAACAATGAGAAATGGCTACTACTACAAAACGTAAGCGGGTATTATTTTGTGGAAATTAGGGAGACATCATTAAAATATAAAAACAAATGTAACGTGGATCCCTCCTTAAGTTTCCATTCAAAGTGGGTCCATATATTACTTTAACAACATTGTTTCATGATTTTTTGCGCTTCTGAGTAAATAAATAAATAATTCAATTTTCTTTAAATATTAACAAAAGGTTTCCATTTTTTTATAGAAATGTCTGCAATTTATCTGAATAAATGCAGACATTTCTGGAATTATTCATATAGTACGTTGTAGGTACTGAAAAAAGGAAAAACATGTGCAGTAAAGTCAACACTTATTGTAAACAAGTGCAGACATGTCTACAACTATTTTATAGTACATTGTAGACATGTGTTAGTATATGGAAAAATTACAGACTTGTCTGCAATTTTTACAAATAATTGTTTTTTTTTGCATTTTTACTGAAAATCAAATATTTTTCATTTGTATGCAATTTTCATCATTTTTGATGATTTTTCTGCAAGAATGTGATGCTTAAATAAGTGTAGATATTGAGTTTGAAAGTTTGAAGCAAATCAACAAAAATTGCATGAAAGCCAATAATATTTTATATAGTTGGAGTGACGTTCGCAATTTTTTGAAAAATTGCAGAATTTCGCTGTAATATGAATTTATTAAAGCTTTTTTCTTACAAAAATATGAACATGATTATTGTTATCACCAAAATTAACACCGAGACAGTCTATCATTGAAGGGGTAATGAACCGTCACTTGCATAAGAGAACAGTCCAAAAGCGAGGCAGCCGTCACCATCAGCAATGATGGGAGTTAGAAGCTGATGAAAAAGGGGAAATATCGATAGGGTGACTCCGACACACAAGGTAGTCAACGGAAGCCCAAATCCAAAGGGAACTTGTAACCACGAGCTAAGGGAAGCGAAAGGGGAATTGACATTAACTTGCTTAATGTCAATACAAAGTGGAACGAAAGTGTCAAAGGAAAGAGGAGCCTTCCGAATGCCAACTACCGAGACCCCAGTTTGATGGTCATTGAGAGGCAACTTAACATACAACCAGTAAAGCACTGAAAGACCCCCTCTAGAAAGCTGAAGCCCACTTCAGGGGTCAACCGAAAGGCAAGTCAAAGCTTCTAAGAGAGACAATCTGTCCTCAATAACTTGCTTAGTGTCGATACCGAAAGGGGTGACAACAAGGGAAACTTAAGTATCTGAAGCATTTAGGCAAACCACACGGAGAATTAATAGCAAGACCGAGAGCTTATGACCAAAAGCTTTTAACCAAAAGCCACTCCTAAAGCTATCAATACCAACAGGCTTGGTATCGATACAAAGGAGATTGAAATAACATCAAAGAGGAGCTTCTAAACCCGAGACCGTCCTTCCGAGAGCCGAGACCAACATCCTAGAAGCTATATCACATCCACCGGCAAGGCCAGAGGAGCGGGCGAGAACCAAAGCAACCGGAACCAGAAGGAAAAGCGCCTGACAGAGGCTTCTGCTTGCCCAATGGCAAAAGGGCTCCCGATTTTCTATAAATAAGACCCTAGGGTTCTCATTTTTGAGGTCGAATTCTCATTTCTCATTGTTGTACTCTTTTCTTCTAGAGGAAACCTAATTTCTAAATTGATTTGGGGATTTCTATTGTAATTACTTATGTACTCCAAATCAAAGATAAATAAAGAGCGGATCAACACTTGGAACATTTGTTATGAGCTTCTTATGAGTTTTCTTTGTTATTTCCTACACAATATACCTTATGCTTCCTATATTGTCTCGGTTTCCTACACAAGTTTAAACCCTTTCGCAGAGTTATTGCAAAACCCCTTCCTACAAGCCATTTATCCTTCTATCGAGTGTTGTGCTTAAGGAACCCTTGTCCTAAGATAACTGTTGACTCTTAAGTCGCTTAAGCGTGATGCTGACCCCTTTGAGGGAAGAGTAACTAATCTTTTGTACTTCAAACCTTGATATGTAGGAAATGGTGAACTAACTCAAGCTCGTGGAAGCTAAATAACCATGTTTTCCCCTTAGATCCATCTCCGTAGACCTATCTTCGGCGTTGACGAAAAATATCGTTAACATTTTGGCGCTAGAAGGAGGGCCTGAACCTCCGACCTTATGGTTAACAGCCACATATCTTACTGTTATGTTCCGTCCCAGATTGGACTAAGCTTTGAAGAAGCAGAAATCATGAATAGAAGGTCTCTACGAGTAACTAATAAGTTTGACATGGTTACATCAAGTATTAATAAGCCATTGGCGGTCAAGAGGGTTAAGTTAGAAACCTTGCACATTCAAGATAAGAAAAGAGATGTATAACCGTATGATCCTTATCATTGGAGCATTAACCTTTTCCATTTGGGACCAAACCCGATCTTTTCCCCAAGCATTTCTATAACAGAAGAGTATAAATCCTTTCTTCGTATCAAGGAGGCCATCCAAACAAAGGCTTAGGGAATGATATTTGAGAAAAGGATTGAGAAAGGTTCCGATTACCTTGTCACAAAAGAGTTTAAGAAGGTTACGTCCTTGTCCCAGGGCACAGCTAAAAAAAAGTTAAAAAACAAAGAAAAGACAATGGAATCAAGTAATAAAATGGATAAGTTCCAACATGTGACGACAGCCCACAGCCCCTGCACTAAACACATGAAATGGCATAGGAATTTTTGGTTTAAACATGCTAACTTAAATCATAGGGTGTTTCATATGAAAATGGACTTACCAAGGTATAGATATATGGTAAAAAACTTGAATTTGGTGAAAAACATGATCAAACATTCATATACTTCATTGAATCCATGCGAGAGATGCAAATCACTCACCAATTCTCCAAATCAAAGCAAAAACAAAGAATTAAAATTCCAAACAGCAAGTAATTCGAACCAAACCCCTTGATCCAATGAATTCCCACTATGAATGATGTAGAGCTAGCCTCCAATGGTGTAGATCTTCGATTTCCTTCCTTTAAATCTTGTTTTTGATGGTGGAAAGGTGTTAGAGGAAGAGGAACATAGGCCACCAAATGAGAGAATAGAGAAACTAAACCATTTCCCATATCTCTTACCTCCTACTTATAGTTTCCACCAGCCCACTAATGGGCCTCTACAAATCAGCCCATTAAGGCTCCCAAAACCTGAACATCCAACTGCAAAACCTTAAAACAACGATTCCTCCCAAACCGCTGAGCCAAATCTTTAATGTAACCACTCTACGGAAAGGCAATCATCATTTCATTTCCAATGGCACAAGTCTCACCACCTGATTCGACCCAAGTAAAAAGTTTTTCCCTGTATAAGACTGACAGGGGAAAATGGTCACAAAAAAATTGGTAAACATTATGGACTTGTCTCACATCTTCATAAACAACATATTAAAATATGGGAATGATCCAATCCTCAGGGAATAAAATAAAAATATTTCATGATCCTTCTATACGTAAAATGCGGGTTGTTAAATTCTTCCTCCCTTAAGAATTTCGCCCCCGAAATTCCAAGCAAACACAAGCAACCACAATAATTCTGCATGCTTATCATCCATGAGAAGACAATTCTATCATCCAAACTAGCAATCATTAAGCCATGCATCCATAGCCTTATCCTCGCACGCGAAATTCTATCAAACAACAATAAGATACAATGAAATAACGATGATACGATATCAAAGGGTCCTACCGATGAAGAGTTCTGGATGAGTCGCCCTCATGCTCTCTTCCGTCTCCCACATACAATCGTCGTCATCTTCACTCCATTGTACATTGACTAGCTTAACTGTCTTCCTCCTAAGCTGTTTCGTGTCATTTCCCACAACATGAAGTGGCTTACGAGGTTTTGCAAGTGCAGTTTCTACTTCTAGGTCTTCGTATTGCTCTGGAGGTACCACCTCATTCGAATCATGCACGAACTTCCGCAGAAACAACACATGAGACACATTATGCACACTCGACATTTTCTCTGGTAACTCCAATCTATACGCGAGCTTTCCAATTCGCTCGACCACTGAAAATGGTCCAACAAACCTTGGAGATAACTTTCCCTTATTTTTGAATCGAACCACATGCTTCAACTGAAAAATCTTCATGAAAACCATATTGCCAACGTCGAATTCCAAATACTTTCGACGCTATCCGCATAACTCTTCGGACGATCTTGGGCTGCCTTCATTCATTGCCGAACGATCTCGATACAATCTGAGGTCTCTTTAATCATCTCTGGCCCAAGTATCAACTTATCTCCGGCTTGTAAACAAAAACCTGGAGAATTACATGGTCTTCCGTACAACGCCTCGTATGGTGCCATCCTAGTGCTAGACTGGTAGTTATTATTATATGCAAAGTCAACTAGATGGTCTTCCCTTGATCCAACACACAAGCTCTTATGATATCTTCCAAAACTCGGTTAACCCTCTCGGTTTGACCATCAGTCTAGGGATGATAAGCCGTACCCAACCATAACTCGGTTCCCAAAGCTTCTTGCAAACTTTTCCAAAATCCACTCGTAAACAATGGATCTCGGTCAGTCACTATGCTCTTAGGAATACCATGGAATCGAACTATCCATTTCACATAAAGTTCAACCAACCTTGATGTCACCCTATTTGGTTTGACCGAAATGAATCTTGCACTTTTGGTCAAGCGATCCACGATGACCCAAATTCCTTCATTTCCTGCCCTGGTTCTAGGTAGTCCATCGATATCAGCTTCCACTTCCATGTTGGAATTTCCAATGGCTGAAGCAATCCACTCAACTTCTTCTATTCATCTTTCACCAACTAACAGTTCATGTACTTGGAAATGAACTTTCCATTATCTCGCTTCATCCCTTCCCACTAGTAGACTCGCTTCATGTCCTTGTACATCTTATTACCACCGGGATGAATTGTCAACTTCGAGTGATGACATTGTCTTAGAACCTCATCTCTCAATCTGTCGATATCAGGAACAACTAGTCGCCCTTGCTTTCGAAGCCAACCTTCTCGATCGACTTCAAACTCTTTATTCTCTGGTTATAACTTCTAGATAAACTCGAAAAGCTCCACATCTCGCTTTTGGCTATCGCCAATCCTTTCGATGAGAGTAGGTCTTATCGATAAGCTTGCCAAAATTTCAGGTTCCAATTCACACCTTGACCTGAAATCGAATCTTGCCAAATACTCGAGGCTCTTCCATTCCGAAAACATCGCTCCCAAACTTGCGTGTCTTTGACTCAACACATCTGCAACTGCATTACCCTTACCAGGATTATAGACTATACCAAAATCATACGATACTAGAAACTTTAACCATCGTTGCTGCCAAAGATTCAAATCCTTTTGGGAGAAAAGATACTTCAACGAATTGTGATCCACGAACAACTCGAATCGAACTCCCAATAGGTGATGTCTCCACATCTTCAGAGCAAACACAATCGCTGCCAACTCCAAATCATGAGTTTGATAATTCCTTTCATGCGGCTTTAGCTGTCGACTCGCATAAGACACAACCTTATCCTTTTGCATAGCACTGCTCCAAGCCTAGTACCACATGCATCGGTTTTTACTACCATCTCTTCATTCCCATTTGGAATGGTCAACACAAGAGCACTCGTCAGTCTCTCCTTCAGGATCCTAAATGCCTGTTCACACTTTGCATCCCATGTGAACCCTTGGTTGTTCTTTGTCAATCCTGTCAATGTTGCAACTATCTTGGAGAAATCCTTGATACACCGTCGGTAATAACCAGCCAACCCAAGGAAACTTCTCACATCCGTCGCATTCTTAGTTCTATCCCAGTTCTTGATGGCTGCTACTTTATCGAATCAATCGTTATTCCATTCCCAGAAACAACATGGCCTAAGAATCTCACTTCGCTCTTCCAGAAGTGGCATTTCGAAAACTTAGCTCTTAGCTGAAGCTTTCGTAAGATTTCCAACACAACTCTTAAGTGCGTCTTATGTTCTTCCTCGTTCCGGGAGTAAACTAGAATATCATTGAAACGACCCAAACTTGCCCTGTAACAACCCGAAAATCTGGGCCAGTTTAAATTTTTTATTTTTGCAATTTTAGCGAATTTTGAACATTTAAAATGAATAATTTTAAATAATAACGACGAGAAATTTATTTTGAATAGAATTCGAACGTATATATTATATACGTCGTCGTTAGAATATAATTAATTATTTATAATTATAAAAGGAATTGAAAATGGCGCGGTAGTTCGATAATTAGATTTCAAACTTCAATTGAATGTACCGGGTGCAAAATAAACCGGATTTTAGTGAAACCAAAAATAATGGAATCTAATTGATGATATCTTCCCAACGAATCCGACAAATCGAAATTTCATAGCGGGGATCAAAAGATATGTCCAGTTGAAAATTCTGAATAGTCGCTATGGAATTCAAGCCCTTAAAAATAGCCATTTTGCAAATGACTTCGGATTTCGACGAAACCACTTTTGTTGGATCCGTGATGTCAAATAATTGCTAGGTTTCAAATTTCATAATTTTTCGAATCAATATGTGAGTGTGGCAAAGGAAAACGCGTTTGACCAGTTTCAGTTGATTTTAATCAACTGGAAAATGGCCATTTTTCAAACGGTCTCAGAATTTGACGAAATTAGTTTTGTTAGGACCGTATCGTCAATACGAAGCTAGAAATAATTTTTCGGGAATTTTTAGAGTTTGTATGTGGCCCCGGTAAATTGAAATGTGCATTTAAATTGAATATATAAAGATTTATATTTGACGAAAACGGATCGTAACAGCCTTATTGGGTTACGAAACATATCCCAGTGTGTTCGGGATGGGGGTATTTGGCTAGGGACGACAGTCGTTGAGTTTGATTTCGAGCTCGTATGAACATAAGTGTATTTTTGAAATTAAAATATTTAAAATATATTTATATGTAAGGTCAAAGCCTAGGTCAAACCCTCATAACTCCTCTCCACGGTCAAACCAATTAGAAGCCACCGCTATTAACTTTTCAACAGCCCAAAACGCTCGATTTTTCTTCCAACTAATTCTTTTAATCCATCTCGAAATAAAACAAACCCCAAAACAAAAATCAAAGACCGTTGTCTGCTCTTTCAAATGATACCAGTTTGAGGAATTTCCGTCTCGTGTGAAGCTCGAATTCATGTCGGAAACTCAAGCCGTTCGTGGCCAACGCCCGACCACTGGAGGTGATCGAACTCCTTCAGATCGTGGGCGCGGGGAGGGGAGCCAGCGGCGCTCCAAGTGGCACTACCCGATCATCGGTCGACGCTGTGATTGGAGCGCGGAATCCAACCCTTGTTTGAAGCAGCTGTTCGACGTGGTCTGGTATGATTTACGGAAGTAGGTTTTGTTCTATTTATTTATTTATTTATTATTTAACATAAAAATCAGTTTAAAAATTGTTTTGAAAATCAGTTTAAATATTGTTTTGAAAATATAAATCGCCTTGTTTGAAAGAAGAAAAATATATATCGCCTTGTTTGAAAGAAGAAAAATATATATCGCCTTGTTTGAAAGAAGAAAAATATATATCGCCTTGTTTGAAAGAAAAAAAATATACATATGATTTGAATAGAAAAATATACATATGATTTGAATAGAAAAATATACATATGATTTGAATAGAAAAATATACATATGATTTGAATAGAAAAGATTAGATTTTTAAAATAGAAAAGATTAGATTTTTGAAATTTGAAAAGGCGAAATCTTTATATAGAGAATAGCGATGTAAAAATAGAATTTTTATCTATATAGTAGCGGGGTAAAAATAGAATTTTTATCTATATAATAGCAAAGTAAAAATTCATATGTTGAATAGTATAGTAAAAATTCGACTTTTACATATGTAGAGAATACGGGCAACGAAGGTGACAAAAAGGCGAGCACGACGAAGATTTCTATAAATGAAGAGTCGTGGTATTGGATTAGCTATCGGTGAGAACTCCTCACTTTTATTTTAAATTTCTAGTTAATATATATATTGGATGCAGACGGTGCTTAGCAGCACCCGACACCCGTCGTCCACAGACCATGGACGGCTTGTTTGTTTAGTTGATTGTTTGGTGATTGATTTATTTGTGTGGTTGATAAATTTGATAGAATTGATTGTGTAATGTGAAATGAAATAAGATAGTTTATAGTGGAAAATATTTTATAGTTAAAAATATAATTTTTTAACGTGTATATAAAATAAAATATTTATAAACAAATCAGACGATTTGTTTATATACACATATTTGACTGATATTGATTGGGACGATAAATTTTACACATCGCCCAACTGCACAAATAAAATCTGTGTTTGATTGTTTGAAACCCCACACGGGTGTTGGGATGATGTTTGGCGTACACTAATCCCAATTAATAAATTGTATGTCGATCGATTGGTCGACAGACTGTGTAAGCGTTGATTATATATATTTAATGCTTATGCAGTTGTGTGGTGCACTTTGGATGATGGTTGATTATTTATGGTTGCTATTATATACATGTGTTGTATGGAATCCATATAATTAACATTATATGGTAATTGATTGGGCCTCATTCCAATTGGGAAAATAAAGAATATTTTAAAATAAAGATTAACGTGTTGACAGTACTCATTTGTTGAGATTAGTCATGTGGTGAAAGAAATATAGATTCATGTGTTGAATAGGATAAATATTCATTTGTTGAATAGAATAACGAAGTTATGGAATAATATTGTAACAACCCGAAAATCTGGGCCAGTTTAAAATTTTTATTTTGGCAATTTTAGCAAATTTTGAACATTTAAAATGAATTATTTTAAATAATGACGACGAGAAATTTATTTTGAATATAATTCGAACGTATATATTATATACGTCGTCGTTAGAATATAAATATTTATTTATATTTATAAAAGGAATTGAAAATGGCGCGGTAGTTCGATAATTCGATTTCAAACTTCAATTGAACGTACCGGGTGCAAAACGAACCGGATTTTAGTGAAACCAAAAACATTAGGATCTAATTGAGAATATCTTTCCAACGAATCCGAAAAATCAAAATTTCATAGCGGGAATCAAAAGATATGTCCAGTTGAAAATTCTGAATAGTCGCTATGGAATTCAAGCCCTTAAAAATGGGAATTTTGCAAACGACCTCGGATTTCGACGAAACCACTTCTGTTGGATCCGCAGTGTTAAATTATTGCTAGATTCCAATTTTCATAATTTTTCGAATCAATATGTGAGCATGGCAAAGGAAAATGCGTTTGACCAGTTTTAGTTGATTTTAATCGACTGGAAAATGGCCATTTTTCAAACGGTCTCAGAATTCGACGAAACTTGTTTTGTTAGGACCGTATCGTCAATACGAAGCTAAAAATAATTTTTCAGGGATTTTTAGAGTTAGTATGTGATCCCGGTAAATTGAAATGTGCGTTAAAATTGAATATACAAAGATTTATATTTTAATTTTGATGAAATCTATTCGTAACAGCCGAATTGGGTTACGAAACATATCCCATTGTGTTCGAAATGGGGGTAGTTAGCTATGGGCGACAGTCGTTGGGTTCAATTTTGAGTTCGAGATTTTAACAAGTAAATTAGCGAATTTAATATATTATTTAATTAATTATAAAGCCTCTCATTGGTCCAAAACCCTAGCCTCCTCTCCGTTATTTCCTGAGCCGCCATCGTTTGTGATAAACGATTAAAATCGCTCCAAAAATCACTCCAAAATTTTCTCCCAAACTGTAAAGAAAAATCAAAGAGACCAGCTGCAATTTCGTTCGTCTCCTCGAGCTTTCTCTCCCCGACGGTGGTGATTGGATTTCGCTCGACATGGAGGCTGGAATCGACGCTCAAAGTCGTCGTCTTCTTGGTGGTTTTCCGGGCGCGGATGAAGTGCGAGTGGGCCCCAGCTCATGGCGCAGGGAGGTGGCGACGACGGCTATCACGAGGAGCACTCCGATCATCTTCTAGGGCATGGTGGGGACCGCAATTTCAAACCCTACTTTTGGCCAATGGGTTCGAGCTCGACTGAAGGAAGAAGATGAAGACGACGGGTTCCTCTGACCTGGGACGTTGTACAGAGGATTACCAAAGGTTTTGTTTTTATGTTTATATTGTTTAGGCTGATTAATTTATTTAGACTAAAATGGGTTTTTATTATATAAATTAGCATTATTAAAATCAGTTTTTAGAATAAAATTATAACATTGTTTTGAATGTAAATAACATGATAATAAAAATATGATCCTTTTTTTTTATACCTTGTTTAGAAAATATATATATACCTTGTTTAAGAAATATATATATATACCTTGTTTAGAAAATATATAAATATACTTTGATTAGAAATATGAATTCGCTTTGAAAACAAAAAAATGAATTAGCTTTGAAAACAAAGTTTGCATTCTTTTTGAAAATGAATTTTGCATTGTTTTAAAATAGAAATAGCGGATATAAAAATATTATTTTTAGTTATTGAATAGCGAAGTAAAAATTCGATTTTTATATATTGAACAGCAAAGTAAAAATTCGATTTTTATATATTGAATAGCGAAGTAAAAATTCGATTTTTATATATTGAATAGCAAAGTAAAAATTCGATTTTTATATATTGAATAGCAAAGTAAAAATTCGATTTTTATATATTGAATAGCAAAGTAAAAATTCGATTTTTATATATTGAATAGCAAAGTGAAAATGTGATTTTTATATATATAGTGCTACGGGCAACAAAAGCGACAAAGGGTGAGAATGGCGAAGATTTCTCAAAATGAAGAGTCGTGGTATTGGATAGCTATCGGTGAGAATTTCTCACCCTTCAGTTTCTTTTCTAGTTATATATATATATACTAGGATGCAGACGGTGCTTAGTAGCACCCGACACAATCGTCCACAGACCATGGACTTGTTTGTTTGGTTGTATAGTTGGTTAGATTATTTGGTTTGAATTGAATTGTTTGGTGAATTGAATGGATTGGATTGATGTGTGAATGGCGTGGGCCTTCACTAGACCGGGGATAAGGCTAGGCCTTGTCCCGTTTCTAGTATCGTGCCGTTATGCCGCCGAAATTTTCTAAAATATGTTAGAGAAATAAAAATATCATTTTATTGAATAAATGAACCGAATAGAATATTCATAGTCTGAATAAAATATTTTGGTCGTTAAAAATATAATTTTTAACGTGAAAGTGAGTAAATAAATATCTATAAACAAATCGGCCGATTTGTTTATATACACCGATTTGACTGATATTGATTGGGTTGATAAATTTTACACATCGCCCAACTGCACAAATAAAATCTGTGTTTGATTGGTTGAAACCCCACACGGGTATTGGGATAAAATACGGCATACACTAATCCCAATAATTAGTTGTATGTCGATCGATTGATTGGCAGGCTGTTATAAGCGTTAGATATCTATATTTGATGCTTATACAGTGTAGTGCACTTTGGATGATGGTTGATTATTTATCGTTGCTATTATATGCATGTGTGGTATGGAATCCATATAGTTAACGCTATATGGTAATTGATTGGGCCTCATTCCAATTTGAAAAATAAAGAATATTATAAAATAAAGGTTCATGTGTTGACAGTACTCATCTGTTGAGATTAGTCATGTGTTGAACGAAATAGTTTAATAATAAAATTTACATCTTTACCAATATAAAATAAAGGTTCATGTGTTGACAGTACTCATCCGTTGAGATTAGTCATGTGTTGAACGAATCATTTTGAAATAGAAATATTTGAAATAGAAATATTTGAAATAGAAATATTTGAATAGAAATATTTGAAAAGAAACATTTTGAAATAGAAATATTTGAAATAGAAACATTTGAATAGAAATATTTGAAAAGAAATATTTGAAAAAGAAATATTTGAAAAGAAATATTTGAAAAAGAAATATTTGAAATAGAATATTTGAAAACAGAAATATATGAAGCCGTGTTGATTAGATTGACGCCATTTTGACGTGAACGATATTTATATCGATTTTATTCATTTTATAATGAATATCGAAAGTGATTTCAAAAATCTGATATTTTGAAAAGAATTGAAATTTAAAACCAATTTGAATTGAATCGAATAGAAAACCAATTTGAATTGAATCGAATAGAAAACCAATTTGAATTGAATCGAATAGAAAACCAATTTGAATTGAATCGAATAGAAAACCAATTTGAATTGAATCGAATAGAAAACCAATTTGAATTGAATCGAATAGAAAACCAATTTGAATAGAATCGAATAGAAAAACAATTTGAATCGAATTGAATTGAAAACCAAATCGAATTGAATTGAAAACGAATTCGAATTGAATTGAAAACGAATTCGAATTGAATTGAAAACGAATTGAAATGAATTCAAAAATGAATTGAAATTTGAATTGAATAGCAATGAATTTTAAAACGAACTTATAAGAAAAAATTCGATTTTGATTTGAATTAAAATGGAAGTTGAAATGGTTTTTGAAACAAATTCAAAACTATTTATAAAATTCGTTATAAATAGAAAACGACGAAATATATATTATATATATAATATAATGGCCTGAATAGAACGCGCCGCGCCGCGGCAGTTCGTGAATTTCGACCATTTATTTCAAACGGACATTACGGGAGATCCGACCGTCGGATTCTCCTGAAACCGGAACCGTTGGGTTCGTATCGAAAAGAGCTTTCTAACGAATATTAGAAATTTGAAATCTAACGGTTGGATTTGGAGATACATCCAAATCAAATTTGGAAAAGGTCGCTGTAAGTGCAGTTCGATGGCCGTTGTTGGAAATCGACTGTACGGGCCTTGATAAAATTATTAAAAAATAGTAATAATTTGTGTAAAATCATAAGAAATGATTTGGGAAAAATTGGGATGAAAAACTCCATATTTGAAAAGATAAAAATAGATTTTTATCGAAATGAACTAGTTTTGAATTAAAATTGAAACCCATTTATTTTTAAATAAATAAATAAATCGGATTTGAAATGGGTTTTAAATAGAATTGATTTGTGGGTTTATCGTGAACAGTGTTTTAAATAACACTTGTTCTTTAACCCGATAATAAATAGAATGTGATTTGGGTTTGTCGTGAACTGTGTTTTAAAAGACATTAGTTCTTTAACCCAGTAAAAGGAGTTTTAATGAATCTTCAATTAGATTGAAATGGGAATTGATAATTTAAATTATCAAATTTAGAAATTGAGCGAGAATGGAGTATCACCAGTTTTGCTCCAGGCGATAGTTAAATCTTTAATTAGATTTGAACGTGAAATGGTAATTAATTTTGCCAATAATACCGTGGTGTTAAATATGGAGTATTCCCAGTTTTGCTTCATGGGATGAATAGGTTGGGATTGGGAAATAAATTAAATAATTACTTCGGTATGGTTCGCTAATCTCGACTAGTTTGGAAAACCATAATTTGGTTTGAAATGACATCCAAAGGAAGATTAAAGGATAAATTTTAAAGAATTTATCTTGGATAAAATTAATGGGAACCTTTCCCTAAGAATTGAATTTTAGAAACTAGCTGAAGGTTAGTTAAGAAGAATGGTTTCCTGGATATTGATCTGATGTTGGTTTCGGCCTTCGGGGTTAATATTTGGGAAATTGCTCTCTTACTAATTTACGGTTAGTAACTAATGAATTGGAATGAGGCGTATGTTGTGTTTGTGTAACATTTATTTCTAATATACGCGGGTTGTTCGGAAAGGCCGGGTTTATTCCCATTCTGAATAACCGATTCGACGATATGTCGAAGATGAAGACGGTGGTTGAAGGCCAGAAGTTTTCACATCGTTTGGATAATTACTGACGATCCTGATTGGGCTGTACACCCAAGAGGATGGAAATAGTTGGTGGTCGTCCAGACGTACTTGGAGATGGATGGATATGCAAGGAAAGTGCCTCCGGTTTCGTTCAGACCTAGAACGGACTTGTAAATGGATGGTGTGTCTGACATTGTATTCCTTTATATTGTATTTGTTGATCTCTGCTAAATATATATCTGTTTGGCGGCGGAGAATTTATTCTCTTGCTTAACGCCCTTCTCTGAGACATGTGAGCTCAGAGGTTATATATTGGCAGAAATCAGTGGTATGATATGGATTGATAGTGTGGCATGCTGAGATGCAGTGATCCAGACTTTTGTTGAAAAGCAAAGTTTGGTGGATGATGATCAAAGCGCAGCTTTAATATAGCACGGCTTTGTGTATAGCGTTGATTCGCGAGCCTCACACCCCGGTATGGTGGTAAACTGATGGTTTGATCAGTATGCTTTTTCGTGGATGGGCACCTTCGTGGTGTCGTGGATTCGGTCGACCGAGAGTGAGCTCAGTGCTCAGAGGGATAGGGTAAGCGGTGTTTTCTCTCGCCGGGACGTAAGCCGCAGTGATACTCGATTTCCCAAAAGTGCGGATGTGCATTACGGTGTTTTCTCTAGCCGAGACGTAAGCCGTTGAGATGGCACTACGCGATCGATCTTTCGAATCGGGAGCCACCATGATGGAAATCCAATTTCCAAACATGACATTTTGCGGTTTTGATTGTAGAGCCTAGTATTGGCGACATGATATATGGTACCCATGCCGTCTATGATTGATATATTTATATTTGAAGTTGTTTTCTTCACTTATAGTAATAATATAAGATGAAATTTCGCGTATCAAGCATATTTGGCTATTATAAGGGAAAACCCTATCCTCCGGCTTGCGTTGCATTGTGTGATGGGGTCTGGGTCTTATAATAGCTTCATGTTCTTTATTTAGCATTGCGCTGTTTGTTTTCTGCACTGGTATTCTTGGGAGGAAACCTGTTCCGTGTTATACGGCGTGGTCCCTTGATTTACCTAACTTTAAAAACAAAGATTAATAACTGTTTTAGTTCTCACACCAGTCACATGACTGACCTGGAGTTTATTGTTTTAACCTAAACTCTGGGTGCCCCTATTTTCCACACGGGCAGCTAGTAGTTTTTGTTTTGCAGATTTATATTCACAAGATCCTGATCTACAGCTGGAACGATGTTCGGAAAGCTCTGTATCCGTGCATTATTTTCAGTTTGTGATTTATATTGTTTTTCCACTGCGATGTATTTAAATGTAATTTAAATCTCTGATATTTTCGGTGTAATATTAATTCATACTCTGTATATTCTTGTATTCTGATGGAATTGTTGTAATAACAATGAAATGTTCTTCTGTTTGTGTTCTGATTTGTCTTGTCCTCACAGTAATTCATTCTTTCTCATCTCTTCGGAGACCGGGGAAGTTTCGGGTCGCTTCATTTGATATCAGAGCCAGGTTTACAGAGCTCGAGAACAAGACACATTAGAAACATACGAAAGAATTCATCAGAAATTGGATTAGTAATATCCAACGTGAATGACTCGTTAGAGATGGGATCAGTAGTATCCTAGAACGAGTGTGAAGAGTATATTTGTGAGAATGAAAACAAATCTTGTTTTGAAATATAAATCAATTTTTCGTATTTGATTATTTATTTATATTGATTTGGACAGTCCCGTATATAAAGATTTTGTGTATACGTCTGATCCACGTGTATTTGAAATTTTAATATACTGGATAGATATAGAAGTACAGTCTAATCGCCCGGAGATGATTTTGGTGATGGAGCTCCATCATTAGAATTTATGTTTGAGTGATGAAAGTGAACTTTCTATATATTTCCTATTGACTGGTGTGAGAACCAAAATTAGATAGGGCATATTGTTGTGAATTGGCATCAAAAACATGATTTTTTGTACATGTATCAAAATTATGAATTTGAAACTCTAATTCACTAATTGATTGATATTTGTGTTGTTTGTTTATTTGTTTGATAATTTTGAACCATTATGCCTAATTGAGTCAAATATCGAATTGTATTGAAAATTTGGTCGCATTTTCTTGCATATACATGTACTTTCATTGAACAGGTCATAGCAAGGAGGCTAGAGCGGAGAATAAAATTTGTTTGCCCGACAAATAGGTACATGTTTATCATAATTTACTGTTTTGTTTGGGTGATGATTATTTTATGAGCCGATTGGCTAGCCGCTTGGCTTTTTCTTTTTCTTTTTGAGATCAGAAGGCCTATATGGCAATTTCGGGATTTTCCCGTGGCTCCCGGTGCAGGGGAGGTTATGGCGAAATTTTTCGAAAATTCCGGGTGTTAGCCAAATTTTTGAAATTTTTGAAAATTCTCAGAAATTGAAAAGTTGGAGAATGGAAGCCAGATCGAACGTAGAGTTGATTGATCAAACCACTTTCGACTTTATTCCTTTTCGGGGACGAAAAGTTTTAAGTGGGGGAGATTGTAACAACCCGAAAATCTGGGCCAGTTTAAAATTTTTATTTTGGCAATTTTAGCAAATTTTGAACATTTAAAATGAATTATTTTAATTAATGACGACGAGAAATTTATTTTGAATATAATTCGAACGTATATATTATATACATCGTCGTTAGAATATAAATATTTATTTATATTTATAAAAGGAATTGAAAATGGCGCGGTAGTTCGATAATTCGATTTCAAACTTCAATTGAACGTACCGGGTGCAAAACGAACCGGATTTTAGTGAAACCAAAAACATTAGGATCTAATTGAGAATATCTTTCCAACGAATCCGAAAAATCGAAATTTCATAGCGGGAATCAAAAGATATGTCCAGTTGAAAATTCTGAATAGTCGCTTTGGAATTCAAGCCCTTAAAAATGGGAATTTTGCAAACGACCTCAGATTTCGACGAAACCACTTCTGTTGGATCCGCAGTGTTAAATTATTGCTAGATTCCAATTTTCATAATTTTTCGAATCAATATGTGAGCGTGGCAAAGGAAAACGCGTTTGACCAGTTTCAGTTGATTTTAATCGACTGGAAAATGGCCATTTTTCAAACGGTCTCAGAATTCGACGAAACTAGTTTTGTTAGGACCGTATCGTCAATACGAAGCTAAAAATAATTTTTCAGGAATTTTTAGAGTTAGTATGTGATCCCGGTAAATTGAAATGTGCGTTAAAATTGAATATACAAAGATTTATATTTTAATTTTGATGAAATCTAATCGTAATAGCCGAATTGGGTTACGAAACATATCCCATTATGTTCGAAATGGGGGTAGTTATCTATGGGCGACAGTCGTTAGGTTCAATTTTGAGTTCGAGATTTTAACAAGTAAATTAGCGAATTTAATATATTATTTAATTAATTATAAAGCCTCTCATTGGTCCAAAACCCTAGCCTCCTCTCCGTTATTTCCTGAGCCGCCATCGTTTGTGATAAACGATTAAAATCGCTCCAAAAATCACTCCAAAATTTTCTCCCAAACTGTAAAGAAAAATCAAAGAGACCAGCTGCAATTCCGTTCGTCTCCTCGAGCTTTCTCTCCCCGACGGTGGTGATTGGATTTCGCTCGACGTGGAGGCTGGAATCGACGCTCAAAGTCGTCGTCTTCTTGGTGGTTTTCCGGGCGCGGATGAAGTGCGAGTGGGCCCCAGCTCATGGCGCAGGGAGGTGGCGACGACGGCTATCACGAGGAGCACTCCGATCATCTTCTAGGGCATGGTGGGCCCCGCAATTTCAAACCCTACTTTTGGCCAATGGGTTCGAGCTCGACTGAAGGAAGAAGATGAAGACGACGGGTTCCTCTGACCTGGGACGTTGTACAGAGGATTACCAAAGGTTTTGTTTTTATGTTTATATTGTTTAGGCTGATTAATTTATTTAGACTAAAATGGGTTTTTATTATATAAATTAGCATTATTAAAATCAGTTTTTAGAATAAAATTATAACATTGTTTTGAATGTAAATAACATGATAATAAAAATATGATCCTTTTTTTATACCTTGTTTAGAAAATATATATATACCTTGTTTAAGAAATATATATATACCTTGTTTAGAAAATATATAAATATACTTTGATTAGAAATATGAATTTGCTTTGAAAACAAAAAAATGAATTAGCTTTGAAAACAAAGTTTGCATTCTTTTTGAAAATGAATTTTGCATTGTTTTAAAATAGAAATAGCGGATATAAAAATATTATTTTTAGTTATTGAATAGCGAAGTAAAAATTCGATTTTTATATATTGAATAGCAAAGTAAAAATTCGATTTTTATATATTGAATAGCAAAGTAAAAATTCGATTTTTATATATTGAATAGCAAAGTAAAAATTCGATTTTTATATATTGAACAGCAAAGTAAAAATTCGATTTTTATATATTGAATAGCAAAGTAAAAATTCGATTTTTATATATTGAATAGCAAAGTGAAAATGTGATTTTTATATATATAGTGGCTACGGGCAACAAAAGCGACAAAGGGCGAGAATGGCGAAGATTTCTCAAAATGAAGAGTCGTGGTATTGGATAGCTATCGGTGAGAATTTCTCACCCTTCAATTTCTTTTCTAGTTATATATATATACTAGGATGCAGACGGTGCTTAGTAGCACCCGACACAATCGTCCACAGACCATGGACTTGTTTGTTTGGTTGTGTAGTTGGTTAGATTATTTGGTTTGAATTGAATTGTTTGGTGAATTGAATGGATTGGATTGATGTGTGAATGGCATGGGCCTTCACTAGACCGGGGATAAGGCTAGGCCTTGTCCCGTTTCTAGTATCGTGCCGTTATGCCGCCGAAATTTTCTAAAATATGTTAGAGAAATAAAAATATCATTTTATTGAATAAATGAACCGAATAGAATATTCATAGTCTGAATAAAATATTTTGGTCGTTAAAAATATAATTTTTAACGTGAAAGTGAGTAAATAAATATCTATAAACAAATCGGCCGATTTGTTTAGATACACTGATTTGACTGATATTGATTGGGTCGATAAATGTTACACATCGCCCAACTGCACAAATAAAATCTGTGTTTGATTGGTTGAAACCCCACACGGGTATTGGGATAAAATACGGCATACACTAATCCCAATAATTAGTTGTATGTCGATCGATTGATTGACAGGCTGTTATAAGCGTTAGATATCTATATTTGATGCTTATACAGTGTAGTGCAATTTGGATGATGGTTGATTATTTATCGTTGCTATTATATGCATGTGTGGTATGGAATCCATATAGTTAACGCTATATGGCAATTGATTGGGCCTCATTCCAATTTGAAAAATAAAGAATATTATAAAATAAAGGTTCATGTGTTGACAGTACTCATCTGTTGAGATTAGTCATGTGTTGAACGAAATATTTTAATAATAAAATTTACATCTTTATCAATATAAAATAAAGGTTCATGTGCTGACAGTACTCATCCGTTGAGATTAGTCATGTGTTGAACGATACATTTTGAAATAGAAATATTTGAAATAGAAATATTTGAAATAGAAATATTTGAAAAGAAACATTTTGAAACAGAAATATTTGAAATAGAAATATTTAAATAGAAATATTTGAAAAGAAATATTTGAAAAAGAAATATTTGAAAAGAAATATTTGAAAAAGAAATATTTGAAATAGAATATTTGAAAACAGAAATATATGAAGCCGTGTTGATTAGATTGACGCCATTTTGACGTGAACGATATTTATATCGATTTTATTCATTTTATAATGAATATCGAAAGTGATTTCAAAAATATGATATTTTGAAAAGAATTGAAATTTAAAACCAATTTGAATTGAATCGAATAGAAAACCAATTTGAATTGAATCGAATAGAAAACCAATTTGAATTGAATCGAATAGAAAACCAATTTGAATTGAATCGAATAGAAAACCAATTTGAATTGAATCGAATAGAAAAACAATTTGAATCGAATTGAATTGAAAACCAAATCGAATTGAATTGAAAATGAATTCGAATTGAAAACGAATTCGAGTTGAATTGAAAACGAACTGAAATGAATTCAAAAATGAATTGAAATTTGAATTGAATAGCAATGAATTTTAAAACAAACTTATAAGAAAAAATTCGATTTTGATTTGAATTAAAATGGAAGTTGAAATGGTTTTTGAAACGAATTCAAAACTATTTATAAAATTCGTTATAAATAGAAATCGACGAAATATATATTATATATATAATATAATGGCCTGAATAGAACGCGCCGCGCCGCGGCAGTTCGTGAATTTCGACCATTTATTTCAAACGGACATTACGGGAGATCCGACCGTCGGATTCTCCTGAAACCGGAACCGTTGGGTTCGTATCGAAAAGAGCTTTCTAACGAATATTAGAAATTTGAAATCTAACGGTTGGATTTGGAGATACATCCAAATCAAATTTGGAAAAGGTCGCTGTAAGTGCAGTTCGATGGCCGTTGTTGGAAATCGACTGTACGGGCCTTGATAAAACTATTAAAAAATAGTAATAATTTGTGTAAAATCATAAGAAATGATTTGGGAAAAATTGGGATGAAAAACTCCATATTTGAAAAGATAAAAATAGATTTTTATCGAAATGAACTAGTTTTGAATTAAAATTGAAACCCATTTATTTTTAAATAAATAAATAAATCGGATTTGAAATGGGTTTTAAATAGAATTGATTTGTGGGTTTATCGTGAACAGTGTTTTAAATAACACTTGTTCTTTAACCCGATAATAAATAGAATGTGATTTGGGTTTGTCGTGAACTGTGTTTTAAAAGACATTAGTTCTTTAACCCAGTAAAAGGAGTTTTAATGAATCTTCAATTAGATTGAAATGGGAATTGATAATTTAAATTATCAAATTTAGAAATTGAGCGAGAATGGAGTATCACCAGTTTTGCTCCAGGCGATAGTTAAATCTTTAATTAGATTTGAATGTGAAATGGTAATTAATTTTGCCAATAATACCGTGGTGTTAAATATGGAGTATTACCAGTTTTGCTTCATGGGATGAATAGGTTGGGATTGGGAAATAAATTAAATAATTACTTCGGTATGGTTCGCTAATCTCGACTAGTTTGGAAAACCATAATTTGGTTTGAAATGACATCCAAAGGAAGATTAAAGGATAAATTTTAAAGAATTTATCTTGGATAAAATTAATGGGAACCTTTCCCTAAGAATTGAATTTTAGAAACTAGCTGAAGGTTAGTTAAGAAGAATGGTTTCCTGGATATTGATCTGATGTTGGTTTCGGCCTTCGGGGTTAATATTTGGGAAATTGCTCTCTTACTAATTTACGGTTAGTAACTAATGAATTGGAATGAGGCGTATGTTGTGTTTGTGTAACATTTATTTCTAATATACACGGGTTGTTCGGAAAGGCCGGGTTTATTCCCATTCTGAATAACCGATTCGACGATATGTCGAAGATGAAGACGGTGGTTGAAGGCCGGAAGTTTTCACATCGTTTGGATAATTACTGACGATCCTGATTGGGCTGTACACCCAAGAGGATGGAAATAGTTGGTGGTCGTCCAGACGTACTTGGAGATGGATGGATATGCGAGGAAAGTGCCTCCGGTTTCGTTCAGACCTAGAACGGACTTGTAAATGGATGGTGTGTCTGACATTGTATTCCTTTATATTGTATTTGTTGATCTCTGCTAAATATATATCTGTTTGGCGACGGAGAATTTATTCTCTTGCTTAATGCCCTTCTCTGAGACATATGAGCTCAGAGGTTATATATTGGCAGAAATCAGTGGTACGATATGGATTGATAGTGTGGCATGCTGAGATGCAGTGATCCAGAATTTTGTTGAAAAGCAATGTTTGGTGGATGATGATCAAAGCGCAGCTTTAATATAGCACGGCTTTGTGTATAGAGTTGATTCGCGAGCCTCACACCCCGGTATGGTGGTAAACTGATGGTTTGATCAGTATGCTTTTTCGTGGATGGGCACCTTCGTGGTGTCGTGGATTCGGTCGACCGAGAGTGAGCTCAGTGCTCTGAGGGATAGGGTAAGCGGTGTTTTCTCTCGCCGGGACGTAAGCCGCAGTGATACTCGATTTCCCAAAAGTGCGGATGTGCATTACGGTGTTTTCTCTAGCCGAGACGTAAGCCGTTGAGATGGCACTACGCGATCGATCTTTCGAATCGGGAGCCACCATGATGGAAATCCAATTTCCAAATATGACATTTTGCGGTTTTGATTGTAGAGCCTAGTATTGGCGACATGATATATGGTACCCATGCCGTCTATGATTGATATATTTATATTTGAAGTTGTTTTCTTCACTTATAGTAATAATATAAGATGAAATTTCGCGTATCAAGCATATTTGGCTATTATAAGGGAAAACCCTATCCTCCGGCTTGCGTTGCATTGTGTGATGGGATCTGGGTCTTATAATAGCTTCATGTTCTTTATTTAGCATTGCGCTGTTTGTTTTCTGCACTGGTATTCTTGGGAGGAAACCCGTTCCGTGTTATACGGCGTGGTCCCTTGATTTACCTAACTTTAAAAACAAAGATTAATAACTGTTTTAGTTCTCACACCAGTCACATGACTGACCTGGAGTTTATTGTTTTAACCTAAACTCTGGGTGCCCCTATTTTCCACACGGGCAGCTAGTAGTTTTGGTTTTGCAGATTTATATTCACAAGATCCTGATCTACAGCTGGAACGATGTTCGGAAAGCTCTGTATCCGTGCATTATTTTCAGTTTGTGATTTATATTGTTTTTCCGCTGCGATGTATTTAAATGTAATTTAAATCTCTGATATTTTCGGTGTAATATTAATTCATACTCTGTATATTCTTGTATTCTGATGGAATTGTTGTAATAATAATGAAATGTTCTTCTGTTTGTGTTCTGATTTGTCTTGTCCTCATAGTAATTCGTTCTTTCTCATCTCTTCGGAGACCGGGGAAGTTTCGGGTCGCTTCAAATATAAAGCCGTGTTGATTAGAGATGCGCTATTTTGACGTGATCGATATTGATATCGATTATATTCGTTTTTAAAATGAATATTTAGAAAGAGATATACAAATTGAATTGAATATAAAGTGAATTCGAATTGAATTGAATATAAAGTGAATTTGAATTGAATTGAATATAAAGTGAATTCGAATTGAATTGAATATAAAGTGAATTCGAATTGAATTGAATATAAAGTGAATTCGAATTGAATTGAATATAAAGTGAATTTGAATTGAAATGGAATATAAAACGAATTGAATTGAACTGAATATAGAAATTGAATTCGAATTGAATAATATAGAAATTGAATTCGAATTGAATAGAATAGAATTGAAAATTGAATTGAATTCGAATTGATTTGAATAGAATTGAAATTTGAATTCGAATAGAATAGAATTGAAAATTGAATTGAATCAAATTGAATAGAAATTGAAAAGGAATTTGAAATTGTTTTTGAAACGAATTTAAAACGATTTATAAAATTCGTTTTAAATAGAAACGACAAAATATATATATTATATATATTATATATATAATATAATGGCCTGAATAGAACGCGTCGCGCCGCAGCATTTCGCGAATTTCGACCATTGACTTCGAACGGACATTACGGGAGATCCGACCGTCGGATTCTCCTGAAACCGGAACCGTTGGGTTCGTATCGAAAAGAGCTTTCCAATGAATATTAGAAATTTGAAATCTAACGGCTGGATTTGGAGATATGTCCAAATCAATTTCATAAAAGGTCATTGTAAGTGCAGTTCGATGGCCGTAGATGGAAATCGACTGTACGTGCCTTGATAAAACAAATAAAAATATCTATAATTTGTGTAAAATCATAAGAAATGATTGGGAAAAACTGGGATGAAAAACTCCATATTTGAAAAGATAAAAATAGATTTTTATCAAAATGAACTAGTTTTGAACTAGAATTAAAATCAATTTATTTTTGAAATAAATAAATTGAGTTTGAAATGGGTTTTGAATAACCAGAATTTCTAATATATTTAATTGGAATTGAAATAAAATGTGATTTGGGTTTATCGTGGACTGTGTTTTAAATGACATTAGTTCTTTAACCCAGTAAAAGGAGTTTTAGTGAATTTTAATTTGGTTGAAATTTGAATTGATAATTTAAATTATCAAAATTTGGAAATGATCGAAAGGGGAGTATCACCAGTTTTACTCCTAGAGATAATTAAATCTTTAATTAGATTTGAACGTGAAATGGTAATTAACTTTACCGATAACACCGTGGTGTTAGTTATGGGGTAATAACAGTTTTGCTCCATGGGATGAATAGGTTGGGATTGGGAAATAAAATAAATAATTACTTCGGTGTGGTTCGCTAATCTCGACTAGTTTGGAAAACCATAATCTGGTTTGAAATGTCATCCAAAGGAAGATTAAAGAATAAATTTAAAAGGATTTATCTTTGATAAAATTAATGAGAAACTTTCCCTAGGAGTGTAAATATCTGAATATAAGAATATTCTGAATTGGAATGAGGCGTATGTCGTGTTTGCGTAACAAGTGCTTATTACATACGTGGGTTATTCAGAAAGGCCGGGTCTATACCCATTCTGAATAACCGATTCGACGACGAGTCGAAGAGATTGAAGACGGTGCAAGACCGACGATCTTCACATCGAATGGGTGGGTGCTACTGATGCTCACGATGGGAGTAGCTACCTTGAAGGGGGCAAAAGTAGTAGTCGTCCGGACGTGCTTGGAGGTCGACGAATATGCGAGGAAAGTGCCTCCGGTTTCGTTCAGACCTAGAACGGACTTGTAAATGGATGGTGTGTCTGACATTGTATTCCTTTATATTGTATTCGTTGATCTCTGCTAAATATATATCTGTTTGGCTACGGAGAATTTATTCTCTTGCTTAACGCCCTTCTCTGTGACATACGAGCTCAGAGGTTATATATTGGCAGAAATCAGTGGTACGATATGGATTGATAGTGTGGCATGCTGAGATGCAGTGATCCAGACTTTTTTTGAAAAGCAAAGTTTGGTGGATGATGATCAAAGCGCAGCTTTGATATAGCATGGCTTTGTGTATAGCGTTGATTCGCGAGCCTCACACCCCGGTATGGTGGTAAACTGATGCTTTTATCAGTATGCTTTTTAGTGGATGGGCACCTTCGTGGTGTCATGGATTCGGTCGACCGAGATTGAGCTCAGTGCTCAGAGGGATAGGGTAAGCAGTGTTTTCTCTCGCCGGGACGTAAGCCGCAGTGATACTCGATTTCCCAAAAGTGCGGATGTGCATTACGGTGTTTTCTCTAGCTGAGACGTAAGCCGTTGAGATGGCACTACGCGATCGATCTTTCGAATCAGGAGCCACCATGATGGAAATCCAATTTCCAAATATGACATTTTGCGGTTTTGATTGCAGAGCCTAGTATTGGTGACATGATATATGGTACCCATGCCGTCTATGATTGATATATTTATATTTGAAGTTGTTTTCATCACTTATAGTAATAATATAAGATGAAATTTCGTGTATCAAGCATATTTGGCTATTATAAGGGAAAACCCTATCCTCCGGCTTGCGTTGCATTGTGTGATGGGACCTGGGTCTTATAATAGCTTCATAGTTCTTTATTTAGCATTGCTTTGTTTGTTTTCTGCACTGGTATTCTTGGGAGGAAACCCGTTCCGTGTTATACGGCGTGGTCCCTTGATTTACCTAATTTTAAAAACAAAGATTAATAACTGTTTTAGTTCTCACACAAGTCACATGACTGACCTGGAGTTTATTGTTTTAACCTAAACTCTGGGTGCCCCTATTTCCACACGGGCAGCTAGTAGTTTTGGTTTTGCAGATTTATATCCACAGGATCCTGATTTACAGCTGGAACGATGCTCGGAAAGCTCTGTATCCGTGCATTACTTTCAGTTGTGTTTTATATTGTTATTTCCGCTGCGATGTATTAAAATGTAATTTAAATCTCTGATATTTTCTGTGTAATATTAATTCATACTCTGTATATTCTTGTATTCTGATGGAATTGTTGTAATATACAATGAAATGTTCTTTCGTCTGCGTTATGATTTGTCTTGTTCTCAAGGTAATCCGGGTTTTCCTTCACGGGGAAGTTACGGGTTATCACATGCCCTTATAGGAAAGCTCCGATTGAATTGAGAACACGACAAATCAGAACATAAACAGAAGAACATTTCATTGCTATTACAACAATTACATCAGAGCACAAGAATATAACAGAGTATGAACAACTCTCAAATGCGTCTTATGTTCTTCATCTTTCCGGGAGTAAACCAGAATATCATTGAAACGACCCAAACTTTCCCTTACGGGAAAGCCCGGATTGAATTGAGAACACGACAAATCAGAACACAAACAGAAGAACATTTCATTGCTATTAGAACAGTTACATCAGAGTACAAGAATATAACAGAGTATGAATAAATAAATACATCAGAAAAATATCAGAGATTAAAATACATTACATAGCATCGGAAAAATAATACATAATACAACTAAATGAGATACATGGATACAAAGCTTTCCGCATATAGCTCCAGCTGTAAATCCAAGATCCTGTAAATTAGGAATCTACAAAACCAAAACTACTAGCTACCCGTATGGAAATCAGCGGCACCCAGAGTTTAGGAAGAAACAATAAACTCTGATTCAGTCATGGGACTGGTGTGAGAATTAAAACAGTTATTAAATCTTTACTTTAAAAATAAAGTAAATCAAAGGACCACGCCGAATAACACAAAGCGGGTTTTTTTTCCCAAGAATACCAGTGAATAAAACAAACAGCGCAATGCTTTCTGAACAATGAAGCATTTATAAGACTCTGGTCCCATCACACAATGTAACGTAAGCCGAAGTATAGAGTTTTACCTTATAATAGCCAAACATGCTTGGCACGTTTTAAAACAAATCATTTTGATATTACTATAAATGTATAGTATAAAAAATTGCTTCAAATATAAATGTATCAATCATAGACGGCATGGGTACCATATATTATGTTGCCATACTAGTTCTACAACTAAAACTAAAAAGTCACGTATTGGAAATTGGATTTCCATCTATGAATCAAGGAAAGGGATGGCTCATTATCGATTCGAGACACTTTAGCAAATGTCCCAGGATCACACCTATGGGCAACCCTTGAATCTCCAGGGCCGGTCCACATATAATTTAGTGGATTGGTTATTCCTGAACAATACGTTTTCCAGTCCTATCGGACCTATCACTTGGCCAGTAGCGACCAATATCTAGTGCCACTAGGGACTCAAACCGAGGTTCCTCGTAATCCATCATCCACATAAGTAAAAATGTCTGGGCTCTATACCATGACACTACTTCTAGCTAGAAAGAAACACATGCACTTCCCTGCACTCACAATCCCGTTTTTGACTCATTCTGGGGGTAAGGCTCGCGAATTAACGATATACACAAAGCTATCCTATTTAAAGTCGTTCTTTGATCATCAACCACAAGACTTTGCTTTTCAACAAAAGCCTTGATCATTTGCATCTCAGCATGCCACACTGATAATTCACGCCATGCAACTGATGTCAATCAATATATAAGCTCTAAGCTCGTACGTCTCAGAGAAGGGTGTTAAGCAAGAGAATAAATTCTCTGCCACCAAACAAATATATAGTTAATAGAAATCAATCAATTAGAATGAAATCCAATGTCAGAATACATCCATTTACAAGTCCATTCTGGATCTGAACGAAACCGAAGGCACCTTATTCCTCGTCCCATATGTCCAATACATGAGAGAGGTCCTCACATATCCAGTCAATCTCCAAGTACGTCTGGACAATCACCACTTATTACCTTATCTTGGGTGTACAGCCCAATCAAGACATTAGTAATCATCCAAGCGATGTGAAGATTTCCGGTCTTCAACCAACGTCTTCATCGTCGACTTTTAGTCATCGTATTAATTATTCAGAATGGGATAAACCCGGTCTTTTCGAATAACCCGCATATTTTATAATCAATGATCAAGTGCTATAAAAACACATCATACGCCTCATTCCAATTTAGAATATTATTTTATTCAAATATTCACATCATTAGGGAAAGGTTCCCATTAATTTTGTCAAAGATAAATTCTTTGAAATTTATTCTTTAATCTTCCTTTGGATATCAATTTTAAAACCAAATTAAGGTTTATCAACTAGTTGGGATTATCGAGCCTTACCGAAATAATCATTTTTTTATTAATCCCAATCCCAACCTATTCATCCCATGGAGCAAAACTGGTAACACCCCATATCTAACATCCACGGTGTTATTGGTAAATTTAGTTACAATTTCACGTTCAATTCTTATCAAAGATTTAACTATCGCCTGGAGTAAAACGGGTGGTACTTCATTCTCGATCATTTCCCAAATTTGATAATTTAAATTATCACATTCTCATTTCAATCTAATTAAAGATTCATTTAAACTTTACTTAGTTTTAATCTCGCAAATCATTAATTAATGATTATTTACCTTTGGGAAATCAAACATGCCACAATGACAATCTACACCATACTATTGATTTCTGCCGATATATATATCCTCTAAGCTCATACGTCTCAGAGAAGGGTGTTAAGCAAGAGAATAAATTCTCCGCCACTAAACAGATATATATATATATTTGCAGGGATTAACAATACAGTTCGAAATACAATGTTAGTCATGTAATCCTATCTTTAACTAGGTGAAAGAACCAATGTCATTTAAAAACACAGTTCACGATAAACTCAAAATCACATTCCATTAACTATGGAATCTTCATAGAAAACAGATCAATATACAATCGATATCGTTTCCGTATCCAACTAATAATACAAATGGAATACCGGCAAACCCTTTTAAATTCCATATATAGTAACAGTCTTCCTTCACAGAAGATCATTTCGATTATCACTAAACTGAATTCCATTCAATTCCAATTTAATATATTAAATTGGAAAACTTTACTTTGGAAAATTTCCATTAAATCTTAATAAAAGATTTATATATTCCAAATCACATTTCACTATTAATCAGGTTAAAGAACGAATATCTTTAAAAACACAGATCACGATAAACCCAGTTCGCATTCCATTTATTCTAATTTACTAAATATAACTTAAAATTCTAATAATCTTAATTAAAAGATTTATTCTTTTCACACGGGGTTTAAGAATAGTGTTATTTAAGATGCCATTCACCGCAAACCCAAAATCCAAATTAATATTAAATACAAGGCTCTAAATAGAAATTATATAGGCTTATATTCAATATCAAATTCTGAAACTAACACATATCATATAGGCATAACGATATAAATTTATCTTCCAAATTCCTCCACAATATCCACATTGTCACGGTATTCAATATCGAAATATCCCGAAGATGATTCCTATTCAAATACATTCCAATAATATAAATGGAAAATTATGGTTAGATTAAAAGCATTCAGAAATCACATTTGTTTATTTAAAAACGCTGGTTTAAATTGCTAGTTAATAACCATTTCATTTTGATAAAAATATATTTTTATCTTTACAAAAGTGGAATTTTTCATCCTAATTCTTTCCAAATCATTTATTATGATTTTACAAAAATTATTAATATTTTTAATAATTTTATCAAGGCTCGTATAGTGGATTTCCAATAACGGCCACCGAACTGCATCCATAGCGACCTTTTCTAAATTTGATTTGGATATAATTCCAAATCCAACCGTTAGATTTCAAATCTCTTATATTCATTAGAAAGGTCTTTCTGATATGAATCCGACAGTTACAGTTTTAGGAGAATCCGACGGACGGATCTCCTATAATGTCAATTCGAAGTCAATGGTCGAAATTCGCGAATGGTCGCGGCGCGTTCTATTCAAGCCATTAATATATATATATATAATATACATTTCATTCAAAACGTGTTTTGTAAATTTGTTCTGAAACAATTCCAATTTTTACTTCAAATTTAAATCAAACTTGAATACTCTTTATCATTATAATATTTAAATGATAATATTTTCAAAATATCATATTTTGAAATCATTTCCTTTTCGATATTCATTATAAAAATGAACATAATCGATATAAATATCTTTCGCGTTAAAATGGCGCAAATTTAATCAACACGGCTTCACACATTTCAATATTTTCGTGTCCATCCAAAATCGGACATCAAATTCACATTTTAATCCTTTACTGAATATTATTTTAAAATATTCGTTATTTTAAAATGTTTGTAATCTATGAATTGGAATCAGACCCAATCAATTACTATATAATTTATTTATTTGGATTTCATACAACACATGTATACAACAACAATGATAACCAATCATCCATCACCAAGAGTGCATTACACAACTGCATAAGCATTAAATATAAATAATTAGCGCTTAAAACAGTCTCTCAACCAATCGGTTGACATACAACTAAACAATTGAGATTAGTGTACGTCAAATATCATCCCAATACCCGTGTGGGGTTTCAACCAATAAATATTAAATATTATTTGTGAAGTTGGGCGATGTGTAAAATTTATCGTCCCAATCAAGGTCAGTTAAATGGGTGCACATAAACAAATCATCCGACTTGTAAATAAATATTTATTTCCATTTCAGGAGAATTTTATGTTGTTCATTTATACATTAGAAATTATATTTTTAACAATAAAATATTTGTTTCAACACTTGACTATTTTATGTAGTTCATTTACACATTAAAAATGATATTTTTATGAATAAATATTTATTTTAGAAAATTTCGGCATTATAACGGCGCGATATTAGAACCGGAGTAATGTCTAGCATTACCCCTCTCCTGATACTGGCTTGGGCCATACACATCAATCATTATCAATCCAAACAATCCCACAATCAATTCACAATCAATTTTACAACTACAATCCAAATTTCCACAATAGAATCCAAACAAAGAACTATGATTTGTACAATAAATAGTGTCAGGAGCTACTAAGCCACATCTGCAACCTAAGATATATTTAACTGTAAAATAATCTGAGTAAGAAGCCATTCTAACATTGGGATCCATTCCCCTTTGCTTTTCTTACGTTCTAATTTGCTGTTCTGTTTCCAAAATTTGCAAACGAGCTCCAATCTTCACACGATCTTTCTTTCCAACTTAAACGAGCCATTCCGGACAACTTTCGCCTAGTGGCCTTTCTTCCGAAAATGCTCCATTTTGCCTGAATTTGCGAAAAGACATTATTTGGATTTCTTACTTTGGACGCGTTTTCCGCGCGACTCCGCATTCCAAAATATAGCTTCCATATACTCAAGTCGAAGAGAAAATCGTGCTCTTCGATTTTTGAACTGTGGAGTTTTGTCTAGAGGGGCTCAGTTTGGAAGATATTGATTCCGGAAGGTCATGGTGTTTATTGTAAAACAGGAAATTGCAAAGTGAAATTTAGGCACACATCCCTAAAAGTAAACTTAATTAGGCCGACATCCCTCCCTAAGTTTACATGTAAACCCGCCCCCTATTTTTCCAGCTCTACCTTTATGCTTTTTTGGCCAAAAGTTTTGGTGCTATAATGTAAAAAAATATATTGTAAATTCTGGAAATATTAACAGAAGTTTACGGAAATAAAAAAAAATTGCATATATGTATGAAACTTTTGCCAATAGTTGCATACATGTATGCACCTGTTGCATACGTTGTTTTCTACTGAAAATCTGGAGCTAAAGTTGCATACTTATGTGCAACTATTTGGAATACTTGCACACATGTATGCAAGTATCGCATGAAGAAAACTGACCTGAAATTTTGCATGCAGATTATTGCACAATTGTATGTAAGAATTTGTATAACTTGCTTACATGTATGAAAAAAGCCAACACAAATTCAACGGTGAAATATTTGCACAGACGAATGCAAGAATTTCAGATATGTGCATGATTTAACGCAAATTACTGCATTTTTCGCTGTTTTCTGTATATTTTTTATTTTGATTCATTTTTTTATTTTTCTATGAGTTGAATTTTTGGGCAAGTACATGTTTAATTTAAATACGAATTTACGTGATTTTTTTATATTTTTGATGAATTTTTGAAAAATAGGGACTAAATTTACAATAAATATATGACCGAATGTGTGCCTAATTTAAAAACTAAATAGGGACCTGTAAAAAATGCACCAAATTGCAAAAACGAAATTTTTAAAGGGAGGGGGGCCCATGGTTGGAGCCGTGGACGGGGGAGGGGCGGCGCAGTCATCTCAAGTGGCGGGGGAGTTACTGGCGGTCGTGAGTGGTTGGGGTGGTGGATCTAGGGTTGGTTTGGGGGCTGTGGCGGTTTGGAGATGGGGAGGGAGGAGGAGGTGGCGTCGGAGGCTACGAGGAGGCGGAGGTGGCGTAGAGTGGGGCGGCGACGGGCCTGCAATGGCCGAAGGCGGGCTGGAGGGGAGGCCGACGGGGTCTGGGCGGGTTGGTTTTTTTTTCTATTTTCCGTTGAACGATAGTGGGAGAGAGGAAAAGGGAGTTGACTTCTTATATAATTATTTAATTAAATTCCAAAAAGTTGATTTTTCTTTCGAACTCTAAATCGAACCCAACGACTATTGCCATTAGCTAAATACCCCCATTCTGGACACAATGGGATATATTTGGCAAGCCAATTTGACTGTTTCAATCAATTTTCATTAAAATTAAAATATAAATTAATATATCGTTCAAAATTGATTTCAACGTACATTTTAATTTACCGAGGACATATACTGACTCCAAAAATTCCAAAAAAATAAATCTAGCCATGTTTGGACGATAAGGTCCTAACAAAACTAATTTCATCGAATTTGAAGACCGTTTGCAAAATGGTCAATTTCCAGTCGATTAAATTCAAACTAAAATTACCAAACTCATTTAAATTTACCACGCTCACATATTAATTCCAAAAATTATGAAAATTGGAATATAACAATAATTTGACATACCGGATCCAACTAAAGTTGTTTCGTTGAAAACGGAGGTTGTTTGACAAATGGTTATTTTTAAGGGTTATATATTATATTAAAAAAAATATAAATTCCATAGCGACTATTTTGAATTTTAAACTAGACATAACTTTTAATTTATAAAGTGAAATATCAGTTTCTCACATTCGTTAGAAAGATATAGTTAAATAGATTCTAACGTTTCTTGTTTTGTCCAATTCTGATTTAAAATGAATTCTGCATACTCAATTGAAATTAGAAATTGAATTTTCAAACTACCCGGGCCATTTCAGGATCGTTTTATAATTAAAATAAATTTATTCGTTCTAACTTCGATTTAAATAAAAAATTTAGTCGTTATTATTTAAAATAAACCATTTTAAATATTCAAAATCCATTAAAATAGCTAAAATAAAAAAATTAATTGGTTCTGAAATTCTGGGTTGTTAAAATCTCCCCCACTTAAAATCTTTTCGTCCTCGAAGAGGAACGAAGGTGAAAATTGTTTAACTAACCAACTCAACATTCATTCTGGCTTTCATTCTTCAACTTTTCAGTTTCTAAGAATTTTCTAATTTCTCAAAAATTTGGCTAACACCCTAAAATTTCGAAAAATTTCGCCATAACCTCCTTTGTACGGGTTGATATTTAAAACCGCAACTTGCCTCACAGGGCCCTCATCATTCCAAAAGAAATAAAAAGCCAAGCGGCTTACCAATCGGCTCATAAAATTCCCTAAAAAATACAATAAATATGTACCTATTTGTCGAGCATATAATTTTATTCCTCTTCTTAGCTTACATGCTATGACCTGTTCAATTATATACATGTACATATATGCAATTCCCATCAGTTTTCAATTCATTTTAATATTTGATTCGATTTGGCTAAATTTACCTTTCATTTGCATATTGGTTTTATGCTTCTAATATATTTTTATTAATCAGACTAATAATCAAACAACACAACCATCAATCAATTAGTTGGTTAAATTTTCAAACATACAACTTTCTATATATACTTAAAAATCATATTTTTAGTGCCAAATCACAAACAATAAAATCTAACTAAGTTTGGTTCTCACATTAGTCAATTGGAAATATATAGATATCCCACTTTCGAAACTCGAAAATAAATACTGATGATGAGGCCTTAATCATCAGGATCATTTCCGGGCAACTAGAGTGTGATTCTATATCTACCTGGTATATTTGAGACTTCAAATACACATGGATCAGACATATATTAAAATCTTTATATACCCGATAGTCCAAAATCAATTTAAAATAAAATACTCAAATACGTATAATATGGTTTAAATTTTCAAAAAAAAAAATTTGTTTTCATTTTTATTTTAAAAATAACACTCTTTGAAACTCATTCTAGGATACTACTGATCCCATATCTAACGAGTCATTCTCATTGGATATTACTAATCCAATCTCTGATGAATTCTTTCGTTTGGTTCTAATGTATCTTGTTCTCGAGCTCTATAAACAAAAGCTCTGATACCACGATGAAACGACCCAAATTTGCCCTTACGGGAAAGCCCAGATTGAATTGAGAACACGAAAAATCAGAACACAAATAGAAGAACATTTCATTGCTATTACAACAATTACATCAGAATACAAGAATATAACAGAGTATGAATATATAATATACATCAGAAAAATATCAGAGATTAAAATACATTACATAGCAGCTGAAAAATAATACATAACATAACTGAAAGAGATACACGGATAAAAAGATTTCTGAATATAGCTCCAGCTGTAAATCCAGGATCCTATAAAATAGGAATCTACAAAAACAAAATTACTAGCTGCCCATGTGGAAAATAGGGGCACCCAGAGTTTAGATAGAAACAATAAACTCTGAGTTAGTCATGGGACTGGTGTGAGAACTAAAACAATTATTAAATCTTTACTTTAAAAATAAAGTAAATTAAAGGCCTACACCGTATAACACGGAACGAGTTTTCCCCCAAGAATACCAATGCATAGAACAAACAGCGCAACGCTTTTTGAAAAATGAAGCTATTATAAGACTCAGGTCCGATCACACAATGCAACGCAGGCCGAAGGATAGAGTTTTACCTTATAATAGACAAACATGCTTAGTACGTTTTAAAACAAATCATTTTGGTCTTATTATAAGTGTATAGTGTCAAAAATCGCTTCAAATATAAATGTATCAATCATAGACGGCATAGGTACCATATATCATGTCGCCATACTAGTTGTACAACTAAAACTGAAAAGTCACGTATTGGAAATTGGATTCCCATCTATGAGTCGAGGCAAGAGATGGATCCTTACCGATTCGAGACACTCTAGCAAATGTCCCAGGATCACACCTACGGGCAACCCTTGGATCTTCAGGGTCGGTCCACACGTACTTTAGTGGATTGGTTATTCTTGAACAATACGTTTCGCTACCCTATCGGACCTATCACTAGGCCAGTAGCGACCAATATCTAGAGCCACTAGGGACTCAATTCGAGGCGCCTCGCAATTCATCATCCACATAAGTAAAAATATCTGGGCTCCATACCATGACACCACTTCTAGCTAGAAAGAAACGCACTCCCAGCAATCACGATCTAGTTTTTGACTCATATCGGGGTTGAGGCTCGCGAATTAACGCTATACACAAAGCTATGCTATTTAAAGCCGTTCTTTGATCATCAACCACAATACTTTGCTTTTCAACAAAAATCTTGATCATTGCATCTCAGCAAGCCACACTGATAATTCACGCAATGCAACTGATGTCTATCAATATATAACCGCTAAGCTCGTACATCTCAGAGAAGGGTGTTAAGCAAGAGAATAAATTCTCCGCCACCAAACAGATGTATATTAAATAGAAATCAATCAATGTAGAATGAAATCCAATGTCAGACACACATCCATTTACAAGTCCGTTCTGGGTTTGAACGAAACCGGAGGCACCTTATTCCTCGTCCCATATGTCCAATATAGGAGAGAGTCCTCACACATCTAGTCGATCTCCAAATACGTCTAGATGATCACCACTTATTACCTTGTCTTGGGTGTACGGCCCAATCAAGACATTAGTAATCATCCAAATGATGTGAACATCTTTTGTCTTCAACCACCGTCTTCATCGTCGACTTTTAGTCGTATTAATTATTCAGAATGGGATAAACCCGGTCTTTTCGAATAACCAACATATTTTATAATCAATGATCTAGTGCGATAAAAACACATCATATGCCTCATTCCAATTCAGAATATTCTTTTGTTCAAATATTCACATCATTAGGGAAAGGTTCCCATTAATTTTGTCAAAGATAAGTTCTTTGAATTTTTTTCTTAAATCTTCCTTTGGATATCAATTTCAAAACCAAATTAAGGTTTATCAACTAGTCAGGATTATCGAGCCTTACCAAAGTAATCATTTATTTATTAATCCCAATCCCAACCTATTCATCCCATGGAGAGAAACTGGTAATCCCCCATATCTAACACTGATGGTGTTATCAGTAAATTCAATTGCCATTTCACGTTCAAATCTAATTAAAGATTTAACTATCGCCTGGAGTAAAAATGGTGGTACTCCATTCTCGATCATTTCCCAAATTTGATAATTTAAACTATCACATTCTCATTTCAATCTAATTAAAGATTCATTTAAACTTCACTTAGTTTTAATCTCACAAATCATCAATTAATGATCATGGGAAATCAAACATACCACAATGACAATCTACGCCGTACCATTGATTTCTGCCGATATATAATCTCTAAGCTCATATGTCTCAGAGAAGGGTGCTAAGCAAGATAATAAATTCTCCACCATCAAACATATATATATATATATATATATTTAGCAGAGATCAATAATACAGTTCGAAATACAATGTTAGACATGTAATCCTGTCTTTAACTGGGTTGAAGAACCAATGTCATTTAAAAACACAGTTCACGATAAACCCAAAATCACATTCCATTAATTATGGAATCTTCACAAAAAACAGATCAATATGTAATCGATATCAATTTTTGTATCCGACTAATAATATAAACGGAATAGCGGCAAAGCCTTTTAAATTCCATATATAATAACAGTCTTCCTCCACAGAAGCTCATTTCGATTAACACTAAACCGAATTCCATTCAATTCCAATTTAATATATTAAATTGGAAAACTTTAATATATAAAATTTCCATTAAATCTTAATAAAAGATTTATATATTTCAAATCACATTTCACTGTTAATCGGGTTAAAGAACGAATGTCTTTTAAAACACAGTTCATGATAAACCCAATTCACATTCCATTTTATTCCAATTTACTAAATATAACTGGAAACTCTAATAATCTTAATTAAAAGATTAATTCTTTTCACACGGGGTTTAAGAACAGTGTTAATTAAGATGCCATTCATGAAAAACCAAAAATCCAATTTAATATTAAATACAAGGCTGTAAATAGAAATTATATCGACTTATATTCAATATCAAATTATGAAACTAACACATATCGTATTGGGAATAATGATATATATCTATCTTCCAAATTCTTCCACAATATCCGCATAGTCACGGAATTCAGTGTCGAAATATCCTAAAGATTATTTCTATTCAAATCAATTCCAATAATATACTTGGAAAATTCTGGTTAGATTAAAAGCATTCACCAGTCCAATTTATTTATTTAAAAACGTTGGATTTACTTTCTAGTTAATAACTAGTTCAATTTGATACAAATATATTTTTATCTTCACAAATATGGAATTTTTCATCCTAATTCTTTCCATGTTAAAGTCAATAATGGTGATTCTTGTCTATTTTGGATGGATATATGGAATGAACATATCCCCTTTTCCAGTTTATTCCCTAACCTTGCAACATTAAACCAATATAACACATTATCAGTTGCAGCAGCTTATTCTCTAGGCCCAATGGGCTTCTTACCTTCCACTTATATTTGGCTTGAATCTCTAAACGAGCTTATATGCATTGTTCATACTCTTAACTCAACCCAGTTCATTATCGGTCCTGATAAATTCTTATGGGCCTTAGGATCCAATTTTTCAGTTTCGGCCTGCTATAAATTTCTTATCCATCCAGGTCGATGTTTCACTTTCTCTCGTGTTTGGAACTGTCACCTTCCCCTCGGATCATCTTCTTTCAATGGCTCCTTATCCACAACAGCATTAACACCAAAGATCGCCTACATCGTTTTTGCGACAATATTGACCCCTCTTGCGTCCTCTGTAACAATCTTATTGAATCCCTCACTCATCTCTTCTTCGAATGCGATTTTTCATATTCTGTTTAGGTAGCTATCAGCTCCTTCCTTCTGGGCTTCATACCTTCAATCCACTCGTTCTTTGAATATTGGCAGCACAAACCCCCTGACCCCATTGTGGATTCTTTAGTGGCTTTCTTTGCCTGGAGTATTTGGCTAGAACGCAACGCCCACTTCTTCGGTAGACCCAAGAAACTCCTGATGGGTATTTGTCATCACATCTTGCATCTTTTCGATTCTCGGACAGGATCATCCAGACCCGCTCGCTTCAGGGTTTCTCTGCCAATGCCTCAGTCTCCAGGATCACAGGAAAGTAGCACCGAAATCCCGCTTTGATTCCTGCTGTAGTCTATTATTACCTGCTCTGCTAGTTTTTGGATTATTGTCTCTTGCTATATACTTTGTTCTAAACTATATGATGTACATTATTTACTCTGCACTTTGCTTGTACTAGCTATATTGGCCTTCTTGGCCTAAACCACTATGCTACTGGTTGGGCCTGTCAACAAGGTATATTTCTACTTATTTACTACTACGCATAATCGGCTGTGTAGTTCCACGCTACACACCCGTCTTCCTCTAAAAAATTCTTTCCAAATCATTTATTATGATTTTACGCAAATTATTAATATTTTTAATAATTTTACCAAGGCCCGTATAGTTGGTTTCCAATAACGGCCACCGAACTGCATCCATAATGACTTTTTCCAAATATGATTTGGACATAATTCCAAATCCAATAGTTAAATTTCAAATCTCTTAAATTCAATGGAAAGCGCTTTCCGATACGAATCTGACGGTACCAGTTTTCAGAGAATCCGATGGTCGAATCTCCCGTAATGTCAATTCGAAGTCAATGGTCAAAATTCGCAAACGATCGCGGCGTGACGCGTTCTATTCAAGCCATTAATATATATATATATATATACATATACATATATATATATATATATATGTGATATAATATTTATATTTCGTTCAAAACGTGTTTTATAAATTTATTTTAAAAACGATTCCCACTTTCACTTCAAATTTAAATCAAAATTGAATACTCTTTATAATATAATATTTAAATGATAATATTTTCAAAATATCATATTTTGAAACCATTTCATTTTCAATATTCATTATAAAAACGAACATAATCGATATAAATATCGTTCGCGTTAAAATGGCGCATATTTAATCAACATGGCTTCACACATTTCAATATTTTCGTGTCCATCCAAAATCGGACATCAAATTCACATTTTAATCCTTTACTGAATATTATTTTAAAATATTCGTTATTTTAAAATATTCGTTATTTTAAAATGTTCGTTATTTTGAATTGGAATCAGACCCAATCAATTACCATATAAATTATTTATATGGATTTCATACAATACCTGTATACAACAACAATGATAACCAATAATCCATCATCTAGAGTGCATTACACAACTGCATAAGCATTAAATATAAATAATTAGCGCTTAAAACAGTCTGTCAACCAATCGATTGACATACAACTAAACAATTGGGATTAGTGTACGTCAAATATCATCTCAATACCCATGTGGGGTTTCAACCAACAAATACTGAATATTATTTATGTAGTTAGGCGATGTGTAAAATTTATCGTCCCAATCAAGGTCAGTTAAATGGGTGTACATAAACAAATTGTCCAATTTGTAAATGAATATTTATTTTCATTTCAGGAGAATTTTATGCCGATCATTTATATGTTAAAAATTATATTTTTAACGATAAAATATTTGTTTCAACACTTATTAATTTATATATTTCATTTACACATTAAAAATGATATTTTTAATGAATAAATATTTATTTAAGAAAATTTCGGCATTAGAACGACACGATATTAGAACCGGAGTAATGTCTAGCATTACCCCTCTCCTGATACTGGCTCGTGCGATTCACACCAACCAGAATCAATCCAAACAATCCCACAATGAATTTTATAACTACAATCCAAATTTCCTCAATACAATCCAAACAAACAACTATGGTTCGTATAATAAATAGTGTCAGGAGCTACTAAGCCCCGTCTGCAACCTAAGAAATATTTAACTGTAAAATAATTTGAGTGAGAAGGTGTTCTCACATTGGGATCCACTCCGGCGTGCTTTTCTAACATTATGATTTGTTGTTCTGGTTCCAAAATTTGCAAACATGCTCTAATCTTCGCACGATCTTTTTTTAGCTTAAACGCGTCATTCCGTACAACTTTCGCCTAGTGGCCTTTCTTCCGAAAATGCTACATTTCGCCAGAATTTGCGAAAATACATTATTTGGATTGCTGACTTTTGATGCATTTTTCGACGACTCTACAACCCAAAATATAGCTTCCATATTCTCAAATCGAAGAGAAAATCGTGCTCTTTGATTTTGGCAATGTGGAGTTTTGGCCAAAGGGGCTCGGTTTGGAAGATGTTGGTTCCGGAAGGTCAGGGTGTTTACTGTAAAACAGGAAATTGCAAAAACGAGATTTTTAGAGGGAGGGGGGCATGTGGTCGAAGTCGTGGACGGGAGAGGGGCGGCGCAGTCGTTTGAGGTGGCGGGGGAGCTACTGGCGGTCGCTGGTGGTCGGGGCGGCGGATCTAGTGTTGGTTTGGGGCTGTGGTGGTTTGGAGAAGGGGAGGGGGGAGGAGGTGGAGTCGGAGGCTAGGGGAAGGCGGCGGTGGTGCAGAGTGGGGCAGCGGTGGCTTACGATGGCCGAAGGTGGGCTGGAGGGGGGCGACGGGGTCTGGGTGGGTTTGTTTGTTTTTTCTTTTTTCTTTCCTTTGGATGATAGTAGTAGAGAGGAAAAGGGGGTTGACTTCTTATATAATTATTTAATTAAATTCCAAAACGTTGATTTTCTTTCGATCTCCAAATCGAACCCAATGTCTATTGCCCCTAGCTAAATACACATATTCCGGACACAATGAGATATGCCTGGTAAGCCAATTCGACTGTTTCGATCAGTTTTCATCAAAATTAAAATATAAATTAATATATCGTTCAAAATTGATTTCAACGTACATTTTAATTTACCAGCGTCACATACTGACTCCAAAATTCAAGAAAAATAAATCTAGCTATGTTTGGATGATACGGTCCTAACAAAACTAATTTCATCGAATTTGGAGACCGTTTGAAAAATTGCCATTTTCCAGTCGATTAAATTCAAACTGAAAATACCAAACGCGTTTAAATTTACCATGCTCACATATTAATTCCAAAAATTGTGAAAATTGGAATATAACAATAATTTAACATTCCGGATCCAATGAAAGTGGATTCGTCGAAAACGGAGGTCATTTACAAAATGGCTAATTTTAAGGGCTATATATTATATTAGAATATATATAAATTCCATAGCGACTATTCTGAATTTTAAACTGGACATAACTTTTAATTTATAAAGTGATATCTCAGTTTCTCACATTAGTTAGAAAGATATAGTTAAACAGATTATAACGTTACTTGTTTCTGTTAGGGACTGCGGAATGGATCGTTCAGGCAAAGAAAACACTAAAGGGGGGATGAATAGTGTTTGTAGGAATTTAAACAAAACTAAAAACTAGAGAGAACTATGGGAGGAATCAAACACCACAAACACAATCACAGACAAAGATTCAAACACAGATGCAAAATAAACAGAAATAAAAGTGCAGAAAAGGAAAGAACACACCGGATTTTATACTGGTTCGGATCACTCCTACGTCCCGTCCCACACAACGCTGGATTGTGCAGAGTTTTATTACTATTTTCAGATAGCCAAATACAACCTCCTTGATATCACGGCTCAACAAGGAGACACCGACTCCTATCCCTTGATTTCACGGCTCAACAAGGGCACACCGACTCCTAAGCCTTGATTTCACGGATTCAAGGATAAAACCGCTTACTCTTGACTTACAAATTGGATCTTTCAATCCAAGCAATTACAAAACAGCCCTATAACTCTTCAACAGCACTTGATTCGGAGAGTAGAGAGTAGACAGTGTAGAGAGAAGAAGTTTGATCAATTCAGAAGCGAATTCGGCAGAGTATAAGTGTAAAAACCATAAAAATGAAGCGGAATAATGATAGGATGAAAGAGGATGAAGATGGAGAAGAAGAGATGTTAGAAAATTCGTTTTTGGCCTCTTTTTATAGAGAATGAAGGGTTGCAACGTTTCTGAAACGTTTTATATAGTGAAAAGACACTTCCCTTCAAAATTAAAAAACTAGCTGTTATATGTCGACATACCTATGTACAAAATTGATTTTCAAAGGATTTTCAAGTGTTTTGATATAAAACTAATTCTGGAAATTCTTGAATAAAATTCTAATGTTGTAAATCAATATTATATGATAGAAAACATATGAAAACATATTTTTAAACTATGTAAATATATTTTTAAAATATAAGGTTTTAAACTATAAAATATAAATAAAGTATATATAAAAACTTAAGTTGAAAAACAAAGAAGAATAAAAATATAAAAACAAAATAGAGAGGATTGAGAATAAAATAGAAAAATAAAAATAGAGGGAATTGAGAAAACCAAAATTAGAGAGGATTCAGAAAAGAATTTAAAAAAAATCATAATTTGAATTTGAATTTAGATTTGAAACTGAAGTGCTATTTAGAGTCTTACAAAATCTAAACTCTATAATTATATTAATCTTGAACTTTTGAAATCTTGATTACTCATGAGTCTTGAAATTTCTCTGATCTTTGAATCTCTATCATCTTTATAACTGTACAGTCTTCAGTAATATTTCCTGTATATAATTCATGCATATATATATGTATGTATGTATGTATGTGTATATATATATTCTATACAAAAAGTGTTAGCATATATTTTATAATCAATGATAATTGAAATAAGGTTGTTGTCATCAAAACTCCATTCTCCAACAATCTTCCCATTTTTTATGATGACAACCTTAGTTTATAAAATATCATACCTTATATACCTGTTTGATGATGTTCCTTCTATACTCCCCCTGTCTATATGTTTCCTATAAACTATGCCTATATTTTACAATTTCTCCACCTTTGGCATTATCAAAAAGAAATTCTAAAAGTACTCCGTCTAAATGCTATAATTATCCTAATAATTCCTATACTATTGTAAAGTACTCCCCCTGAGTCCTAAATCTATAAAATACTCCCCCTAAATCCTATATCTATCTATACATATTCTATTATAATATTCTATATAACTATCCCTGATTCTGTGATACCCTTATATCTCCCTCTAACTCTATGATTCTAAGCCTAAAAGAGTATAAATCCCCCGAAATTTATGACTATACTAGTCTAATATAAGAATAATAAACAAGGCAATCTAATCAATTCTAATAAACAATCCAAACAAGTAATTCAAGCAATTAATTCAAGCAATCTATTTAAGTAATTAATTCAACTAATCAATGTAAGCAATCAATGTAATCAATCAACCAAATCAATGAAATTAAATAATATGTGTTGATAAACACTTTTGAACCTTTAATTAAACTTAGAAACTATAAAACTCCCCCTTAATCTAATACAAGACTAAACCTCCAATTATTAGGGGTCATCACCAACCAGGGGCCTAGCCTATACTCTAGTTCCCTTAAAACTATAATAAGACCTTAATCTAAACATATAAATAACTCTGATAAGATATCCTTAAATTATGATATAAGTAAAGTAATTCAATCTAATCAATGAATCAATTTAAGTTTTGTTGTCATAAAACATCAACTTAAACATGAAACTAAACATTTCTTGTAACTTCTATCTATCCTAAAACCTATAAAGCTCCTATCAACTATAAATTCATAAGTATATTTCTAACAAACCTATCAAGCACTAATAAAATTTAACAATGTCAAGTAAGTAAATCAAGTTATTTAAGTCAAACAAAACAAACAAACCAAAAAAGTCATTCAATTCAATCAAATTAATCCAGACAAAGTAAATATGTTATGTATTTAATTAATAATCCAATATTTCTAATAAAAACTTCTCATATTATATACTTGTTATGTGTGGAGTTAAAGTTAACATGTAATGCAGCGTGTGAAGTATGTTGATTATAATGTAGTATGAAATGTATGTCATATGTAAAACAATATAAAATGCAACTTATGGTGTGAATAATCATGATTTGAAATGCAATTGTAATTTATAATGATGATACGAAATAAGATGTATAATAATAATATGCAAAATGATTTGGTGATAATATCTATTTGGGTAAAATATATTCAAAGTACTATCGAACTATTATAAATTATTTGAATCAAACAAAGATAATGTAAATTTCTAGACTTAGGTTAATTATTTTAATGAAATTGATTAAAAGAATAATAAAGATAAGAGTTTAATTAAAAAAAATATTCATGATAAGTAGTAAAATATTTAGAAACATCATAAGGTTAAATAATATTTTTAGGGTAAATATTGTAAAAATTGAAGATCTTTCTAAAGAGAATATAAAATTTGTATAATATAAAGTAAGCTATATATATATTCATAGGTATATATATAAAACTAATTTAAAAAGAACTTAAAGTTTAATTTATGAGACATACATTTAAATCAATTTTAAATTTAAGCTTTAGAAATCAAAACATATTTATTTGCTAAAAAACCATTTATACTTTAGAAGGAAACATTATAAAGTAATCTATAAAACTTCTTACATTTAAACTACTTAAATAATCATGTATATATATTTCTTTATATAAAGTAAAATATACAAGTTTTATAAATCTTAATAGGGAGTCAAAATAAGTATTAAGTTACAAATTGTATTTGTTATAATGTAACCCAATATTGTTATGAAATCATATTAATAATATATAAGTTAAACTATGTATGTTTAAGCTATATCAAAGACAAATAAATTTAATTTTTATAACAATACCAAAAAGTTATAATAACTCTGTATATCAAATTAACATGTTTATATAATTTTATATATTTCGAAACAAGATATAAGAAAATAAGTATACACCGTCTTTCTCAAAAAAAGAAAATAAGTATACAGATAAATTTAATAACTAGAATTTAATTGGCATTTTCTAATTGAAAAAGATGGAGGGAAGCTTGATAGTTCAAATCTTTGAGATAAAAAATTTGAATTCCATTCTATAGGCTGATATGTTAACATATAGATATATGTATGTTGACATATATGTTATTTCAAAGAGAATATGGTTTTGTGACTTTGGTTTTAAAATATCGATTTATATTTCAGGTTTAACTATTTCCTGACATAATTCTAATCCTAACAAACATCCTAAATTTGTTTTATTATTATATTAATTTTATTATAATTATTTTTGAATTTCAAATTTCAAATTTCAAAATTGAATTTTAAATTTCAAAATTAAATTTTAAAGTTTAAATTTCAAATTTAAAACAAAGTAAAGCAAGCAAAACATCCATTCAACCAAAAATTTAAAAATTAATTAAGGCACACCCGGTTTTTAGATCCATTTCTTCAATATTCTCTGAATTCTGAATTGATCTTATGGAATTTGATGATGAGATCTACTCTATTGCGACGGACTCGTTTTCCTAATTAGGATAGTGTATTCATTTGCTGAATTTGAACACCGTATGAGAAAGATATTGAAGATTTAGTAGTTCAACTAATTTGGCCCCAAAATTTGAATTTGAATTTTGAATTTTGAACGAATGGACACTTCTACTACTTTATAAATGCCCAAAAGTCATGTCTAATCACTTCTCTTCTTCTTCTTCTTCTTCTTCTTCTCGTTTTTCATTTTTAATCAAACTTTCAAGAGGCATGACTTATTCGTTTCTTGACGGAATTCGATGGAATCAGCGGAAAATCGAAGAGGAATTCAAGGACTACGATCTAGTAGTTGTTTGGGGATGAATTTGGAGGTATTGGGGTGCAAAAAGTCAAAACAGTAAGAGGTATGCATAAAATCCCATAACAGTTTTTAGTTTTGAATCGTCAACTTCAAACCGCCAAACTCACTCAATTTTGATCGGAATTTGATGATCTACCCATCAAATCGACCGTGAGAACGAGAACTACAATCTGGAAAAGAATTGGTGACAAAATAGTCAAACTTGTGGGTACAATTTGAAGATAACTGTCGACAGTTTTGGTTTCCTTCTCTCTTTATTCACCGAAAACTTCATTTGATCATTACTTGGTCAATTCTTGATGAAATCTCATGAGATCGGCGACATTATGAAGCAAATGAAGAGAAATACAGCATGAAGATAAGTTGTAGATGAAAATCCAAAGTTGTTAATTGATCTGGTACCCATTTATTTTCTGTTTTACATTATATATATATATCCATTTCTTCTTGATGTCTCTTCACCAACCATCGTTACTCTTCTCCTCTTTTTGATTTCTTTTCAGAATTTGAATTTTCAATAGCCACCATTTCGGAATTTGAATTGCCATCAGCCACGTCAACCATCTTTTCAAAGTTTAATTATCCAATTGCTATATAACACATCTTTTCCTGTAAAACAGCACAACATTTCAAATAGTCGAATAACTTTTCAAATAATTCAAATGTCTTTTCAAATATTCAAATGACTTTTCAAATAATCAAAGGACTTCCTAAAATAACTAACTACAATTCTATCATGATTGTTTTGTAACATATCCAAGATTTCAAAAATTAAAAAAATTCAAAATTCAAAAATCAAATAGTAATTTGATTTTTCAATAAAATTGAATGCAGACTAATCTAATACTGATGCAATACATAGATTTAAACTAGTGTTATAAATCATTTCAAAGTTTGCCATTTAAAATTTTTAAAAGTCAGATTATGAACTTTTTGAAAGACCTTGCTCTATTACCAATTGTTAGGGACTGCAGAGTGGAACGTTCAGGCAAAGCAAACACCAGAGGGAGGGTGAATAGTGTTTGTAAGAATTTAAACAAAACTAAAAACTAAAGAGAAACACTTGAGGGAGGGTGAATAGTGTTTGTAAGATTTTAAACAAAACTAAAAACTAAAGAGAACTATGGGATGAATCAAACACCACAAACACAATCACAGACGCAGATTCAAAAACAGATGCAAAATAAACAGAAACAAAAGTGCTGAAAAGCAAAGAACACACCAGATTTTATACTGGTTCAGATCACTCCTACGTCCAGTCCTGCATAACGCTGGATTGTGCAAAAGTTTTATTACTATTTTTAGATAGCCAAATACAACCTCCTTTATTTCACGGCTTAACGTGGAGACACCGACTCCTATCACTTGATTTCACGGATCGATAAGGGCACACCGACTCCTAAACCTTGATTTCATGGATTCAAGGATATATCTGTTTACTCTTGACTTATAAATTGGATCTTTCAATCCAAGCAATTACAAAGCAACCCTATAACTCTTCAATAGCACTTGATTTAGAGAGTAGAGAGTAGACAGTGTATAGAGAAGAAGTTTGATCAATTTAGAAGTGAATTCGACAGAGTATAAGTGTAAAAACCATAAAAATGAAGAGGAATAATGATAAGATGAAGATGGAGAAGAAGAGTGTTAGAAAATTCGGTTTTGGCCTCTTTTTATAGAGAATGAAGGGTTGCAACGTTTCTGAAATGTTTCAAATAGTGAAAAGATACTTCCCTTCAAAATTAAAATTGTTATATGTCGACATATATATTACGCCATGTCTACATACCTATGTACAAAATTGATTTTCAAAGCATTTTCAAGTATTTTGATATAAAACTAATTCTGGAAATTCTTAAATAAAATTCTAATGTTTTAAATCAATATTATATGATAGAAAAATGTATGAAAACATATTTTTAAACTATATAAATATATTTATAAAATTATAAGGTTTTAAACTATAAAATATAAATAAAGTATACATAAAAACTTAAGTTCGAAAAACAAAGAAGAATAAAAATATAAAAACAAAATAGAGAGGATTGAGAATAAAATAGAAAAATAAAAATAGAGAGAATTGAGAAAAACAAAAATAGGGAGGATTGAGAAAAGAATTGAAAAATCAGAATTTGAATTTGAATTTGGATTTGAACCTGGAGTGATATTTAGTGTCTTACAAAATTTAGACTCTGTAATTATATTAATCTTGAACTCTTGAAATCTTGATTACTCATGAGTCTTGAAATTTCTCTGATCTTTGAATCTCTATCCTCTTTATAAGTGTACAGTCTTCATTAATATTTCCTGTATATAATTCATGCATATATATATATACTATACAAAAAGTGTTAGCATATATTTTATAATCAATGATAATTGAAATAAGGTTGTTGTCATAAAACTCCATTCTCCAACAGTTTCATCCAATTCTGATTTAAAATGAATTCTGTATGCTCAATTGAAATTAGAAATCGAATTTTCAAACTACTGCGCCATTTCAGGCTTGTTTTATAATTAAAATAAATTTATTCGTTCTAACTTCGATTTAAATAAATTTTTAGTCGTTATTATTTAAAATAAACCATTTTAAATCTTCAAAATACATTAAAATAGCTAAAATAAAATTTTTAAATTGGTTCTGAAATTCCGGGTTGTTACAATCATCCACGAACACAAGCACGAACTTGTTCAACTGATCTCTGAAAACTTTATTCATAAGATCCACGAAATACACTGGCGCGTTAGTCAGCCCGAATGGCATCACCAACCATTCGAAGAAACAAATGGTGTCCTAAAAGCAGTCTTTGGCACAGTATCCTTTTCCACCCTCAACTGATGAAATCCCTTTGCCAAATCCATCTGAGAAAACACTTTGGCTTCGTGAAGTTGATCGAACAAGTCATCTATCCTTAGCAACGGATACTTGTTCTTTTTGGTCACCTTGTTCAACTCATGATAGTCCACACACAATCTTAGTGAGCCATCTCCCATGGTTGCAAACACGACCGGTGCACCCCATTCGAGTACACTCCTCCGAATGAGTCCTTTTCCCAAAAGGTCATGAACTTGCACCTCCAACTCTCATTGTTCCTTAGGCGCCATCCGCCTAAGAGGCATAATGATTTGTAATAACCCGGAAATTTAAATTTTTTAAAATTGGGTATTACCAAAGAATTTGAATAATTGAAATAGCATATTTCAATAAAATAAAGAATTGGGTATAGTAAGGCAGTTTGAAATTTGGAATACAAACTTTGTCTGACTGTACCAGGTGGAAAATATAACGGATTTTAGAGAAACTGAAAATATTTAAATCTGTTTATGAATACCTTTCTAACGAATCTGAAAAATCGAAGTTTCATAACGGGAATCAAAAGTTATGGTCAAATGAATTTTCAGAAAGGTCGCTATATAGCATATATAACCCTTGAAAATTGATATTTTGCATACGACCTCGGAATTCGACGAAACCACTTTTGTTGGGTCCGGGATGTCAAATTATTGCTAGGTTTCAAATTTCATAATTTTTGAAGCTAGTATGTGAGCGGGGCAAAAGAAAATGTGATTGGTCAATTTCTGTTAAAATGGGTCGACCTAAAAATGGCCATTTTTTAAACGAGCTCAGAATTCAACGAAACTGGTTTTGTTAGGACCGTATCGTCAAAACAAAGCTAGATTTATTTTTCTGGAATTTTTCGATTCAGTTTGTGGCCCCGGTAAATTGAAAGGTACGTTCAAATTAAATATTGAATGTTTTACACTTTAATTTAAAAAATAAATGACTGTAACAGTCGAATTGGCCAATCATATATTTTCTTTTATTATTTTATTTTCTGAAAATATCTCAAAAACCCTAGCCGCCAAGCGATATCGACGGTTTGTCGAGCTCGAACCTTCCCATCGATTTCGCCGCCGCCACAGCCCATATCGCTGCCACCTCCAGTTGAAGATTCTGACCGCCTCCCTCCCCTCTTCAAATTAGAACAAGCCCCGTCGAAGACCATTGCTTATTCACGTCGAATTTTCAGGAGGAAGTCCGCCCGTTTGGAGCGCCGCCGTGACCTGCTGGAGCCGCCGAGTCTGCCGCCACCACCATCGATCGAGAGCTGATTCGTAGCCCTTCAACGTCGCAGTGTCTGATCGAAGCAACGAGGTACGGTTTGGTTTTAAAATCAAAACCTAGTTTTGAAGGTTTAAAAACCCTTCTGCTTTGACATTCTGAAATTAAAATAACACTTTTAAGTGTTGCAAAACTTTGAAAAATAATATATTTTTCGTTCGTTAACGAAATTTGATGAAACAGGAGACACCGTGACCGCAAGGAGGCTCTCTACCATCTAGAGGAAGTCGCGGATTTTTCTGATCTTCCTACGATTTTTAGCACTGCAAAAACCAATGTGAGGAATCTAAACTAAATTTTGTGAATGGAATCGCATTGTATAAATTATATTAGCAAAGTGTAAATTATATACGCATTGTATACCTCATGTTCATGTGTTGTATAAATTATATTAGCGATGTATAAATTATACAAGCGTTGTATGAAACATATATGCTTTGAATTGTGATGAAATGCCAGTGAATTATAGAAATAATATATATATATATATATATATATATATACTCCCCTCGTCCACAGACCATGGACGATATTTATTGCTTGTGATTGACGTGATATCGTATGGTATAACGAATGGTTGGAAATAATTGTTTATGGTTGATATTGTGGTTGAAAAATACCTTTGTGGTTGAAAAATACCCTCTTGTGGTTGAAACAAATTAGAATAGGATTGTGGAATTGAAAATAAAACATGCCGCCTGCGTGCGAACTAGATGCATGATCCTCATTGTAAAAAACCGCGAGGTTTTAAGGTAGAGCGAGGAGTCGTACTAGGGATGGTCCCGGTTTTAACTACCCTGCCGTTATGTTGCCGAAATTTTATGAAATATTCATGTGTTAGAATAATTTTCATTCGTTGAAATAAATTACATATGTTGAGAATATTCATGTGTTGAGTTGAAATTCATTCGATGAATCGAAATTCATGGGTTGAATATTATTTGAATTTAAACAAATAGCTATAGCGATAAAAATCACATTTTTATATATATACAAACTATAGAGAATATTCATGTGTTGAGTTGAAATTCATTCGATGAATCGAAATTCATGGGTTGAATATTATTTGAATTTAAACAAAGCGATAAAAATCACATTTTTATATATATACAAACTATAGAGAATATTCATGTGTTGAGTCGCAATTCATTCGTTGAGTTAAAATTCATGTGTTGAATATTATTTGAATTTAAACAAATAGCTTTAGCGATAAAAATCACATTTTTATATATATACAACTATAGAGAATATTCATGTGTTGAGTTGCAATTCATTTGTTGAGTTGAAATTCATGTGTTGAATATTATTTGAATTTAAACAAATAGCTTTAGCGATAAAAATCACATTTTTATATATATACAACTATCGAGAATATTCATGTGTTGAGTTGAAATTCATTCTATGAATCGAAATTCATGTGTTGAATATTATTTGAATTTAAACAAATAGCTTTAGCGATAAAAATCACATTTTTTTTAATATATACAAACTATAGAAAATATTCGTGTGTTGAATTGAGATTCGTTCATCGAGTTGAAATTCATGTGTTGAATGTTATCGTATTTTAAAATGAAATGAATTGACAATAAAATCTACATCTTTATTGTGAATATGAAGTGTTAAAAACATTCACGTGTTGAATAAATATTTTTGACGATAAAAATATTTCTTTTATCATGTATACGCTTTGATAAAAATACACACATGTTGAAATAAATAATAGTTGCTAGAAATATTATTATTAGCTTTGTTCTGCATATATACACATGTGTTGAACAGGAAAAATGGATTAGCTGTAGAGTAAAGAAATTATTTGCGTGCCCGACAAATAGGTAAGCCTTGATGAGTTGGTTGCGCAACTTTATTTTTATATCAACTCCTGTGAATGCCATTGGATGCGGAGTGCTGGTTATTCTGTGTGAAATAATAAACATCGCCATAGGATAGTAACAATTAATTTTGAACTACACTACATGGCATAATTCTTGATGATAGGCATACTTCATCATATTCCACATAAGCAATTGGAGCTTGTGTGACGAGGTGGAAGATTTACCATTCGAGCGAGAGGCTTGTATGGCGATGACTATATACTACAGGTTGAACTGATGACTGATATGGACTATATAAAATATAACGATAAATTGCCAGATTGATAAAAACCCCACACGGGTCTGGAGTTGACAATAATCACGTCTCTCTAGTTATTAGATACGGCACATGGACTATTTATTTCCACACGGAAACGGGGGTGACGAGAATTTATTCTCTGGAGTGATTATCTATACATGCTCCCCCGTAAACACCAGAATATATCACTATAAATATGTGGATGCTTTTTAGGATTTATTGGGTACCTAACACGGCCCAATAAATTTCCAAACCCCTCCCCGTACAAAGGAGGTTATGGCGAAATTTTTCAAAATATTAAGGCGTTAGTGAAATATTTGAAGTGAAAACGAAGTTGAAATTAATGAATAAACTATATTTGAAATTATAGAACGAACTATATTTATATATATAAATATAAATATAATTAAATGGAATCGAAGCCGTGCAGTTCGTGTTTCAGAATCGTAATTTGAAACGATTAGTACGAGAAATCCGACCATCGGATTTTCCCGAAACCGCAACGGCTGGGTTCGCCTTCGAAATATCTTTCCAACGACACCAACCTTGTAAAAATCCAACGGTTGGATTGTCCGGAATGTTTAATTCAAATTTGAAGAAAAACAGCGCCAGAATCGTTTATATTTATATATAAATATAAATATAATTAAATTTAATCGAATAACGGCGCTGCAGTTCGAATTTTGAAACCGTAACTTCAAACGACTAGTGTGGAAGATCCGACCGTCGGATTTTCACGAAACTGGAACCGTTGGGTTCGCTTTGGCAATATCTTCCCACTGATATAGACTTTGTAGAAATCCAACGGTTAGATTTTCCGATATGTGTAAAACAAATTAGGGGAAAAACAGCGCCAGTTAGGGCTGTCAATTTCCTACACGACCCGTGACCCGACCCGAAACCCGCACGGAAAAAACCCGACCCGACCCGACCCATTTATAAACGGGTCAATTTCGGGTCAACCCGCTCTGACCCGTTTAATAAACGGGTTGACCCGACCCGACCTGTGAACCCGTTTCTGACCCGTCATGACCCGTTTAATTATAAAGCATATTTTTATCTATAATCTACAAAAAAATAAAAAATAAAAAAAATAAAAAAAGTCTAACACGTAAGTATTATGGGCCACATTATGCTGTTGACTATGTATTATGGCATTATGCCGTTGACTATGTATTATCAATTATGGCATTATGCTGTATTGCTGTTGGTAATTTTGTGTGTTGGAAAATTGTATGAAGCTATGTATTATGGAATTATGCATTGCTGTTGGTAATTTTGTATGTTGGTTAGTATGAATTTGAATGTATTATGCAGCTATGCTGTTGGTGATTTTTGGAGATGTCGATAATTTTGTTTGTTGTGCAGTCATGTAACTCATGTTATAACATATATTGATGAATTTTGGCTTTGTTTCTTACTTTCTTTGACTGTTTATATTATTGAATAATAGTAGCTAACGGATCAAATGGGTGGACCCGATCCGACCCGACCCGTTTAGATAAACGGGTTACACGGGTTGGGTCGGGTCAACCCGTTTATAAACGGGTCGGGTTAGGGTTGGGAAAAAATGACCCGTTTAATAAACGGGTTGACCCGACCCGTTTATAAATCAACCCGAACCCGACTTGACCCGACCCGAACCCGACCCGACCCATTGACAGGCCTAGCGCCAGTGCCACGGCACGACCTGAAACGTCGTTTAATTAAATATGGCCATTTTTAAATAAATAAAAATGGCGAAAAATCGTTATAAAATATCATAAGCAACATAGATTGCAAATAAACCAATTGGGCTTGAATTGTTTGATATTTGATGGTTGTATGTGTTTGACACGAAAATAACACTAAAGAGCTGAAATATGGATGTCGAATAATATAACCCTAGAAAGAATTGATTTGAATTCTAATTACGTAAATTATTTGAAAAGGCCGAGCTAACCCTCATTTCAAATAATTAATCGAGCGATTCGAATTGGGAAATGCAAAGACAATTCAAGACCGACAATCTTCGTATCGGTTGGATGGGCGCTGCTGAGGTTCCTGACTGGAGTAGCTACCGTGAAGGAACGGAAGTAGTAGCCGTCTGAACGTATGCGTTGATTGGATGGATATACGAGGGATTTGACGCCTCCGGTTTCGTTCAGGCCCAGAACGGACTTGTTAATGGACTGTGTGTCTGACATTGGATTTTGTTCTATACTGATTGATCTCTGTTAAATATATATCTGTTTGGCGGCGGAGAATTTATTCTTTTGCTTAATGCCCTTCTCTGAGACGTACGAGCTCAGAGGTTATATATCGATAGAAATCAATCGTATGGAGTGGATTGCCTATGTGGCATGCCAAGATGCTGTGATCAAGGCTTCTGTTGCAAAGCAAAGTCTTGTGGATGATGATCAAAGCACGGTCTACGTGGCCTGGCTTTGTGTATAGCGTGGATTCGCGAGCCTCACACCTCGGTATGAGTTAAAAACGGGATACGGACCGCTGGGAGAGCACGACGTTTCTTTCTAGCTATGGTGGTGTTAGTGACTTACCAGCCCTGACATTTATATCTATTTTTCACCTATGTGGTTGTTGGAATGCGAGGCGCCTCGATTATAGGTCTGTAAGGATCGGGAAACGTGTGTTCAGGCATAATTAATCCTCAAACGTAAGAGAGGACCGGCCCAGCCGATCCAGGGTTACCCAGAGTGTGTAGTCCTGAGACGTTTGCTAGAATGTCTCGAAGCGGAGAGGAGCTTGCCCCTTGCCTCGACTCATGACGGAAATCCAATTTCCAATACGAGATAACGGATTCGACTGTAACTTATATATGGCGACATAGTGGCATGGGACGCTCATGTCGCCTATGATTGATATTTATGATGCTATTCGTTTTTGAAACATATATGCACTAGTAATAATATCAAATGATTTTGCTTTACACGTATCAAGCATATTTGGCCATTATAAGGTAAAACTCTATCCTTTGGCTTGCGTTGCATTGTATGATAGGACTTGAGTCTTATAATGGCTTCATTCTTTTTAAAAGCATTGCGTTGTTTTAAAGAATTTACTTTGTTTTAAATGCACTAGCAATCACTGGAGTAAACCCGTTCCGCGAAAGTGGCGTGGTCCTATGATTTGCTTATTACTGTTGTTTAAACTATTAAATAGATTCCTCATACCAGTCCCCATGACTGACTCGTTGTTTGTTTCACTTTGCAAACGCGGGTGCCCGTATTTTCACACGGGCTGCCTAGTTCACAGGTGACAGGTTGTTTTTGGCTCTGCACTGTTGCATAGAGTGCATTTTGGCTCATGGCGAGGCTGACTTCACAGAGATGACTTTGACATTTTCCGCCATTATTGTACTTATATTATGATTCCGCCACAGGCGATGCAGACTGCTTTACTTTCAGTATTTATTATCGTATGTATATGTTCCGCCTTCGGCGATGTAGACTGATACCCTTATTATGTCTCACTGCATTTATGTATTCCGCCTCTGGCGATGATGACTGATCACTTCCCTTTTTTTTCTAAGTTATATCCTATGCTGTGCTATTCTGATGTTGTTACATGTTGTAATTCCGCTGTCATATCCATGTAAAATTATTCTATTTATTGTTTTTTCTATTATCTGTTCTCTGCTATGATGATTGATGTGTTATATTCCAATGATTATCCTTAATACCGCACCTCGGATTTTGGGATCGTCACATGATTGGTCTAGCTCCCTCGACCAAATCGATCCTAAACTCGATCTCATGATGCGGCGACTAACCTTTGTCCTCGTCAAAGACATCCTCATACTCATTAGCGATTAGCACAGATGACAAGTCTTCTTGTGGAATCACAAGCGAATATAGATAGCTAACGAAGACACCATCTTCACGCTAACACCGTATTAACACCTTTCGCCCTTCCACATCCCTGACTCTTACCTCTAGCTTCTTGTAATTTACCCTTGCCGCATACCTCTTGAGCCAATCCATGCCCAAGATGATCCCAAACCCAGCGAAGTTAAGAATAAAGCAATCACACACAAAAGAGCAACCAAGACTCGATAATACTAGACCACGACACAACATGCACAAACTGGACAAACCCCCAACTGGATTAGTCACTATCAATGGTCTATCACAAATCTTGGGTTCCAAACCCAACCGGCACACAAGCCCATTGCAAATGAAATAATGCAATGCTCCAGTATCGAACAACATACAAACTGAAACACCATTAACTGAAAGAGTACCTTGCATAAGGAAACCCTTTCCCTTCTCCTCTGCAGTGGGAGCTCTTAAAGAAGACGGCACAACTTCCAAAGCATATGCCTTCACAACCTGTTTGCCCTTAGCTGATTCTGGACGATCTTTCTTCTCATGCCTAGGCTTTCCACACTTGAAGCACTTCTTCTCAGCTTTGGGTTTCTTGCATTCATTCGAGTAATAACCCTTTTGTTGGCAGTTAAGGCAAACCACCTCACTCTTAGGCTTCTTCTAGCCATTTTTCTTTTATGCTATTGCTGCTTCCTCTTCTTATTATTACCACCCTGCTGTGGTTTCTGAACTTTCTTGGTTGTAGCGACAACATTAGCTTCCTTAGGAAACAAGCTCTCATGGCGAACATCTTTTTCCATAATCTTCTCAAATGAACCATCAAGATGATCCACCAACGGCCTTCCAATATAGGTATCCAGACCCATAATGAACTTCTCATTCTTCTGATAAGGTGTGTAAATATATGAACAAGCATATCTGGACAAGGCCTTGAAATCAGAAACATAATCAAGTACAGAATGACCATTCTGTTTCAGCCCTACGAACTTCTTGAATAGAGCGGAGTTTTGAGCAATGGAGATAAAATTTGCTTCAAACATAGCTTGGAATTGCTCACATGAAATCTCCTCTTCTAGAGTCTCAAGTGTAACAGAATTCGACCACTTCATGGCCCTGCCTTGCAACTGCCTTGATGCAAGCTTTCTCTTAGTTACATCATCCGACCCAAGTCTCCAAAAATACGGCACAAGAATCCATCCACCTCTTAACCTCTTTAGCTGGTTCAGTCCCTTTGAATGGTTTTCCTCCTAGAGATGTATAATCTTTGCACAGATTCGCAAAATCCACAACCCTAGGAACTCGCACACCTACATCTACTGTGGCTGCCATTGGAGCTGGTACCCTTCGCATGACTACTTCCATCATATCCTCAAACATGGCTGGGAGTCTGGTATATCGCCATTACCCCCTCCAGGAAAAGCCCCTTCCCTAGCAGTGTGTCTTGTGGTTCGTCAACTCATTCTAAATCTGCAAATTAGAATGATTAACCATTTGCAAGAAAACTGCTAAAGAAGTACAAATGCTACTATACTATATAGTATCATATAGTATACATCCAACTGAAATATACAAATACATCTCTCATACGTAATTACGTCCTCGAACTTTAGCTAAAATCATTAACCAGAACTTTGATACCAAATGTGACGACCGCCCATAGCCCCCGCACTTAATACATGAAATGGCATAAGGATTTCCGGTTTAAACATACTAACTTAAATCATAGGGTGTTTCATATAAAAATGGACTTACCAAGGTATAGATCTATGGTAAAACACTTGAATTTGATGAAAAACAAGATCAAACAATCATATACTTCAATGGATCCATGTGGGAGACGCAAATTACTCACCAATTCTCCAAATCAAAGCAAAAACAATGAATTAGAAATTTCGGACAGCAAGCAATTCAAACCAAACCCCCTACTCCGATGAATTCCCACTTCGAATGACGTAGATCTGGCCTCCATTAGTGTAGATCTTCGATTTCCTTTCTTTACATCTCGTTTTTAATGGTGGAAAAGTGTTAGAGGATAGAGGAACATAGGCCACCAAATGAGAAAATAGAGAAACTAAACCGTTTCCCATGTCTCTCACCTCCTATTTATACTTTCCACAAGCCCACTAATGGGCCTCTACAAATCAGCCCATTAAGGCTTCCAAAACCTGAACAGTTAACTACAAAATCTTATAACAGCGATTCCTCCCAAACCGTTGAGCCAAAATTTTAATGTAACCACTCTACGAAAAGGCAATCATCCTTTCCTTTCCAATGGCACAGGTATCCCCACCTGATTCGACTTAAGTCAAATGTTTTCCCTATACAAGACTGACAGGGGGAAATGGTCATAAATAAAATTGGTAAAAATTATGGACATGTCTCTCATCTCCATAAACAACATATTAAAATATGAGAATGATCCATACCTCAGGGAATAAAATAAAAATATTTTACGATCCTCCGATTCGTAAAATGCTGGCTATTACACAACACCAAAAGAAAGCCTTCGAGCCAAGATAACCAAAACGATGTGAGCTTGCTACATCGATTGAGGGTATCTACATCCTGACTAAGCATGAGTTAAACTTTTGTCCATTATTAAAGAAGAAACCCAAGAATAAAGATAAGTTGGAGGACATTATTGCTACTACCATATGATGAATGGGCATGAAACTAATCATTGCAGAGTCCTAGAAGGGATGATTATCAACTTCTTGAGCCAGGCAAAGCTAAAAAGTACGTAAAGAAAACATAGTCAACTACAGTAATGAATTATTTGAGAAAAGGATTGTCTACATAATTATGGGAATGGATATCCTCTAAAAAATGAAATGACCAAAGGAGAGTCAGATCATAAAGGGATAAAAAAACCTTGTCACCTCCAAGTTGGCCAAGGAAAGGCACCCCCCGGAGGGGGTGATGTGTAAGCCTTTCTTCGCGCTCAAATCAGAAAGGGCCATTTAAAGCATCGAAAGCGTAAGCCTCCGATCCATGCCAGAAATGGTCAAGACGGAGCATCTAATTAGCATGCCCTGCTCTACTCGCAGAAGAGTATGCCATGCCTCTGTTATGAACTAAGAACATCCTACCTCTGCTCGTAGAAGAGCTCGTCCTACCTCTTCTTATGTTCCGCGTTACCTACAGAAGGGAGCACAAAACCTTATCACTACCTATGATGGTCGGGGTAAGGCACCCCTTGGAGGATGTGGAGTGTAAGCCTTTATCATCGCCAATGATGGCCAAGATAGAGCATAAAAAGTGTAAGCCTTCATTCTGCATCTACGATGGCCCAGTTTAAGCATTTAAGCCCTTATCATCGCCTACGATGGCCGGGGTAAGTTTCCTCCTGGAGGGAGGTCGGGTAAGTCCTTGGGCCCTGCTTGTGGATTAGCTAGCCAAGCGCATCAAATGCACAGACCTAGAGAGTGTCCAAGAAAGCACGTCCATCCTCTAGTTTGATAACCAAAATCCCAGGGAGTGACCAAAGAAGCGTGCACATCCTCTGCTTCCTAAATCGGACCCAAAGGAGGAAACATAACTAATTGCCAGAAATGGATTTTTGGTCTTTTATTAAATACCCGAATCTGGGTTAGTTTGAGATTTCTATTAAATACCATAAGTGGATCTCCGGTTCTCTATTAAGTTACCTGAATCTAAGTTGGATCTGGACTTCTATTATTACCAGGGGAAGATTCCCGGACTTCATTCAAAAACTCTGATCCGGAATATGGACCAAATCTTCTAATCATGGCCCAAAGAGGCGTTCTGGACACCTCTTATTAATACCTTAATTTGGGTTACAAAGACTTAAATTTTCACTCCCGGAGAGGGATTAGCAAAACAAGACTTGGAAGGAAATCCAAAATATGTTATTTAAAGGCTTTTGAACGAAGATGATAGTCTTCCATGTTACTCAGGGAGATTTCTTAAACTTATTATTTACAAATAATAATTATTTCTATTCAATACTAGCGAAAATCAGATGGCAAGTAATACACACACAATTTACAAGTTTATTCACAAGGATTGCATCATTGACTATTCAAATATGGGTACGTATACAATACAATTACAAACACAATAAAATATCCTGCTCCCCTTCATCCTCGGTAAAGTGGAATTGATAGCATGGCGAATCGCAATGCTTAGAAGTTCATTAAGTTTGCGCACCTTTCTACTAATCTCATTAAAGTTGTCAGAGGGTTTGATCTGAAGTTTCAAAGCTCTATCATAAGCCCCACACATTGCTCTTAGAGAATTATTGTCTTTCTTTAACTCAAAGATGTTCACTCGAAGGTCATGTTTTTCCTCTTGCGAATGTCCGGTTTGATAAACGTACCGGTTAATATGATTGAACATATCCTTAACCAATTTAGTGTCGTAAATACTTTTCATCTCAGCTATCACTCTCTTACACCACTTAGAAACAACTGATTCTTCTAACCCTCGAGAGGGGTTCTTTAAGTAAAAATACTTTCGAGAGGCAGAATCCCTAGGCTCAGTCGTGGCGTCGGAAGGCTGAGACACTGTTATAATAGGAATATTCTTGAAAGAGTATTCCCTTGTATTACATCTTGCATTAACATTATCTAGCTCAATTTCCAAGTTAGTTATGCGCTGGCGTAAACCTTTTAATTCATCTTCTAAATCAATAGATGGTTTGGTCTCTATATACTTCTTCAATCCAAGAATAATTCTATAATTTCCCTCTAATTGGCCTTTCAGGGCATTTACTATCTCATTCATGTGCTTTGCAGTTAAGTCTTGAAGTAAGACCATTCTTTTCCGGGGTACAGAAGATACCTCGTTTGGAGCATCACTTTTCTCAATAGCTCTCGATATTCCATCCCAAGCCGGAGAGATTCCATATTGATCCACCAACCCACAAAAACAAGAAGAAGATATGCGCAAGTCTTCTTGCCTATCGGAGTTGTATTATGTCTCTAGATAAATGTTACACATGAAATTTATTCAAAACCAACATTTAATCACTTTAACAAATGTATATACCAAAAGAAATTACAAAGGTCCATGCTCACTCCTTAATACAATTATTGTTTACATATTAGTTGAACATATTCAATCCTAAGTCTTTTTAAAATCATATCATGATCTTCTCCTAAAAAGTTAAAGAGGAATTGAGGGAATTTCGTATAAACGCTCTTTAGATCTTTTAGAAAATGTTCTTCCCCAATAACATGAGATGATGTTGTCGAGAGTCCCTTTATCAATCTAGAAGTCAAACATAACACGTCTTCAGGGTAAACAAGGTTCATTCATAATGCGAATAGAAAAATCAGCAACCATAAATATTGAGTGGAATTACTAACATATTTCCACGTTCATAACATCAAATTTACAAATACTCCTCTTGTTCATATAAGACCGACCTCTTAAATAGTTTGGTAATAAACCTATCCTTGTTTTACTTAAGCTTTTCTAGGGGATGATCTCTACGAATTGAGAACCATTTCAAGGTTCCAGCAATCCCCCAGATATGGGTCAGTTCCAAATTCATCTAGATAACGCCTTGAGGGCGGTGCATTAAACCACCACTATGATCCCCTAGAAAAGAAAAATAAGGTCATCAACTCCTTGTTTTCCTCCCGAAGGGCTTCCCTGTGCCTGCGGGATTTCTTTAGTCTGGATGCAACTTCGTGTTCCTTGTAAAATATGAACTTAGACGTGCTCTTATCCAGATCATGATATTTTCGAGATAAAGCATTATAATCTTTTAACAACCTTCCTTGCACTATATAGGATCGAGTTATTTCCCTCCGTTTTTTATCTAATTCTGCTCTAAGTTGTCAGATGATATTTCTTTTGGTCTATGCAATGTAATGACAGGAAACTAGTTACCAAGATGTATTCGAAAAAGGAAAATGCATTGCAAAAATGCAAAAGCTATACTCGGGAAAGAGAAACCTCGGGTTGGGTAAGATGTTATCTTCTTAAAGACTCGGAAGTACAATCTTTCTTTATTGGAGAAGCATCAAGTCTTGAGGATCACGAGCATCTACAGCATCAGAACTGGTCCTTGTGGAAACAGGTGAAACCCCAGCAGTTGTAGAAGGATCAATCCCGTCCTTATCATGCTCATCTCGGTTGTCATCGCCACCAAGACCATTATTATCATCACCTCCATCATCATCAACAAAAGCTTAATATTCCTCTTCATCACTGAAGTCATCAGAAATGTCCTCAATATATAGGAAATCCTTAGCTTTGAGCTTGCCCTTCTTTGGCATCTCAACTCCTTGCTTAGCAAATTGATCCTTTCCATAACCCTATCCCTAATGGAATGAGGAATAAGGGTAAATTGCATCTTGGGAAGGCTTCGAAAATTATCAGAAAAGGCATGAAATAAAGCATCCTCGTATTATTCAGTCTTAATCTGGGGAAGATGATCTTGCAAAAAAAATCAAAGATTCTGCACTTGGCCTCATAAATTACTTGAATCGCATGAGAGAGCTTCTCATCCTTCGTCCTGAGTTCATCAGCATGACTAACCACATTTTTTGCTATTTGGTGCTTGAAGGTTGAAACTTGGTCAGATAGAAGTCTCTTCGCTTACCTCTCTTTTTCAAGAGTTGCTTCGACATTCTCAAGAGAAGACTTCAACCTCTTCCATTCATCACTTAAAGCTGAATTTGCTTCCCGAAGCCTAGTAACCTCGGAAGAAGATAAAGAAGGTTATGCTCTAGAGAAGAGCCATCTTTTAGTAACCTAAGAAGGAAATATAGTCCGATCATCCGTCATGAAAAATAAAAGACAAAGGAAGGGTTAGGGATAAGAATCTGTACCGAAAGCTGCTGCTCTATTAGGTGCTAATAAAGACCCTCCCAATCTGGAGAAGTGGAAGGCAACGGAATGTCAGTAACTTCAGGGGAAGAAAGAGTAAGCTTCACAAGTTCATCAAAGCTCACAGTTGGCATGAGTTATTGTGGAAGGTTGACTTATTGAAACTAGAAGTTTGGGTCATATCATGTTTTGCACTCGAAGGGGTTGACGGTGAAACGCGACCGTTAGGCTCACAACTAGAGATATCCTCAAAAGAGGCAGAAACAGTAACAATAGTGAGATCGACAGTGGAGGCTGTAGGACTAGGAACTTCTAGATCCGCAAACCCCATAGCAACATCCTGAGAAAGAAAAGTGGAAATGTCATGCTTTATTCTTTTAATTGGTGGCTCAATGGTCGATTCGTCTGGCCTCTTGATAGCAACGACAGTAGACTTCTTCAGAGCATCGATAGGATTTATAACTTCAGAAGCTAAGGCCTCTGCTCAAATGCAAATACAAAAGGTAACCTCAAGGGTGAGAATCTTACAAATTAAAGTTGCGCCGAGAAGGAAAAAAATATCAATCGAAATACCTGGAAACAAAGGTGACGAGGCAGTGAACGCGTCCGAACCCAAAATCTAATGCTTAGCACCTATGAAATGGATAGGTGGTCGCCCTAGGATCTTCTACCCATTAGGAATAAAGTTATATTGATGCATTTTATCCAAAGTCAACAAATCAAACTTGCTTCGTGGCTCTTCAAACGCTTTGGAAATAACCAAGAGCATGGGATTAACTCTCCGTTAAAGCAACCCTCTTAGAGGTAGGATCTAGAAGGAAAATGAGATCAAACAAAGCCTAAAAAAGTATGATTACTCATGGAAAACAAGGAAACTCACCGAAACCCATTTCCCAAAATGCCAATTGGGCATCTAATGAAAAAGAACTGATTCTCCCAGGGTTTAGTCTTGCTAATACTATCGCTAATAATCTTCTTCAGAGGATTGGCACGCAAAATGAGTGAGTCAGCTCCTTTCGAGAATCGTATCAAATGTTGAACAGGGTTTGGAGTAAGAGAAGCCTGGCCCGATTCGAGTGCCAATACTTCGAGACATAAAAGTAAAGTGTAGCCATTCGGCAAAAGTTGGATAGGTGCAATTCTTAGGTCACGTAAGAGTCGAGAAATAGAAATCGGGAAGAGGAAGAAGCCCTTATGCCAAATGTTGATGGCAAAATATGCGTAGTAACCTTTTGGAGGATTTCTGATGTTGCCCCGAGTGGTGGCAGGAATAGCATCCACATCAGACATCCCAAAGTTGTTAAGGATAACATTTACTTTGTCCTGAGAAGCAATGAGAGAATCTTTCAAAGTAAATGATTTCTTCTTCTGAGAGCGGCTAGGGTCACTAGACCTTGATTAGCTAGAGCTCTTTTTTATCATACATAGTGTTGCCTGATGATATAATTTCATAACACATGCATTAGCACCACATCCTTTTGCGTGAAATGGGTATACAATATGAAAGCCCAATAATGCTAGGAATTTAAAAATATCAAGTTAGTTTTTAAATATTAATCTTGGCTAAGTTTGTGCGTGGTTTATGTTCATTTAGAAACAATTAAGCTCTTAGTGACAATAAAGTTTGTCGTCCCGACACCAAAGTTAAAAGAAGCAAAAGAAGGATGCTAGAAAGATTGAACTCCCAAAAGAAACTGGTAACGGTTAAACCGGAACCAAACGATCCTTAGTCATTACTGAAAGCCTGATTTAACTTCTGATCCGGTACATGTGATATCAAAGTCGAAATGTTATGGCAACGAAACTCTTAAATTTTACCGACATCAAAACTGAAAAGGAATCAATCTTTCGACAGCCCTTTTCGATGATTCGTTGTTTTTGGACTAATATGACACTTACATGCAAAAAATAAATACAAAATTTGGTGTCGGTAAAATCAGAGCAAACAAGCCGATAACATTGAGGATGGGTTCACTAGCACCGAAGACATAGATTTTTTACTTTGTAACAGAGAATAACTTTCTTTATGATTTTGCATTTCGAAACCCCTAGGAAATTACAGTGGGAAGATTGACATTTGTTTGGTTTACCATAAATCCTCATCTAGATTGCCTATGATTGAATAACTCGCATTAAGCACATGAAATCCTGATCGAACTCTTAATTGATTTAATTGCATTGCTTAAGTTTCTACTTATAATCGAAATAAAGATACTTACAAAGGATCAAATTTGTAATTCTCGAAGAGCTTGAGAAATTCTAGAAGAATAGTAATCTGGTTTAAGTAGTTGATTTTACAGGTAAAAGGATGAAGAAGAAGAGGTAATAATTATGAAAAAAAATTACCTTTTAAATCCAACCCGAACAGGCATGTTTTGATCAACAGGTCTGATCGAGGGAGATCAAGAGATAGACAGTCGAAACATTGAAAGAACTTTGAAGTTTGACTTGAAAAGTCAAAATTACCCCTTCACAAGGGAGCAAATGTTACTACCAAAATTAACACTGAGACAGACTATCGGTGAAGAGATAATGAACCGTCACTTGCAAAAGAGAACAATCCAAAAGCAAGGAAGTCATCACCTTCAGCAATGAAGGAAGCTTGAAGCTGATGAAAAAGGGGAAATACCGACAGGGTGACTCCGAAACAAAAGGTAGTCGATGGAAGCCCAAATCCAAAGGGAACATGTAACTGGGAGCTAAGGGAAGCGAAAGGGGCATTGACATTAACTTGCTTAATATCAATACAAAGAGGAACGAAAGTGTCAAAGGAAAGAGGAGCCTTCCAGAAGCCAACTACCGATACCCCAATTTGATGGTCACTGAGAGGCAACTTAACATACAACCAGTAAAGCATTGGATATCCTCCTCCATAAAGCCAAAGCCCACTTCAGAGGTCTACCTAAAGGCAAGTCAAAGCTTCTAAGAGATACAAGCTAACCACACTAACTTGCTTAGTGTCAATACCGAAAGGGGTGACAACAACCAAAACTTAAATATCCGAAGCACTAAGGCAAACCTCACGGAGAATTAATAGCAAGACCAAGAGCTCATGACCGGAAGCCTTAACCGGAAGCAAAAACCTCTCCTAAAGCTATCCAAACCTTCAAGCTTGGTATCAATATAAAGGAGATAGAAATAACATCAAAAAGGTGCTTCTAAACCCGAGACCGTCCTTCCAAGAGCCGAGAACGACATCCTAAAAGCCATATCACATCCACCGGCAAGGCCACGGGAGCGGCCAAGAGCCAAAGCAACCGGAACCAGAACGAAAAGCGGCTGACAAAGGCTTTTGCTGGCCCAATGGAAAAAGGGTCCCTGATTTGTCTATAAATGAGACCCTAGGTGTCTTATTTTCGAGGCCGAATTCTCGTTTCTCATTCTTGTACTCTTTTCTTCTAGAGTAAACCCTAGTTGCTAAATCGATTTGGGGATTTCTATCATAATTACTTATGTACTCCAAATAAAAGATCAATAAAGAGCGGATCAACACTAAGCATATATCTTATGAGCTTCTTATGAGTTTTCTTAGTTATTTCCTACACAACATACCTTATGCTTCTTACATAGTCTCGGTTTCCTACTCAAGTTTAAATCCTTCCGCAGAGTTATTGCAAAACCCCTTCCTACAAGCCTTTAACCTTCTACAGAGTGTTGTGCTTAAGGAACCCTTGTCCCAAGATAACCGTTGGTTCTTAAGTCGCGTAAGCGTGATGCTCACCCATTTGAGGAAAGAGTAACTAATCTTTTGCACTTTACACCTTGATATCTAGGAAATGGTGAACTAACTCAAGCTTGTGGAAACTAAATAAACCCATTTTCCCCTTAGGTCCATTTCCGTAGACCTATCTCCGGTGTTGAAAAAAAATATCGTTAACAATTACATATTGAATTAGATATTGAAGTTTGATAATTCTTTACGTTGAATTTTGATGATTTCCAAAAAATGTGGACCTAATTTTAAAGTTTTAAGGTAGAGAGTTTTTTTTTTAATTTAAAACTTAAACTGGATCTTAAGCAGACTATCTCGATTATTTTTCCACATGGGCAGTGCTGCCAATCTTAGATGGTACATTTTTCAATAGAAAAACACTATCCACAATATTCATAAATTCGATTTGTACTACCTACATAATCTATACTATACAATTGAAGCTGAGTTGTTTTTCGACAACTCACAAGCCCTATCTAATTTTTTTCTAGGACTTCTCGTGAGCGTGACACGTGTAAATGTTTACTGAATCGTCTTTTTTCCTGAATCAGATTTCACGTTTCTTCCTTTCGCCCCTTATCTTACTTTTTATTTTCTCCTCTTCCACCTTCAGCTTCATTTTCTCCTACCATCTCCTGCCTTCTTTCATGCCTAGCCATCACCTTACTGCCCGTAGTCTCAATTGCGACTTTACTTATTTTTTGTCATTCACACCTTTTCCACTATAAACCCTAGGTATCCTCACTTCCTCATTTTCCCCCTTTTCGTTGGTTTTTCCTAGGGCGACTCCATCTACAGACCATACGTCGTCCGGCTTCCTTCCACCTGAATCTTCTATAAGTTTGTAATTTGTTCAGCTTAGGTCATCTATTTTTTCTTTTACTGTATAATTGAGAATGGCGGTTTTTTATTTGTCTTTTGAAATCAACTTATGCAAGGTTTCTCGTTTAATTTTAATCATGTTTGTCCTATTGAATCTATTGGTTTAGCGAATATACATGCTCAGAATTGAAAAGAGAGATGGTTTTGAATCACAATAAGTTATGGTCGTCTCTCATTCTTTTTCTTCCCTTAAAAGCAATCACAAAGGTTTAGAAATTCATATAAATGTTGATTTCTTTTTTTCCCGTCTTATCATATTTGAACTTGGTGTACTTCATATTATCTTTTGTGGATCTGACTTAAATTTTGCCGCAAATTTATATCTTCCCTTTTATATGAAATATAGTAAGGGGACGACATTAGTTGTTACGCATTATCTATCAAGGTATTTAAAATTTTTTCTTTTCGAGCTGGTAAAATAACATTTTCTTGAATTTTGATTGTTAATGGGACTCATAGTATACCATGTTAGTTTTGGAATTTGATACCTCTAATCTTTGTCTAACCAACTAAATTATCACCAAAATATATTTTGTTAATGGGGGTAAGACATTGAACTGTTTTCAGTTCATATTAGTGTGTTTGATAAATGTTGGTTTCGATGATAATTGTTGGATTTAAGATTATATTTTCATAGCCTATGGTGACCGGTAAGATCCATATTATAGTGCTTAATTTGCTTGCTCCTTTGATTGACAGTACTGATTATCTTAATCATAGCCATCCAACAATGCACTATTCTGGTATTAAATAAACAGTATTGATCGACAGTACTGATTTCATTTCACTTTTTACTACATAGATAATCAGGTTTGCTAGGAATCAACTGTTCATGATAATTATGACATAATATTAAATATAAAGATACGTATGTTGGGGTTTGCTATCTTCTATAAGTAGAATGATTTTTTGTTTTTTACTAATAAGATGCTAGATTTGAAATTGTAAATCAATTTGAATTTATTATCCAATGGTATAAATTCCATCCAGTACTAAAAGGATTTTGCAGATGAGGTGGAGCATCGACAATTTGGTTTTAGAAAAAGAAGAAAATGGTATAAATTCATTTCAATTGATCAGTCTTCCACATGTTTTAGTCTTTAAATGCTTTGTGGAATCTTTGAATAATATATGTTCTTATCAATGAAATTGTTGTTGTGTTGACCGTTGCACTATACTATAATTATGAGTTCGGGTTTAAGAGTGCACAAGCATCATATAATTTCGTTAAAATCAAAAGTCGTGTATTTCCCCTTTTTGTTTTTCCTTTCTTCTTTTATTATGCGTCTTCTCCTTAAGATCAACAGAAACAAAAAGGCAAAATTTCTTCTTGTGACCACTCACGCCTCTTCCTTTCATCTCCCCTCTACTCCTCAAGTGGTTGAATCCTTCTGGTTTGATTACTTTTGGCATTTGATTTCACGTAGAAAGTGTATTTGTTTTACTATTCGATAAGTCTTCATGTAAATTTACAACTTGAATTTCATCCATTTTCCCAAATTTTGAAGTTCATTTCAATATTTTGGTAGATCTTCTTCCTGTATCTGATTTCTGTCACTATCAGTTGCACCTACTTACAAGCTGGTATATGACACTATTTATGTTTTAATTTGAAATAATTGATTTGTTTCCCATATTTTTTGGAAATTGATTCTTGACAACGTTACTCCTATAGTAGTTTCTTCGCTTATCAGTTAAGTGATTATTCAACTTTCATTGATTTAGTTTATTTGGATGGAATATCATTGTAAAAAACCATGGTAGAACCTTGACTTTTCAGATGATTACTTACTACATAAATGGCATAATATACAAATAATTAAATTTGCTCTATGGTTTTGTCATGTGGTTTGTAATTCGAATCTACATATGTTTGTTGGTAAAACATGTACTCTCACTTGCCTAAGAAGGTTAAACATATACTTTCATGTTTGGTGCAATGAAGCTTCCGATGTTAATAGAGAAGTGGGACGAGACACGTAAGTTTATACTTTATATTCATAAAGTTTTACCTAAAAAAAAGTTTGTTTTTTTTATACGTAGGTCACTGATTGATGTTTCATTATGCTTAATATTCAATGTATTTTCTACTGTTTTAAATTGATGGGCTGTATGAAAATATAGTACACTAAAAGGTTCATAATATATTTACTAGTTCTTCAACCTTTACCCATTTAGCGTTAGTACTAACTACCTTGGGCTATGTATGCCTTGACATTGTATCGTTGATGGACAATGGTATTTTACTGTTTTCAAAAATACACATTGACAAATCTTGAGAAGTGTTTTAAGATACAGTTTTCATCCGTTCACAATATTTATTTATGCACTTTCTTTTTAAGATTTAGAAATAACCAATATGTTTTTCATTCAGTATACACCCTACATTGGTTGTATTCTATGTAGCATGGACTCCTACTCATTCCCTTCATAGCCGTTGGAAGATTAATTGTTTATTTTTAGTTTTGTGTTTCAAATTTGGTGCAATAAAGTTGTAACTATCTAAATAAAGGAGCGGGTTAGAGCATTTAAGTTTATATCTAATATTCATAAAGTTGTAGCTAAATAAAAGTCTTTTTTACACTCAGTATTCCACTAGCAGGACAGTGAATTCTGTTTTTTCTTGGGTAAGGCAGGATCTGTTTCATTATGCTTAACATGCAATATAGTTTCTAAAATTTTATATTTATTGAATATATGGATATATGGTGCAGTAAGATTAACTTTATGTTTGACTTGAAATTTTTCATTAGTTTTTATTACTTCTAAACCTTTGCAATCAAGGGTTAGATAATTTATTTGAAGTTTCACTACCTTGTGCAGTAGCCACATTCCTTGGATTTTGCTACCATTTCGCATTTTCGTTACATGGGAAACCTTAAGGGTGAGGACTCCTTAGGGTTTATGGTTTAGATAAATATAATATTAAACAAAAATACATATGTTATGCTTATTTAATACCTAATAGAGTAAAAACATAGTATCTAACATTAATGGCAATGACTGCAATAGTATAGTATGTAATAGTCGCATTTCAGTAAGTTGAAGTTTAACGTTTTTAGTATGCATATGTTTTACATGTGGTAATGCTAGAGAACATGGTTGTATAAGAATTTACTATACATATTGGATAATGTTGAAATAGTCAGTACTTCTATAAACTGAATTCAAAAATTCGTTGCATGTGTACTTTTAGGTGTGGTAGTGAGGAATTGAAAATGAATTTCGTTACTGAAGTAAAACTTAAATATAAATGCTTTTGTTTTTGTATCATAAAAAAATTCATATTTACCATTGAAAATTTTATTCTTCTAATGTCAAAAAATTACAATTTGAAAAGGTCCATTTATGTTGATTTCATTTTCTTGGTTTCTTTTATACTCATTGTTGTTCATGGGTAAATATTATAAAAGGGACGTGCTCTTCAATTAAAATAATATTGATAATGGCATGAAAGAGTTATAGAGACACGTCAATGAAAAATAAATGTAGTACACAAGTCATTAAAGAAACTCCGGGCGGGGTTGGGGGGGACTAAAAAAGTTTCTAAAACAAATGTGAGATCTAATCTCAACAACTGTACCGTGAAAATAATAGCTGAAAATGAAAATAAGTTAGAAATTTTTCGTTTACTCTGATGTTAGGTTTAACTTATATAAAAATTAAATTCACATGTAATTTGTAACCTATGTTAACAGATGAAGTATTTCAATTTAGATAGATATTTTTTCTACATTAGTATGGATGTATGCTTGCAGAACCATGCTCCTTCTGTTTACTAGATTTTCAAAGTTAGTTGCTTCTTTTCCTGTTATTGGATAATTTGTTTGGATAACCCTAATATTCCATGTATCTGATGATCAATTTATTGTAGCATGATTTGATGTTTAAAAAACATGTTTGCTAGAAAAGAAAAGTTAACAATAATACTAGCAGGTGTGCGATTTGGAAAAAGATTTTGGCTAATCAACCATATTTGCATGTCCAAGAACTTTTTTGGACTATAGACCCTGCAAAGATACGTTTATTTGTAAGTACTACACATTAAAATAGAAAAATTGTAATAACCTCGCTATTAGTCCCTCTCTTTTCAACTGCATTCAGTAGTGTGTAAGGTTGTATTTAAGTGTCTTAAGTACCCCCATTCTATCTTGCAAACATCTATGTAACTCCATGTTTATTCACCAGTCTCTTTTCAAATTTTCTATGAAGATGAATATTTAAGAACTCTATTATAATGCAGTAATATTTGCGAATAATTATCCAAGATGCAGTTTAGCAAATTCATCCTAATAATTAGAGGATATATTGAAATTATCATATATATAAACTAGATATATGCAAAGTTATTAATATATAAAATGCATTTCTCTTATTTAACCATTTTTCTATCACTTTCCCTTAAAATATAGGTATGATATAAAAATACGTAAGTTTTAAAATATGTTTTATTAATGCTTACATTTGCTCACGAAGATCTTAAAATGATTTTAAAGTGCTTTAGCTACGTAAAAAACTGTGTGTTTAAAAAAAAGATATTTTCCATATCTATTGTCCGGTATATAACTCTTAAATAATTTATGGTTTTCTTTTAAAAGCCAATTATTTTTCTCCTAACATCGGATTCATACTTAAACAATTCATGAACCTAGCGTGCCTTAATCTCTTAAATAATTTATGGTTTTCTTTTAAAAGCCAATTATTTTTCTCCTAACATCGTATTTATACATACTTAAACAATTCATAAACATAGCATGTCTTAAAATTATTGTGGGGTTCTTCAAATAGGGAGAAGAAGATGAGTTTTGAAAGTGTGTAAACACACACACACACTCTCTCTCTCTCTCTCTCTCTCTCTCTCTCTCTCACACACACACACACACACACACACATCATATGATTCATCATTTAACAAGCATGTTATAGCTCATCAAACTTCTTTGGCGAAAAGTGATTAAAATCATGGTTACTTACCATATCCGTTTTTAATCACCTTCAAGTAGTCATCACCTCTGACTGCTTTGACATGTACTGTCTTATTCATTACAAAGGATTGACATCAACTTACAAAATTTCGAATTGTTTTGTATGCCTGGAACTTCAAACTGCTTAAAATTGATTTCAAGGGACTTCTAAAATCTAAATTAATTTGTTCCTTTTAGTATTTTCGATTAAAATAAATTCCATAAACAGTGTTTCCTTTGTTCTATAACACTATGTCCAACATGTAAGGCTTTGGTCGAAGTACTAGAATTCTAATAGTTCTGTTTCATTTTTAAAGAAACGACAGAATTTCAAAATGTGTCAAACTAAACACAACTTATTTTGAGTTTCAAATAAATGAATATTCAGAATTTGAAATTTAAAATGTGAAATATATATAATCATAAATACTAAAAAAGTTGAAAACTAAATAATGAATAAATATGTTCTAATTTTTTTGAATATGTATAGCTAATCAATAATTCACCTATATCTTATTTTCAATTCCATAAAAAATGTGCATGTGATTATTGTTTTAATTGCATTTATTTTTTTCCCGTAATTGACTATAAAATATGTTCGCATCCATTATAAGCTTGATCTGGATTTTGGATGATTCTAAACTTCGACTTCAGTTGTAGTGGTTAAGTAGTTTAATAGTACTGATTAGATTATTACAATCTTTTGAATTTTTCTGGCATGCCATCTCGATTTTTGTGATGTCTATCTACAATCATAAAATTGCAAGGTCAACATGTTCAATTCTTTTGGATTAAATTCATTAAATATTGTAAATTTGTTGAACTAAATGGAAGTTGTTTAAGAAAGGTTGCCACATCATGCAAAATATAAGGGAATCCTTATAAGATGGGTTGATGGAGAAAATATTATTACTGATTTTGTGCATATCTTAGTATAAAGTGTTGTGTACATTTGGTTAAGGGCATGAATGTTGTTAACTAACATAACTGATGTATTAAACCATATAATTTTACAAGGTTATTTTAAGTGGGTACGTTGATTTCACTATGAAGTTTTCTTTATTTGCATTTACGCTTATTAACCAAACCAAACATGACTGCTTATACACTTTCTCTTATGCATAGAGCCCTTACCCATTGTTCTTTCATAGTTTTTTTTATTCAGGTAATAAATTAAGTATCCTAGAAGATGACAACCTTAGGCTCTGACCATGCAGCAATGACTGTTGATTTGAAATCTGAACCATCGTCATTAAAAACTTTGTCCAAAGCTTTGATGGATCATGAGATATTAGATCTACATTCCAGTTTTGCAAATTGAATGCTTCAAAACACAAATTCTACCTTTTTGACTCTCAATCTAGCCAGAGCTAATATCAAGATACATACCCCCACATGTTTCTGCAAAATTGTGTAGTATTCAAGCATGCATTCATGCCCGGTTTTGATGCCATAGGTGCATTCCTTTGCATTGATGTTCCATTCGTACTAATTTATAGATTAACTTAATTGACGCATTGAAATAATCTTTCTATGAAAGGTGGCAAATTTAAGTGTGTGATTAAGAACTCTGTGAGAACAAAGAACAGTTACTACTGATATAATCATTCATGTCTTTAGTTTGATAAAACTTGAAGTTGCAAGGACTCCCCTTTAATGTCTCAGTTTGGAGTTAAAACGCAGTAAATCTTTACTTAAAGATTACATCCAACACATAGGTAATATGTGTTAAAAAATTTATGTGGAGGAAGAGAAACAAATTAGAAGAAAGTAGAATATTTTTAAGGGAGGAAAAAAAAACTTTTATTGCTTGATTCTTTTTTCTTGCTTGATTATTGATTGATACAACATATGAGAGAGTATCTATATATAACATGACAGTGTTCTACACTCTTCTCTCTCTAGATAATTCTATTGCATATTTTGATAGACCAAAATTTATTATCATTTATTTGATTTTGGCCTTTCCTAAAACAAAGATAGAATTTATTACATAATTGGCATTTACTTATAAAACCAAATTTATTTGTTTCCATTTAAAACCAAGTTTACTTTTCAACATCCCCCCGTAAACTTGGTTTTATTACTCCAAGCAAATTTCTCAACCTGATAAAATCTTCATACTTGAGCGGCTTGGTGAAAATATCAGCAATTTGATCATTGGACTTCACGTACTCTGGCTGCACTTCCTTTCTAGTGATGCACTCTCTAATGTAGTGATAGCGTGTGTCAATATGCTTGCTTCGATCATGAAAAACTGGATTTTTGGCCAAAGCAATTGCTGATTTGTTATCCATGAAAATCTTGGTTGGCTCCTTTTGTTGCAAATCTAATTCTTTTAGCAAGTTCCTTAGCCAAATTGCATGGCAAACACATGAAGTAGCCGCTACATACTCCGCTTCGCATGTAGAGAGCGTGACAATTGGTTGTTTTTTCGATATCCATGTGAAAGCTGTGTCTCCCATGTAGAACACAAAACCACTTGTGCTTTTCCGGTCGTCTATATCTCCACTCCAATCACTATCACTATATCCAACAAGATCATAATTATCAGAAATAGAGTAGTACAAACCAAAGTTTGTTGTCCCTTTAACATAACGAAGAATCCTCTTTGCTGCTTTCAAATGTGTTGTAGTTGGATTCTCCATGTATCGGCTTACAACTCCAACCGCATATAGAATGTCGGGCCTTGTGCACGTTAAATATCTTAAGCTGCCAACCAAGCTCTTGAAAAGTGTAGAGTCTATGTTTTCTCCTTCTTCATGTCTTGATAATTTGATTCCACATTCAATTGGCGTGCAAACTGGATTAGAGTCTTCCATCTTGAACTTTCTCAATATTTCCTTAGCATAGCCTTCTTGAGTGATTAGAATGCCTTCATCTTCTTGTTTTACTTCAATGCCAAGATAATAAGACATGAGCCCAATATCAGTCATCTCAAACTCCTTTGTCATCTCTTTCTTAAACTCTTTAAACATGCTTGCATTGCTACCTGTGAAAATCAAGTCATCTACATACAAACATACAATCAATGTATCACCATTTTGGATTTTAATATAGAGTGCATGCTCATATGGACATTTAATGAAGTTTCTCTCTTTCAAATACTTATCAATTCGAGCATTCCAAGCTCTTGGAGCTTGTTTCAACCCATAAAGTGCTTTCTTTAGCTTCAAAACTTTGTCTTCTTCTCCCTTGACTTCGTAGCCTTGTGGCTGCTCGATATAAACTTCTTCTTCAAGGACTCCATTTAGGAAGGCAGACTTCACATCCATTTGATGTATCTTCCAATTGTTTTGAGCTGCTAAAGAAATTATCAATCTTACAGTTTCTAATCGAGCAACTGGAGCAAATACCTCTTCATAGTCAATGCTAGCTCTTTGAATATAGCCTTTTGCTACCAATCTTGCTTTGTATCTCTCAACTTCTCCTTTGGCATTTTTCTTTACCTTGTACACCCACTTGACACCAATCGCCTTTTGTCCTTTTGGAAGTGAAGCTAGCTCCCATGTGTCATTTTTCTTGATCGCCTTAATTTCTTCGTCCATAGCATCTCTCCAACTCTTCTTTCGCAAAGCTTCTTGAAAATTTATGGGCTCACAATCTGCAAAAAGACAAAAAAGAGTAATATTGTCTTGGTTTTTTGTTACATCATAAATTTCTTGAAGGCTTCTAAAACGAGGAACCCTTTCACTTGAGCTCTCATCTTCTTGACAATTTGTTGCTGGTGAGGCTAGTGGGGAAGTAGGCTCTTCACTTCATTGCTCGATCCTTGGTTGTTGTATCTCATCTTCTTCAAAATATGGAAAGAAGTTGTAATTCTCATCATACGATTTCCAATCCCATTCTCCTTCTTCATCGAATACAACATCTCGACTAATTATTATTTTCTTCGTATCCGGATTATAAAGTTTATAGCCTTTTGAATTTGTGTCATAACTGTAATGGCGCGTTTTGTAAGGTATAATAATTGAGTTATTTAATTATTTAAATAACGAATATATTAAATAAACGATAGTTGAACGTATAAATTATAATTATAATTAAAACGAACCTGAAACGCCACGGCAGTTCGCAATTTGGCGATTTGAACTTCAACTGAATGTACATGATTCATTTTAAGCCGGATTTCTGTGAAACAAGAAACGTGTGGAGCTAGTGGAGTATATCTTTCTAGTGAAAGAGAAAGATCGGGATTTCATCATGTAGATTTTGAGATATGTCCAAATCAAATTTCAGAAAAGTCGCTATAGAATCGTTTATCGACCATAACTGTTTATTCGATATAACTAGAGATCGGGTTTGAATTTAGATAAGGTTCTTTTGGGAAGTAGTGATAATTTAATTTTTAGAATTTTATTGTAATTTTTAATTAATTTAATAAGTAACTTTTTATTTGGGGTATTTCTCACCCTATAATCAATATTTTGAAGTTTCAAAATACGAGTTAATCTACCGGTATTATTATATTTTTGGGATCAGGGCACATCGCTTGACTCGATAATAATTTTATTTTCGTCTATAAAAGTTCGCGTAGCGGAGTATATTTAACTTAAACAAAAGTGAATCTATAACTAAACCGGTATGACCTACATGGTACCCTATAAACTAAGTTTTACAAATAAATGGAGAGACCAACACACTGCAACCCTGTAAAACTAAAGCGTACTCCATGATAACCAAGAAAAGGGCAACCCGATGGTAAACAACACACCACGTTTCCCATATTTCCACCTCAACTAAATGAGTGGCATACACAACTACACAGCAGCGATTCATATGAGACGTCCTCTTCATCATTTCCCTACGTCCATATCAAACCACGAATACTTCATTTTTCTGGGACGTTAGCAGGACACGTTCTCTTCACCCTTTCCCTATGTCCATATAAACCCGCATATACTTCATTTTCTCGGGTTCAAGAATCCATGCTGTATGAGTTTCCTGGCAAACAAAGTTAAATAGTAAAATAGAAAAGAAAGGGAGAAACGAGAGTAGAAGGGAGGGGGAGGCTGTCCAGTTTTGGGTTCGGATCTGATGGATGACGCGGGATGTATGGCGATAGCAAATGGAGGAGTTTAGCAGCGTCGACGGTTTGCTGTGAGGGAGGAAAGCACATTGAAATCACGTCGTGTTGTATATATATATACGGAGACGAGTTGATCAATGGTGGTGATAGCTTGGATTTTCGCGAGATGGAGAGGGAGTTAGCTGATCGAGATTTCGGCAATATCAGAAATCTGGAGCGGGTTCACTGGAGAAGAAATAGGATGGGCGGTTGGTCAAAAAGGTATAGCGTTGAGTTTCACCTAGAAACCGTGAAGTGATGAGTTACTGCGTTTAAGGAAGATTGAGCTTATGGAGGGGAGAGGTTGCGATAGAAGGACGGGGTAATGAATTATCTGGAGCAGGCGGTTCTTCATGGGAGAAGATGGATGGGGTGTTAAGGGCGGACGTGTAGGCTTTTAAGTATAGAGATGGGCTGAGTAAATCAACGTGAGGCCCAAGTGCTGGGCTGGGCAAAAGAGTGAGGCCCAATCTATTTAAATCATTTTAATTTAATTTATATAAATATGTGTTAACTTCTAAAATGGAAATCATTGTCATATGCGATCAGAAACTTACAAAACTGGTCACAGTGAAATCGTATGGGCGACGACTACCAAATGGTACTGACTGGGAGAAAATCCGAGCTCGTTACAATTTATGGCGAAATAAATTGTCCGTCGAAATCAAATAACGAAAACCGTTATTTGACGGTTAACGCGCCAATGTGAGTAAATCTCACAAACTCTAAACAGTTTTATTTTCACGTTGTATTCTTAGAACTGTTAAAATATTATCTGTTTGACTGTGTGTTGACTGTTTGATTGAACTGCTAGTCAGTTAATAGAGATTTTATATATATATTTACGTATATATATAAACCGTTAAATAGCCATATGTTGATTCTGCTATCAGAATATTTCACAGTGAAGTGAAATCGATGTTGTTGTATTGTCTAACATCTGTGGTGCAGGGAAACAGGTTGGAGGAATCCAACTGGATTCCTCAACAGTTATTTTTACTGTGATGTATATATTGTGACATATAATGTGATGTATATAATCCGTTGTGATTATGCGCATTTGGACAAATATTCATCGTTGTTAGATGATGTGTTAAAAACCATAAGTTAACCAAAGCAAAGTTAGTCGAGGTAAACAAAGTAATTGGTTAAGTAAATCAAAGCAAGTTAGTTAAGTTAAACTAAGTGATTAATCGATGTGAATTAGTTAAGTTAAACTAAGTGATTTACCAAAGTGAATTAGTTAAGTTAAACTAAGTGATTTATCGATATGAATTAGTTAAGTTAAACTAAGTGGTAAATCGAAGTGAATTAGTTAAGTTAACTAAGTGGTTAATCGAAGTGAATTAGTCGAGTTAAACTAAGTGAATCGGCTAGAGTTAATCAACGTGAATTAGCTAAGTTAAACTAAGTGGATTAGTTCAGTTAATCGAGACGAGTTAACCAGTTAGGGTTGATCAGTTAGAGGTGACCAGTTAGAGTAAATCAGTTAGAGGTGACCAGTTAGAGTTAACCAGTTAGAGTTAACCAGTTAGAGTTGACCAGTTAGAGTTGACCAGTTAGAGTTGATCAGTTAGAGTTATCCAAGTAGAGTTAATCGAGTAGAGTTGTCGAATATCACTTATCCGAAGTAGAGTTATCGAATATAGTGTATTCGAGAGAAGAGAAATCGAATATAGTTTATTCAAGTGGAGAAATCAAATGTTATTCATTTGAGAAGAGTTATCGAATATAGTTTATTCGAGTGGAGGAATCAAATGTTATTCATTTGAGAAGAGTTATCGAATATAGTTTATTCGAGTGGAGAAATCAAATGTGATTCATTTGAGAAGCGTTATCGAATATTATTTATTCGAAGAGTAGTTATCGAATATTAGTTATTCGAAGTTAGTTAATCCAAAGGAGTTATTCGAAGTTAGTTAATCCGAAGGAGTTAATCCGAAGGAGTTAATCGAAGAGTTAATCCGAAGGAGCTATTCAAAGTTAGTTAATCCAAAGGAGTTATTCAAAGTTAGTTAATCCAAAGGAGTTATTCGAAGTTAGCTAATCCAAAGGAGTTATTCGAAGTTAGTTAATCCAAAGGAGTTAGTCGAAGAGTTAATCGAATATAGTTATTCGAAAGAAGGTGTTAATCGAATATTGTTATTCGAGTAAAGTTAAAAGAGTAAATCGAATTTAGTTATTCGAAATGAGTTATTCGAATTAGATATTTGAATAGAGTTAAACACGTAAGAGTTAATTGAACATTAGTTATTCAATTTGAGTTAATCGAATGTAGTTATTCGAGAAGAGTTAAATCGAATTTAGTTATTCGAAAGGAGTTAATCAATTTGAGTTAAGTTAATCGATTTGAATTAAGTTGAATCGAAATGGAGTAAATCGATTAGAATTAAGTTAATCGAGTTAGAGTAAATCGAATAGTGGTTATTCGAAGGTAAGTTATTCGAATTAGTTATTCGAAGGAGTTAATCAAATGAGTTGATCCAAAGGAGTTGGTCGAATATTAGTTATTCGAATAGAGTTAAAGGAGTTATCGATTTTAGTTTGATGGAAAGGAGTTATCGATTAGTAAATCGAAAGGAGATTTTCGAATATAGCATATTCGAAAGAAAGAGATCGAATATTGTTTATTCGAAAGAGAGAGATTTCGAATATGAGTTATTCGAAGAGAGATAATCGAATATAGGTTATTCGAAGAAGAGTTAATCAAATAGAGATTACTCGAAAGAGAGTTATACGTCGAATTCAATTATAGCGAATTCGGGAAAGTACTATTTACTTTCCAGGGTTTAAATCAAGATTTAGTTATTGATTTAGAAATTAGGTGTCTGTTAAATTATTCGAGTTAGGAGATAAAGTTATAATTAAGATTTGATATTGCAGAAGTAGGAATTATAACGTTATAGTTATAATCAAACGCTGTCATATAAGAAGTGGATTCGTAACCTGAATCCGAGAATTTGCGTAAACAGATGATTGGAAAAAGTGAGTGACGAGCTTCACCTATTTCACAGTAAAGGACGTTGTTCAATTAAGGTCTGAGAGGTAATTATACCCCAACTTGATTGACTTCAGAATTGACAAAGGAATAGTTGTGGTTCGATAGAAAAGGTTGATTTGAAATATAGTTAAGTAATAAGCGATTAATGGATTAAGCGTAACGATGTTTTATACAACGTTCATTGGAAATCCGTAAATGAGTTTTGGGAACGTTTTCCAAATATAATCAGATATGTTTTCTAAACATAGAAAATGAAATGTTTTCATGATAAGAATTTAAGAAATAGAGTTAAGCAAATTCAGAAACTGACTGGAGAGGGTAAGTTGAACGGTTTTCTAAGTGACGATCTGATGTTGGGTTCGACCTTCCGAATTGATACTTAGAGAATTGTTCTCATACTAGTTACAGTTAGGGACTGATAGTTGCGAAATAATAGTGATGTGAAAATAAGCTATGGAAATGTTTTCCAATGATTAATATCATATATTTTCTAAATATATGAAATAAGGAAATATGAACATATATATGTATATGATGATTGATCGATCGAATTTCCATTTGGAAATAAGATCGTTGTTTGTACACCGACATGTTTTCATTTGATAGTTGAATCACAGACTATCAAAGTTTTTACCATTTTAACGTTGTTATTATGGAGAGACCGGTTGGATTATTATCCAAAGAACCACTCTGTATTGGCATAAGCGTTGCGAGCAATATCTGCCAAAGATAAATTGAAGACGGAGTGAAGTGCAAGGGCTGTTGTATAAGTCTTAGATAACAGTGACTAAGATGGATATACTGAATAGTGCCTTCGGTTTGTCCAGTCCCAGGACAACGTATATGGAAGAAGGTCTGACAGAGTATATCCAATGGATCGCGTAAGTTGATCTGTTCAAACGTATTCACGTTTGGTGGCGGAGGAATTCGTTTCTCTTAGCTATATACCCGTGTTATTTTTGTATAAGTCAATTTGTGATTTGGCGGGTATGACGATGTGGCATTCAAAGTGAATGGTGATCAGATGTTCTGAAGATAGACGTAGCTTCTAGCCTCACACCGGGAAGTAACAAGAGTTGGGCTAGGCAGCATGGCTAGTTGGGTCATCCCCAAGGAGGGTGTATTGTCACCGATCTAGAGAATATTCATATTTATACTTCTTTTTGATTCTGTATCTTCGGATGACGGTTTGATGGCCTATAACCGTGGTGGCAATATATTCGCGACACTCAAGCTAAATGAGTGAGCGGTCATGTGTGGCCGGGTTGCAAGACGTTCTTGTTGAACCCTGAGTGTATCACCTCTAGAGTACACTATTCAGAAGGTGCTCCCATACCTTGTCTGTTGGAATCCAATCTTCAAATAAGCGCCCTGCGGTTTATGATTTTATACTATGTATGTAGAACGTGAGATGCAAGCGTTTCTGCTAGATTGATATCTATTTGTACTTAGACATTATTATAATATCACAATGATATTGCTTGTCAAAGTTGTTCAGATACTCATAAGGGGAAAACCCGTTCCGTATTTACGGCGTGGTCTTATGAGATATCCTATACCTGTTTTAAACTATTTTACTCATACCAGTCCCATGACTGACCCGGAGTTTACTTTGTTGTTTTCCCTAAACTCTTGGGTGCCTAAATTTGTACGGGCAGTCAAGTAGTCGGGATTTACAGATATACTTGGAGGGCTTGGAGCAGGAGACTTCAAGATTCTATAGCTATAGTTATTTCCGCTGTGTTGTAAGTGTTGTACTCTGATAAGTGCTATTGTATATATATAACTGTTTACTTCAAAGTTATGTTATATATTATATGTTATTCGTTCCGCTGTGAGATTCGTGTTACTCTGATGATTCTGATGTTCTTCTTCTTCTTCTATTCTATTAGTTCTATCTTTTCTTTCTCACCTTCTAAATTCTTTCACTAACGTCTCGGAATTTCCGACTCTCGAGGAGTCGGAAATTTCCAGCCGTTACAGTTGGTATCAGAGCTTAAGTTAAGAATTACTTGGCTCTGTGGCATGACTCGGTAGAGATAGGGTTAGTAATACCCTAGATTGAGTTTGAGTGTATATATACGAGTGCGTATTTGTATTTGATATAAAATGGTTTTATATTGTGGAGATTCATTGGCTGAGTTGTTTATGAGTTCTGGTCGATCAGTTTGATCCACTGTATCGGTAGGAGTAAATAAACACTTGAATACGATGGGTCGTCACGATATGTTTTGAAAGAGGGTAAGTGAATTTAACTTTACCCAAAATATATTTTGATATAGAGATATATTTATATATATCAAAATTTTAATATATTAGATATATTGGTTGTAATTATGATCGAGTAAGATTATATAGTGAAAGGGTTATGCATAACCAACAGAATTCATATAAGTGAAATCAGATGAGTAAATCTAAATTTAAATCAAAATTTGGAATTAAAATAAGGAAATTTTAAGTTCCTGGGAGATTTTGAAAATGTTTTTCAATTAGAAATAAATATAGTATCTAACTCACCTGGATGACTGGAAAATAGTTCCGAGGATGGATCGATACATCGTCGGTGTAATTTTCGAGTTTCTAAGTGGCGGATTACTACCAATGGTTTTGTTTTCAAATGGTGTTGAGGAAAACAAGTTGTTTAGAAATTCAAAAGTTTTGAATTGGTGTTAGGATTTGAAATTGATTTGAAATAAATCCCAGGAATTTAAATCTTGAAATTTAAAATTTAACTTGTTAAGTTGAATGAATCAAGATGGTAAAAACAAATCGTAAATTAAAATTTAACTTGAACCAAGTTAAATAAATCGGGATTCAGTTAGAGAATAATCTGGATTGGAATTAAGTTGATGGGTTAAGAGTTTGAAATCTGATATTGGAGTTTGAATAGAATTTGACTTGGATAGCACCAAGTGTTTGAGTTGAAGGTTGGATTGAGATGACATTGGTATATGTTGGGTTGATACATTTGAAAGTGATAAGAGTTGATATGCCCGACAAAAAGGTACAAGTTTATATCATATATGAGTTTGGATTTTTGAGCCGAATTGGCAAGCCGCTTGGCTATTTTGATTTCTTTTGGATTGGAGGAGGCCTAGAGAGGCGAGTTATGGTTTGACGTATTGAGCCGTACAAAGGAGGTTATGGCGAAATTTTTCGAAAATTTAAGGTGTTAGAAAATTTTCAGAATTTTTGAAAATTTTAGTTGGTTGGAAATGAATTAATAATTTGATTGCAAATTTAATGGTTCAGTTGAAACTGGAGTTGAGAAGTAAACTAAAAGATATTTGAATCTATTTAGTAAAGTTGGTAGCATTTTCCTAGCTTAGCAATTTCGAGGACGAAATTATTTTAAGGGGGGAAGTCTGCAATGGCGCGTTTTGTAAGGTATAATAATTGAGTTATTTAATTATTTAAATAACGAATATATTAAATAAACGATAGTTGAACGTATAAATTATAATTATAATTAAAACGAACCTGAAACGCCACGGCAGTTCGCAATTTGGCGATTTGAACTTCAACTGAATGTACATGATTCATTTTAAGTCGGATTTCTGTGAAACAAGAAACGTGTGGAGCTAGTGGAGTATATCTTTCTAGTGAAAGAGAAAGATCGGGATTTCATCATGTAGATTTTGAGATATGTCCAAATCAAATTTCAGAAAAGTCGCTATAGAATCGTTTATCGACCATAACTGTTTATTCGATATAACTGGAGATCGGGTTTGAATTTAGATAAGGTTCTTTTGGGAAGTAGTGATAATTTAATTTTTAGAATTTTATTGTAATTTTTAATTAATTTAATAAGTAACTTTTTATTTGGGGTATTTCGCACCCTGTAATCAATATTTTGAAGTTTCAAAATACGAGTTAATCTACCGGTATTATTATATTTTTGGGATCAGGGCACATCGCTTGACTCGATAATAATTTTATTTTCGTCTATAAAAGTTCGCGTAGCGGAGTATATTTAACTTAAGCAAAAGTGAATCTATAACTAAACCGGTATGACCTACATGGTACCCTATAAACTAAGTTTTACAAATAAATGGAGAGACCAACACACTGCAACCCTGTAAAACTAAAGCGTACTCCATGATAACCAAGAAAAGGGAAACCCGATGGTAAACAACACACCACGTTTCCCATATTTCCACCTCAACTAAATGAGTGGCATACACAACTACACAGCAGCGATTCATATGAGACGTCCTCTTCATCTTTTCCCTACGTCCATATCAAACCACGAATACTTCATTTTTCTGGGACGTTAGCAGGACACGTTCTCTTCACCCTTTCCCTATGTCCATATAAACCCGCATATACTTCATTTTCTCGGGTTCAAGAATCCATGCTGTATGAGTTTCCTGGCAAACAAAGTTAAATAGTAAAATAGAAAAGAAAGGGAGAAACGAGAGTAGAAGGGAGGGGGAGGCTGTCCAGTTTTGGGTTCGGATCTGATGGATGACGCGGGATGTATGGCGATAGCAAATGGAGGAGTTTAGCAGCGTCGACGGTTTGCTGTGAGGGAGGAAAGCACATTGAAATCACGTCGTGTTGTATATATATATGGAGACGAGTTGATCAATGGTGGTGATAGCTTGGATTTTCGCGAGATGGAGAGGGAGTTAGCTGATCGAGATTTCGGCAATATCAGAAATCTGGAGCGGGTTCACTGGAGAAGAAATAGGATGGGCGGTTGGTCAAAAAGGTATAGCGTTGAGTTTCACCTAGAAACCGTGAAGTGATGAGTTACTGCGTTTAAGGAAGATTGAGCTTATGGAGGGGAGAGGTTGCGACAGAAGGACGGGGTAATGAATTATCTGGAGCAGGCGGTTCTTCATGGGAGAAGATGGATGGGGTGTTAAGGGCGGACGTGTAGGCTTTTAAGTATAGAGATGGGCTGAGTAAATCAACGTGAGGCCCAAGTGCTGGGCTGGGCAAAAGAGTGAGGCCCAATCTATTTAAATCATTTTAATTTAATTTATATAAATATGTGTTAACTTCTAAAATGGAAATCATTGTCATATGCGATCAGAAACTTACAAAACTGGTCACAGTGAAATCGTATGGGCGACGACTACCAAATGGTACTGACTGGGAGAAAATCCGAGCTCGTTACAATTTATGGCGAAATAAATTGTCCGTCGAAATCAAATAACGAAAACCGTTATTTGACGGTTAACGCGCCAATGTGAGTAAATCTCACAAACTCTAAACAGTTTTATTTTCACGTTGTATTCTTAGAACTGTTAAAATATTATCTGTTTGACTGTGTGTTGACTGTTTGATTGAACTGCTAGTCAGTTAATAGAGATTTTATATATATATTTACGTATATATATAAACCGTTAAATAGCCATATGTTGATTCTGCTATCAGAATATTTCACAGTGTAGTGAAATCGATGTTGTTGTATTGTCTAACATCTGTGGTGCAGGGAAACAGGTTGGAGGAATCCAACTGGATTCCTCAACAGTTATTTTTACTGTGATGTATATATTGTGACATATAATGTGATGTATATAATCCGTTGTGATTATGCGCATTTGGACAAATATTCATCGTTGTTAGATGATGTGTTAAAAACCATAAGTTAACCAAAGCAAAGTTAGTCGAGGTAAACAAAGTAATTGGTTAAGTAAATCAAAGCAAGTTAGTTAAGTTAAACTAAGTGATTAATCGATGTGAATTAGTTAAGTTAAACTAAGTGATTTACCAAAGTGAATTAGTTAAGTTAAACTAAGTGATTTATCGATATGAATTAGTTAAGTTAAACTAAGTGGTAAATCGAAGTGAATTAGTTAAGTTAACTAAGTGGTTAATCGAAGTGAATTAGTCGAGTTAAACTAAGTGAATCGGCTAGAGTTAGTCAACGTGAATTAGCTAAGTTAAACTAAGTGGATTAGTTCAGTTAATCGAGACGAGTTAACCAGTTAGGGTTGATCAGTTAGAGGTGACCAGTTAGAGTAAATCAGTTAGAGGTGACCAGTTAGAGTTAACCAGTTAGAGTTGACCAGTTAGAGTTGACCAGTTAGAGTTGACCAGTTAGAGTTGACCAGTTAGAGTTGATCAGTTAGAGTTATCCAAGTAGAGTTAATCGAGTAGAGTTAATCGAGTAGAGTTTTCGAATATCACTTATCCGAAGTAGAGTTATCGAATATAGTGTATTCGAGAGAAGAGAAATCGAATATAGTTTATTCAAGTGGAGAAATCAAATGTTATTCATTTGAGAAGAGTTATCGAATATAGTTTATTCGAGTGGAGGAATCAAATGTTATTCATTTGAGAAGAGTTATCGAATATAGTTTATTCGAGTGGAGAAATCAAATGTGATTCATTTGAGAAGCGTTATCGAATATTATTTATTCGAAGAGTAGTTATCGAATATTAGTTATTCGAAGTTAGTTAATCCAAAGGAGTTATTCGAAGTTAGTTAATCCGAAGGAGTTAATCCGAAGGAGTTAATCGAAGAGTTAATCCGAAGGAGCTATTCAAAGTTAGTTAATCCAAAGGAGTTATTCAAAGTTAGTTAATCCAAAGGAGTTATTCGAAGTTAGCTAATCCAAAGGAGTTATTCGAAGTTAGTTAATCCAAAGGAGTTAGTCGAAGAGTTAATCGAATATAGTTATTCGAAAGAAGGTGTTAATCGAATATTGTTATTCGAGTAAAGTTAAAAGAGTAAATCGAATTTAGTTATTCGAAATGAGTTATTCGAATTAGATATTTGAATAGAGTTAAACACATAAGAGTTAATTGAACATTAGTTATTCAATTTGAGTTAATCGAATGTAGTTATTCGAGAAGAGTTAAATCGAATTTAGTTATTCGAAAGGAGTTAATCAATTTGAGTTAAGTTAATCGATTTGAATTAAGTTGAATCGAAATGGAGTAAATCGATTAGAATTAAGTTAATCGAGTTAGAGTAAATCGAATAGTGGTTATTCGAAGGTAAGTTATTCGAATTAGTTATTCGAAGGAGTTAATCAAATGAGTTCATCCAAAGGAGTTGGTCGAATATTAGTTATTCGAATAGAGTTAAAGGAGTTATCGATTTTAGTTTGATCGAAAGGAGATATCGATTAGTAAATCGAAAGGAGATTTTCGAATATAGCATATTCGAAAGAAAGAGATCGAATATTGTTTATTCGAAAGAGAGAGATTTCGAATATGAGTTATTCGAAGAGAGATAATCGAATATAGGTTATTCGAAGAAGAGTTAATCAAATAGAGATTACTCGAAAGAGAGTTATACGTCGAATTCAATTATAGCGAATTCGGGAAAGTACTATTTACTTTCCAGGGTTTAAATCAAGATTTAGTTATTGATTTAGAAATTAGGTGTCTGTTAAATTATTCGAGTTAGGAGATAAAGTTATAATTAAGATTTGATATTGCAGAAGTAAGAATTATAACGTTATAGTTATAATCAAACGCTGTCATATAAGAAGTGGATTCGTAACCTGAATCCGAGAATTTGCGTAAACAGATGATTGGAAAAAGTGAGTGACGAGCTTCACCTATTTCACAGTAAAGGACGTTGTTCAATTAAGGTCTGAGAGGTAATTATACCCCAACTTGATTGACTTCAGAATTGACAAAGGAATAGTTGTGGTTCGATAGAAAAGGTTGATTTGAAATATAGTTAAGTAATAAGCGATTAATGGATTAAGCGTAACGATGTTTTATACAACGTTCATTGGAAATCCGTAAATGAGTTTTGGGAACGTTTTCCAAATATAATCAGATATGTTTTCTAAACATAGAAAATGAAATGTTTTCATGATAAGAATTTAAGAAATAGAGTTAAGCAAATTCAGAAACTGACTGGAGAGGGTAAGTTGAATGGTTTTCTAAGTGACGATCTGATGTTGGGTTCGACCTTTCGAATTGATACTTAGAGAATTGTTCTCATACTAGTTACAGTTAGGGACTGATAGTTGCGAAATAATAGTGATGTGAAAATAAGCTATGGAAATGTTTTCCAATGATTAATATCATATATTTTCTAAATATATGAAATAAGGAAATATGAACATATATATGTATATGATGATTGATCGATCGAATTTCCATTTGGAAATAAGATCGTTGTTTGTACACCGACATGTTTTCATTTGATAGTTGAATCACAGACTATCAAAGTTTTCACCATTTTAACGTTGTTATTATGGAGAGACCGGTTGGATTATTATCCAAAGAACCACTCTGTATTGGCATAAGCGTTGCGAGCAATATCTGCCAAAGATAAATTGAAGACGGAGTGAAGTGCAAGGGCTGTTGTATAAGTCTTAGATAACAGTGACTAAGATGGATATACTGAATAGTGCCTTCGGTTTGTCCAGTCCCAGGACAACGTATATGGAAGAAGGTCTGACAGAGTATATCCAATGGATCGCGTAAGTTGATCTGTTCAAACGTATTCACGTTTGATGGCGGAGGAATTCGTTTCTCTTAGCTATATACCCGTGTTATTTTTGTATAAGTCAATTTGTGATTTGGCGGGTATGACGATGTGGCATTCAAAGTGAATGGTGATCAGATGTTCTGAAGATAGACGTAGCTTCTAGCCTCACACCGGGAAGTAACAAGAGTTGGGCTAGGCAGCATGGCTAGTTGGGTCATCCCCAAGCAGGGTGTATTGTCACCGATCTAGAGAATATTCATATTTATACTTCTTTTTGATTCTGTATCTTCGGATGACGGTTTGATGGCCTATAACCGTGGTGGCAATATATTCGCGACACTCAAGCTAAATGAGTGAGCGGTCATGTGTGGCCGGGTTGCAAGACGTTCTTGTTGAACCCTGAGTGTATCACCTCTAGAGTACACTATTCAGAAGGTGCTCCCATACCTTGTCTGTTGGAATCCAATCTTCAAATAAGCGCCCTGCAGTTTATGATTTTATACTATGTATGTAGAACGTGAGATGCAAGCGTTTCTGCTAGATTGATATCTATTTGTACTTAGACATTATTATAATATCACAATGATATTGCTTGTCAAAGTTGTTCAGATACTCATAAGGGAAAAACCCGTTCCGTATTTACGGCGTGGTCTTATGAGATATCCTATACCTGTTTTAAACTATTTTACTCATACCAGTCCCATGACTGACACGGAGTTTACTTTGTTGTTTTCCCTAAACTCTTGAGTGCCTAAATTTGTACGGGCAGTCAAGTAGTCGGGATTTACAGATATACTTGGAGGGCTTGGAGCAGGAGACTTCAAGATTCTATAGCTATAGTTATTTCCGTTGTGTTGTACTCTGATAAGTGCTATTGTATATATATAACTGTTTACTTCAAAGTTATGTTATATATTATATGTTATTCGTTCCGCTGTGAGATTCGTGTTACTCTGATGATTCTGATGTTCTTCTTCTTCTTCTTCTATTCTATTAGTTCTATCTTTTCTTTCTCACCTTCTAAATTCTTTCACTAACGTCTCGGAATTTCCGACTCTCGAGGAGTCGGAAATTTCCAGCCGTTACAATAACCAATAAAAATATATTTTTCACTTTTATCATCCAATTTGCTTCGCTTTTCATTCGGTACATGTACATGAGCTATGCTTCCAAAAACTCTTAGATGAGAAATGCCAGGCTTCCTTCCGCTCCATGCTTCTTGTGGTGTCTTCCCCCACACACTTCTTGTTGGAGATCGGTTTGATAGATAAACAGCGCATGCCACAGCTTCCGCCCAAAATTCCTTTGGTAGTCTCTTACTTTTGAGCATGCTCCTTGCCATTTCAACAATTGTCCTGTTCTTCCTTTCTGCTACTCCGTTTTGCTGAGGAGATCTAGGCACTGTTAGTTGGCGTCGAATTCCATTATCTTCACAAAACTTCAGAAATTCTCTTGATGTGAATTCTCCTCCACGGTCAGATCTCATGGCTTTTATCATAAGGCCACTTTCCTTCTCAACATGAGCTTTGAACTTCTTGAAGTTCTCAAATACTTCTGATTTCTCCTTCAAAAAATACACCCACGTTTTTGTTGAAAAATCATCAATAAAAAGAAGGAAATAATTACTTTTACCTAGCGAGCTTGGCTTGATTGGTCCACACACATCTGTATGTATGAGTTCTAATGGTTTCTTGGCCCTTGAGTATGACTCCTTTGGAAAGCCCATTTTGACTTGTTTCCCAAGTAAACATCCTTCGCACAGTTGATTGGGATGATTTATGCAAGGCAATCCTCTCACCATTTTTTTCTTAAAGAGCAATTCCAATCCTTTGAAGTTAAGATGTCCAAAACGAAGGTGCCAAAGCCATGAGACATCTTGGTAGCACGCCTTAAGACATTAGGCGACACCATGTTGAATGTTGAGCACAAACATTCTATTTTTTGACATTGGTACTTTAGTAATGAGATTGCTTGCACTGTCTCTTATGGAAAGGCTTTTATCTTTTAATTGAATATCATAACCTTTCTCTAAGAGTTGTCCTAAGCTCAAGATGTTACTTTTCATGTTTGGCACATAGTAAACATTAGAAATAAATTGATGCTCTCCATTCTTCAATTTAATAAGAACATTACCTTTTCCTTTCACTGCTACCTTTGATTCATCTCCAAACGCCACATTGCCCTTTATTGTTTCATCAAGCTCCACAAACATATTTTTTCTTCCGCACATATGGTTGCTTGCTCCGCTATCTAGATACCATTGATTGTCCTCCCCTTTTTCATTTTCTTTATGGGCCAATAATAATGTGCCATCTTCTACAATTCTTTCTTCAGCATAATTGGTCTTCTCTTCAACTTTATTGTTTCTTGGAGCTCTACATTCAGAAGCATAGTGTCCAAATTTGTTGCAATTATAGCATTTGATCCGTGACTTGTCACTCCTTGAATTTGAGTTGCCTCTCCCACGACCTCTAGTTGTGCTTTCTCCTCTTTGATTATTGAAGCTATAGTTATTGTCATGGTTGGGCCTCCAACCTTGTCCATATCCATAGCCACGTCCTCTTCCTCGTTCTTGACCATGGCCCCATCTTTGTTGGCTTTGATTACTTTCTTCCTTTTTTGAATCAATTCGTGTCTTAAGAACATGCTCTACGGTCTCTTCCTTCTTCTTTTTCTTTTCTTCATAAGCCTGCAATGAGCCTAAAAGCTCCTCTATAGCCATGGCCTCCAGGTTTTTTGTTTCTTCAATGATGGCGACAATATGTTCAAACTTTGAATCTAATGATCTAAGAATCTTCTCCATGATTCTGACATCATCTAATTTTTCACCATTTCTTTTCAAGTTATTAGTAACAACTAAAACTATTGAAAAATAATCAGAAACAAGTTCACCTTCTTTCATATAAAGAGATTCAAATTCTCCTCTTAATGTTTGAAGACGCACCTTTTTGACTTGATCTGACCCCTTGTACGATACCTGAAGCCTTTCCCATGCTTCTTTTGCTGATTTTGCTTCCGAAATCTTTTCAAAATTGTCATCATCCAATGCTTGATAAATTAGACTAAGAACCTTCTTGTCTCTTGTCCTCAAGTTTTCCAATTCATCCTTTTGGGTTTGGGATAAGCTATCTTCGTCTTCTGGTTCAGTATAGTCTTTCTCAACTATCTGCCATACACGATTTGCTCCAAGGAAGGCCTTCATTCTTAAGCTCCAATTATCATAGTTGGTCTTGGTAAGCATTGGAACTGGAACGGGAACGTTGTTATTCGCCATCTCTTAGGATCTTCAAGCTCCGATACCACTTTGTTGGAAATTTTATGTAGCTCTGATACCACTTTGTTAAAAAAATTATGTGGAGGAAGAGAAACAAATTAGAAGAAAGTAGAATATTTTTAAGGGAGGAAAAAAAACTTTTATTGCTTGATTCTTTTTTCTTGCTTGATTATTGATTGATACAACATATGAGAGAGTATCTATATATAGCATGACAGTGTTCTACACTCTTCTCTCTCTAGATAATTCTATTGCATATTTTGATAGACCAAAATTTATTATCATTTATTTGATTTTGGCCTTTCCTAAAACAAAGATAGAATTTATTACATAATTGGCATTTACTTATAAAACCAAATTTATTTGTTTCCATTTAAAACCAAGTTTACTTTTCAACAATATGCTACTTATGATATTTCTTTATTAATCTATTTTATTTGCTCCCTTATTTTTTTATATCAATGTTATTGAAATGAACTAGAACATTTACGTAAAAATGTTCCAGTTAAAATTATTATTATATATTTTGAAGTAGGTATACTCAACCAAATATGGCGCCACACAAAAAATAATAAGCCTTTGCCAGCGCCCAGTATTATAACAGACTCCATTGTCCTACAAGGGAAAGTACAGGGAAGGGAGGATAAGGAGGCTGTTGATGGCAGAGAGGATACATCAGAAACGGTTACAATAAGATGTAATACATCACATAGCATCAAGATGATTTCTAATATCGGGCTGAAGTGCAAAGGAGAATATATTCAAATTCAGCAAAGATAATCTGTAAGCCCTCTCATCCTCTGCTCCAACATTAGTCATTTTCAAAAGGTGTAACATGAGAACGTTCCTTTTATTATATTATCGCTACAGTTTCAGGACTGGTTTTTCTTCGGTTACTTTTCGTATTATTGAATAGAGTGCTTCATATGCTACGTGGGTCTCTGTATTTTATTTACATTATAGAATGGTAAATAATGACAGTGTTATTGCTTAATATTTACCCTAATCACAAATCGATAAATAAAATGAATGTTTTGCTTTCGTCTACTTTCAGTAAGTTTTGTACACTTTATTATGTCAACCCGTGTGCGGAGCACGGGTTTACAAATTGATTTAAAAAAAATATTTTGGTTCTTATATTTTGACAAGCTACGAATTTCATTTTTTTCTTATTGTTTTCCTATTGAGATATAAAATCATGGACAAATGATTCTACTATCACCAAGTAATGGATATATGACAGTCCTTATCTCATTTCATTATTAATTTTTAAAGTTGCAAGCAGGCTTATATTATGTTTTCTGCTTGATGTTGCAGGTAAGAAAATCTGACTTTCATGTGCATGTTTGAATGGATGGTGGTTAACTATAGATGAAAATGTAATGAAACACTTATCTAATGCCTACGAGGATAATAATTTGTCCAGTAACAACTATTATAGTACTAGTCTTAGGTTGTTTTGCCCATTCATTTGTTGGGTAAAGACCGACTAGATGTGATGAGATTGCCAGCGTGTTTATTCCCAGTAGGCAAACAAACTATTTTTTTGTTATTTAATTATTACACAATTGCTACTTATTTTCTATAAATATGTTGTTAGTTGTTTATGTGATATAGAATAGGAACTAAAAATATAAAATATTTTTCCACTCTCTACTACTACTTAATTAAGCTTACTTCCATTAAATGTAGTTTTGCATGTTTTATTGTACGTTTTGGGGATTGAGAAAGCAAGCATGTACTTCCCTTTGAGATTTGATGATATCAAATCAAAATAACATAGAACAGATATCAAGGATTCTGATCGTCGCTAATCTATGAATTAGAAAAGCGCGATATTTGTAATAAAATTCTGCAAGCGCACAGGTGTGTAGCATACAGGTCGAACACAGGGAGGTGTAATTAAAATCAAATTATTTATCTAATCTCTTGGGCGAGTTAGACGAAGCCTGGAGGTTGATTTTGGAAACAAAACAAAATTAAAACTGTAATTTGATTCAGAACAGATCTAACTGAACCGACGATCAAATCACAATTTCAATGGAAAAGCAATGAAACTATGAATCAGATTCAAATCTAATCAAATCCAATTTAACCTATGAACGCGATTAAAATACAGAAAATAGAAGTGCAGACTATAAGTAACAACAGGAAATAAAATTAGGATTACCGCTGAATCTAATCAGACGGTCAATCACTAATTAAAAGAAGTGCAAAATACAAATAGTGTTCTACTGAATCTAATCGTGTAGACAACACTAATTTCTAAGAAATAGAAAATTGCATAAAAAGAAAAATGAGTTTTATTGATGAAGAAGAGAATAGAATGAGATATAGGATGGTGGCTACAATGATACTACAAGGGTATATATAGGGGATAACCAAACCCTAACCCTAAACCTAATATAATGATAGATGGGCCTTAGGGAAATCACAAGAGAGTTTACAATAAGAAACATAAATGGGCCTTAGATGAATAAAGCAAATTTGGGCCTTTTCTCTTTTCCTCTTGCTTCCTTGACACTTCTTCATTGATTTGTGATGTGCAAAGCCTTTTTATCAATCCTTTTCTTGTCCAACAGCAACTAGATGCGAGATCTTCATCTACAATTCTTCAAAATGCAAATACACAGCAAATTGATCTCTATTTCTCTACATTTTTGGTTGCATGCGGGTTGGGTTGGAATATCTGTAAAAGTAACAAAACAATACCCAAGTAATATTTATTTATATACAAAAGATAAGATATAAGAGCATAAAATAAACACATTTCTATGTCAATCAAATACCCCCACACTTATCTTTTACTTGTCCTCGAGTAAAACAAGAAATGAAAAACTAACTAGATAGGTCACACTTTCGTAGGAAACACGATTGCATTGAGCGTATGCAACAAGCCGTTAAACCTCTAGGTGTCCCTAGTAGGACGAGTGGTGTCTCGTGAGGGTTTTCAGCGGATACTACCCACAAAATCCAAATGCAGTATGTTATGATTCTAATGAAACTACATGAATGCAATGGACATATGCAAATAAAAACGAAAAATGAAAACACGACTTGTTTCAGGAAAGTGGTACAACAAATTAAGTTAACAATTTCTAATCAGTTGATTTTATTTTAGATACCTCAACTTGTCACAAATTTTCAATATAAATCAAGTTTTCAAATGTTAAATTCCAGTTTGGCCAGTTAGTTCGGTTGATAACATAGTGCAGCCATGAAATAGATTCTCAGTTTGCTTGGCACAGTTTGTAAAGTGGTATTCTAATTTTCTCATGTATGGCTAGTCAAATCAATAAGGTCAAGAAGTGTTTGGGCATCATCGCTTATTCTTTATTCTATAAAATTTTAAAATTTATGATTAAGTACATACACCTAACTTAGAAGACCAAGGTTTACCACCCATGCACTGCCTCGCGGACTAACGGAGAGTGGGTAAAGAGCTTGGCGGATTGTGCAGGCCGACTTTGACTTTGTCAACAATGTGTCGGTAATCCTTAGGTGTCCAATCTCATAAAATGAGACCAAGATATTCCAACGCTGACTTTGTCAACAACATGTCGGATAGAGCTTGGCGGGTTTGCACACTAACGCTCGATATACAAGCAATGTTGGATACCCTTGGATTATTATTATTATTATTGAATGTATAGGCACAAAAAAAAGAGTTAAGCGAATTCAACTTAGCACAACTTAGTTTTAAAGATTTGACAAGCCATTATAAGTATTTTAAGTCCTCCACTTATTTAAACAAAGTCTACAATATAGAATAGATTTCATGGCCATCACCTAAGAATCTCCCTATGTACCGGTTACACTATTATCCCTCAAAATTAAACTTTTCATTATATTTCTTATTCGATCTAAGTTGAGAGAAAAAAATACTATCAACTGGCTAAAAATTGTAAACTTATTTTGTTGTATCACTTGAAAATGAGTCGTATTTTAAAAAAAAAATGTTATGTTACTACGATATAAAATGTATGATGGTCCTACATGAAAAGAAAGAAAAATTAAAGAAAAATCAAAAGAATGCAATGCAGACTCCCCCCTCACACTTGATTGAGACAGTGTCCCAACTGTCTAAGGCAGAAAAACAAAAATAAAATAAAAAAATGAAAACGAAAAATAACAGAAAAAGAACGTGTACCACCTGATTTCATAGTGGATGATCAGGCTCATGCAGATCGATAGGGTCGTCTTCGTCATATTGCTCGAATTCCAAAAATGGTTTCAGTCGTTGACCGTTTACTTTGAAGACTTTTCCATCCCTAGGATTTTCAATTTCAACCGCTCCATGAGGATATACTGTTTTCACGACATAAGGTCCAGTCCATCGAGATCTGAGTTTTCCTGGAAACAAGTGAAGTCTAGAGTCGTATAAAAGAACTTTTTGACCTACGTTGAATTCCTTAAGGAGTATGTTTTTGTCGTGTTGGGCTTTGGTTCTTTCTTTGTAGATTTTCACATTTTCATACGCCTCATTTCTTAATTCCTCTAATTCAGAAATTTATAACTTCCTGTGTGAGCCGGCTTTCTCTAAGTCAAAGTTCAAAAATTTTATGGCCCAAAGGGCGCGATGCTCCAATTCAAGAGGTAAGTGACAGGCCTTTCCAAAGACTAATCGATATGGTGACATCCCTAGATTGGTTTTATAAGCAGTGCGAAAAGCCCAAAGTGCATCAATCAGTTTTACAGACCAATCTTTTCTATTGGAATTCACGGTTTTCTCAAGAATTTTTTTGATTTGTCTATTGGAAACTTCTACTTGTCCACTAGTTTGTGGATGGTAAGGTGTTGACAGCTTGTGTGTGATTGAGTATTTCTTGAGCAAGGACTCAAAAGCACGATTATAGAAATGAGTGCCATTATCGCTAATGATAGCTCGAGGTGTGCCAAAGCGTGAAAAGATGTTTTCTTTGAGGAATTTGACAACAAACTTGTTGTCGTTGGTTTTGGTCGGAAAGGCTTCAACCCATTTTGAGACATAATCTACCGCAAGCAAGATGTAAAGATTCCCAAATGAATTAGGGAATGGTCCCATGAAATCGATGCCCCAAACATCGAATAACTCAATCACTAAAATGGGGTTGAGAGGCATCATGTTTCGCTTAGTGATTCGACCTGTTCTTTGACATCGCTCACATTTAGAGCAAAATTCGAAAGCGTCACGGAAGAGTGTGGGCCAATAAAAACCGCTTTGCAAAACTTTTGCAGCAGTTTTTCTTCCTCCAAAATGACCGCCACAAGCATGGTCATGTGAGAAGGAGAGAATACTTTGGTGTTCATGATCGGGCACACACCTTCGAATGATTTGGTCTGGACAGTATTTGAAAAGATATGGGTCGTCCCAATAGAAGTTTCGAACTTTCGAGGGAAATTTTTGTTTATCTTGTTTCGACCATTCAGCGGGTGTTTGCTGTGTGACAAGATAATTCACAATGTCAGCGTACCAAGGGGTGTTAGAGATCGAAAGGAGTTGTTCGTCAGGAAAATAGTCATCGATTTGGGTGTCGTTATCATTTTCGTGCACAATTCGAGAGAGATGATCAGCTACGACATTTTCAGAACCCTTTTTATCTCGTATTTCTATATCGAATTCTTGAAGAAGAAGGATCCAACGAATCAAGCGGGCCTTGGCATCCTTTTTAGAAAGCAAATATCAGAGGGCAGCATGATCAATGTAAACTATGACTTTGGATCCTATGAGATATGGTCTGAATTTCTCAAGAGCGAAGACAACTGCCAAAAATTCCTTTTCAGTAGTTGAGTAATTCAATTGGGCCTCGTTTAAGGTTTTGCTAGCGTAATAAATGACTCGAGGGAGTTTATCGATACGCTGACCTAAGATGGCTCCAATTGCAAAGTCAGAAGCGTAGCACATAAGTTCGAAGGGCTGAGTCCAATCAGGAGGTTGAATGATGGGAGCTGTGGTCAAGATTGACTTAAGAGTTTCAAAAGATGTTTTGCAGTCATTGGAGAATTCGAACTTAACGTCTTCGGCAAGTAAATTTGAGAGAGGTTTTGAAATTTTCGAGAAGTCCTTAATGAATCTTCTATAGAATCCCGCATGGCCAAGAAATGAACGAACATCTTTAACAGACTTAGGAGGAGGCAGATTAGCAATCAAATCGATTTTAGATTTATCGACTTCAAGGCCATCTTTGGAGACGACATGACCTAGAACTATCCCCCTTTTTACCATGAAGTGGCATTTTTCCCAATTAAGCACGAGTGATTTTTCCTTACAACGTTTTAGGACGAGTTCTAAATGAGTGAGGCATTGGGAAAAAGAAGATCCATAGATTGAAAAATCATCCATGAATATTTCTAAGAATTCGTCCACCATATCAGAGAAAATACTCATCATACACCTTTGGAAAGTCGCGGGGGCATTACAAAGACCAAAAGGCATGCGACGATAAGCAAAGGTTCCAAAGGGACAAGTAAAGGTGGTCTTGTGTTGATCCTCTAAAGCAACAGGGATTTGGTTGTAGCCAGAGTATCCATCGAGAAAACAATAGTACTCATGACCCGCTAAGTGTTCAAGCATTTGGTCAATAAAAGGTAAGGGAAAATGGTCTTTTCGTGTGGCTGCGTTGAGCTTTCGATAGTCGATACACACACGCCATTTTGTTTTGATTTTTGTTGGGACAAGCTCATTACTTTCATTTTTGATCACTGTGACTCCCGATTTCTTTGGTACGACTTGTACCGGACTCACCCAGGTACTATAAAAGATGGGATAGATGATCTTATTGTCTAGACATTTGATTATCTCCTCCTTGACCACTTCTCTCATGTTTGGGTTTAATCGCCTTTGAGCCTCACGGATGGGTTTAGCCTCATCAACTAAGTGTATGCGATGTTCCACAATTGATGGGCTAATTCTTTTTATATCGCTCAGCTCCCATCCCAAGGCGTCTTTATTTTCCCGCAAAACTTCTAAGAGTTTTTCTTCTTGGTCTTCGGTAAGATCAGAGGCCAAGATTACGGGAAGAGTTTCTGAGGAGTCTAAGTATGCGTACTTAAGGTCTTATGGCAAGGGTTTGAGATCTAACTTAGGATGTTCTTGAGTGTTAACATTGGTTAACATTCCTTGGTTAGATTTAGAAGACGAAGGATTTAAGTCAAGAAATTCATTCAGTTCAGAAATGTATTGAAGTTCGTCAAAATCAGAGTCGAAATTTTCCAGACACATTTTCAAGGCTTCAGAAGTGTCTTTAGAGGTTTCGTCAACTATGGTTTGAATCATGTCGATTTCGTCGGTCAAAAATCCCTAGGTTGTTTGTTGAGATTGAAGATGTTTAGCTCAATGGTTAGGTGCCCGAAGGAAAGTCAAAGCTGACCATTCCTACAATTAATGACAGCATTAGAGGTTGCTAAGAAGGGCCGTCCTAAAATCAACGGTATTTGAACTTTGGGATTTGAGACAGGCTCTGTGTCTAAAACTATGAAATCGACAGGGAAGTAAAACTGTTCGATCTGTATCAAGACGTCTTCGATAATTCCCAATGGCTTTTTGACATATCGATCGGCTAACTGAAGAGTGATGTTTGTTGGTTTAATTTCCCCTAGCCCAAGTTGACAATAAACAGTATAAGGAAGAAGATTGACACTGGCACCAAGGTCGAGTAGGGCACGAGAGATATGGGTGTTTCCTATTTTGCAATCAATCGTAGGGCAGCCAGGGTCTTTGTACTTGACTGGGGTAAGATTCGAAAGAGCAGAGCTTGTATTCACAGTTAGAAAGGCGGTTTTTGGAACATTAGTTGCACGTTTTTGTGTGCACAATTCCTTAAGACATTTGGCATATTGAGGAATTTGTTCGATTGTGTCTAAAAGGGGAATGTTCACACGGACTTGTTTGAAAATTTCCAAGATTTTATCGAAATTTGACGCTTTCTTCTTATTGTTGAGCCTATGGGGAAATGGAGCTATTGGTTTTTCAACTCTGTGATGAGTTTCATCATTCGAGGAAGAAGGTTTATCCAAGGAAATAGAAGGTGGTAAGGTCGTAGAAGATGGAATGTTGGTATTGCCAACATTAATTTTCGAAGGTGGGTCGGGTTTGCCGACACTGGAAGAAGAATTGTTGGGATTGCCAACATTTAAGGAAACTTGAGGTTTAGAGGAATTGGTATTCGAAGCCGATGGGTGATTATCAAGATTAGGGATTGGGGACGAGTTAGAAGGTTTGTCAGGGTCGCCCACGTTATTATCAATCCTCTTTCCAGATCGAAGGGTTGTAATAGCGTTGACTGGATTATGGTTTTCGTCCTCACAAGAATTTACAGCACGAGAGTTATACTTTGGATTCATCTCGGGTTGACTAGGCAATTTTCCCCTCTCATTATTTTTCGCCATTTCCTTTATCATACTCATCATTTGGTCCATTTTAGCGTCTTGCGAGTATATTTTAGCTTCGTAAGAGCTCAACTGTTTTTCTAAACGCACAATTTCTTGTGACGGTTGAGAAGATTGAGAAGATTGGTTCGATGATTGAAAATTGGGGTGCCTATAAGGTTGTTTGGATTGAGGTGCAGCTTGAGAGGTTTGAGAATTGGAAGAAGGAGCTTGGTAATTCGGATTGGGAATAAAGGGTTGCATGTGAGCTGGGTTGGCCGAATTATTGGGGTTTGACCAAGAAAATTTTGGGTGGTTCCTCCAACCAGGATTGTACGTGGCTGAGTAAGGGTTATTTTGAGCTATGGCATTAGCTTGGTCCTGAGAGTAATAGTGGGGTAACCCTTCTCCGACTTGAGGAGTTTGATTTTCTAAAGGAATTTGATTTGGGTCTACGACATGCACTCCTCTAGTAGAAGTACGAATGGGAACACGAATCGATTCCCATTGCATGTCCTTTTCAGAATAGTCTTCTAAAAACCGCCAAGCTTCATCGGCCGTTTTAGACATAAAATCTCCTCCACACATTGATTCTAGTTGAGTTCTAGTCTGATAGTTTAGCCCTTCATATGCAATTTGACATAAGTGATCTTTTAGAATTCCATGATGAGGACAACTATATAATAGCTGGTTGAATCTCTCAAAGTATTTCGAAAAAGTTTCCCCCTCATTTTGACAAAATTGATTTATCTCGGTTCGGATTTTTAGAGTTTTATGGAAAGGGAAAAACTTTTTCAAGAATGCAGTGACAAATTCATCCCAACTTCTTATAGAATGTCGTGGAAGAGAATTTAGCCATCTTTTAGCGCTTTCAAGTAGTGAAAATGGGATTAGCCTTAGCTTGATCGATTCGTTAGATAGTTGTTGCATTTTTGTTGTGGAAGCATACAATTCAAATTCACTCAGAAATTCATAAGCATTTTCAGACCCGGTAAATTTTGGTACCCCTTGGATAAAAGAATGTTTTAGCTCGAAATTGTTTCCTTCAGCTGGTGGGAACACGATAACAGAGGGTTGGACGGTCCTAGTCGGATAACATCGATCACGTAGAGACAAGGGTCTATCCATTTGGATATTGAGATTTTGAAAATTTTGATTTAATTGATTTTGATCTCCAAAGTTTGGAAAGTTTTGATTCACTCGATTTGATCCAATTCGGTTGGAAAATTTTGGTTGATACAAGAACCCCTAGGAGAATTTTGTTGGCTGACACTTTTTTCACTCATTGTTGTTAAATGCAAGCATAGAAATTAGCTACAATGAAATTTTCTGTCCTTATTGGCTCCTAACCCAAAATTATAAAGTGACACGTTTGATTACTTAGATCAAAGGATTTCTCAGCCAGTTAACGGACATGAGTTATCAGTGCACCAGGAATCACCCTAGCAATGCAGCCGAAGGTTTAAGTACCTTTAGAGTAACAACCGATATAATATTTACGAATCACCGTAATATTTATAAACGGTTATTTCTCTGTCGTAGTCTAGACACCGAGAAATAATTCGTTCCAAATGAATCAACTATCACAATACAATTAAGCCCTAGATGAGCCCATGACTCCCTTAAGTCCAACGTCTAACCGTTATTATTAGTCAGATTCTATGATGAAATGCAATTTGTGGGCTAAGGAAAGGGTGATGAAATTCCTCACCTTATGTGAATTGGGGTATTGCCCTTAACAGAATGAATAAAAAATGCAGAAATCACACAAAATAATTGCAAAAATTAAAAATTGTACATTCAAAGCCGCTGCCCCTACAGAATATTTTTACAACAATTGTCTATATTTTTTTTTCTTTTGCAGCAGAGCACCTGTAGAGTTTAAAAAGTTTACAGTGGGGTATGGCAGTCCGTCCAGAGCAATTTGAGTAGTGCTAGCTATTCAAGTTCCACTGTTTGCTTTGCTTTGCTCCCTTTTGATTCCTTTGTTGGTTGCTGGAGCTCTGTTTTCGTTGCTTTGGTCTTTGATTTGATTCTTCTCTCTCTCTTTTTTTTGAATGAAAACAAGTAAACAATAATAAAATAAAACAAAAACAAACGAAAAGAAAACTAAATTGACTCAGAAAATGAAGCAAACAAAACAAAACTGACTAGTCTACTTAGGATAAAAGAAAACAACTAAACTCAAAAAAATAAAAATAAAAACTTAAAATCACACTAAACTGGACTCAACTTTTAAAACAAAACAAACTAGCTAAAGAGGGGGGAGGAAAGAAGAAAAAAAAAGTAAGGAAAGAAGAAAACAAACTCAGCACGCCCAAGACCACAGGTCACTAGCAACCAAATAATAAGGTCAGACTCAATACAAATTCAGTAACCCTCAAGCCACACACCACTAAAACAAAACAACACCCTCAGAGAAAAATAAAACAATTTCGTCTCTTTAGGAAACAAATCACGATTTATTTATTTTTAATCGAAAGCTGGTCTTCGATTTCCGACTTCTGAATTGTGATTTTTATTTTGTGGTGATTCGGGGAAAAGGAGTTGAATATTTGGGTCTTGCGATTTGGAATATTGGGGAAGAGCGGTGTTCAGGGATTGGAGTTTGTATTGTTGGGGCAGAAAGGAATTGTGGCAGAAGGGTAGAAGGTCTTCTAGTTTTTGATGTGGTAGTGACGATGTACTTGACAGTGGTTGATTCAGGCTTGGGTTGATGAAGTTCGGTGGTGGATTGAAGACTGGTGATGTAGGAGGGGGATTGTCTGAACGAAAACGAGTTTCATTCGTTGAGAGGAGCAGCGCGTTTGGCTTGTAATCGCTGTGATGAGGAGAGAGATGCTGTTTGGTGAAGTATTTTTGGTAGAAGGGTTTGAACGTGATGATGATAAGGGGACAGCAGTAGGATGAACGGGGCTTTAAACTGGTAGTAGGAGGACTGATGGTTTGTGAAAGGTGGTTGCGAAGTTTGGTACGGGGTGATTTGCAGTTGTGCGTGAGGAAGTACTGCGTGTGGTGAAGGTCAGAAGTGTATGAGAGGGTGATGTACTGATGTGGGGTGGTGACGTCTAGGGGCTCGTTGATGAGATGTGTTGGAAGGTGATGGTTTTGTAGATGAGGGAAGAGGGTGCGATTGTGGTAAAAGTTTTGAGGAGATGTTGCGAGAATTTTGTGGAGAAAGGAAGGTTGATTCAGAAGAAATAGACAGAAATCAAGCAAGAGACAGAAAAATGGAAAAAAAAATCTTTTGTAAAAGAAAAGGGAAATAAATGGAAAGAAATATAAAAGTTGGGAAGAAAATTGCAAGAGTGGAAAGAGATTTAATTATTCATGCAGAGAATTAATTACAAAGCAAGGAAGGAAAAGATTTCAAAAGAGATTTTTTTTTTTAATTAAATTTTGGAGAGAAACTGTAGAAAGAAAATGGAAACAAAAAAAGAGAAAGAAAGGAAAGCAAACGAAATAAATGTAAAAATTAATAGGGTGATTGAAAGATAGAAAGAAATTTGAGAAAATTTGGTATATTTTTTTTTCTTATTTGGAAAATTGCGGTATCATTGAACAATACCAAATTTATCCAACCAAGAATTTTGTTTTTTTATATATATAAGAAAACAAAAGAAAAAAAAATAAAAAATAAATAAAACTAACACGAATCGGAAATTAAATAAATAATAAAATCTAATCGTTACCTCCCCGGCAACGGCGCCAAAAACTTGATCGTCGCTAATCTATGAATTAGAAAAGCGCGATATTTGTAATAAAATTCTGCAAGCGCACAAGTGTGTAGCATACAGGTCGAACACAGGGAGGTGTAATTAAAATCAAATTATTTATCTAATCTCTTGGGCGAGTTAGACGAAGCCTGGAGGTTGATTTTGGAAACAAAACAAAATTAAAACTGTAATTTGATTCAGAACAGATCTAACTGAACCGACGATCAAATCACAATTTCAATGGAAAAGCAATGAAATTATGAATCGGATTCAAATCTAATCAAATCCAATTTAACCTATGAACGCGATTAAAATACAGAAAATAGAAGTGCAGACTATAAGTAACAACAGGAAATAAAATTAGGATTACCGCTGAATCTAATCAGACGGTCAATCACTAATGAAAAGAAGTGCAAAATACAAATAGTGTTCTACCGAATCTAATCGTGTAGACAACACTAATTTCTAAGAAATAGAAAATTGCATAAGAAGAAAAATGAGTTTTATTGATGAAGAAGAGAATAGAATGAGATATAGGATGGTGGCTACAATGATACTACAAGGGTATATATAGGGGATAACCAAACCCTAACCCTAAACCTAATATAATGATAGATGGGCCTTAGGGAAATCACAAGAGAGTTTACAATAAGAAACATAAATGGGCCTTAGATAAATAAAGCAAATTTGGGCCTTTTCTCTTTTCCTCTTACTTCCTTGACACTTCTTCATTGATTTGTGATGTGCAAAGCCTTTTTATCAATCCTTTTCTTGTCCAACAGCAACTAGATGCGATATCTTCATCTACAATTCTTCAAAATGCAAATACACAGCAAATTGATCTCTATTTCTCTACATTTTTGGTTGCATGCGGGTTGGGTTGGAATATCTGTAAAAGTAACAAAACAATACCCAAGTAATATTTATTTATATACAAAAGATAAGGTATAAGAGCATAAAATAAACACATTTCTATGTCAATCAGATTCAAACCAAATATTTGTTGAATATTCTTCTACTGTTGTTTCTTTATAAACATTTGTTTTCCATTTATATTACATGTTCAAGTGGACCATTTCTTATTAACTATACTTGATAACATTTATGCTAGAATCATACAAAAGTTTTGCAATTTGAATAAAAATATATATCCGAAGACAGTGAAAAATGAGAAAATAGGTAAAATTATACTTTGCTTAGATTGCAAGTTATTACTTCTAAGCAGACACAAAGACATATTTACTGATAATTGATATTTGAGTATGTATGTGTACCGACATTTAAATGAGCAACTCTACAACATGGTGCTCAGTTGTACACCATGCAAGGCTATATGCCACAACAAAGTAAACCAATCTGTGTGCATAGCACGGGTTCACACTAGTTTTTGTAACGAATTTGCACTTGAAAACAATTCTCTTCGTCTTTTGTGAAGAATAAAAAAGTGAGTAATGGCACAACAATGTGCTTACTTACCAAGACTTTTCTTCCCTTCATTCGGTCGATGTGTTCACACGTCATCACATGAAAGTCGATGGTTGTTAATTACAATGGTAAGGGCATTGTAATTATAAAATCTTCCCTAGTTTGTTTAGTCTAGTGCACACGTAATATCTCAAATGGCTCCTCCTATTAGTTCCAAGTTCCAATATAAAAGCAATATCTTGACTCTGAAAGAAAAAGCATTAAATGAAATAAAATACAAGAAATGGAATTGTTATGTTTAAGCTGTTGTTTGACTGATTTAATCTTGCTGATCTTGATTGGCCCTCGTACCCATAAGTACAAATAATTGATTTATGTATTAAAACTAGTGTGTAATCTGTGTGTTGCACCCGACAACATTATTTAAAAATAGTATTTATTGTTTAATGGTAAAATGAGAATTTTGCTGTGAAATGCATAAATAAACTATTAATTAAAAATATTATTATAGTTTGTGTGCAATTTATGTTCTATATCTACACAAACAATATGTATGTATGTATTTCAGAATTTTTTTTAATCACATTTTTAGTGTGTGTGTGTGTGTGTGTGTGTGTATATATATAGACACACACACACACACATATCTTGAAACCATTGTATGTTAGTGATTTATTCGATGAATTAACAAATATTGTTTAGTAGAATTTATTTAGTTAAATGTAAAATTACAAAGTTAATTTAACTGTATAACATATCAGGAAGAATTAAAAAGAATTACACACACACACACACACACACACACACACATATATATATATATATATATATATATATATATGTTGTGGAGCCACTAATGTTCAAAAGGAATTTTGATATAATATATGGTAAATTTTCAATATAAATGAGTTATATCTAATTTACAAATTAATTTTGCCATTATTATTGATATGCAGAGTTCATGTTATGTGATTAATACATCGCTATAGTTGCAAGAAAAACTACCTTTTATTATATGAATATGTAAAATAAAATTAGCGTATATTTTTAAGAACTATTAGAAAATGGACTAGAAACTCTCTAAGATTATCTAAATAATTAGAATTCAAGATTTCATGAGTAGTTTCAATATATGGATTGAACTATTAAATATCATGAAAGAATTGATGAGGTTTACCAAATAATTGTAGAAATGTTAAAATACAGGCATGTAAAGTGGAATTTTTTCTTCAATTTATGATAAATTTTTTGAAATAAGTTTAATAAATTAAATTTCATATTATTGTATACATTTATTATTTAAACTGTGTGACTTATTTAACTTTACATTTGGAAGAAAAAATTGTTTTGCCATTTCTGTTGATACGGGCTTGGGATATATTTTAAAATATCACACTTAGCATTAATTAGATGAATTAATATTAAGGGATGAGGAGGAGAGTTATTAGAGAGGAACAATTGCAATTTTTATTGATGCAAAACATGATACAAAGGGTACATATATATAGTGCTATGAGCCCAACGGCTAGTACAAAATATACCAAATATGTATGAGCATAACGGCTAGTATTAAAAATACCAAGTATGCATGAGCCTAACGGCTAGTAGATAATGACAAAGCATGCTAAATATGATAAAAACGTGTTCACACTCTAACGGCTCTATTGTAACGGCTCTATTGTCTTTGTTATGCCCCCTCAGTTCGAACTAGGGTTTCCTTGCTCATTCTGGCTTCCGCCTGCACTGATAACGCGAAGTTCCTCTCTCATTCTGATAAAAAATTTGGTCGAAAGGGCCTTTGTGAGAGCATCTGCTCTCTGATAGTATGCGGGCACATGACATATTGCAAGTCTTCCTGATTGCGTTCTTTCTCTCACAAAGTGGAGATCAATTTCAAGATGTTTCGTCCTTGAATGTTGAATAGGGTTTAGAGATAAAAATACTGTGCTCTTATTATCGCACCAAATGACCGGCTTTCGTCTTGGTGTGAAACCAAGCTCCTCCATCAGTGATTCTATCCACATGATTTCGGCTGTAGCGCTTGCCAGTGCACGGTACTCAGCCTCTGTGCTAGATCTTAATGTGGTCTGTTGTTTCTTCGTACACCAGGAAATGATATTGGAACCGAGGTAAACGCAGTATCCTGAGACAGACTTTCGATCGTCAATATCGTTGGCCCAATCGGCATCGCTAAAGCACTGTAAGTTAAGTTCCTTTTCTGAATTTAGGCGTATACCGTAATGTTTTGTGCCTTGTAAGTATCGCAACACTCTCTTTAATGCCATCCAATGTTCTGATAAAAGGTTCTGCATGTATTGACTGAGTTTATTGACGCTGTAGCATATGTCTGGTCGAGTAATAGTTGCGTATTGTAACGCTCCTATTATGCTTCTATATTGTTTGGCATTGTCGATAGCTTCTCCTTTATGCTTAGATAGTCTTAGGTTACTAATCATAGGCGTAGGTAATGAGTTTGCCTTGTGCATATTTGCCCTTTGCAATATTTCAGTGATATAATTTTGTTGGGATAATATTAATTCACCATTGTTTTTCCTAATCACTTGTATTCCAAGAAAAAATTTTAGTTCCCCCAAGTCTTTAATGGCAAAATTTTGATCCAGCTTGTGAACGATTCTGTTTATTTCTTCGCTGTTGTCTCCTGTTATTAGCATGTCGTCAACGTATACTAGAATGAACACAGTTCCATGTATGCCCTTCTTCATATATAGAGAATTGTCCAATTTAACTTGTGAGAAACCCATGTTAGACAAAGTTGACTTTAGCTTTTCATACCAAGCTCTCGAAGCTTGTTTTAAGCCATATATTGCTTTGTGTAGTTTGCATACTTTATCACCAGTACCATATCCTTCAGGCTGTTGCATGTATACCTCTTCAGTCAATTCCCCATTCAAAAAAGCATTGTTGACGTCCAGTTGCTTCACATTCCATTCTTTATTTAGAGCAATGGTCAGTAAAATTCTGATGGTTGTGGGTTTTATGACTGGGGAAAAAGTTTCATTGAAATCAAAACCAAATTGTTGCGCGTAACCTTTTGCAACCAGTCTGGCCTTGTATTTGTCAATAGATCCATCTTCTTTTCTTTTTATTTTGTATGTCCACCTACAACCAATCACATTTTTGTGTTTTGGTTGAGTCACTAAGCTCCAAGTGTTGTTTTTTATGAGAGCTTTATATTCAGTGTCCATTGCCTCCTTCCATTTGTTTGATCTTATAGCCTGAGTGAAATTCAATGGTTCGATCTCACTGGGAGAAATATTATATACTTTGGGTTTGAAGATGCCTCTCTTTGACCTGGAGATCATGTGATGTCCAGTTGATTGTGGTGGTGTTTGCTGCTGTGTATCATTGTTGCTGGTATTGTCAACATGGTTGTTGTTTTCTGTATCTTCACTATGCTGCATGTTTTGATGTATGTTTGTATCTTCTGAGTCATTGTGTGTCTCATTGGTTTGCTCGTTTGTTTGATCCATAGTTTCTTCCTCGGTGTTTAAATTGCTTGTGCGTTGTTGCCCTTCATTTCTATCAATTGAAGGTGGTTTAGTAATGAATGGCTCGAACTATATGTTATTGTTTATGCTTTGTTCCCCATCCTTTTTGCCGATTTGCTTTTCTGCATAAGGAAACTTGTTTTCATCAAATATCACATGCCTAGAAACATATATTTTTCCATTTTTGTCCATGCACTTATAACCTTTTTGGTTTTGTGCATACCCAATGAATGTGCATGGGCTTGATCTCATACTTAGTTTATGATTGTTATAGTCTCTCAAACATGGAAAACATAGACACCCATAGGCTTTCAGAAAACCATATTCTCGTCTAACACTATATCATTTCATGTGGGCTTTTATTGTTTAAGACTTTGGTTGGCAACTTGTTAATGAGGAATACAGATGTGTAGAAAGCTTCATTCCAATATTTCATGGGTAATGAGCTTTGTGATAACAAAGTTAGACCAGCCTCTACTATGTGTCGATGTTTTCTTTCGACTAAACCGTTTTGTTCGGACGTATGCGGGCAAGTTAATCTATGTTTGATCCCTCTTTTGAGAAAGAAATTAGTTAGAGGTTTAAACTCAGCTCCCCCATCTGTATGAATAACCTTAACAGTACTGTTCATTTGTTTTTCGACATGAGTTATAAATTGCATAACTGTATTGCAAGCTTCTAATTTAGTATTCAGTATGTATATCCAAGTATATCTAGAATAAGCATCCACAAAAGAAAGATAATACCTGTGTCCCTGATATGAATTTAGAGGCACGGGTCCCCACAAGTCAGCGGCTATAAGTTCCAGTGGCTCATTATAGCTGGTTTCAGAATCACTAAAAGGGAGCTTGTGGCTCTTGCCGAGTTGGCAGTGCGTGCATGTGTGTTTGATAGGTACATTTTTATAATGAATGTCATTATTACGCAGAACAATCTTAACAGTTTCCAGATTAGGATGTCCTAATTTTGTATGCCAAGAATTAATCACGTTACATTCATTGCTATTGTTGTCATAATCAACGTTATTGCAACTATTCCTAATACAGTCATTGTCACTACTAGCATCTACATTATTGTACCAGAATTCTCCACTTGAGTTTGCAGTCTTGAATTTGTATAAACCATCGTATAGGTTACCTCGAAGTAATATTTCATGATTTAGGGAATCTTTAACTAAACAAAACTTAGGATGAAATTCAAAGTAAACATTATTGTCGTTGGAAAATTTTGATACACTTAACAAATTTTTATTAATCGTAGGTACCCTAAGAAGATTGTTTAATTTGAGTTGTCTTTTCCCAAAGATAGTCCCTTTGCCTATGTGTGTTATACTAGCAGTACTACCATTACCCATATGCAAATTTCTCATACCTGAGTAATTTCTGCTCCCAATGTTTAAATTTTGAAGATTGCTAGTTATGTGGTGAGTCGCTCCTGAGTCAGGGTACCATTCTTCGAAGCCATTGTCTTCATTTTTTACTTCATCATCATCTGCAGCATTATGTCTTCGGTTTGCGTTATTATTATTTTGAGTTGAATTCCCTGTTGTTGCCATATTTGCTTGTGCTCTTCTTTGTGAAAAGTAATTTTGGCTTGCCTGTTGTCTACCTGTGTATGAATTATACCTGAAGTAACATTTGTTCGCCATGTGACCAAAATTTTGGCATATTTGACATTTCACACGATAGTTGTTGTTATCTCCTTGTATCTGCTTATTTCTGACTGTGGTATAATTGGCAGAGAACTTATTTTGTGTCGTTTTTCTTTGGTCAATTCTGCCTTCATGAGCAAGGAGTGCTGATCGAACGGACTGTAAATCAGGTAAAGTTTGTTGTGTGGCTAACACAGTTACTAGAGATTCATATTCTTCATCTAATCCACCAATAATAAATAGGATTTGCTCATTGTCGCTGATCTTATGACCAACAGCATTTAGTTTGTCACACAGATTTTTAATTTTTCCTAAGTATTCTTTCATGCTTGCCTCCTTTTTTCTAGAATTTTGTAATTCCCTTCTATATTGCATGATTCTAGCAGCTGATTGTGAACAGAAAATTTGTTCAACTGTTTTCCATATTTCATAAGACATGCTACATCCAACTATTTGTGATAATAAATTCGAACTTACTGACGATAGGAGCCATGAGGAGAGGAGGCTGTCTTGTTTTTGAAACTTTGTGTAGTCTGTGTTAGGCACAATTTCTCCTTCCGAATTGGTTATCGTCACTGGTGGGACTGTTATTGTCCCATTAATGTACTGCAGTAAATCATACCCTCTTAAAGCGATCTCTACTTGATATTTCCATAGAATGTAATTGTCTTCGTCTAGAGATGTGGTGATAATTTGGCTTTTTGGTTTAATCAGGTCATGATGGTTAGGTGGAGCACTGTACCCCATACTTCCTGAAACAGCGGAGGTTACTTCATTGTTGTTGGCCATAAAACAAAAACAACTTTCTGCTTGATGATTAAGCCTTTCGGCAATTTGGCTCTAATACCATATTAAGGGATGAGGAGGAGAGTTATTAGAGAGGAACAATTGCAATTTTTATTGATGCAAAACATGATACAAAGGGCACATATATATAGTGCTATGAGCCCAACGGCTAGTACAAAATATACCAAATATGTATTTCGTCTTGGAGTGAAACCAAGCTCCTCCATTAGTGATTATTAACACTAATTTATTGAGTGAATTTAGTTGTTAAATACAAAAGGTAATTTTTATTTTAATCCACAATTTTAGTAAGTTAATCCACCATATTTAATAGGATCATTGAATTTCACTAAAATTTATTTTTTAATCAGTGTATCCACCTAAAAAAGCGTATGTGTTTTTCTTCTTTTCAGTCTTCTTCTCTTCGTTTTGCGTCGTATTCTTTTTTCTGAAATCCTACCATTGCCATGCAAACCTGCAAGGCTGCAACTTATATATAAAACAACTGATGATGCATTTGTATAATTGTATTTGCTCTTGCTGATTCATTTGTTTTAGTCAGGGGTATGAGTGTTTCTGGATGTAGTAGTTATGTTCAGTTTTTTTTTGGAAAATAAAATAAAAAAAGTAGCTAGTAAAACAACTGTTTGGAATAATGGCCTTACGCGCCGCTCCCCCCCCCCCCCCCGCCGCCTCGGCCGCTCAAAATAAAAATAAAAAAGAGGTTTGGAATAATCCAAGTGATAGCAATCATGTTATCTTGTCGATTTAAATGCAAGCTACACCAAAACTATTTACTCCTATGCATCACACCAATTATTTTCTTGGTAGCCAGTTTTCAATAAATCTGAGTAATTTCACTAGAGTTCTATGAAATTTCGATAAATTTGAGTTTTCAGTGTACTATAGATATTGCCAATGATGAAGGAAAGTGATCAAAATGTATTAAATTCGAATATTCTTTCTGTATTTCTGTTTTAAATATTTCGCCTTCTATTACAATTTTTGATGAATGCATTTTTTTTCTTAACAACTAAACCCAAGGAGGTTATATCACCAATTTCAGTACAAAAAGAGGTAGCACCTGCTCTTGTTAAGCCAGAAAAAAGTACTCGCGGGAAGAACAAAAATATTTTTGCTAAATTATTTGGATTTGATTCAAAATGATGGTATTAATTCTTTGAGGCTGTAAAATGACTGGTGTACTCCTTATATTTGGTCAAACTATCTTGTAGTAAATCTAATTAAGCAACACAACATCAAAAATGCTACTCATTTTGGTCTACCTAAAGGCCAGGAGCTTGGTAATGCAACTTTATGTACATATCCAGGTTGATGGTGAATTGTTTCAGATCATTCGTTGATTTCTATTTGATTTGCTGTTTTCTGGTTTCTTTCTTTTGTATATGTTTGCTGCATTCGATTGTCCAGTAGACTGAAGCACTTTATAAAAACAAAAAGCACAAAAATCGATTGTAAGCTATATGATAGGGTGAAATCTTTAAGTTAATCCACTGGTGGATTAACTTACAGAATAGTTGTGGATTAACTTATTAAAGTAAAATGGTGGATTAACTTATTAAAACCGTGTATTAGAATAAAAATTACCAATTCAAAATTACATAACTAATTTAAATATATCGACTTGATTGTACAATATTACGTGACATTGTGCAGTGTTTTGTAAATAACTAAATAAGTTTTAAAATGTAAGCCTTTGACATTAATATTACGATGCAATGCACAATAAATATATTGATGTAAATGGGGTAAATTTTGAACTTATGGTTATTACTTATGTGTATAATTTATGTTATGTGATTGATACGTTTATATATTTGATTTTTTTGTTAATATGAATATGGTTAATCACGATGTGATTTATTAGGAGAATCAATGCATAATAGTTTACTAAAATTATCTACATAGTTCCAATATTATGTAATTAATTGTAAAATACCTTACCAAGTGTGCAATATTTAAAAAGAATTGAGAAAGACATAAATGATTATAAAAATTCAAAGTGTAGGTATTTGAAGCCATAAAACATAATTTTATCGTAAGTTAATTAAATTTATTTAAATTACTTAAATTTTAGGTTTTGTAGCTAATTTAAATATGTGGATTTAAATATAAAATGTTAGTCGCTAACTACTTATACATAATTGTGAAAACTTTGAAATGTCCATATGTGAAATAAAGAAGAGGTAAATTTATGTTAGAGAAATAATTAATTAGTGTAAAATGACAAAGTAATTTAAAAATAAATACATGGAGAGAATGAAAGAGGAAAGAGAAAACTTACACAAGTAAGGAGAAAAATCTTTAAAATGTTGTGCTTTTACTATTATTCAATAGATAACATGAGTTACAAAGAATGTATATTTTTTGAGGAAGAAAAAATAGGCTCCTTCGTTATATGTAAGCGTGATTACGTTATTATTATTATTAAACTAGTCTTTCAAACACAAAACCAAACATGAAATTTCAAAGATAGGCCTAGCCACAATATTGTCATGGTTATTCTTTAACAGTAATCATATTTTTATAATCCACTGGTTCAACCTCAAAATTCTCAAGATGAAAAAGGATTTATTTATTTATTTATTTTTTGTAATAATGATCTATATTCAAACCATTATTTTTATATCCACCCTTTTTCAGATTAAAAAATGTTTGAATACGTTTGAAATCCACGTGACAGTTTACCATTTGGTTTATGGTCACAGGTCACATTGTAAAATGCTTGGATCGACAGCGCTTCCCTGCTGTCACTTCTCTAACATGCCGTAGTTGCTGTCTATGCGCCATCTCAATGCTGACAAAGTAACACTCTCCATCGTTTTCTCCCAGGTATTAGACTTGTATATTCGCTCATTACACAGAAAATTCATGATGAAATTAAAGGAGAATATTGATACAGCAAAGTACGATCATTAACAATGAAACTAAGCCAAGATGCTACCAATAAACAAAACACCAGAACAAACATTTAGTCACAGTAAACTTAATCCATCCTTTAATTACTAGTGCAGCAACCAGTAAGCAATATTTGATCAACGGCGTCTAGCAGCAGTTTCTCTTTGAGCATTGAAGTAAACGGCGGCAACTGGAAGGCCAAGTTCATTCTTTTCTGCAAACCTTTGTGTATTGAACCTGTCCCTGACTCCAGGAGAGCTAACCGAGTTCCTCTTCTTCTGCTTAAACAGAACAAACACGAAACGGTGAATGCCTATGTATGGCCTCGGACTCTCATAATTCACCACCTCTCGCCCTACAAAGGAAGAATAACCATATAAATATGTCATGCATGTTTGTCCGTGGGTCATTATGTAGGGTAGAGAAAAGAGAGTAATATTGCTTACCAAACGAAGCATCAGTTGTGCCTGGAATATCAGTCACAATCCTGTACAATGTGTACATGTGCCATTAAAGTTAATGTTAGAACTTCAAATTTTACATGGAAAATAGACATGATCGTTTTGTTTTAATGTACCAGTGAAGATGTTCCCTAAGGTATGGATCACTAGGACCTGGAACATCGGGATCTGTCATCACCTAAACATAACATAAAAGACGGTTATTATGTTAAAAGAAATGATCATAAACGACATTATATGTGGGTGTTCTTTCTTGGTGCACCAGACCATTTTACCAGTGTGAAAAACGATCTCAAGTCGCCTCCTTGGACCTCGACCCGAGGTTTAGGGGCGACAACAGAGGGGAAGAACTCGTGTCCGCTACACACTAACTTGTTGGAGTTGTATGTGACTACAATTTTGACACTGGGGTTAAAGTTTTCAAGGACTTCACCGATAACTCTGCCGACGACCAAAGTCCTTGTTGCTCTTGCCATGGATATGAGTTTAATCGGTGAATTCTATGTTGTGAGAGGAGGATTAGAAGAAAAGAGTAGTGCTGGAGTAGCAAGATTGCAATATTAGTTGTCGAGGTATAGAAGGGTGAACCTCCTATATATACATGGGAGAATCTGAAAAAAGAAAATTCTTGTCACAGCTGTTGCCATGGGACAAGACGTTCGTCTTAAAAACGCATTTTTAATTCTAGAAGTCTCCCTTTTCAATTTGCAATCGCTTTTGGGTCTTCTCAAACCCTAATAAAAGCAATACGAGTCTTTTGACACCGTTTTAACGTGTTTCACCATGACACTACTAACAGTTAGATTTTGATGTAAGGAATGCTTTGTAATAGCAACTGTAAAAATGTATTTGTTTCAATGTAATTACAAATACAAAACAATGTACAAGCACAGGCTTTATATAATAGCCGAAAACAATTAAATGGGCTAAGCCCAATTGTAATAAAAGAAGCAAACGGGGAAGTAAGCTAACCAACCCATTTAACATAAGCCTGTTACTTTTACTCCCCCCCGAAACCCTAATTGGGTATTATTCCAATTAGGGTTCAAGACAAAAATGGCGGCGACTCAGAACATAAGCTTGGCGATGGCTTCAAATTTGATTGGAGAAGGAGGCTTTCAGACAATCTTCCTCTTCATCTTTCTCTAAACGTCCGGTATAACTCGAACACCAAAAAAATATTGAACACTCTAAAGTATAAATAACAGAAATTTGTGACTTTGAAACAGATTTATCTTCAATTCTGACAAAACCCTAGCTGAAAGTGTGAAACTGACATCAATTCCACTGGATCAACTTCAATCTGGAATATAAACCATCCTTGTAGATCTTGCTCAAATCTGCTGCGTCCACGCTAAATTCTTCCTTCAATCTAGTAAAATTGGGTCTGGAAAGAGGTTTAGTAAGTACAACAGCCTTTTGATGTTGCGATGGTATATATCCAACCCTCAATTTACCTTGTAATACTTGCTCTCTGATAAAATATAAATCAATCTCTATATGTTTTGTATTTGAATGAAAAACTGATTAGAAGTTAAGGAAATAGCGGTCACATTGTCACACCAGATTATAGCTTTCTTCTCAGTTTTAGTTTTAAGCTCACTTAATAGAGATTCAATCCATAATACTTCTGCTGCTGCACTTGCAACACATCTGAACTCTGCTTCAGTACTAGATCTAGAAATAATACTCTGTTTTCTAACACTCCATGAAACTGGGTTTTTACCTAAAAAGATACAATACCCAGATGTTGATTTTTTGTCATCAATGTCTGCTCCCCAATCTGCATCAGCATATGCATTTATATCTAGGGTATTGCTAGCTTTAAATATTAGGCCATGATCAAGTGTTCCTTTTAGATATCTAAGAATTATCTTGACAGCAACGCAATGAGTATCCAAAGGATTTTGCATAAATTGGCTTGCTTTATTAACACTACAAGAAATATCTGGCCTTGTAATGGTAGCATATTGTAGAGCACCAATTATACTCCTATAAAACTTTGCATCTTGAAATGCTTCTCCTTTGTTTTTAGAAAGTTGACTGTTAGTAATCATAGGAGTTGGTAGAGAATTTGCTTTATCCATTTTTGCTCTTTGAAGAATTTCTGAGATGTACTTTCTCTGACTGAGATGAATTTCAGAATTAGATCTTTTAACTTCAACACCTAGAAAGTAGCTTAAGTCACCCAAGTCCTTAATTGAAAATTCTGCATTCAATCTTTTTGTGATATAGTCAATCTCAGATTTGCTGCTTCCTGTAATAAGAAATCTTCAACATAAATTAGGATATATGTTGTATCAGTCCCAGAGAATTTGGTAAAAATAGAATTGTCAAATTTAGTAGAAGTATATCCATAGTTGACAAGTGTTGACTTCAACTTGTCAAACCAAACTCTAGGAGCTTGCTTTAGTCCATAGATTGCTTGTTGAGTTTGCACACCAGTTTTGTATTGTTGCCTTGACTGAATCCTTCTGGTTGTTGCATAAAAACTTCTTCCTGTAAATCACCGTTAAGGAAAGCATTATTAACATCTAGTTGTCTGATGTTCCAATTCCTAAACAAGGCTATTGTCAATATTATTTTGATAGATGTGGGTTTCACAACAGGTGAAAAAGTTTCAGTAAAATCAAAACCACACTGTTGTGAATAACCTTTAGCAACTAATCTTGCCTTGTATTTAGAAATTGAACCATTAGAATTTTTCTTTAGTTTATAAACCCATCTGCATGCAATAATATTATTATTCTCTGGTTTTTCAACTAGAGACCAGGTTCCTTTACTAATTAAGGCACCATATTCTTCAGTCGTAGCTTGTTTCCAATTATCATATTGGACAGCTTCATGAAAGGAAACTGGTTTATCTTGTAATACAACAGTATTAATAGTTTTAGGTTTAAAAATACCACACTTTGCTCTAGTTAACATTGGATGCTGATTGAAATTATCTCTATTTTCCCTGTCATGACTGATCTTTTCAGACTGTTCTCTAGCAGATGATTGATTGCTGCTTTCAGTAGTTTCTTGATATGATTGACCGTGAATGTCAATGTTGTCATCAGTTACATGCTCTTGACCTGGCCCTTCCAAAGGCACTGTGAGTTGAGTGCTGGTGATGGTGTCTTTTGTAGCTAAAGCATATGGCACCATTACTTGAACCTCCTTAGGTAAATCAGGTATAACCATTCTTGGCTCAACAACTTTTCAGTTGTCTTACAATTAATATTATCGAATCGAAATTTCTGCTAATTAAATCTTACATGTCTAGAAATGTATATTCTACCAGCATTATCTAGGCATTTAAATCCCTTTTGTCTGTTGCAATATCCTAGAAAAGTACATGGTGTTGATCTGAAATCTAATTTGTGAGCATTATATGGCCTTAAAAAAGGAAAACACTGACATCCAATTTTTTTTAAATGATGATAATCCAATTTAACTTTAAATAAAATCTCTTGAGGGCAATTAAACTTTAGTACCTTTGTAGGTAACAAATTTATTAAATGCACAACGGTTTCAAAAGCTTCAGGCCAATATTTTAAAGGCATTGAAGCTTGAGCAAGTGAAGTTAAACCTGTTTCAACAATATGTCTGTGTTTTCTCTCTATTAATCCATTTTGTTCTGAAGTATATGGACAAGTGATCCTATGATTAATACCTTTCTTTTTAAAAAATAATTTTAATGGTAAGAATTCTCTTCCACCATCAGTTTGAAAGGTTTTAACATGATGACCAGTCATATTTTCAACCTTATTAATATACTGCATCACCAAGTTGCTCACTTTAGTTTTATATTTCAACATATATATCCAAGTAAATCTGGAGTAAGCATCAATAAATTAAATATAGTACTTGTAACCACATACTGAACTAGTGGATGCCGGTCCCCATAAATTAGTTGCCACTAACTCAAGTGGGTTAGTATAAATTGTGCGTGAGTTTGGAAATGCAATTTTATGAGACTTTCCCAATTGACAAGAAGAACAAACATATGAATCAGAAATGTTGCTAACATTCAAGTTATTACATTTCATAATTTGTTTGACAATTTTAACACTTGGTTGTCCTAACTTGCAATGCCACAAATCAAATTGCTTACTATACTCAGAATCATTTACAAAAGTAGATAAGCACATTTTATTTAAGCAATTAGGGTTTCTAGAATTAGTAACATCAAATCTGTACAATCCCCTTAACCTCATTACCCTGCAAAATAATTTCCTGTGTCAGAATATCTTTGACAATGCAAGAATTAGGATAAAATTCAAAATATACATTGTTGTCCTTAGCAAATTGGGAAACACTCAATAGATTCTTTTTAATAGATGGAACCCTTAGCAAATTTTTTAGAATAAGTTCTTTGGGTCCTTTTAAACTTGCATTTCCAGTATGTGTAATATTGCAATCTTGCCATTACCAACTAAAAGATTTTGTGTACCTTTGAATTCATTGTTCCCCAAATTGAGATTGTTTAAATTGTTGGTAACATGATTAGTAGCTCCTGAATCTTGATACCAGCAATCGTCAGTAGCATCATTAGTAGAAATTGAATCTGCATTAGTATTTTCAGATTGGCTCTTGTTGCTGTCTTTTTGCACATTCACCAAGTTGACACTGGAATTATTACTTGACTGTCCAGGATTAACACTAGAATTATATCTAAAATAACACTTATTGGCAGTGTGACCAAAGTTTTCACAAATTTGGCATCTCGGTCTAGTGTTATTATTTCTTCCTCTGCCTCTGCCACGATTTGATTGACCACCTCTTTTAAAGTTAGGCTGATTCTGATTTCTTGACGCATTGCCTTGATTTTTACCCCTTCCATATGTAGTAAAATTAACTGATATGTCTGAATTCACATTTCTTTAATGATCAATTCTGCCTTCATGAGCCAATAGGGTTGAATACACATATTGTAGACTTGGTGTAGGATCCATAGACAAGATAATTGCAGAAACTGCTTCATATTCATCATCCAACCCACTCACAATTGACAACACATGTTCAGACTCGGGAATTTTTTGACCTGCTGAACTCAATTGATCACAAATGTTTTTTACCTTTAGCAAATGCTCATTCATTGTTGAATCACCTTTTCTAATACTGTGAAGAAGTCTTCTGTGATGCATGATTCTTGCAGAGGACTGTGAAGAAAAATTTCTCTCAATAGTGGACCAAACATCTTGTGCAGTTTTGACTCCAATCAACTGTGGCAAGATGGTTGCTCCAATGGATGACATCATCCATGAAAAATAAGGCTGTCTTGTCTCTGATATGCCAAGAATTCAGGATTTGGCACAAGCTTTTCCTCATTATCTCGAACAAATTTTGATGGTAGAATTTTTGTTCCAAAAATTTAATCCTCAAGACCATACTCTCTAACTGTTGTTTCTATTTGTAATTTCCATAGCAGGTAATTGAATTCATCGAGATGGATGGAAATCAGTTGACTCTGAGGTTTAGTGGTAGCTTTCATCAAATCTTGGACTGGATCATGTTGTTCTTGAGTAACAGATCCTCTTGAAGTGGATAAACTTGGTGTAGCATTGCCACCACCACCTTCGTTAGTCATGATAGACAACAATTTCAAGACCGGCAACAGGTAATGAAATCTGAATTAAGATTTTCTTTGAATTGAGAATTTCAAAGAAATTTTGTGGTTGATCACTGAGCAACCTTGTAAAACTCGAATGATGAGTTTTTCTTGAATGAAACTCAATAGAATTGATATGAAAAAACTGCTGATGAGTTTGCCTAGATGGCTCTCTGATCAACAGAAATAGTTTCTTTAAAATCTTGATCGAAAATCTTGATAAATTCAGATGAATTTACCACAAAAGCTTCACTGTGAAGAATTGATGCAGCCAGAAGTGATTCTCGGCAAGGCATAGTTCTTTACAGTGGCCAACAACTCTCATGGGATGAGATCAATTCTTTGATGAGAGGATTCCAAATGATGAAACCTTTCTGATGGACAAACAATCTCAGTAATAACACGATCTTAGATTTTAAAGGTATTCAAAAATGGAACTGATGCTGTTAAGCATATGAAGTTTGCTCTGATACCAAGTTAGATTTTGTTGTAAATAATGCTTTGTAATAGCAACTATAAAAATGTATTTGTTTCAATGTAATTGCAAATACAAAATAATGTACAAGCACAAGCTTTATATAATAGCCGAAAACAATTAAATGGGCTAAGCCCAATTGTAATAAAAGAAGCAAACGGGGAAGTAAGGTAACAGAACCATTTTAACATGTGTCACCATGACACCACTAACGATGTTAGTGGTGTGTGACTGAGATTGTCCCCTAAAATTCTCCTGTTAAATCTCAGCCACACACCACTAATGTCATGGTGACACATGTTAAATAGTGCGAACAAAGTAGCACTTTAATAAAAAGAAAGGGTTGAGCCCAATTTTGTTCTTAGTATTGAAATAAGAAGTGTTCATAGTTGAGGATCTTTTAATTTCTTGATTGATGACTTTAGATAGATATAGTAGATTACATCGAAAGTTGGCATAAGAGCCAGGAGTCGTCAGAGATTAGTAGACTATAGTGGGATATAGGAATAGTCTGAATAATTTATGTAGTTAGTTGGTTCATCGGAAAGTTAGGTTGAGTTTGGTTTATAGTTTTTAATTTTGAGTTTTCGCACATACAAAATATGATCGATCCACATATATTGTGAAAAACGATCATTTTACAAAACGAAGTTAATACATAAAACCGAAAACAACTTTTTATTATTTTTCATATTTTAAAAAACAACGGAAGGACAATAACAAATTCGTCCATCCACGGTCCTTCCATCCCAATTGTCACTCTCTCTGTCTTTGATCCGTCATAATTCAAATCTTCCCAATTTTCGTAATTAACGCTAAAAACTAAAAACTCAAAACGCCAAACAAACCAAACACTACTTCAGATTTTTTAATTTGCATGTTGAAGATGGACATGGTACTTAAAACAAATAGATTTTTAAAATAGTTTAGAGTCGGATAAATTGAAAGGACTATTGGTGGAGGAATTGGAGAAGAAAGAAGAAGCTTTTGCCGCCATTCAGTTATGCCTTTTAAACGAAGTCCGTAGGGTTTTTCTTGTAGAAAGAAGGTGTAGAAGCTGTGCAATTTGTTGACAAAATTGTATAGAAGTAAGTCCTTAGTAAACCACATTGTAGGAAAATTCAAACCATTTGGAATGGAAATCTAAACTAAAATTTTTGCAGTGCATCATCGTTCCAACCACTTTAGTGATGAGTTAAAGGCAAAGGAGTTGATAGTGCAAATAAAGAGCGGGCGGTTGTACTATTATGCTTGTTGCCTTTAGAGTATGCATGATATATTTGGGAGTTCCGTGGTTTATTGGAGGACTACCATTACCCTCAGTGATGGTAAAGTGGGGTTGCATAGTAAACTCTATAGGGATATTGGCTGATAATGAAAGTGAAAATGGTTCGAAGGCTTTTTCTGTGAGGGAGGTACCAGAACAATTCCAAGCAAGACAATGATAGACTAATGTCCAGATCCATATATAGATGGCATAACGAGAATTATTACTCATAGTTATCATATTACGAGTGTCTAGAATTGAAGATGAAAAGTGAAAAGAAAGTAGAATATAAGAAATCGATATTTGTAATAGACGCATTAACATCAGATGAGAGTACCAATTGTTAACATTAAAAATCATCGAAACCAAAATACGGGTTGTGGTAATGGATATGGGTGTAATTTAGTCCTTCCAACCTCATTTAATTCGTCGTTTCCTAGATATCAATATCCGAAGAACAAAGATTAGTTACTCTTCATTCAAGAGGTGAGCATCACGCTTCAGTACTTAGGAAAGAGTTATCTTGGGATAAGGGCTCCATAAGATCATGGTTCCAAAATTCCTATCGTGGTCAGTTTGGTGATTACTTCCGATTTAGGATCTGAATTCGAATTAATAGTAGAATGACAAGTGTAATTGGTTGTGAGCGCTAAGTATTCCTTTATTGACCACTTGATAGAGCATATGGAAGATTACAAGAGAAATCCCTAATTCGATTTCTAAATTAGGGTTTTGAATCTTAGAATTGAGTACAATATTTAATTTGAAATGAGAAAAAGTCCCCTAAAATGTGACCCTTGATGTCTTATTTATAGAGAATTTGGAACCCCTCTTGTAGCAATTGGGTGGAAACTTCCTTTTCGCATCACCCCCTTGGTGTCGGCCAGTGGTCTCTGGCTTCGGTGTCGGCTTCGATCTTGTGCCGCTTTTACTCTTTTCTCTGTAGCTTTGGTGCTGCCTTTGTGCAATAGTATCGACACCAAGCATTTTGGTGTTGATAGAGCTCTCATATGCTCTTTGTGCTCGGTATCGCTTCCAACTATACCGGGTTTCAGTATTTGATTTCGCCTTTCTGTTTAATGCACTAGCTTTCAGCATTGTCCTCATTCTTCAACCCACTTCTCTTGGTATCGGCTCTGTGCATCTGCCTTCATTGTTCGATATTGACACCAAGCTAACTGCTCACAGCATGTTGGTATCGGTAACGTGCTTCTTTTGACTTCTTCTGTTGGTATTCGAATCAAGCTGTTTAATCCCTATGTTGGTGCCGATAGCATCATTGTTCAGGTGTCGTCCTTGTTATTCCCTTTATATCTTCGGTACCGATTCCATACCTTCAACCTTGTCATTCCAATACCGACATCATTGCTATGGTTCCAAGCTTTTCGTGTCGGTTCTGCTCCTATCCCTCTTGTTTTCGGTGTCAGCTTGGTTCTTTTTAGGTCTTTTGGTAGGGGTTCCAGCTCCACTTCTATATCCTTGTGCTTTTGGTGTCCGTCGAGCATTTCCGAGGCTTCTACTTTGATATCGTCTTTACTACAATGCCCCTTTACCTCGTTTCAGTTTCAGTATCGAATTTTATGGTAACATTTAGCCCCCTTATTGATGGGGTATTCCTGACTTTCAAGTCAGCGGTTCAAACACCTGTTTATAAATACTCGTGGCCTTCCTTCATTGTTATTTTTCATACAAGTTTCATGCATTTAAATTTTTTCATAGTGCGAACATCAATAATTTCAACATATCTTGCTCTCTTGGGATATAATTCCACATTAACCAGAGTAAGTTTAGTCCTTTTTCTTTCGAAATGATTCGAAGCTTTTACTAGTTTTATTCTATGAACATCATCAAATCCCCAATGTTTATTTAAAAAAGTCAAATTCGTACATAATTCTTAGGCTTTGAGTGGATGATCTCAAAAAGTTGCTTGTATTTATCAATATCCTCACAATATCCACCATAATTTTAAAGGTAACTCGACGTCAACACGAAGGTTCTGGCATTAAAAGGGGGCATTCGAACATTGTCACAAGATAAGATTCATACTGTTATTACAGATATCATATCATCCACATGACTTGGGGATTAAAACCATGCCGACGACTCAAAACTGTGGTAATGAAACAAAGATAATGTACATCTATTTCGTACTACTACAAGTAATCATTCAAGCAAGAATATATAATAAGTGAAGCAAGCTAAGGTTATCGTGTCAAAAACCAAAAGTAGGTGTAACGGGTTATATGGTGCATGCATTCCAACAAACAACTAACGCACATTTAATGAAAATCAAGTTTAGAGGAAAATAAAGCATTTCGCATCTATCATTTACAATCATTTCACTACAATCATGGTTTATAAACGTCTCAAATGATAGAATCGATACATGCTATCATCACAGTGCCGAAATACAATGATAAATCCCCAAATTACATACAAATCCAAACGCGTAGAAAAGCAAAAACAAGCTGGAAACGAATAGGATTCCTTCACACTAATTTCTGGATGGCTGGTGATAGAGAATCGCCTCAATGATTGACAGCGCAAGTATTAAGGCAGTTCAAGTTGGCTCTAAGCAAAGATTTGATCGAGCTGAAGTTCAAAATCAATCAAAAATGTTGAGAAATGTTCCTCTGACTTGTTTAAAGGAAGAAGTGAACCGCCATTAGCACAAAAGCCCTAGGGGGCGATCTGGATATGAATAGATGTTAGGGCGAAGGAGAATATAAAGGCACGAGGGTTAATGGGCCTGACCCGATATGTCTTAAACCCAATACGACATGAGAGCTTGATACAACTTGTGGCATGGGTACGTGAACAGGTTGATCATTAAGTGACCACATGACAAAGGAGATTAGTAATATTATAATTCGAAGCCCATGTCATTTTCAATAACATAAACTTCGAGGGGCAAATGTTAAACCCAAAAGAAAATATGGGGTTAACCTCTCTTTTGCCATGTCGTTCGCCCTCAAGTCGTCATGAATAAAGGATACTGTTTTTAAGCCATGTCGCAAGGGGAACAACTTGTCATATCGTTCCAATATCATGCCGTCCTTTTCTAAGTCATTCAAAGATCAAATAGCCTTCACCAAGCCAAGTCATGTAGCACTAAGTCGGATTTAAGTCATGTCGATATGTAGGATGGCGTTAAACGGCTTAAAAGACATGAGGATAAGCCGTCATGACCATTATGCCAATCACCATGTCATGAGCGACATGAATTGGAGAACGTGTTGCACCATTAAGTCACCTTGCTCTCATGTTGTCCGGAATCATACCCAACTTCATCCATGGCGTTGGGATAAAGTAAGAATTTCCATCAGTCATACCGTTCGAACAACATAATGTGAAGTGGGTCCATTCCAAGTCGCAAGTTGCTATAACGTATCTAGTTTACATAATATGGATCATGTAGTTCAAACTCTGCAGCATAAGGCAAGAACCATGCCGCATTATATCATGTCAAACCAGGACTTATGCACAAGAATATCACGCCGATATGTTTCCATGTCGGGCGGCGACATGGCGAGCGAGTCATCTTTTTGTCCACTAGCCGCCTTATCCATCTCGCGGCTTACTATGCCTTAAATGGAATAGGTCATGCTGCATGTCGTGCCACTATCCAACATGAAGCATGTTCCATAACAACGAAGTAGGTCACCAACGACATGAGTCATGTCGTATCGCAAGCTCAAGGCACCAAGGGCTAACTCGCCATACGACATGAGTCATGTCGTTGGCAACATGAGCTGTAGCGAAGATCCACGTCATGTCGGTAGCGACATGAGTCATGGCGTTTTTCTGCATAATTACAGAACTGTCATCTAGTCTGGAAATCTCCTATAAATACCCCCTCACTTCTTCATTAGGGGGATCGAATCTTTAGACCACGAAGTGCTGCTAAAAATGTCCTATAACAATTCTAAACATCTATCCAACATCATAAATTGAAGGTTAATCCATGGATCATGATCTTCATCAAACACATCCAAATGATTCAAGAGTTGAAGATTGATTGAATGAAGCTTGTGTGGAAGAAGGAATTCTTCTAATTCTACCACATCTACATCATATGTTCGCTGATTAATACACTTCTCTATCATCCCTAATAGACTTAAACATGATTCATGAGTAAGGGAGTGATGAAAATGTTGTAAGAGAGAAGTTAATCTTGTAATTTGCACATTGTTAATGGAATCTCTTATGAGAGTGGATGTAGACCCTTATTGGATTGAACCACTATAAAGCTTTGTGTCTTCTACTTGCATTTCAGTCATTGTGTGGCTCCACTTATCATTTTTTGTGAGACATTTTCTTCACACTTTTGGTGTTAAACCCATTTTAGAGAAAATATTTGGCGCCCACCGTGGGGCCAAGATTGCTAATTCATTTTTCACTCTCTCACAAGGTAGAAGGCCTTGCATTGGAATTTTGAATACACTCCGATCATTTAGGTTGTCCGAATTGAAATTCTTATCCAAAGCCATGGGTAAGCTAGGTAGACCACCAAAGAAAACTACAAGTAAAAGTGCCGATAATGCCACTAATACGGAAAACACTCCACCCACTAACCAGTTTGAAGTCGGTAAAAGTTCTAAAGCCGGAACCGTCGTAACTAGAAGGGAATTGGACGAAGTGGCAGCAGGACTAACAAGTCGAATCGATATCGAGAATGAAGCCATGATGAAGAAACTTGAAACCATGTTCGCTATGCAAGCCACAACGGCTAAGATTACCATGAGTGCAGCCCATCTTAAATCTGCTAAAACCACTCGAACGGAAGAAACTGGATCTTCTTCCTCAAGCCCGAATCGAGGAAATTCTGTCCAAGAGATTACAGATCCTAGTCATAAGGGAACAAAGCCTCATACTCATAATCACTCTGGAAAAGCAACTCCTCAACAATCCTTTGGTTCCACCAAAGGGGCACTTCCCCATGCAGGAGGTCCAGGGCCTCGGAATCTAAACCGTGACCGTTTGCCCAGGCAAACATCCGGTAAAGAGGAAGGCGTCCGCCCCGTCGGCCAACTCAATGAGGAGGAGCGTATATCCGGGATGATATGAAAGATCATGAAGGAGGACCAGAAAAAGGTGGACGATGAGAAGGAATGGGGGTTTGCTCCCATAAAAACACCGCTTACGGAAAGAATTAAAGTGCCGCCATATCCGAATAAATTCAAACCTCCAGTTATGCAAGCTTATAATGGGACTGGCGATCCCGACGTGTTCCTATTCAAGTATGATCAACATATGGATGGGGCACGTGCTACTGATGAGCTCAAATGTCTATACTTCCCTACTTACGTGGAGGGGGTAGCTTCACTCTGGTTCACGAAGCTTCCACCAAAGTCCGTGGATGACTTTGCCACCTTGGCCAAGCTGTTTAGGCAGCAATTCAGACTTCAAATAACTAAGGTGCGTGATGTAATGGAGCTGAATGAATTGGAAAAAGGGCCAGGAGAATCCATTAAAGCCTTCCTTTCTCGTTTTAATACAGCTGCGGCCGAAGTTGGAAATTATGAGCCACGTTTGGCCTTGATGGCTCTAAAAGGAGGTATAAATAAAAGGACCAAACTTGGGCGGTGGATCAAGAAAAAGAAGCCTACCACTCTCGAAGAGCTATTCGATAAGGCAGAGGAATATATAGGCGTGGATGAGGATCCGGCCTATACATTAGAAGTTCCGGAAAATAATGAGCCGACAGAGAAAAAAGACGTAAACGTGCAAGGAGGACAGTAAAACGCTGGAGGAAATCAGAAAAGGGGGAACGAAGGGAAAGATGGTCGAAATAACAAAAAGCTTCGTTTCTTCAAGAATTCTGAAATGACTCCCCTTAATGATACCATAGAAAATATTTATATGGCGACCAAAGACACGGAAGAAAACCCAGAACCAGGGAAGTTAAGAGTCACCGATAATGCAATAAAGTCCGGTAGATTTTGTCGATTCCACAACCAACCGGGGAATAGCACAAATGAGTGTAGACATTTGAAAAGCTTAACTGAGGAGCTGATAAGGAAAAACAGGCTTCAGCAGTACATAAAGATTCCCCAGAATTTTCAGGGAGCTCAAGATGAAGGAGCCTCTACGGGACAGCCTAAACAGAATGAGTATGCTTCGGTTGCTGCTATACCAAGGATGATCATAAACACCATCTCAGGAGGCCCATACCCAGTTGGGAAAATATGTGGGGACATGGTGAAGTATGCTCATGAGGTGAAGGACTTTACGAAAAAAAGATGAGCTCATGATCATGAATGAGGTTTTATCAGTGAAAATACCAAGAATCCCGCGGGACGACATCACATTTAAAGATGAGGATCCAAACGGGATCATAACACCTATAGAGGATCCAATGGTGATAACCATTAGTTTGGGCCCAACCATAGTTAGAAGATCTTGGTCGATAGTGGAGCATCTGTTAATGTCCTCTTCATTAGCGCATTCCATAGAATGAAGCTTTCCATGAACGACGTAAAAGCTTGCCAGAACAAGGTCCACTGATTCATAGGTCAAGCTGTTCAACCAATTAGCATTATCAGTTTACTAGTGGAACTCGGAGAAGGGGGCAGAAAGCCGCATTGGAACAGGATTTCATTATAATTGATGAACTCTCCACTTACAATTCCTTCCTAGGAAGACCTACTCTTGCAGCATTCAGAATAGCTATGGCTCCGTGGTGCCTCACTTTGAAATTTCCAACAGAGAATGGTATAGGCACAATTATAGGCGATCAACGAGCAGGAAGAGAATGTTATTTAGTTGAGTTGGCAAAGGCAAGGAAGAAGGAATTGAAGAAGGATGTAGAGCTGTCGCTCCGCATCCAAAAACCCTCTTATAGCAATTAAAGCAAGGCCCCCATACTGGAGAGCACAGTGGCGCTCGAAAAGCAATTGATCCAAGGAAAAATAGTATAGGGGAAAAAAGAGCAGCGCCGGCCGAAGATACCATCCCCGTTCCAGTATCCGATAAAGATCCCAACCAGGTCCTGAGGATAGGATCTCAGCTATGTATGAAACTGCAAAAGGAATTAGTCTTGGTTTTGAAAGCGAATCTAGATGTATTTGCCCGGACACACTCGGATATGTATGGGAACCCATCGAATGTAATTGTTCACAAATTGAATATAAATAAAAAATTGACTCCTGTGAAACAAAAGAAACAAATGCAAGGATTAGAAAGATCTGTAGCTCTAAAAGAAGAAGTAGATAAATTACTCGAAAATGATTCATACGAGAATCTACATATCCAGATTGGGTTTCTAACCCAGTCCTTGTCAAAAAGTCCAACGGAAAGTGGAGAGTGTGTATAGATTACTCAGACCTTAATAAAGCGTGCCCAAAAGACAGTTTTCCCTTGCCCCGGATTGACCAACTCATAGATGCAAAAAAGGGACATGGGTTACTATCTTTTATGGACGCATATTCCGGATATAATCAAATTATGATGCACAAGCCGGATGAGGATAACACGAGTTTCATAACGGATAGGGGGCTATACTACTATAAAGTCATGCCGTTTGGACTGAAAAACGCAGGAGCAACTTACCAACATCTCGTAAAATCCATGTTTAAATCTCAAATAGGGAATACAATGGAAGTGTATATAGACGATATGCTAGTCAAATCAAAGAAGGCCGAAGATCATCTCGAGGATCAAGCTGAGATGTTTCACATACTCAGAAAATATGGGATGAAACTAAACCCATTAAAGTGTTCATTCGGGGTCTCTTCAGGGAAATTTCTTAGGTTTATTGTCAATGCTAGGGGAATCGAAGTGAATCCCTCTCAAATTACGGCTTTAAGGGAAATATGGGCTCCAAGGACAAAAAAGGAACTCCAAAGCCTAAATGGAAAGGTGGCAGCATTAAATCGGTTCGTATCCAAAGCAACTGATCGGTGTATTCCGCTTTTTGATGCCTTGAAAAAAGGAAGAAAGGACTCCCAATGGATCTCAGAGTGCTAGGAGTCCTTCGAGGAATTAATTAGACATATGGAATCACTGCCAATGTTGTCGAAACCTAAAGATGGGGAAGATCTATTTTTGTATCCAGCAGTTTCGTCACATGCCTTGAGTGCTGCCCTAATCCGAAAAGAAGCAGGGGTGCAATTGCCGGTATACTACATCAGTAAGAGATTTGCCAAGGCTGAACTAAATTACCCTAAGCTAGAGAAGCTCGCATATTGCCTCCTCGTTGCCTCAAAAAAGTTGAGACCGTATTTCCAATCTCACCCCATCAAAGTTCTCACCGATCAACCATTAAGGCAAATTCTCTTTCGCCCAGAAACTTCAGGAAGGTTACTAAAGTGGAACATTAGCTAATCAAAATGACATCACTTATCATCCTCGAAGAGCCATTAATGGCCAAGCCCTAGCAGATTTTATTGCTGAGTTTACAAACAGAGGAGAAGAGATCGAAGAACCAGTAGAAACGAAGGCTAGTTGGAAACTATACTTTGATGGGTCTAGAAACGATTATTGCTCAGGGGTCGGAATTGTCTTAGAAACCCCAGGAGGTCGCTCGTTATGGTATGCCTTGAGATTGGAATTTCCATCAACTAATAACGAGGTCGAATATGAAGCGTTAATAATAGGGTTAAAGTTGGCGAAAGAGCTAAACCTGAAAACCTTGCAGATTCTCAGTGATTCTCAAGTGGTGGTGGGTCAAGTGCGCAAAGAGTTCCAAACCAAAACTGGGAACCTACCTTCTTATCTAATCAAAGCTTTGGAACTTCTAAACGATCTCGATCATTATGTTATATCTCACATCCCTAGAAAGCAAAATTCAAAAGTGGATTCTCTTGCCAAGTATGCTAGTTCATCAGACGCTCAACTGCTGGGTTTAATTCCCATCGAAGTCCTTTCTACTCCAACCATTGAGGAAGTGTGTATTGACTGGATAATGGAGAATGCTGAAGAACCCGCGTCATGGATGACTCCAATCAAGGAGTATATCCTTAATGGGACACTTCCTGAGGACCGAAAAAAGAAAAGGAAGATATTACGCAAAGCTCCTTTGTACCTCGTTCAAGATGGGAGGCTTTACCGACAAGGATTTTCCATGCTATTGCTGCGTTGTGTAACCAAAGAGGAATCTAGAGCAATTTTGGCAGAGTTGCATGAGGGAGAATGCGGAGGGCACACCGGTGGTCAAACGTTAGCCAAGAAGAATCTGCGATACGGCTATTTCTGGCCTGATGTAAATCTAGATGCCATGACATATGTAAAGAAGCGTGACAGGTGCCAGAGATTCGCTAAGATTCCAAGAGCACCTCCCACGGAGCTAACTCAAATGGTCAATCCATGGCCGTTTGCGGTCTGGGGCATAGATTTAATTGGGATATTACCCACCGCGAAATCGAATATGAAATACGCTATAGTAGTTATCGAGTACTTTACAAAATGGGCTGAAGCAGAACCTTTGGCTACTATCACATCAAAGAAAGTGATCAGTTTTGTTTTAAAAAACATCATTTGTAGGTTTAGAGTGCCATAGAAGAAAGTAAGAATTTCCATCGGTCATACCGTTTGAACAACATAATGTGAAGTGGCTCCATTCCAAGTTGCAAGTCGCTACAACGTATCTAGTTTACATAATATGGATCATGTAGTTCAAACTCTGCAGCATAAGTCAAGAACCTTCCCGCATTATATCATGTCAAACCAGGACTTATGCACCAGACTATCACGCTGGTATGTTTCCATGTCGGGCGGCGACATGCCGAGCGAGTCATCTTTTTGTCCACGAGCCACCTCATCCATCTCGCGGCTTACCATGCCTTAAATGGAATAGGTCATGCCGCATGTCGTGCCACTATCCAACATGAAGCCTGTCCCATAACAATGAAGTAGGTCACCAACGAAATGAGTCATGTCGTATCGCAAGCTCAAGGAGCCGAGGGCTAACTCGCCATACGACATGAGTCATGTCGTTGGCGACATGAGATGTAGCGAAGATCCACGTCATGTCGGTAGCGACATGAGTCATGGCGTTTTCTGCATAATTACAGAACTGCCATCTGGTCTGGAAATCTCCTATAAATACCCCCCTCGCTTCTTCATTAGGGGGATCGAATCTTTAGACCACGAAGTGCTGCTGATAATATTCTACAACAACTCTAAACATCTATCCAACATCATAAATTGAAGATTAATCCATGGATCATGATCTTCATCAAACACATTCGAATGATTCAAGAGTTGAAGATTGATTGAATGAAGCTTGTGTGCAAGAAGGAATTCTTCCAATTCTACCACATCTACATCATATGTTCGTTGATTAATACACTTCTCTATCTCCCTAATAGATTTAAACATGATTCATGAGTAAGGGAGTGATGAAAATGTTGTAAGAGAGAAGTTAATCTTGTAATTTGCAAATTGATAATGGAATCTCTTATGAGAGTGGATGTAGATCCTTATTGGACTGAACCATTATAATGCTTTGTGTCTTCTACTCGCATTTCAATCATTGTATGGCTCCACTTATCATTTTTTGTGAGACATTTTCTTCACATTTTTGGTGTTAAGCCTAATTTTTGGGAAAACACTAGGCCAGTTAGCTCTCTCGCCAATTATTCAGCTCATCCAACTGCCTCTGCATTCAAGCTATGTCCTCTTCCTCAGTAGATCTCCTGTAGGCTCTTTGGAAATTAAGAGCCTGTGAAATAATTCAAGTTAACATTAAAGTTAATAATTCAAGTTAATATTCATGATATTATCATAAAAGTCTAAAAGAGTTTACCTCATGATTGCCGAAGCCATATCGGGTATTTTGAGCAGGCAGATCAATAATAGAATCTCATGTACGATTGGACACTTTGAGCATAATCTCCTCTCGTCCACTAGCATGCTTCACTCTTGCTTTCTCAACGTCATATCTCTCCTATAATACCGATATAATTTTGACACAATTGATATATAATTTACTTATATACTATGAATAAACAAATATGAAACATTTTAATTACGGATAAGCATATTTACCATTACATCCGTAGCTTTTCGTTACGTCCAATCATATGAAACATTGCTGTGACAACCCGAATTCCAAAAGACCGATTTTTCTTCTTCAAAATTCTAATCTATCGAAACTCATGTGGGTTTGCTCTCGTATCCTGCAGAAAAGAAAAAGACATAAAATATGTCAGAGCTCAGAAAATATCTCACAGCGGAATGGATATAATATTATATAATTAAAGTATAGCCTTTCCGTATTAATAATACTGCCTAACCAGTATCCAAAGCTATAATGTCTCTGCCACAAATCTAACCTACAAGTATGTTATGAGGATGGGGCCAGAACATAAGTTATGGTGACTGGATTTAAACTATACACTTTGGATAATCCTGCATATACCATTCAATCACATTTTCTTATTTATTAGGTTAATTGGGTTAACAACACTCAAGGCTTACACACACGTCGTACCCAATTACTTCCCAATGGATTAACCTAATAAAGTATATATGTAGCTACTCCCAGTATTAAGGTACACCCCATGGTACCCCACTTGCATGGTCTCCATCGTAATACCATTGAAATAGATGCAGTCCCTCATCCTACGTCGGAATGGCGTACGGATCTCTATATGACAATGTTACGTTCCTCATATATCTGTCAATTATATTCTACGTAAGCATACGGATTGCCACCTTCGATCGAATCAGATTACATACCAGAGTAATGCCCTCAAGTCTACGATGCACCATCCAGAGCAGACATGCATGTATCTAGACTTTCCCACGTACGTATCGTCAATTGTAGCTCGATGCCTTAACCGCATGTCCTATAATGTGCATCGAGTTCCGTGGTAGGGCGATATAAGAAACACGGAACTCGGTCAAGAGCTTTTCCATATCAGTATAGGCCCGCCTTTAAGAGCCTCAAAATACAGATATTCCTAGGGTCTGTTTTTCACGGTGGCTATAGCCCTACCTTGGCCCTTCCCTCAACAAGTAAAGACTATAAGAGCTAAGTGACATGCCCCTAACAACAAACAATCTAAGCATCCAGTTGGCGTCTCCCCTCAACCACCATACCTCTATAGTGAAAGATGAGTGGTCTATTAGGTTTAGCTCTAGTCTTTTCACATCCCACTGGCTGCCGATAATGTGTATCCGACGATCTACCATCCTTGTTGGTCGTGACCCTCTACCTCCCCATTGAGGCGACCGCCGAATCACCCAAGTGTCAACTCGTCACAGCAATCTGACTGCAAACCTACTTTTGCAGTCAAGGCCCACCCACCTGGCAGTTACATGCAGACCCAACATCTGAGAGCATAGCCTAAACATTTGCCACCACACAGAGAACTACCAGGAGCACCTTATGTACCTCAGGATGTCGCGTGCTTCCCCTTCCAGTCCTTCGAAGCCGACAGAATAATCAAATGAATGTGCGCTCCCCTCGTGCCTTATGACACCACGATGATCTACCCCGTTGGGCTATTCACCCTCAAACGTGCGAACTGGTCCAAGCGCCTCACTTTAATACGTTGTTAGACCCTATGTCCAAACATTCTTTTATGCGCTTTCTTTATCTCATCATATTTCCATTTAACTTGGTTATTATCTTAACTTTTTATTCAGGTTACCTAGTTCTTTCCAGCCCCTTATATCTCTAAGGAATGAGCCTCTCTCGCTTATTAATTTCAATCATATAACTTAATCTGTTTAAGTTTATTAATAAGACCACAACATGTTATTCTCTAGATTGTGACCAAGGTCTGTAATCCACAATCCCTTTATATTCTTGTTTGATTCAAGGTTACAACAACATGTTCTACTTAATACGTAATTAAGTATATCTCAATTTACATGTTTTCTGCCTAACATGCCACTTATGATTTATGATTAAATACAACTTATTACATTTCATAAGTTTGCCTCACTCTTTCCTATTTAATCATAGTTCCATCTTACATTGTCACTATAACTTTTCGTTGTTTACTTATTAACTTAGTTCTCTTAACTAAGGTTCACTGATAAGTCTCCTTTCCATTTATAATAACCTATGTTATAATTTCCTCTTGTCCCTAGGATAAGCCTAAACATGTTATTCTTATCAGTAGATTTCAGACTTCCAAGTTGCAGATTACTTAATTTATAATTAAGTACAACTTCATACATTTTATAAAATTTCTCCTTTTCTCTACTTATTACGAACAACTGGTTTTAGGTTTCCCCATTTACTGATTACTTAATTTACAACTAAGTGTCACTTGTCTCATTTCACTACACCAAAAATGCCAATTTGGCAGTGCTTATGGCTGTATCAAAATCGATTTGATACGGTTTTAAGCCATATCCAAAAATGGCGTTTTTGTTGTTTGATACGGTTTTAAACCATATCAAAATCATAAATTGATAAGGCTTAAAACCGTATCAAATTGGTAATTTGATATGGTTTTAAGCCGTATCAATTTATAATTTTGATATGGCTTAAAACCGTATCAATTGATGTATTTGATACGGCCTAGACCTATCAAATTATCAATTTGATACGGCCTTAGGCCGTATCAAATACATGCGTGTGATACGGCCATTAGCCATATCAAATTGATAATTTGATACGGCTAATGGCCGTATCAAAATTAAAAAAAAAATATAAAAAAAATTCACAATTCGTTCGCATCCATCAATTCTGCTTTCATCATCACACAATATTATAACTAGGCTAGTCAGTCATAAACTCAGCTTGCATAATTTGTTTGCAAAACCTTACAATGAGCATTTGTCTACAACATTACAGTATGAAAACATCAGTACAAAAAGGCATTATATATAAATACGTCAAGATGAATTTATTAGTAGAAAATTATCGAACTTACAAAAATCAATGCATAGAAGTACGCAATTGTTGCAAGCGGAAGATCAAGTATGGTAGAGCCACCCGGTTGTGAGCAGAGTTGATTAACACTGATTCCAATAAGCAGCATAGCAAGAGCTTCCTACTGCATTCAGCAATAAACACAAGGTAATTATAGCAAAAAAAACAAAACAAAAACAAAGGCAAAACATCACCATAATTATAAGCATCTACGGACTAAAGAGTAGACATGATCACATGAAACGTATATCTACATTTTTATTAAGCTTTGTTGCATGCAAAATGCAAATTCATGTTAACTCAGTCCCGAATTGAGTTTGCAAACTCAGTTCCGACTCAGTTTCGAAATTGAGTTTGCAAACTCATTTTCGATCTGAGTTTGCAAACTCAGCTCCGAAACCGAGTTTGCAAACTCAGTTTTGATCAGACTTGGTCATAGTTTTACATATCAACTTTTCTACTCAGTTTGTAATAGATATATGTAAACACACAAGTCATAATTTCGACTTAGTTTGTAAATTTTCTGAGAAATTTCATTGCCATGCCATTTTTAAAACTTGGTCATGTCAATGCTTATAATCTTGATGTTTTAAAACAGGATGCAAGAACCGTCCACTTTCAAGATATCAACATGGAGGTTCTTGAGTTTCTAACCGTACCAAATGTAAAAGCAAATACTGCAAAAGAATCAGAAAAAGGAGAAGCAGCAAATTCATGATATCCAGTCAGTGCTTATAAGGTCATCACGTGTGATATACTGGAAAATTAAACCCTATTCTCAGCATCACTAGGATAGTGATTTCACGTTCTGGTTTTTGTGCATAAGGTCATCAGGTGTGATTTGAATCACTAGACATTTGACTTGTAAGATGTTATATATTATCTAAGACTTCTTGCTCAACAACTATCTTCGGTCAACAAAATACCCGATTATTTTTTGGAAAAAAAGAAGCAATACCTCTGTCCGAACAAGAATCGTGTTCCCCTTATGAGAAATAAATTGCACACTTCATCCAATATGTCGATATTACTTGGATTTTTTCTTCTTTCCTGATTTCCTTTTCTTCTAGCTGTTCCTCGGCCCTCTCTTAAACACAGCCAACACTTCAATACTATTATCAACAACATGATTATCATGATAATTAATTAGCCTATTATACCTTTGAATCGGTTTAAAGGCTTTCGATATAGCAGATAATATCGGCGTTGAGTTAAAAGGCCATAATTTAGAGCTATGAGCCAAACTAGCAATAAAAATAATAAATAATTCAAGTAAAATAGCCATTAGTCCCCTTTCCTTATAGCAGCTGAAATCTACCCCAATATAATCTGATACAATCATCAAAGATATTGTTCCTAAAACACGTAATACAATATTCATTGTTGTATATGTTGCTGAGCATGTGCAAATGGAATGATGAGAGGAAACTACAGTACACCAATTGTCTAACAAGCAATTTATGAACCAGGATGAACTTACGATTGTAGATCCTTTAGCTTTGAGAGCAAGAACTTGGTAGCTCCTTCAATACCCTTTTTAAACTCCTCTTCCTTTTCAGCACTCAAGTTTGTTGGCAGAAATTTAATGTACTTCTGCTTCACCTATGTAAAAGTGAATTAGATTTCTAGGTACAGTATATACCAACCAGTAAAAGTGAATGAATTAAATGAAATATCGATAGTACTACGAACATGGTATGCAGGCAGCAGTCATGAAATTGTGAGAGGTGATTCAATATCATTTCACAATTTCGGAATTTTCTTTATCAATACATTGTAGTTATGACTAAAGTTATGAATTTACCGTTAACCTATAGTGCTAATATAATGGAACAACAGTGTAAAACGAAATAGTAAATAGTTTGTTTAAGCATTCACAAATAAAATAAAACAATTAAATGACATGTCCGACATTGAGTAATGTGAAAATAGACATGTAGGTTCATAGCATGGAAGTCAATGTTCTGTAGAATTTTACCCTACTAAAAAAGAAATAATACTCAGAAAACTGAAAACAAATATGAAATTACTCTTATTTTGTAGGGGTGGGGATTACATGCAAAATTTCTTTATAGGGGTGGGAATTTGGGATCCGGAAACAATGCCTTGCAAAAAGCAGTAAGGTTTAAAACGCCTTACCAGTCCAAATCCATATGGCATGAAACGGGAACAATGAAGGTGCTGATTTGACACCCGCGATGCGTGTACGGCCGACGGAGGACAGACGTACAACGTAGGAATGATTACAGTAATTAGGGAGTCATACGTTTGCGCTAAAACTATAAGAACAACATAACCATATTACTAACATAGAATTGGGGAAAATACCATAATCGGAAGGCCATAAATCATAGGAAGCTAATTATGGACGTATGGATTCGACCAGGGACATTAGAATTACCTTTTGCCTCAATTCAAGCGTAGCTGTGTCGGTTAGAATCCAGTTGACACCAGAAGGGGTAAGGATGATGGTGTGATAACGAATACGACGAAAGCAACCAAAGACAATTCAATTTTGAACCCATCAACTGAAATTTGCGCCAATAGATCAGTAGATCTCCACTACTGTCATTGCTAACTGATCATTTGAGCTCAAGATAGTAGTTAACTAACAGCTCCTCCAACTTTATAACTTGGAAAAAAGTTTGCATTAAAGTTATAGTTAAATAGCATACACAACCTCTTAGTAACTACAAACTTTTGGACCAAAATCAACGGTAAACAACGAGTAAAATCTTAAGCTAATTGAACATAACTCTCTAACTACCCTTGATAAGATACGTAACCATTATTATATTTACTTATTGGTGATTATTTCTGTCCAGTTTGTTTGATTTATCCAAACAACCAATTTTAATCCAACTAAATTTATTTCTTTCTTTCTTAATAAGCAATAATTAAATCATGACATTCATGTTACAAAATAGATGTAGTTCCGGAACTGAGTTCGCGAACTCGTTCTAGAACTGAGTTCGCTAACTCGTTCCGGGACTGAGTTGGCGAACTCGGTTTCAGACTGAGTTGGCGAACTCAATTTCAGACTGAGTTGGCGAACTCAGTTTCGGACTTGAAGGTAGCAAACAGTTGTGCCTTGCTTCTTGTATTTATCATCCAGACAAGTTCATCATCATTGTACGTAAGCTTTGTAAGATATCAACAAGTGCATGAAGTGATGTATATGGTCTTGAATCGTGTCCTCTACGATTCACAACCACCTCACCCTAAATATCATGATCATATTTGTTTATGTAAATAACAGTAATATATTATTATTTAAAAAAGCCCTGAAATTCATGAATCTTACCTTAGGATTAATAATGAAGTTCTTTTCTTTAGGAATCCCCACCTTTAAATAACTGAATTCATCAGTGTCTCTGTTGCCAAAACTAGCATAAAATGAGTTGGACTCGGTTGGAAATAAAGCCTTTATTTCTTGTAACACAACGAATGAATATTTTGAGATGCTCTCTTCTCATTATCTTATAACATTCTATCAGCAAGGGGGGAAGAATAGAACAAAATACTGTTGCCAGATAGGAAAGGGTGCATAGAAAGGTTCTATTTAGTAACACAACAAACCACATCAAACTTACCTCTAAGCAAGAGATCTTCAATTCATGACAAGCTCTTCTGATAACTAAAATCAGTAAATGAACCAAATAAATTTCTGATAGTAATAGTTTGCAGTTATGTTAAAGTTAAGAAAACTGGGGGAAAACATATATACACATCAGTATATTATTATTAAAAGGAAATATCAACAATCAACATGAAAATGTTGTAAACAGCAAGCTTTAGAATATCCATACTGTCAAATTGCTGCAAAACATGATGTTATCACGTTTTTTAAAATCCAGATTAATTGGCATGCTATCACATTAAGGAACATGATAAGTATATTTTCTAATCACTATATCTCACACACGCTATCTATACATGTGCGTGCACACACACACGTGTGTGTGTGTGCGCGCGCTTGTGTAAAGTAATTCAACATTTTTTGTAATAAAACATTTCACTAATTATTGGTCTCATATCTTATCCTCGTTTAACTTTCATTAGTAATGTGGCCTCATGTCAGTTTTTTTGGCCATTTTACCTTTTCCAGATAATCCATATGATTCACTTGTATTTTATATTAATCATTATATATGCAAAGTGATCCCAGAAAAAAGAGAAGGAAATATTATTCTGTATTTGGCTAAAGTAAAACTGACAAAGATTGGAAATTTAATCCTACAATTTCCAAAGCTTAGTCAGGTTCACGAAACAAAAATACTTACCATTGGAAAGTAGCAAAGAAATGTAGGAACCTTTCGCTGCTATTTATTACATAAAGCTGCCACTACATACGCTCATAAAAGAATGTTAATACATAAAGCTGCCTGAATATAATAGTCAATATACATTCATCAAACAGCTTATTCACTGCAGACACAAGTAATTTTCCAGGAAAATGTATACTTTACATAGTTTCAAACTTTCTAATAACATGTACATATAAAATTTGATTTTACCAATTAATTTATCCACATTTGACATCTCAAACAACAAAATTTATGATATCCAATTCTAATGTCAACCAGTTTGTCCAAACTCATATTACAGCTGCAAACCCTTTTTTAATAAAAGAAAAATCCTTATCTTTTATTTAATGAAACCAATGAAAGATTTCCAATTTTGTTGTCAATTTACTAACTGCAGATGAACAGATCAGGTCACCGAACAATGCTATAATAAGAAAGCTTAACAAGAGTTTGTTATATATAGTTGTCGATTTTTTAAATACAGCAAATAATAAGCACGAGCTATTAATATAATCTAACACTGGGATGTACAGACTTGTGTACTAACCTCATCGCAAGCTTGTGGTTAAACGTTTGAAGATTGTGCCCAAAAGCCGTCTAAATCTTTGTTTAAATTCTGGGGAAAAAATTGAATTTATTATACAATTATGAAACATGTTTTCCGTGTCAAGGTAATAGGGATGATGATCAAACTCAGTACCAGCGGGGAAGATATCTCAGTTAGCCAAATTACACCAACATGTGGAGCTTAACGGTAATTGTTAACTTGAAAATTGAAAATGATCTTATAGATTTATAATCCAGATGATCATATTTAGAATTTAATCTGAACAAAAGTAAACAAAAATATCATACTTAAACTCAAATAAAAAATATACCAACGTATCCAAATTAATGTTTAACAGTTTTGTTCAACCTCACCATGTCATCCACCTAGTATTATATTCTGTTTACCTCAAAAATAATATATATTTATACTCTACGTTCAAATTTCTGAAAACTTAAAATACATAAAGAAAAGTGATATTCTATGGATACAGAAACAGATTGTAAAACAACCTAACTTATATATATTTTTGAAAGAACGCTATAGGAAATCACAAAACTTAACATCAAATACTCAAGATACATAATATCTAACCCCATGTTCATTGCCATAAAATGTATAAAACCCCAAGTTTCCAATGCTTGCATTCTGCTTTAAAATGCAAAAATAATAACATGGAAATCATACCTCAATCTCGAACACTGCCTTGAAGTATCAACAAACAATTGAATCCCAGATAAAAGGGCACATGATACTGAACTACTTCATCTTCTCCATTCAATAACAAAGGTACTCCATTTACGGTGAAGGGCGGTTGCCTGAAGTAAATTTAACTTAAAAGTTAATTTAAGTCCAAATCCATTTACTTTGAAGCTACTATTAAAAATTCAAAACTACAGAGAACTACTTCTAAAACTGCTCTTTCGAAGATTCAAAACAAGTTGTCGTCACAATCCCTTGGTTAACTTTTTGTCCAAATCCATCTAATTAAACAAAAGCGCTAGCATAACGCGGTAGTTGCAAATTAATTTTCACCTTTCGACGACCAGGGATGACAGCGGTAGTGACTGCAAGAAACCGATACAGTTTTCCAACAGGAACCGAAGGCGTAGAACTTCATGACTTCAAACTAACTGGATTTGGTTTACGCAATTGAAATTGAAGGCCAATTGGAGCGGAGGTCTAGTCATCTTGCAGAGGAGCTGTGATGCGAGGTGATGAAAGTAGGTGCCGTGATTTCCCTTTACGCAATTGGAGTGTGGATTTTATTTCTAGGGTTTTCATCCAGAAGGGGGAAATGTGAAAAGAGAAAGAATTGAGATAATTGGAAAAGAAGCGGCCAATTTTTTTGGGTTGGTGAGAAACAAAAATTCTGTGGGCAAAAAGACATAAGGGTGATTTAATACGAATTAAAGACTTACCAAAAGGAATCAATCCGAAGCTTTAAGGTCTACGGTCGGAGATTGGGATGACGTGGATCGGTTAAACTGTAGTAAATGAAATTTGATACGGCTATGAGCCGTATCTAATTTAATACGGCTTAAAGCCGTATCAAATCTCTGAATTCTAGTGTGTCAAATTTGCTATTATGGTGTAGTGTTTCACCAATTATCTCATTTTCTTACTAGTTTATTATAACCTAAGTAATAATCTTCACTTGTCCCTAGGACAAGTCTACCTATTATATAACATTCTCATTAATGTAATTTATTTATAATAGATTATTATCATTCCCCGTTCATTCCCATTTCCTTTTACTGTTGTAATTATCTTTCATTCATTTCCATTAATTTCAATTAATGTCATTTATTAATATTGCCATATATATATATATGTATATATATATATGTTTATGCGTTAGACCTCTCACATTAAGCCTACACTTGTAGATGCTGGATTTGCCGGGTGGTTCCGGGCAGACTTCTTCCACAAGTTGACTTAACCACGTATCTCAGCACTGTTACATATTTTATTTATGCACATAGACCTCTCACATTATATTTACCACTTGTGGATGCTGGATATGCCGGGCGGTTCCGGGTAGATTTCTACCACAAGTGTAATCTAACCTCGTGTCTAAGCGCGGTTACAGTTTCTTATTTATTGTTAATCTTTTATATAATCCAGGCATGTGTATTCTTTCAAATTTCTACTGTAATATATATTTTACATGTCATCATATTATGCTTATTTTATGTCATATGTTCTTCCTAACATATAATCAATTCTATTCTAACATGTAATTTTCTCAATTTCTACCGTTAATAGTCTAGGTACATAAATGTCACAAGTTAACATGGAATTGAAACAACAGTAACCGCTACGCATATTTTGATAAGTTTATCTTTCAACATATAAATTTTTCCACATTAATATCATAGCATATTAATATTCCAACATGTCATATTCGTCACTTTAATCCTTTCAACATATGTTTAAACATTTAAACATATCAAATTTAAACATGTCATAATAACATTTCAATACTTCAATTATTCTAGCAAATTCACATTATACAATAATGGAGAATGTTAAACGATAATATACCATTATCAAAAATGATATAACGTAAATCCACTTACCTTGTTATGCCAATCTAGAAAAGAATCTTTTTGGATTGGTTGTAGATGGAGAGTCATGAGTTTGTACTATTACTGCAGTTGAAAACGCCTTATTATTTGAATTTGTCGTTATTGACGATAAATTTTCTTTTTCTTTTCTTTAATCTTCATTTAGACAGCGCCCCAATATAATAATTATTAATTTTATTCAGAAATTATATGGAAGAAGAAGAAGAGAGTGAAGAAACAACAAATGAGAACGGAGAGCTATATGGTCCTTTATATAAGAAGCTTAAAATCGATGCTAACCGTCTATTTTCCCTTATGAAATCTATTCTCTCCATGTCATATAGCCAATAGGAAGTTCCCACGTCAACAACAATTTTGAATTGGACCAATAGAATAAAGCCAACAAGGCATGCATTGTCACTTCCTACCAATTAAATTTGCCAATTAGGCACAAAAGTTTGAATTTCGAATGTTTGAATTGTTTTGGCTCAGAAATTTGGTTTTCGAATGTTTGAATTGTTTTGGCTCAGAAATTTGATTTTCGAATGTTTGTATTTTCTGGAATTTATTTAACTATTATATTCACATGTAATTTTCTTATACGTATACAATTCTTTTAACGATCATTTTACGCGTATATATATGCGCATAATTTTTTCGTTTTCAAAATTCAAACAGTGTCGCACTGTTATTTGATTCTTGCCATATTTCATTGGCTGTAACTTTATCTTGAGTTTTATCTTTTGTATACATATATTTCTGCACTTATATATATACATACTTTTTCTTTATTTCCTTATATGTATGTTCTTATCCTTTCAAATTTTGAATTTTTATGCGTACATATATTTGTATGTTCAGTTGGCCCTCTCTAAAACAAAGATAAAAATTATGTCGCCGCCGGGTTCGAACCCCTGACCTCTATATTACATATCCAATGCCTTAATCAACTAAGCTATGTTGCCTTTTGTTAATAAGTTTAGAAACAATGCTAGTCATTATTCTCCTTCTTTTACCTTATTTTCATGTTTTGTTACCACACTTCATTTAAAGGTATCTCTTTCATCTTAATCAGTTTTATGCAGTTCATAGGTCTAAATTAACCAGAAAATCACCACGAACGCAATGACGCTAATCCCATGGCTAAATTCTGGAAGCTCTTCAAAATTTTCTTTTCTTTTTAAAATATGCATAGTCAATGCATGCAACATATTTACACTGTATGCAATCTATCCTTTCTTTCTTTTTCTATGCATACGTTACATTTTTATATGCACTATTATTTTCTTATTTTAAATATATATATATATATATATATATATCAATGCATATATACACACATATACATTGTTTAATTATTTAATTGTTTCAAAATGCGGGGTGTAACATTCTCCCACCCTTAGGAAATTTTGTCCCGAAATTTGATAAGAGTAAAAGAAATCAATTAACCCCTCGCATAATGTACATCCATCATGTGTGCATCCAATTTTTTGCAAACATTTTGCACTTGTGCAAAGTGAAATACAACATAATAATATATGTATGCCTAAGTGGTACGTCCTATATTTATGCAAAATTTCAAAAATCCTTTGAAAACATGATGCTCACATCCTAAATATACTAGCAGTTTTGCATGAATGCAATACTTTGAAAATCAAAAATGCTTTTTCATCCAAAAAATTTCATACTTTTATTGAGAAAGACTTAGTTCATCCAATTTTTACATCCAATATCCTAGCAACCAACATTATTTTTCGAATTTCAGAAGAATATAATTTTCTAAATTCGATTTCTTAGGTTACAAAAAGGTGAAAAACAGAAAAATTCACATCTTCCGTCTTTCTTTTAATTACCTTTTTCCAACTGTACTTGGATTTTATGAAACTATTCTATAAAGATCCCCTATTTTTCTATCCAAGCACAACCCTCATAAGAAATGTTTTCCCTGTTACTGATTTTTTTTCCATCTTATCTTGGAAATTTTTATCTTTATTCATCTTTCCTCATAATTTATCATGTTTGTTGCTTTATTGAATTTGCTGTTTTGTTTTTAGTTATACCATATTTCTTTTCTTAGCTTTTTTAATCATCTGATCTAAGTTTAGTTTTCAAATAAGCCCTCTAGTCTTTCAACTAAAACAGGAAAATAAACACCCTACACAGCTACTACTAAGGGCCAAGAATCTTGGGACTATGTCCCCCTCTGAAAAATTCAACCAACAGGATGTAAATACTTACTTGCCCTCTAATGTCTAGTAGTCACCACTAGCCCTAGCTGTGTACCAACCATTATTTCAAGCAACACCCTAGGCTTTTCAATGCTTACACATTCTACGGAAGCTCACTATTATTCCAAGATAATTCTCGCTATTTACTTCATAGCCTCAAAAAAAATTTCCTGTCTTTCTTAGGCTCTAATCCTTGCCAACTCCATAATATTTTTTAAAAACACGGTTTGGCCTTTTCATTTCACTTTTCTTCCAAAAGTGTCAAAACTTTATTTTCCTCATCAAAACTTACTTTTGCCAAATCATAAAACATGTCATTTAAAAAAAAAATGTAAATCATCATCATTCAATTTTTTTTTCAAATCACAAAAACTGGAGTACACAAGGACAATTAATTCTCAATCAGGCTTACGACTGGTTCTTCCCTATAAGCTCGGTTCAATCTCTTACGACAAGGTGCAATCATCTACTCTACTTTTAATTTCTACAACTTATTTTGTCCTCCCAAAATAATTTATCAAAAAGGATTATCATAAGAATAGAGACTTCAAAACTTCCTTTATTAAAAATTCTTGTTATGAAATATAACATGGAACTAGCGAGCTATACATGCACTATAATATGCACCTTTTACTGAGAGAATTTTATTTTAGACAAAATTTTCACAAGACATCACTATTTACAAAATAAATCCCATTTTACTTTAAAACTCAATATGTATACTTTACATATTTATAACTTTTAAGATTAAAACTTGAAAACACTATAAACAATTTTCCCAAAACTTTTACAATTTCAAGTTCTTAAAAGTTAACAATGGGGTTAGACTCAAACCGGGTTTCCAATTTTTCTAGGCTTTTCTAGACACTCCCACAAAGTCAATTCTCTCAAACTATATATATTCGTAATCCATTTTTTTTTAACTATTCCAATTTATAAGGTTTTACCGCCAAACCCACTAACCCAAAATACTAATCATATGGGATTCACCTTCCTTCGATAAAAAATATATTGTACGCTTTCCACCCAAATTTCCTAAGGGTCTGAAATTTCCATATTCATTGCTTTAATGTACAAAACAAATATCCCATTTCTTATCATATTATTCTCTTTCTATTTAGTGGGTTCCTCCATGGAGCTAGGTATATATATGTATAATAGATATATTTTTATTTTTAAAAATACAAATACATTCACTCGTTATTTGTACAGGAATCCTAAACCTAGCTCTGATACCAGATGTGACAACCCGAATTCAGACAGACCGATTTTTTTTCAAAATTATAATTTGTCGAAACCCATATTGGTTTGCTCTGGTATCCTGCAGAAAAGACAGAGACATAAAATATGTTAGAGCTCAGAAAATATCTCACAACGAAATGGATAAAATATAATATGACCAAAGTATAGCCTTACCATATTAATAATATTCCCTAACCAGTAACCAAAGCTATTATGTCTCTGCCACAAATCTAACTTGCGAGTATGTTATGAGGAGGGGGTCAGAACACAAGTTCTGGTGACTCGATTTAAACTATACACTTTGGATAATCCTATATATATCGTTCAATCACATTTTATTATTTATTGGGTTACTTAGGTTAACAACACTCAAGGCTTACATACACGTCGTATCCATTTATTTCCCAGTGGATTAACCTAATACAGTATATATGTAGCTACCCCCAACATTAAGGTACACCCCGTGGTACCCCACTCACACGATCTCCACCGTAATACCACCGAAATGTAACCGGAGTGACGTACGGATATCTATATAACAATGTTATGTTCCGCATATATCTGTCAATTCTGTGTTATGAACTGTACAGACTGCCACCGTCGATCGAATTGGATTCCATACCAAAGTATTGCCCTCAAGTCTACAATACACCTCCTAGAGCAGACATGCATGTACCTAGACTTTCCCACGTACGTATCGTCAATCGTAGCTCGATGCCTTAACCGCACGTCCTCTAATGTAAACTGAGTTCCGTGGCAGAGCGATACAAGAAATACGGAACTCGGTCGGGAGCTTTTCCATTTTTGTACAGGCCCGCCTTTAAGAGCCTCAAAATACAGATATTCCTAGGGTTTATTTTTCAGGGTGGCTATGGCCCCACCTCGGCCCCTCCCTCAACTTGTAAAGACTACAAGAGCTAAGAGACATGCCCCTAACAACAAACAATCTAAACATCCAGTTGGAATCTCCCCTCAACCACCGTACCTCGATAGTGAAAGGTGAACGGTCTATTGGGTTTAGCTCTAGTCTTTTCGCATCCCACTGGTTGCCAATGATGGGTATCTAATGATCTACTACCCTTGTTAGTCATGACCCTCCACCTCCCTATTGAGGCGACCACCGAATAACCTTAGTGTCCCCTCATCACATCATTCTGACTGTAAAGCTACTTTTGCAGTCAAGACCCACCTACCTGGCAGTTACGTGCAGACCCAACCTCTGAAAGCACAATCTAAACATCTTCCACCACACAAAGGACTACTAGGAACACCTTACGTACCTCAGGAAGCCGCGTGCTTCCCCTTCCAGTTCTTTGCAGTCGACAAAATAATCAGATGAACGTGTGCTCCCCTCGTAATTTATGACACCACGATGATCAATCCCGTTGGGTTATTCACACTCAAACGTGCGTATTGGTCCAAGCGCCTCACTTTAATATGTTATTAGATCCTATGTCTAAACATTCTTTTATGCGCTTGCTTTACCTCATTGGGTTTCCATTTAACTTGGTTATCATCATTTCTTTTTATTTCGGTTACCAAGTTCTTTCTAGCCCCTTATATCTCTAAGGAATGGGCCCCTCTCGCTTATTAATTTCAATCATATAACTTAACCCATTTAAGTTTATTATTAAGCCCACAACATGTTATTCTCTAGATTGTGATCCAAGGTCTGTAATCCACAATCCCTTTATAATCTTTTTTGATTCAAGGTTATAACAACATTTTCTACTTAATACGCAATTAATTATATCTCAATTTACATGTTTTCTATCTAACATGTCACTTATCATTTACGATCAAATATAACTTATTTCATTTCATAAGTTTGCCTCACTCTTTCCTATTTAATCATAATTCCTTCTTACAGTGTCACTACAACTTATCGTTTTTTACTTATTAACTTAGTTATATTAACTAAGGTTCACTGATAAGTCTCCTTCCCATTTATTATAACCTATGTTATAATTTCCTCTTGTCATTAGGACAAGCCTAAACATGTTATTTTATCTGAAGATTTTAGACTTCCAAGTTGTTGAGTCAAGGAATTCAAGATGTTTTGATCAATGATAAGGAGAAATTCAAGATCGACAAAAAGAAGAGATTCGATGGTATTCAATCTTAGAGGTTGATTATTTAGTGTTTAGTTGAGTTATATTTGTTAAAATCTATCCTCAAATAATCATATACCTCAATGTTTTTTGAATATATATGTGAATATATGTATGCACATTCATTGTGCATGCTGCCTGAAACCGGTCGACCGGTTTCATTCTGGACGGTCGACCATTTCTGGGCAGAATGCAAAATGAACGTGCACACATGCATATAACGTATATATATTCAAATACCAGTCTACTGGTCATTTTTTACCAGTCCACTGGTCTACGAACTGAAGCCATCTTTTCGAATAGACACCCTATTTCATCAATGGTTATGATCCTTTCTTTTCACCAAAAATCATCTCTATTCATTGCTTCTCTTCACCAATGATTACATCTCTCCATCCTCTATAAAAGCAACATGAAATCATCATTTTAATTACAACAATTCTTTCTATTCTTGCTATCTAAGTGCTGATTTCATTCTTACTCTTTTAAAGCATTCAAAAGCTCATCATTCTCATATATCGTTATTTGAATCCTTGAATCTATATATTATTCTTTAGATTCAAACAACGATATCATCTTCCAAATCTTCATAATATCAAAATCATATTTGAGGATAAGATTATAGGAAGGTTGTACAAGAATTGACAAATTCGTGTTATTAAGAACACACATTGTCAAACTACAAGTTTATATCTTGTTTGAAGTCCTCGGTGTTGTAAGAGGCGAGTTGTGAAGTCCTCGTGTTGATAGAGGCGTGAAATCCCGTTCGGCTGCTTGGGTGTTGTGAACCTGTTTTCCTCATGGTTAAGTGAGGATAGTGTTTAGTGAAATTCCAGATAGGAGATCTGGGACTGGACGTAGGATGGTGCTCTGAACCAGTATAAAAATCCCTGGTGTGATTTTTCTATTACTGCATTTACTTATCTGTGATATTGCTTCTGTGAGATCTTTCTTAGTATATATTTTATATTCCGCATATCCATATTACTGATCCTGCCTAAAGTCGTCTATCGACACTTTCATTTGGTATCAGAGCAAGGTCACCTCATAACCGTAACACAATTATTTGATATATTCTAGTAATATGGCAAATAACGCAAGCACTAGTAACACCACTTACACAGAAGGTCAGTCAACACAAAGACCTCCTTTCTTTAATGGCCTAAACTATAGCTATTGGGCAACACGTATGGCTTTTTATATGCAATCAACAAGTTATGATGCTTGGAATGCTACTCAGAAAGAAATAGTCAATCCAATAACTGAGTATGCAGAATGGACAGCTGATGAGAAAACCGCAGCTGCTGTAAATGCAAAAGCAATAAATATGTTGTTTTGTGCATTAGATCAAAACGAATATAACCGTGTTAGTATCTATACCTCTGCATATCAAATTTGGCAAACGCTAAAAACCACTCATGAAGGTACTAACAAGGTTAAACAAGCAAAAATAGCTTTGTTGAAAAGTCAATTTCAAAATGAAGCCGAATGAAACAATCAATGAGATGTATTCAAGGTTTCAAACCATTCATCATGCTCTTATCGGTTTAGGACATAAATATTCTGATTTTGATGTAGTTTCAATAGTCCTACATTCACTGACTAATGAATGGGAAGGAAAAGTATTAGCAATAGAAGAAGCTAATGATCTTTCCACCATGAAGCCAGATGAATTGATAGGAAATCTTATGTCCTATGAAGCTAACTTGCAGGCTCGAAAAGAACAAAAAGAAGAAAAGAAAAATGTAGCTTTTCATGCTGAGAAAGATGAAGACGTCTCAGATTCCAAAGATGAGGATCTAGCATTCATTGCAAAAGGATTCAAAAAATTCTTAAAGCAACGAAAAGCTAGTCGATACAACAGAAAGAAGTTCGGATCAAATAAGTCATCATCATCAAATGTAGAATGCTTTAACTATCATAAGAAGGGACACATGCAAAAGGATTGTCCAGAACAAAAGAAGAAGACAGAAAATGACAAGTTCAAACATAAAAAGGACAAGTCAAAGAAACGGGCCTTCTCATGATTCAGACTCATCTTCATCTGATAGTGAAAGTGACTCAGACAATGAACAAGCTAATGTATGCTTTATGGCTAAAGAAGATGAGGTACAAATTCCAACTTTTGAAGAAGTTCTAGATATAAATGCCGAGTTAATGCATAAATTTAAAGATGTAAAATGATAATGCAAGCAAGCTCAAGCTAATTTAAGTAGAGCAGAATTTGAACGAGATGTGTTAAAAGACGAGAAGAAAATATTAGAGAAGGAACTTGAAAAAGCTCAAGAATCATCATCTAATATTGATTCTCAACTATCTATTTTGAGTCAAGAAATTGAAACTCAAAAAGAGAAAAATTATGCTCTAACTACCGAAAATCATGAGCTTAAGGAAAAAGTCAAGATGTTAGATCTTGAAAAGGCTAGTTTACAAACAAAGTTAGAGGACATTACTCAAAATGTTTTGAACTTTAACAAAGGTCGAGAAAATTTGACAAAAAATATTGAAAGTTCACAAACTGCTACAAATAAACAAGGTTTGGGATACAAGAAACAAGTTATCAAGAAATGTAACAACCCGTAAAATCTGGGCCAGTTTAAAATTTTTATTTTGGCAATTTTAGCGAATTTTGATTATTTAAAATAGATTATTTTAAATAATATCGACGAGAAATTTATTTTGAATAGAATTCAACGTATATATATTATACGCGTCGTCGCTAGAATATAAATATTTATATATAATTATAAATAGAATTGAAAATGGCGCGGTAGTTCGATAATTCGATTTCAAACTTCAATTGAATGTACCGGGTGCAAAACAATCCGGATTTTAATGAAACCAAAAATAATGGAATCTAATAGTGAATATCTTTCCAACGAATCCGGGAAATCGAGATTTCATAGCGGGAATCAAAAGATATGTCCAGTTGAAAATTCTGAATAGTCGCTATGGAATTCAGGCCCTTAAAAATGGACATTTTGCAAACGACCTCGGATTTCGACGAAACCAGTTTTGTTGGGTCCGGGATGTGAAGTTATTGCTAGGTTTCAAATTTCATAATTTTTCGAATCAATATGCGAGCGTGGCAAAGGAAAATGCGTTTGACCATTTTCAGTTGATTTTAATCGACTGGAAATTGGCCATTTTTCAAACGGTCTCAGAATTCGACGAAACTAGTTTTGTTAGGACCGCATCGTCAATACGAAGCTAGAAAATATTTTTCTGGAATTTTTAGAGTTCGTATGCGACCCCGGTAATTTGAAATGTACGTTTAAAATTCAATATAGTGATTTAAATGTAAATTTAACGGAAACTGATTCAAACGATCGAATTGCCCTACGTGGCATATCCCATTGTGTTCAGAATGGGGGTGAAACGCTATGGACGACAGTCGGTGGGTTCGAATTGGGATTCAAAATAAAAGTCAACTTAAAAGAGAATAATAAAATAATAATTAAACCTAGTCAACCCTCATTCTCTCTCTACCCCTTTTTCTCCCTTTCAGCCCCCCCCCCCCGTCGTTATTCTATAAGGAAAAAAAAATGGAAACCTAATCTAAATCGCGCAGCCCCCCCCCCCCCTCGACCGAGCGTCCTCCTCCGTTGCCACCAGGTGGCGCCGCCCACTACTAGACCCCCTTCGACGAAGCCGACCCCCCCTCCGACCTGCAAACTCCGACGAAGCCGACCCCCCCCTCCGACCTGCAAACTCCGACGAAGCCGACGCCCCCCCCATCTTCTCATACAGTAAGTATTTTTATTTTATTTTTATTTTAGAGTTCAAAACTAATTTCGATTTTTAGGAATTAAAAACTGATTTTATGTTAATTTTTAAAACTGATTTTTTGTTAATTTGTAAAACTGATTTTATGTTAATTTTTAAAACTGATTTTTTGTTAATTTTTGTAAAACTGATTTTATGTTAATTTTTAAAACTGATTTTATGTTAATTTGTAAAACTGATTTTTTGTTAATTTTTGTAAAACTGATTTTATGTTAATTTTTAAAACTGATTTTAAAAAGGTATTTAAAACTGATTTTAAAAAGGTATTTAAAACTGATTTTAAAAAGGTATTTAAAACTGAATAGAAAAAGGTTAAAACTTTAAATAGAAAATATAAATTTGAAATGATTTTTAAATACAAAAATTAGCATTGTTGAAAATATATCTATATCACAAAGTTTTGAATATGTATATATCACAAGGTTTTGAAAATATATGGGAATGTTTTAAAAATATATATCATGTGATTTTTATATATTGAACATCGAAGTAAAAATATGATTTTTATATATTGAACTTCGAAGTAAAAATAGGATTTTTATATATTGAAGAGCGAAGTAAAATTCGATTTTTACATATGTAGTGAAAGCGGACAACGAAGATGACGAAGATGCGATAGCGATGAAGTTGTCTATCAAAGAAGTGCCGTGGAGCTAGGATAGCTATATGTGAGAATTTCTCACCTTTCAATTTCTTTTTCTAGTTATATATATATATACTAGGATGCAGACGGTGCTTAGTAGCACCCGACACAATCGTCCACAAACCATGGACTTGTTTGTTTGGTTGTGTAGTTGATTAGATGATTTGATTTGAATTGAATTGTTGGGTGAAATAAATTGATTTGATTGATGTGTGAATGGCGTGGGCCTTCACTAGACCGGGGATAAGGCTAGGCCTTGTCCCGTTTCTAGTATCGTGCCGTTATGCCGCCGAAATTTTCTAAAATATGTTAGAAAATAAAAATATCATTTTATTGTGTAAATGAATAATAGAAATTCATATGTTGGAATAAAATGTTTTATCGTTAAAAATATAATTTTTAACGTGAATATGAAAATAGTGAAGTGAACAAAATAAATATTCATTTACAAACCAGATAGTTTGTTTATGTACACCTATTTGAATGACATTGATTGGGACGATAAATTTCACACATCGCCCAACTGCACAAATAAAATCTGTGTTTGATTGTTTTAAACCCCACACGGGTGTTGGGATGAAATTTGAAGTTCACTCATCCTGATTGATTAAATATGTCGATCGATTGATTGACAGGCTGTTATAAGCGTTAGATATCTATATTTGATGCTTATACAGTGTAGTGCACTTTGGTTGATGGTTGATTATTTATCGTTGCTATTATATACATGTGTTGTATGAAAATCCATATAATTAATTTTATATGGTAATTGATTGGGCCTCATTCCAGTTTTGAAAAAGAAATATTTGAAAAAGAAATATTTGAAATAGAATATTTGAAAATAAAGGAATATATGAAGCCGTGTTGATTAAATTGATGCCATTTTGACGTGAACGATATTTATATCGATTTTAAAACGATTTCGAAATGAATTGAATTGAAAACGATTTCGAAATGAATTGAATTGAAAACGATTTCGAAATGAATTGAATTGAAAACGATTTCGAAATGAATTGAATTGAAAACGATTTCGAAATGAATTGAATTGAAAACGATTTCGAAATGAATTGAATTGAAAACGATTTCGAAATGAATTGAATTGAAAACGATTTCGAAATGAATTGAATTGAAAACGATTTCGAAATGAATTGAATTGAAAACGATTTCGAAATGAATTGAATTGAAAACGATTTCAAAATGAATTGAATTGAAAATGATTTCGAAATGAATTGAATTGAAAACGATTTCGAAATGAATTGAATTGAAAACGATTCTGAAATGAATTGAATTGAAAACGATTTCGAAATGAATAGAAAACGAATTCAAATTGAATTGAAAGCGAATTGAAATGAATTCAAATTGAATTGAAATTTGAATTGAATAGAAATGAATTTTAAAACGAATTTATAAGGAAGAATTCAATTTTGATTTGAATTGAAATGGAAGTTGAGATTGCTTTTAAAACGAATATGAAAACTATTTATATAATTCGTTTTAAATAGAAATCGACGAAATATATTATATATATATATTATATATATAATATAATGGCCTGAATAGAACGCGCCGCGCCGCGGCAGTTCGTGAATTTCGACCATTTATTTCAAACGGACATTACGGGAGATCCGACCGTCGGACTCTCCTAAAACCGGAACCTTTGGGTTCGTATCGAAAAGAGCTTTCTAACGAATATTAGAGATTTGAAATCTAACGGTTGGATTTGGAATTATGTCCAAATCAAATTTGAAAAAGGTCGCTGTAAGTGCAGTTCGATGGCCATTGATGGAAATCGACTGTACGGGCCTTGATAAAATTATTAAAAATAGTAATAATTTGTGTAAAATCATAAGAAATGATTTGTGAAGATTTGGGATGAAAAACTCCATATTTGAAAAGATAAAAATAGATTTTTATCGAAATGAACTAGTTTTGAACTAGAAATATAATTCTATTTATTTTTAAATAAATAAATTGAATTTAAAAAGAGTTTTGAAAATAACCAAAATATCCAATGATTGCATTGGAGTGGATTTGAGTCGAAATTGTCTTCGGAATATTTCGATGTTGGAATTCGTGATTATATAGGTGTTGTTATGGAAATTTGAAAGATATATATTGATATCGTTATTTCCAATACGACATTTGTAAATCGTAGAATTTGATATTGAATATAGGCCGATATATTTTCTATTCAGAGCCTTGTATTGAATATCGAATGTGATTTGGGTTTGTCGTGAATGGTGTCTTCACTAACACTGTTCTTGAACCCAGTTGAGAAAAGATTAAATCTTTTTATTTAGATTTAATGAAGTGTACCAATTAAATAATATTTAATTGGAATTGAATTGATATTGATTTTTGGGTTTATCGTGAACAGTGTTTTAAATAACACTTGTTCTTTAACCCGAAAATTAATGGAATGTGATTTTGGGTTTATCGTGAACCGTGTTTTAAATGACACTGATTCTTTAACCCAGTCAAAGATTAAAACTAAGTGGAGTTTTAATGAATCTTTAATTAGATTGAAATGATCGAAAATGGAGTATCACCAGTTTTGCTCCAGGCGACAGTTAAATCTTTAATTAGATTTGAACGTGAAATGGTAATTGAATTTACCGATAACACTGTGGTGTTAGAGATGAAGTATTACCAGTTTTACTTCATGGGATAAATAGGTTGGGATTGGGAAATTAAAACAAATGATTACTTCGGTAAGTTACGTTAATCCCGACTAGTTGAATCGAAATTCAAAGGTAGATTAAAGAATAAATTCAAGGAATTTATCTTTGATAAAATTTATGGGAACCTTTCCCTATGAACGTGAAATTTAGAAACTAACTGTCGATTAGCCAAGCAGAATGGTTTTCTGGATATTGATCTGATATTGGTTTCGGCCTTCGGGGTTAATATTTGGGGAATTATTCTCTTGATTAATTTACGGTTAGTGACTGATGAATTGGAATGAGGCGTATGTTGGGTTTGTGTAACACTTATTTAAAATATACGCGAGTTATTCGGAAAGACCGGGTTTATCCCATTCTGAATAACTGATACGACGATAAGTCGAAGATGAAGACGATGGTCGAAGACCGGAGGTCTTCACGTCGTTTGGGTGATTACTGATGATCTTGATTGGGCTGTACACCCAAGAAGATGGAAACAGTTGGTGATCGTCCAGACGTACTTGGAGATCGAAGGATATGCGGGGTACTAGGTGCCTCCGGTTTCGTTCAGACCCAGAACGGACTTGTAAATGGACTGTGTGTCTGACATTGGATTTTAGTCCGTGTGATTGATCTCTATTAAATATATATCTGTTTGGCGGCGGAGAATTTATTTTCTTGCTTAACGCCCTTCTCTGAGACGTACGAGCTCAGGGGTTATATATTGATGGATATCAATCGCATGGAGTGAATTGTCTGTGTGGCATGCTAAGAGGCAAATGATCAAGGCTTCTGTTGAAAAGCAAAGTCTTGTGGCTGATGATCGAAGCACGACCTTTGTGGCGTAGCTTTGTGTAACGTTGATTCGTGAGTATCACACCCGGTATGAATCAAAAACGGGAGACAGACATCAGGGAGGACCTACGTTTCTTTCTAGTTATGAGTGGCGTCAGTGCTTGAACTGGCTGACGAGTTTGACTCATGTGGATGTTACTTATTATTACTTGCTGAAAAGCGAGGCGCCTCGTGATATCGGTTTCGGCCGATGCTTCTGGTCGGCTGACGGGCCAGGCTTACGCCCCAAAGGGCGGGGAAACGTAGTGTTCAGGCATAATAATCCACATCGGTGGACCGGCCCTGACGATCCATGGGGCAGTTGCGGCTGTTCCTGAGACACGGACTAGAGCGTCTCGAATCGGTAGAGGATCTTGCCCCTAGCCTCGGTTCATACCATAAATGATAACCCAACTTCCAATACGACATTTGCGGTTTTGATTGTAAACTTATATATGGCGACATAGTGTTATGGGCCATTCATGCCGCCTATGATTGATACTTATGATTTGAAGTGTTTTATACACTATGCACTTATAATAGTATCAAATGATTTGTTTTAAACGTATCAAGCATTCTTTGGCTGTTATAAGGGAAAACCCTATCCCCCGGCTTGCGTTGCATTGTGTGATAGGACCTGGGTCTTATAACAGCTTCATTTTTCTTTATTTAGCATTGCGCTGTTTGTTTTATGCACTGGTATTCTTGGGAGGAAACCCGTTCCGTGTTATACGGCGTGGTCCCTTGATTTACCTAATGATTTAAAATAAAGATTAATAACTGTTTTAGTTCTCACACCAGTCACATGACTGACCTGGAGTTTATTGTTTTAACGTAAACTCTGGGTGCCCTTATTTTGACACGGGCAGCTAGTAGTTTTGGTTTTGCAGATTTATATTCACAGGATCCTGGTTGACAGCTGGAACGATATCCGGAAAGCTTTGTATCCGTATATCTCCTTCTAGTTGTGTATTGTATTATTTTCCGCTTCTATGTATTTAAATGTAATTTAAATCTCAGGTATTTCTGTGTAATATTCATTTTTACTCTGTATATTCTTGTAATCTGATGCATTGTTGTGATATACAATGAAATGTCCTTCTGTATGCGTTCTGTTTTGTCCTGTTCTCAAACGATAGGGCGTTTCGAACGGCCTAGATCGGTTTAGCGACTGGTTCGGACCGAGCGAAATTTCATGCCGTCACAGTTGGTATCAGAGCTTTGGTTTACAGAGCTCAGAGAACAAGGCACATTAGAACCATACGAAAGAATTCATCAGATATTGGATTAGCAATATCCAATTAGAATGACTCGTTAGAGATGGGATCAGTAGTATCCTAGAACGAGTGTGAAGAGTATATTTTTCAAGTGAAAACAAATTTTGTTTTGAAAATTTAAAACAATTATTCGTATTTGATTATCTATATATATTGAGTTGGACAGTCCAGTATATAAAGATTTTGCGTATACGTCTGATCCACGTGTGTTTGAAATTTTAATATGCTGGATAGATATAGAATCACACTCTAGTCGCCCGGAGATGATGTTGATAATGACCATGGCATCATCAATATTTATGTTCGTGCTCCGAAGGTGTGATTTCTATATATTTCCTATTGACTGGTGTGAGAACCAAAATTTGATAGGGCTTATTGTTGTGATTTGGCATCAAAAATCTGATTTTTGTATATGTATCAAAATTATGAATTTGAAACTCTAATTCACTAATTGATTGATGTTTGTGTTGTTTGTTTAATTGTTTGATAATTTTGAACCATTATGCCTAATTGCATCAAATATTGAATTATATTGGAATTTGGTTGCGTTTGCTTGCATATACATATATATCATTGAACAGGTCATAGCAAGGAGGCTAGAGCCGAAGAATAAAATTTGTTTGCCCGACAAATAGGTACATGTTTACTACATAATTTACTGTTTTGTTTGGGTGATGATGATTTTATGAGCCTATTGGCTAGCCGCTTGGCTTTTTCTTTTTCTTTTTGAGATCCGAAGGACCGGGGAAGCTATTTGAAATTCCCCGATGCTCCCGGTGCAGGGGAGGTTATGGCGAAATTTTTCAAAAATTTAGGGTGTTAGCCAAATTTTTGAAAATTTGAAAATTCTCAGAAACTGAAAAGTTGGAGAATGGAAGCCAGATCGAACGTAGCGTTGATTAATCAAACCACTTTCGACTTTGTTCCTTTTCGGGGACGAAAAGTTTTAAGTGGGGGAGATTGTAACAACCCGTAAAATCTGGGCCAGTTTAAAATTTTTATTTTGGCAATTTTAGCGAATTTTGATTATTTAAAATAGATTATTTTAAATAATATCGACGAGAAATTTATTTTGAATACAATTCAACGTATATATATTATACGCGTCGTCGCTAGAATATAAATATTTATATATAATTATAAATAGAATTGAAAATGGCGCGGTAGTTCGATAATTCGATTTCAAACTTCAATTGAATGTACCGGGTGCAAAACAATCCGGATTTTAATGAAACCAAAAATAATGGAATCTAATAGTGAATATCTTTCCAACGAATCCGGGAAATCGAGATTTCATAGCGGGAATCAAAAGATATGTCCAGTTGAAAATTCTGAATAGTCGCTATGGAATTCAGGCCCTTAAAAATGGACATTTTGCAAACGACCTCGGATTTCGACGAAACCAGTTTTGTTGGGTCCGGGATGTGAAGTTATTGCTAGGTTTCAAATTTCATAATTTTTCGAATCAATATGCGAGCGTGGCAAAGGAAAATGCGTTTGACCATTTTCAGTTGATTTTAATCGACTGGAAATTGGCCATTTTTCAAACGGTCTCAGAATTCGACGAAACTAGTTTTGTTAGGACCGTATCGTCAATACGAAGCTAGAAAATATTTTTCTGGAATTTTTAGAGTTCGTATGCGACCCCGGTAATTTGAAATGTACGTTTAAAATTCAATATAGTGATTTAAATGTAAATTTAACGGAAACTGATTCAAACGATCGAATTGCCCTACGTGGCATATCCCATTGTGTTCAGAATGGGGGTGAAACGCTATGGACGATAGTCGGTGGGTTCGAATTGGGATTCAAAATAAAAGTCAACTTAAAAGAGAATAATAAAATAATAATTAAACCTAGTCAACCCTCATTCTCTCTCTACCCCTTTTTCTCCCTTTCAGGCCCCCCCCCGTCGTTATTCTATAAGAAAAAAAAAAATGGAAACCTAATCTAAATCGCGCAGCCCCCCTCGACGGAGCGTCCTCCTCCGTTGCCACCAGGTGGCGCCGCCCACTACTAGACCTGTAACAACCCGAAAATCTGGGCCAGTTTAAAATTTTTATTTTGGCGATTTTATCGAATTTTGATTATTTAAAATGAATTATTTTAAATAATATCGACGAGAAATTTATTTTGAATATAAATAGAACGTATATATATTACGCGTCGTCGTTAGAAAATAAATAATTATATATAATTATAAATAGAATTGAAAATGGCGCGGTAGTTCGATAATTCGATTTCAAACTTCAATTGAATGTACCGGGTGCAAAACAATCCGGATTTTAGTGAAACCAAAAATAATGGAATCTAATAGTGAATATCTTTCCAACGAATCCGAATGATCAAAATTTCTTAGCGGGAATCAAAAGATATGTCCAGTTGAAAATTCTGAATAGTCGCTATGGAATTCAGGCCCTTAAAAATGGACATTTTGCAAACGACCTCGGATTTCGACGAAACCAGTTTTGTTGGGTCCGTGATGTTAAGTTATTGCTAGGTTTCAAATTTCATAATTTTTCGAATCAATATGTGAGCGTGGCAAAGGAAAACGCGTTTGACCAGTTTCAGTTGATTTTAATCGACTGGAAATTGGCCATTTTTCCAACGGTCTCAGAATTCGACGAAACTAGTTTTGTTAGGACCGTATCGTCAATACGAAGCTAGAAAATATTTTTCTGGAATTTTTCTAGTTAGTATGTGACCCCGGTAATTTGAAATGTACGTTTAAAATTCAATACAGTGATTTAAAATATAAAATTCAACGGAAACTGATTCAGACGATCGAATCAACTTGTGACACATATCCCATTGTGTTCGGAATAGGGGTAATTAGCTAGGGATGATAGTCGGTGAGTTTCGTTTGGAGTTTAAAATAAAAAGTTGCTTTTTTGAAAATAAATGAAATTAAATATTATAATTTATATATAGCCCCCCCTTATTTCTTTCCCTCTTCTCTCTCTTACTTTCCCCATCTGTAAAAAAAAAAGAAAAAAAAAAGAAGGGATCGATCTCTCAAATCGATGGCAGATCGCCATCGCTCCTCCACCGAAGACCACCGCGCCTCCACCGGAGAAGCCCCACCCCGTCGCCGCCTCCTCCCCATCGAACCCCCCCTTCCTCTGCTTCTCTCTCCTCCAACTGTTCGAAACCCCACCGCACCCCTCGCTCGCGAAGTTGAAGTCGCCCCTCTCGAAACCCGAAGCAGCGACGCCACCACCAGCGCCTGAGCACCCGCGACCCTCCCCCCTTCATCGATCCGTGAACCCGAAGCGCACCCCCCCTCTCTTCAGGCGACAGCAAAGGTCCGCGTTTTTATTTTATTTTATTTTTACTTTTAATTCTGTAAAATACTGTTTTTTTTTCTCTGGGATTAAATACTAATTTGATTAAAAGTAAAAACAGATTTTTTTTTTATATAAAAGTAAAAAACTGAATTTTGAAAAAGAAAAAAACTGATTTGAACATGATTTTAAAACTGATTTATAAATAAAATTGAAACTGATTTAAACCTGTTTTTTTTTTAGAATTTAAAACTGATTTTGTCTTTGAGAAAAATGAAAACTGATTTTTGTTTTTAATAAAAAGAAAACTGATTTTAAAATGAATTATAAACGAAAAGGAGATCAGAAATTTAAGTCGAAATAAAAATCATATTTTTATATATTGAACTTCATAGGAAAAATATGATTTTTATATATTGAACTTCATAGGAAAAATATGATTTTTATATATTGAACTTCATAGGAAAAATATGATTTTTATATATTGAACTTCATAGGAAAAATATGATTTTTATATATTGAACTTCATAGGAAAAATATGATTTTTATATATTGAACTTCATAGGAAAAATATGATTTTTATATATTGAACTTCATAGGAAAAATATGATTTTTATATATTGAACTTCATAGGAAAAATATGATTTTTATATATTGAACTTCATAGGAAAAATATGATTTTTATATATTGAACTTCATAGGAAAAATATGATTTTTATATATTGAACTTCATAGGAAAAATTCGATTTTTTATATATTGAACTTTGAAATAAAAATTCGATTTTTATATATTGAATAGCGAAGTAAAAATGTGATTTTTACGTATGTAGTGAAAGCAGCAACGAAGGTGACAAAAAGGCGAAACGACGAAGACTTCTGCAAAGGAGTGCCGTGGAGCTAGGATAGCTAATCTGTGAGAACTTCTCACCTTTCAATTTAATTTTTCTAGTTATATATATATATACTAGGATGCAGACGGTGTTTAGTAGCACCCGACACAATCGTCCACAGACCATGGACTTGTTTGTTTGGCTGTTTGGTGATTGATTGCGATATTGGTTTGAATGTGGTTTGTGGTGTGAAAAATCGAATCGATAAATTGGTTAGGATTAGACGTGCGCCGTTATAAGGCGAAGGAGTAAGGCTAGGTTAGACTCTTACTCCAAATTTTGTGGTTTACATAACGAATTGATTTGATTGATGTGTGAATGGCGTGGGCCTTCACTAGACCGGGGATAAGGCTAGGCCTTGTCCCGTTTCTAGTATCGTGCCGTTATGCCGCCGAAATTTTCTAAAATGTGTTAGAAAATAAAAATATCATTTTATTGTGTAAATGAATTGAATAGAAATTCATAGGTTGAAATAAAATGTTTTGTCGTTAAAAATATAATTTTTAACGTGAATGTGAATAAATGAATAGTTATAAACAAATCGGCCGATTTGTTTGTATATACACTGATTTGACTGATATTGATTGGGTCGATAAATTTTACACATCGCCCGATTGCACAAATAAAATCTGTGTTTGATTGTTTGAAACCCCACACGGGTGTTGGGATGAAATTTGAAGTTCACTCATCCTGATTGATTAAATATGTCGATCGATTGATTGACAGGCTGTTATAAGCGTTGAATATCTATATTTGATGCTTATACAGTGTAGTGCACTTTGGTTGATGGTTGATTATTTTCAATGCTATTATATACATGTGTTGTATGCAAATCCATATAATTAATTTTATATGGTAATTGATTGGGCCTCATTCCAATTTGAAAAATAAAGAATATTATAAAATAAAAGTTCATGTGTTGACAGTACTCACCCATTGAGATTGGTCATGTGTTGAACGAAATATTTTGATAATAACAACTATTTTGAAAATAGAAATTTATGAAGCCGTGTTGATTAGATTGACGCCATTTTGACGTGAACGATATTTATATCGATTTTAAACAATTTCGAAATGAATTGAATTGAAAACGATTTCGAAATGAATTGAATTGAAAACGATTTCGAAATGAATTGAATTGAAAACGATTTCGAAATGAATTGAATTGAAAACGAATTCAAAATGAATTGAAAACGATTTCGAAATGAATTGAATTGAAAAAGAATTCAAAATGAATTGAAAACGATTTCGAAATGAAATGGATTGAAAACGATTTCGAAATGAATTGAATTGAAAACGATTTCGAAGTAAATTGAAAACGAATTCAAATTGAATTGAAAACGAATTGAAATGAATTCAAAATGAATTAAAATTTGAATTGAATAGAAACGAATTTTAAAACGAATTTATAAGGAAGGATTCGATTTTGATTTGAATTGAAATGGAAGTTGAAATTGCTTTTGAAACGAATTTAAAACTATTTATAAAATTCGTTTTAAATGGAATCGACGAAAAATATATTATATATATTATATATATAATATAATGGCCTGAATAGAACGCGCCGCGCCGCGGCAGTTCGTAAATTTCGACCATTTATTTCAAACGGACATTACGGGAGATCCGACCGTCGGATTCTCCTAAAACCAGAACCGTTGGGTTCGTATCGAAAAGAGCTTTCTAATGAATGTTGGAAATTTGAAATCTAACGGTTGGATTTGGAGATACGTCCAAATCAAATTCGAAAAAGGTCGCTGTAAGTGCAGTTCGAGGGCCATTGGTGGAAATCGACTGTACGGGCCTTGATAAAATTATTAAAAATAGTAATAATTTGTGTCAAATCATAAGAAATGATTTAGAAAGAATTGGGATGAAAAACTCCCTATTTGAAAAGATAAAAATAGATTTTTATCGAAATGAACTGGTTTTGAACTAGAATTATAATTCTATTTATTTTTAAATAAATAAATTGAATTTGAAAAGGGTTTTGAAAATAACCAAAATTTCCAATGATTGCATTGGAGTGGATTTGAATCGAAATTGTCTTCGGAATATTTCGATGTTGGAATTCGTGATTATACAGGTGTTGTTATGGAAATTTGAAAGATATATATTTATATCGTTATTTCCAATACGACATTTGTTAGTCGTAGAATTTGATATTGAATATAAGCCGATATATTTTCTATTCAGAGCCTTGTATTGAATATCAAATGTGATTTGGGTTTGTCGTGAATGGTGTCTTCACTAACACTGTTCTTGAACCCATTTGAGAAAAGATTAAATCTTTTTATTTAGATTTAATGAAGTGTACCAATTAAATAATATTTAATTGGAATTGAATTGATATTGATTTTTGGGTTTATCGTGGACAGTGTTATAAATAACACTTGTTCTTTAACTCGATAATTAATGAATGTGATTTGGGTTTGTCGTGAATGGTGTCTTCACTAACACTGTTCTTGAACCCAGTTGAGGAAAGATTAAATCTTTTTATTTAGATTTAATGAAGTGTACCAATTAAATAATATTTAATTGGAATTGAATGGATATTGATTTTTGGGTTTATCGTGAACAGTGTTTTAAATAACACTTGTTCTTTAACCCGATAATTAATGGGATGTGACTTTGGGTTTATCGTGAACCGTGTTTTAAATGACACTGATTCTTTAACCCAGTCACAGATTAAAACTAAGTGGAGTTTTAATGAATCTTTAATTAGATTTGAACGTGAAATTTAGAAACTAACTGTCGGTTAGCTAAGTAGAATGGTTTTCTGGATATTGATCTGATGTTGGTTTCGGCCTTCGGGGTTAATATTTGGGGAATTATTCTCTTGATTAATTTACGGTTAATGACTAATGAGTTGGAATGAGGCGTATGTTGTGTTTGTGTAACACTTTTATAATATATACGCGAGTTATTCGGAAAGACCGGGTTTATCCCATTCTGAATAACTGATACGACGATAAGTCGAAGATGAAGACGATGGTCGAAGACCGGAGGTCTTCACGTCGTTTGGGTGATAACTGATGATCTTGATTGGGCTGTACACCCAAGAAGATGGAAACAGTTAGTGATCGTCCAGACGCACTTGGAGATCGATGGATATGCGGGTTACTAGGTGCCTCCGGTTTCGTTCAGACCCAGAACGGACTTGTAAATGGACTGTGTGTCTGACATCGGATTTCATTCTGTGTGACTGATATCGGTTGCATAGGATGGTTTGCCTGTGTGGCATGCTAAGATGCAAATGATCAAGGCTTCTGTTGAAAAGCAAAGTCTTGTGGTGATGATCAAAGCACGGCCTTTGTGGCGTAGCTTTGTGTAACGTTTACCTCGCGTGTTTCACACCAGGTATGAACCAAAAACGGGAGACGGACCTCAGGGAGGACTTGCGTTTCTTTCTAGCTAGAAGTGGCGTCAGTGGTTTTACACGCCCTGACGAGTTTGACTTATGTGGTTGTTGCTGTTGCGAGGCGCCTCGGTTATATCGGTTTCGGCCGATGCATTCTGGTCGGCTGACGGACCAGACTTACACCCCATAGGGTGGGGAAACGTAGTGTTCAGGAATTTTAATCCACATCGGTGGACCGGCCCTGACGATCCAAAGGCTTGACAGAGTACTTGCCTGAGGGGCGGGCTAGAGCGTCTCGAATCGGTAGAGGATCTTGCCCCTAGCCTCGGTTCATAGTTGGAAACCCAATTTCCAAATACGTGACTTTGCGATTTTGATTGTATAACCTATATATGGCGACATAGTGGTATGGGGCATTCATGCCGCCTATGATTGATACTTATGATTTGAAGTTGTTTTATACACTATGCACTTATTATGGTATCAAATGATTTGTTTCAAACGTATCAAGCATTCTTTGGCTGTTATAAGGGAAAGCCCTATCCTCGGCTGCGTTGCATTGTGTGATGGGACCTGGGTCTTATAACGGCTTCATTTTTCTTTATTTAGCATTGCGCTGTTTGTTTTATACACTGGTATTCTTGGGAGGAAACCCGTTCCGTGTTATACGGCGTGGTCCCTTGATTTACCTAATGATTTAAAATAAAGATTAATAACTGTTTTAGTTCTCACACCAGTCACATGACTGACCTGGAGTTTATTGTTTTAACCTAAACTCTGGGTGCCCCTATTTTGACACGGGCAGCTAGTAGTTTTGGTTTTGCAGATTTATATTCACAGGATCCTGGTTTACAGCTGGAACGATATCCGGAAAGCTTTGTATCCGTATATCCCTTCTAGTTGTGTATTGTATTATTTTCCGCTGCTATGTATTTAAATGTAATTTAAATCTCTGATATTTCTGTGTAATATTCATTTGTACTCTGTATATTCTTGTAATCTGATGCATTGTTGTAATATACAATGAAATGTTCTTCTGTATGCGTTCTGTTGTGGTTTGTTCTCGAACTATCCGACGCTTTCCTTTACGGGGAAGTTGCGGGTCTTCACAAGACCCCCTTCGACGAAGCCGACCCCCCCCCCTCCGACCTGCAAACTCCGACGAAGCCGACCCCCCCTCCGACCTGCAAACTCCGACGAAGCCGACGCCCCCCCATCTTCTCATACAGTAAGTATTTTTATTTTACTTTTATTTTTATTTTAGAGTTTAAAACTAATTTCGATTTTTAGGAATTAAAAACTGATTTTGTAAAACTGATTTTATGTTAATTTTTAAAACTGATTTTTTGTTAATTTGTAAAACTGATTTTATGTTAATTTTTAAAACTGATTTTTTGTTAATTTTTGTAAAACTGATTTTATGTTAATTTTTAAAACTGATTTTATGTTAATTTGTAAAACTGATTTTTTGTTAATTTTTGTAAAACTGATTTTATGTTAATTTTTAAAACTGATTTTAAAAAGGTATTTAAAACTGATTTTAAAAAGGTATTTAAAACTGATTTTAAAAAGGTATTTAAAACTGATTTTAAAAAGGTATTTAAAACTGAATAGAAAAAGGTTAAAACTTTAAATAGAAAATATAAATTTGAAATGATTTTTAAATATAAAAATTAGCATTGTTGAAAATATATCTATATCACAAAGTTTTGAATATGTATATATCACAAGGTTTTGAAAATATATGGGAATGTTTTAAAAATATATATCATGTGATTTTTATATATTGAACATCGAAGTAAAAATATGATTTTTATATATTGAACTTCGAAGTAAAAATAGGATTTTTATATATTGAAGAGCGAAGTAAAATTCGATTTTTACATATGTAGTGAAAGCGGACAACGAAGATGACGAAGATGCGATAGCGATGAAGTTGTCTATCAAAGAAGTGCCGTGGAGCTAGGATAGCTATATGTGAGAATTTCTCACCTTTCAATTTCTTTTTCTAGTTATATATATATACTAGGATGCAGACGGTGCTTAGTAGCACCCGACACAATCGTCCACAAACCATGGACTTGTTTGTTTGGTTGTGTAGTTGATTAGATGATTTGATTTGAATTGAATTGTTGGGTGAAATAAATTGATTTGATTGATGTGTGAATGGCGTGGGCCTTCACTAGACCGGGGATAAGGCTAGGCCTTGTCCCGTTTCTAGTATCGTGCCGTTATGCCGCCGAAATTTTCTAAAATATGTTAGAAAATAAAAATATCATTTTATTGTGTAAATGAATAATAGAAATTCATATGTTGGAATAAAATGTTTTATCGTTAAAAATATAATTTTTAACGTGAATATGAAAATAGTGAAGTGAACAAAATAAATATTCATTTACAAACCAGATAGTTTGTTTATGTACACCTATTTGAATGACATTGATTGGGACGATAAATTTCACACATCGCCCAACTGCACAAATAAAATCTGTGTTTGATTGTTTGAAACCCCACACGGGTGTTGGGATGAAATTTGAAGTTCACTCATCCTGATTGATTAAATATGTCGATCGATTGATTGACAGGCTGTTATAAGCGTTAGATATCTATATTTGATGCTTATACAGTGTAGTGCACTTTGGTTGATGGTTGATTATTTATCGTTGCTATTATATACATGTGTTGTATGAAAATCCATATAATTAATTTTATATGGTAATTGATTGGGCCTCATTCCAGTTTTGAAAAAGAAATATTTGAAAAAGAAATATTTGAAATAGAATATTTGAAAATAAAGGAATATATGAAGCCGTGTTGATTAGATTGACGCCATTTTGACGTGAACGATATTTATATCGATTTTAAAACGATTTCGAAATGAATTGAATTGAAAACGATTTCGAAATGAATTGAATTGAAAACGATTTCGAAATGAATTGAATTGAAAACGATTTCGAAATGAATTGAATTGAAAACGATTTCGAAATGAATTGAAAACGATTTCGAAATGAATTGAATTGAAAACGATTTCGAAATGAATTGAATTGAAAACGATTTCGAAATGAATTGAATTGAAAACGATTTCAAAATGAATTGAATTGAAAACGATTTCGAAATGAATTGAATTGAAAACGATTCCGAAATGAATTGAATTGAAAACGATTTCGAAATGAATTGAAAACGAATTCAAATTGAATTGAAAGCAAATTGAAATGAATTCAAATTGAATTGAAATTTGAATTGAATAGAAATGAATTTTAAAACGAATTTATAAGGAAGAATTCAATTTTGATTTGAATTGAAATGGAAGTTGAGATTGCTTTTGAAACGAATATGAAAACTATTTATATAATTCGTTTTAAATAGAAATCGACGAAATATATTATATATATATATTATATATATAATATAATGGCCTGAATAGAACGCGCCGCGCCGCGGCAGTTCGTGAATTTCGACCATTTATTTCAAACGGACATTACGGGAGATCCGACCGTCGGATTCTCCTAAAACCGGAACCTTTGGGTTCGTATCGAAAAGAGCTTTCTAACGAATATTAGAGATTTGAAATCTAACGGTTGGATTTGGAATTATGTCCAAATCAAATTTGAAAAAGGTCGCTGTAAGTGCAGTTCGATGGCCATTGATGGAAATCGACTGTACGGGCCTTGATAAAATTATTAAAAATAGTAATAATTTGTGTAAAATCATAAGAAATGATTTGTGAAGATTTGGGATGAAAAACTCCATATTTGAAAAGATAAAAATAGATTTTTATCGAAATGAACTAGTTTTGAACTAGAAATATAATTCTATTTATTTTTAAATAAATAAATTGAATTTAAAAAGGGTTTTGAAAATAACCAAAATATCCAATGATTGCATTGAGTGGATTTGAGTCGAAATTGTCTTCGGAATATTTCGATGTTGGAATTCGTGATTATATAGGTGTTGTTATGGAAATTTGAAAGATATATATTGATATCGTTATTTCCAATACGACATTTGTAAATCGTAGAATTTGATATTGAATATAGGCCGATATATTTTCTATTCAGAGCCTTGTATTGAATATCGAATGTGATTTGGGTTTGTCGTGAATGGTGTCTTCACTAACACTGTTCTTGAACCCAGTTGAGAAAAGATTAAATCTTTTTATTTAGATTTAATGAAGTGTACCAATTAAATAATATTTAATTGGAATTGAATTGATATTGATTTTTGGGTTTATCGTGAACAGTGTTTTAAATAACACTTGTTCTTTAACCCGAAAATTAATGGAATGTGATTTTGGGTTTATCGTGAACCGTGTTTTAAATGACACTGATTCTTTAACCCAGTCGAAGATTAAAACTAAGTGGAGTTTTAATGAATCTTTAATTAGATTGAAATGATCGAAAATGGAGTATCACCAGTTTTGCTCTAGGCGACAGTTAAATCTTTAATTAGATTTGAACGTGAAATGGTAATTGAATTTACCGATAACACTGTGGTGTTAGAGATGAAGTATTACCAGTTTTACTTCATGGGATAAATAGGTTGGGATTGGGAAATTAAAACAAATGATTACTTCGGTAAGTTTCGTTAATCCCGACTAGTTGAATCGAAATTCAAAGGTAGATCAAAGAATAAATTCAAGGAATTTATCTTTGATAAAATTTATGGGAACCTTTCCCTATGAACGTGAAATTTAGAAACTAACTGTCGGTTAGCCAAGCAGAATGGTTTTCTGGATATTGATCTGATGTTGGTTTCGGCCTTCGGGGTTAATATTTGGGGAATTATTCTCTTGATTAATTTACGGTTAGTGACCGATGAATTGGAATGAGGCGTATGTTGGGTTTGTGTAACACTTATTTAAAATATACGCGAGTTATTCGGAAAGACCGGGTTTATCCCATTCTGAATAACTGATACGACGATAAGTCGAAGATGAAGACGATGGTCGAAGACCGGAGGTCTTCACGTCGTTTGGGTGATTACTGATGATCTTGATTGGGCTGTACACCCAAGAAGATAGAAACAGTTGGTGATCGTTCAGACGTACTTGGAGATCGAAGGATATGCGGGGTACTAGGTGCCTCCGGTTTCGTTCAGACCCAGAACGGACTTGTAAATGGACTGTGTGTCTGACATTGGATTTTAGTCCGTGTGATTGATCTCTATTAAATATATATCTGTTTGGCGGCGGAGAATTTATTCTCTTGCTTAACGCCCTTCTCTGAGACGTACGAGCTCAGGAGTTATATATTGATGGATATCAATCGCATGGAGTGAATTGTCTGTGTGGCATGCTAAGAGGCAAATGATCAAGGCTTCTGTTGAAAAGCAAAGTCTTGTGGCTGATGATCGAAGCACGGCCTTTGTGGCGTAGCTTTGTGTAACGTTGATTCGCGAGTATCACACCCGGTATGAATCAAAAACGGGAGACAGACATCAGGGAGGACCTACGTTTCTTTCTAGTTATGAGTGGCGTCAGTGCTTGAACTGGCTGACGAGTTTGACTCATGTGGATGTTACTTATTATTACTTGCTGAAAAGCGAGGCGCCTCGTGATATCGGTTTCGGCCGATGCTTCTGGTCGGCTGACGGGCCAGGCTTACGCCCCAAAGGGCGGGGAAACGTAGTGTTCAGGCATAATAATCCACATCGGTGGACCGGCCCTGACGATCCATGGGGCAGTTGCGGCTGTTCCTGAGACACGGACTAGAGCGTCTCGAATCAGTAGAGGATCTTGCCCCTAGCCTCGGTTCATACCATAAATGATAACCCAACTTCCAATACGACATTTGCGGTTTTGATTGTAAACTTATATATGGCGACATAGTGTTATGGGCCATTCATGCCGCCTATGATTGATACTTATGATTTGAAGTGTTTTATACACTATGCACTTATAATAGTATCAAATGATTTGTTTTAAACGTATCAAGCATTCTTTGGCTGTTATAAGGGAAAACCCTATCCCCCGGCTTGCGTTGCATTGTGTGATAGGACCTGGGTCTTATAACAGCTTCATTTTTCTTTATTTAGCATTGCGCTGTTTGTTTTATGCACTGGTATTCTTGGGAGGAAACCCGTTCCGTGTTATACGGCGTGGTCCCTTGATTTACCTAATGATTTAAAATAAAGATTAATAACTGTTTTAGTTCTCACACCAGTCACATGATTGACCTGGAGTTTATTGTTTTAACCTAAACTCTGGGTGCCCTTATTTTGACACGGGCAGCTAGTAGTTTTGGTTTTGCAGATTTATATTCACAGGATCCTGGTTGACAGCTGGAACGATATCCGGAAAGCTTTGTATCCGTATATCTCCTTCTAGTTGTGTATTGTATTATTTTCCGCTGCTATGTATTTAAATGTAATTTAAATCTCAGGTATTTCTGTGTAATATTCATTTTTACTCTGTATATTCTTATAATCTGATGCATTGTTGTGATATACAATGAAATGTCCTTCTGTATGCGTTCTGTTTTGTCCTGTTCTCAAACGATAGGGCGTTTCGAACGGCCTGGATCGGTTTAGCGACTGGTTCGGACCGAGCGAAATTTCATGCCGTCACAGTTGGTATCAGAGCTTTGGTTTACAGAGCTCAGAGAACAAGGCACATTAGAACCATACGAAAGAATTCATCAGATATTGGATTAGCAATATCCAATTAGAATGACTCGTTAGAGATGGGATCAGTAGTATCCTAGAACGAGTGTGAAGAGTATATTTTTCAAGTGAAAACAAATTTTGTTTTGAAAATTTAAAACAATTATTCGTATTTGATTATCTATATATATTGAGTTGGACAGTCCAGTATATAAAGATTTTGCGTATACGTCTGATCCACGTGTGTTTGAAATTTTAATATGCTGGATAGATATAGAATCACACTCTAGTCGCCCGGAGATGATGTTGATAATGACCATGGCATCATCAATATTTATGTTCGTGCTCCGAAGGTGTGATTTCTATATATTTCCTATTGACTGGTGTGAGAACAAAAATTTGATAGGGCTTATTGTTGTGATTTGGCATCAAAAATCTGATTTTTGTATATGTATCAAAATTATGAATTTGAAACTCTAATTCACTAATTGATTGATGTTTGTGTTGTTTGTTTAATTGTTTGATAATTTTGAACCATTATGCCTAATTGCATCAAATATTGAATTATATTGGAATTTGGTTGCGTTTGCTTGCATATACATATATATCATTGAACAGGTCATAGCAAGGAGGCTAGAGCCGAAGAATAAAATTTGTTTGCCCGACAAATAGGTACATGTTTACTACATAATTTACTGTTTTGTTTGGGTGATGATGATTTTATGAGCCTATTGGCTAGCCGCTTGGCTTTTTCTTTTTCTTTTTGAGATCCGAAGGACCGGGGAAGCTATTTGAAATTCCCCGATGCTCCCGGTGCAGGGGAGGTTATGGCGAAATTTTTCAAAAATTTAGGGTGTTAGCCAAATTTTTGAAAATTTGAAAATTCTCAGAAACTGAAAAGTTGGAGAATGGAAGCTAGATCGAACGTAGCGTTGATTAATCAAACCACTTTCGACTTTGTTCCTTTTCGGGGACGAAAAGTTTTAAGTGGGGGAGATTGTAACAACCCGTAAAATCTGGGCCAGTTTAAAATTTTTATTTTGGCAATTTTAGCGAATTTTGATTATTTAAAATAGATTATTTTAAATAATATCGACGAGAAATTTATTTTGAATAGAATTCAACGTATATATATTATACGCGTCGTCGCTAGAATATAAATATTTATATATAATTATAAATAGAATTGAAAATGGCGCGGTAGTTCGATAATTCGATTTCAAACTTCAATTGAATGTACCGGGTGCAAAACAATCCGGATTTTAATGAAACCAAAAATAATGGAATCTAATAGTGAATATCTTTCCAACGAATCCGGGAAATCGAGATTTCATAGCGGGAATCAAAAGATATGTCCAGTTGAAAATTCTGAATAGTCGCTATGGAATTCAGGCCCTTAAAAATGGACATTTTGCAAACGACCTCGGATTTCGACGAAACCAGTTTTGTTGGGTCCGGGATGTGAAGTTATTGCTAGGTTTCAAATTTCATAATTTTTCGAATCAATATGCGAGCGTGGCAAAGGAAAATGCGTTTGACCATTTTCAGTTGATTTTAATCGACTGGAAATTGGCCATTTTTCAAACGGTCTCAGAATTCGACGAAACTAGTTTTGTTAGGACCGTATCGTCAATACGAAGCTAGAAAATATTTTTTTGGAATTTTTAGAGTTCGTATGCGACCCTGGTAATTTGAAATGTACGTTTAAAATTCAATATAGTGATTTAAATGTAAATTTAACGGAAACTGATTCAAACGATCGAATTGCCCTACGTGGCATATCCCATTGTGTTCAGAATGGGGGTGAAACGCTATGGACGACAGTCGGTGGGTTCGAATTGGGATTCAAAATAAAAGTCAACTTAAAAGAGAATAATAAAATAATAATTAAACCTAGTCAACCCTCATTCTCTCTCTACCCCTTTTTCTCCCTTTCAGCCCCCCCCCCCCCCCGTCGTTATTCTATAAGGAAAAAAAAAAATGGAAACCTAATCTAAATCGCGCAGCCCCCCCCTCGACGGAGCGTCCTCCTCCGTTGCCACCAGGTGGCGCCGCCCACTACTAGACCCCCTTCGACGAAGCCGACCCCCCCTCCGACCTGCAAACTCCGACGAAGCCGACCCCCCCCCCCTCCGACCTGCAAACTCCGACGAAGCCGACGCCCCCCCCCATCTTCTCATACAGTAAGTATTTTTATTTTACTTTTATTTTTATTTTTATTTTAGAGTTTAAAACTAATTTCGATTTTTAGGAATTAAAAACTGATTTTGTAAAACTGATTTTATGTTAATTTTTAAAACTGGTTTTTTGTTAATTTGTAAAACTGATTTTATGTTAATTTTTAAAACTGATTTTTTGTTAATTTTTGTAAAACTGATTTTATGTTAATTTTTAAAACTGATTTTATGTTAATTTGTAAAACTGATTTTTTGTTAATTTTTGTAAAACTGATTTTAAAAAGGTATTTAAAACTGATTTTAAAAAGGTATTTAAAACTGATTTTAAAAAGGTATTTAAAACTGAATAGAAAAAGGTTAAAACTTTAAATAGAAAATATAAATTTGAAATGATTTTTAAATATAAAAATTAGCATTGTTGAAAATATATCTATATCACAAAGTTTTGAATATGTATATATCACAAGGTTTTGAAAATATATGGGAATGTTTTAAAAATATATATCATGTGATTTTTATATATTGAACATCGAAGTAAAAATATGATTTTTATATATTGAACTTCGAAGTAAAAATAGGATTTTTATATATTGAAGAGCGAAGTAAAATTCGATTTTTACATATGTAGTGAAAGCGGACAACGAAGATGACGAAGATGCGATAGCGATGAAGTTGTCTATCAAAGAAGTGCCGTGGAGCTAGGATAGCTATATGTGAGAATTTCTCACCTTTCAATTTCTTTTTCTAGTTATATATATATACTAGGATGCAGACGGTGCTTAGTAGCACCCGACACAATCGTCCACAAACCATGGACTCGTTTATTTGGTTGTGTAGTTGATTAGATGCTTTGATTTGAATTGAATTGTTGGGTGAAATAAATTGATTTGATTGATGTGTGAATGGCGTGGGCCTTCACTAGACCGGGGATAAGGCTAGGCCTTGTCCCGTTTCTAGTATCGTGCCGTTATGCCGCCGAAATTTTCTAAAATATGTTAGAAAATAAAAATATCATTTTATTGTGTAAATGAATAATAGAAATTCATATGTTGGAATAAAATGTTTTATCGTTAAAAATATAATTTTTAACGTGAATATGAAAATAGTGAAGTGAACAAAATAAATATTCATTTACAAACCAGATAGTTTGTTTATGTACACCTATTTGAATGACATTGATTGGGACGATAAATTTCACACATCGCCCAACTGCACAAATAAAATCTGTGTTTGATTGTTTGAAACCCCACACGGGTGTTGGGATGAAATTTGAAGTTCACTCATCCTGATTGATTAAATATGTCGATCGATTGATTGACAGGCTGTTATAAGCGTTAGATATCTATATTTGATGCTTATACAGTGTAGTGCACTTTGGTTGATGGTTGATTATTTATCGTTGCTATTATATACATGTGTTGTATGAAAATCCATATAATTAATTTTATATGGTAATTGATTGGGCCTCATTCCAGTTTTGAAAAAGAAATATTTGAAAAAGAAATATTTGAAATATAATATTTGAAAATAAAGGAATATATGAAGCCGTGTTGATTAGATTGACGCCATTTTGACGTGAACGATATTTATATCGATTTTAAAACGATTTCGAAATGAATTGAATTGAAAACGATTTCGAAATGAATTGAATTGAAAACGATTTCGAAATGAATTGAATTGAAAACGATTTCGAAATGAATTGAATTGAAAACGATTTCGAAATGAATTGAATTGAAAACGATTTCGAAATGAATTGAATTGAAAACGATTTCGAAATGAATTGAATTGAAAACGATTTCGAAATGAATTGAATTGAAAACGATTTCGAAATGAATTGAATTGAAAACGATTTCAAAATGAATTGAATTGAAAACGATTTCGAAATGAATTGAATTGAAAACGATTCCGAAATGAATTGAATTGAAAACGATTTCGAAATGAATTGAAAACGAATTCAAATTGAATTGAAAGCGAATTGAAATGAATTCAAATTGAATTGAAATTTGAATTGAATAGAAATGAATTTTAAAACGAATTTATAAGGAAGAATTCAATTTTGATTTGAATTGAAATGGAAGTTGAGATTGCTTTTGAAACGAATATGAAAACTATTTATATAATTCGTTTTAAATAGAAATCGACGAAATATATTATATATATATTATATATATAATATAATGGCCTGAATAGAACGCGCCGCGCCGCGGCAGTTCGTGAATTTCGACCATTTATTTCAAACGGACATTACGGGAGATCCGACCGTCGGATTCTCCTAAAACCGGAACCTTTGGGTTCGTATCGAAAAGAGCTTTCTAACGAATATTAGAGATTTGAAATCTAACGGTTGGATTTGGAATTATGTCCAAATCAAATTTGAAAAAGGTCACTGTAAGTGCAGTTCGATGGCCATTGATGGAAATCGACTGTACGGGCCTTGATAAAATTATTAAAAATAGTAATAATTTGTGTAAAATCATAAGAAATGATTTGTGAAGATTTGGGATGAAAAACTCCATATTTGAAAAGATAAAAATAGATTTTTATCGAAATGAACTAGTTTTGAACTAGAAATATAATTCTATTTATTTTTAAATAAATAAATTGAATTTAAAAAGGGTTTTGAAAATAACCAAAATATCCAATGATTGCATTGAGTGGATTTGAGTCGAAATTGTCTTCGGAATATTTCGATGTTGGAATTCGTGATTATATAGGTGTTGTTATGGAAATTTGAAAGATATATATTGATATCGTTATTTCCAATACGACATTTGTAAATCGTAGAATTTGATATTGAATATAGGCCGATATATTTTCTATTCAGAGCCTTGTATTGAATATCGAATGTGATTTGGGTTTGTCGTGAATGGTGTCTTCACTAACACTGTTCTTGAACCCAGTTGAGAAAAGATTAAATCTTTTTATTTAGATTTAATGAAGTGTACCAATTAAATAATATTTAATTGGAATTGAATTGATATTGATTTTTGGGTTTATCGTGAACAGTGTTTTAAATAACACTTGTTCTTTAACCCGAAAATTAATGGAATGTGATTTTGGGTTTATCGTGAACCGTGTTTTAAATGACACTGATTCTTTAACTCGGTCGAAGATTAAAACTAAGTGGAGTTTTAATGAATCTTTAATTAGATTGAAATGATCGAAAATGGAGTATCACCAGTTTTGCTCCAGGCGACAGTTAAATCTTTAATTAGATTTGAACGTGAAATGGTAATTGAATTTACCGATAACACTGTGGTGTTAGAGATGAAGTATTACCAGTTTTACTTCATGGGATAAATAGGTTGGGATTGGGAAATTAAAACAAATGATTACTTCGGTAAGTTTCGTTAATCCCGACTAGTTGAATCGAAATTCAAAGGTAGATTAAAGAATAAATTCAAGGAATTTATCTTTGATAAAATTTATGGAAACCTTTCCCTATGAACGTGAAATTTAGAAACTAACTGTCGGTTAGCCAAGCAGAATGGTTTTCTGGATATTGATCTGATGTTGGTTTCGGCCTTCGGGGTTAATATTTGGGGAATTATTCTCTTGATTAATTTACGGTTAGTGACTGATGAATTGGAATGAGGCGTATGTTGGGTTTGTGTAACACTTATTTAAAATATACGCGAGTTATTCGGAAAGACCGGGTTTATCCCATTCTGAACAACTGATACGACGATAAGTCGAAGATGAAGACGATGGTCGAAGACCGGAGGTCTTCACGTCGTTTGGGTGATTACTGATGATCTTGATTGGGCTGTACACCCAAGAAGATGGAAACAGTTGGTGATCGTCCAGACGTACTTGGAGATCGAAGGATATGCGGGGTACTAGGTGCCTCCGGTTTCGTTCAGACCCAGAACGGACTTGTAAATGGACTGTGTGTCTGACATTGGATTTTAGTCCGTGTGATTGATCTCTATTAAATATATATCTGTTTGGCGGCGGAGAATTTATTCTCTTGCTTAACGCCCTTCTCTGAGACGTACGAGCTCAGGGGTTATATATTGATGGATATCAATCGCATGGAGTGAATTGTCTGTGTGGCATGCTAAGAGGCAAATGATCAAGGCTTCTGTTGAAAAGCAAAGTCTTGTGGCTGATGATCGAAGCACGGCCTTTGTGGCGTAGCTTTGTGTAACGTTGATTCGCGAGTATCACACCCGGTATGAATCAAAAACGGGAGACAGACATCAGGGAGGACCTACGTTTCTTTCTAGTTATGAGTGGCGTCAGTGCTTGAACTGGCTGACGAGTTTGACTCATGTGGATGTTACTTATTATTACTTGCTGAAAAGCGAGGCGCCTCGTGATATCGGTTTCGGCCGATGCTTCTGGTCGGCTGACGGGCCAGGCTTACGCCCCAAAGGGCGGGGAAACGTAGTGTTCAGGCATAATAATCCACATCGGTGGACCGGCCCTGACGATCCATGGGGCAGTTGCGGCTGTTCCTGAGACACGGACTAGAGCGTCTCGAATCGGTAGAGGATCTTGCCCCTAGCCTCGGTTCATACCATAAATGATAACCCAACTTCCAATACGACATTTGCGGTTTTGATTGTAAACTTATATATGGCGACATAGTGTTATGGGCCATTCATGCTGCCTATGATTGATACTTATGATTTGAAGTGTTTTATACACTATGCACTTATAATAGTATCAAATGATTTGTTTTAAACGTATCAAGCATTCTTTGGCTGTTATAAGGGAAAACCCTATCCCCCGGCTTGCGTTGCATTGTGTGATAGGACCTGGGTCTTATAACAGCTTCATTTTTCTTTATTTAGCATTGCGTTGTTTGTTTTATTCACTGGTATTCTTGGGAGGAAACCCGTTCCGTGTTATACGGCGTGGTCCCTTGATTTACCTAATGATTTAAAACTGTTTTAGTTCTCACACCAGTCATATGACTGACCTGGAGTTTATTGTTTTAACCTAAACTCTGGGTGCCCTTATTTTGACACGGGCAGCTAGTAGTTTTGGTTTTGCAGATTTATATTCACAGGATCCTGGTTGACAGCTGGAACGATATCCGGAAAGCTTTGTATCCGTATATCTCCTTCTAGTTGTGTATTGTATTATTTTCCGCTGCTATGTATTTAAATGTAATTTAAATCTCAGGTATTTCTGTGTAATATTCATTTTTACTCTGTATATTCTTGTAATCTGATGCATTGTTGTGATATACAATGAAATGTCCTTCTGTATGCGTTCTGTTTTGTCCTGTTCTCAAACGATAGGGCGTTTCGAACGGCCTGGATCGGTTTAGTGACTGGTTCGGACCGAGCGAAATTTCATGCCGTCACAAGAAACATCTTGGTAAAAGAAAAAGGAAAAATAAGGAAGTACGAGAAACTAAAGCTAAGAAAAATCTTTGTTTATTATATTCCAAACCAAAACCGATTGTGAAATTTCAAAAGAAGAATGTCAAATCTATAAAAATGTGGGTTCCTAAAACAAATAACAATTTAATTAGAAACAAGTACATTCAAAAAAATTTGAGTTCTATGCATCATAATCCAAATTATGTATATAAAGGGGATACCGGACCCGTATGGGTTTGGACTCCTAAGACCTAACTCTTAGGACCCTATAAAAAGGTGGGTACCATGGACTTAATTTTATTTTTTGCAGGTCCCACTTAAGAAAAGAGGAAAGTGGATACTAGACAGTGGTTGCTCGAAGCATATGACTGGAGACAAGAGCTTATTAACAAATATCACTTATTCGGATGGTAGCTCAGTCACTTTTGGAGGTAATTCAAAAGGCTATATCATCGGCAAAGGCGATGTGAGCAATTACGGTACATCAAACTTACCTCTTATTACTAACGTCATGCTAGTTAGGAATTTGAAACATAATTTACTAAGTATCAGTCAATTGTGCGACAAAGGTTTTATCATTTCTTTTTCGGACAATAAATGTAGTATTTTAGATAAAGATCGAAATATAGCTTTTGAAGGATGTAGAGACAGAAACATCTATATTCTGAATATGAATACCAATCATAATTCAGATACGTGTCTTGTAGCAAATGATAATGATCCATGGCTATGGCACAAACGTTTCTGTCACATAAACTTCAGAACTATTGACAAGCTAGCCAAGAATGATCTTGTTAAAGGACTACCCAAAGTAAGCTTTAAGGTTGATAATCTTTGTGATGCATGTCAATTAGGAAAATTGAACAAATCGTCGTTCAAATCCAAGAAAGTCATATCAACGTTACAACCATTGGAGTTTTTACATATGGATTTATTTGGACCAACACAGATTCAGTCAATAAATCATAATCGATATGTGTTTGTAATTGTTGACGATTACTCTCGATATACATGGGTAATTTTCTTGAAAAACAAAAGTGACACTTTCAAACATTTCAAATCCTTCGTCAAAAGAATTCAAAAACCAAAAGGGCTTAAAGTTAAAAACATAAGAAGTGATCATGGCGGAGAGTTCGAAAATAATGATTTTGAACATTTTTGCACAAAGAAAGATATAAATCATAATTTTTCGTTTCCTAGAACTCCACAACAAAACGGAGTTGTAGAACGGAAAAAACGGACTTTACAAGAATGTGCAAGAACATTATTAAATGGATCCACTCTACCAAAACATTTTTGGGCAGAAGCTGTTGCAACTACGTGTTATGTTTTGAATCGTGTATCTATTCGACCTCTGACCAAAAATACATCCTATGAGCTATTTAATCAAAGAAAACCAAATATCACATATTTCGAAGTTTTCGGTTCTAAATGCTTTATTTTAAATACGAAAGACCATCTCGGAGAATTTGATTCCAAATCCAATGAAGGTATATTGGTCGGATACTCAGAATGAAGCAAGGCCTATCGTATATTTAACAAGAGAACTAAAACTATTGAAGAATCACTTCATGTTTCTTTTGATGAATTCTTTAAATCATCTCATATCGTATCAGATGACGAAGAAACCATAGTCACTGATAATCCTGTCATCACAAATAACGACTCTGACTCAGAAATTGTTGACGATATCCCTCAACCTTCTGTGATACCTTCTCCACCAAGATTTAGATCTCCTCCGAGAATTCTAAGAGATCATCCAGTTCAAAATGTTATTGGAGAAGTAACATCACAAATTAGAACAAGAAGTCAACTAAATCAAATGGGTCATGTCGCATTCCTTTCAAATATCGAACCTAAGAATCCGAAAGAAGCTGCTACTGATGATTACTGGATCATTGCCATGCAAGAAGAACTAAATCAGTTCGAGCGCAATGATGTCTGGGAACTTGTTCAAAGACCGACTGATCAGTCAGTCATTGGTACGAAATGGGTCTATAAAAATAAGGCTGACGAACAAGGAAATATAACTAGAAATAAAGCAAGATTAGTAGCTCAAGGATATAATCAGGAAGAAGGTATCGATTATGAAGAAACCTTTGCTCCAGTAGCTCGATTAGAAGCTATTCGAATTTTACTGTCCTTTGCTTGTCATCATGATTTTAAACTTTATCAAATGGATGTCAAAAATGCATTTTTAAATGGATTTATCAAAGAGAATGTATATGTCGAACAACCTCCTTTGTTCATACATGAGAAATATCCTAATCACGTATATAAACTTAAGAAAGCTTTATATGGATTGAAACAAGCACCTCGTGCTTGGTATGAACGATTAAGAAGCCATCTTATCGATTCTGGATTTCAAATTGGTAAAGTTGATCAGACTCTATTCATTAAACATTCTCAAAAAGATATATTAGTTATCCAAATATATGTAGACGACATTATCTTTGGTTCAACAAACAACGAACTTTGCAAAGAATTTGCAAATATTATGACCAAAGAATTTGAAATGTCTCATATGGAAGAACTATCGTATTTCCTTGGTCTTCAAATCAAACAACTTTCTAACGGTATTTTTATTAGTCAAGAAAAATACCGTGGAAACTTTGTCAAACGCTTCGGTTTAGAAAATACCTCTGGTAAACCAACTCCTATGATTACGACCACACATCTTGAAAAAGATGAACATGGTAAGAATGTAGACCAGAAGTTATATAGAAGCATGATTGGTTCGCTCCTGTATCTTACCGCGAGTCGTCCTGATATTATGATGAGTGTTTGTTTATGTGCAAGGTTTCAAGCTAATCCTAAAGAATCACATTTACGAGCTGTAAAACGAATAATACGATATCTTAATAACACCAAAGACTTTGGTCTTTTCTACCCGAAATATTGTCCATTTGAATTAGTATCGTATAGCGATGCTGATTTCGGTGGCTCTCGCACGGATAGAAAGAGTACAAGTGGTACGTGCCATTTTATTGGAAAATCTCTTGTCTCTTGGTTTAGTAAGAAACAAAATTGCGTTTCACTCTCGACATGTGAAGCTGAATACATATCATCTACTCTAGCTTGTACTTAAGTTTTATATATGCAACAAACACTTCGAGATTTCGATATTCATTTATCAAAGACCATCATATATTGTGATAACACAAGCGCAATCAATTTATCAAAAAACCCAGTCAATCATTCCCGAACAAAGCACATTGATATTCGACATCATTTCTTAAGAGATAATATTGAAAAAGGAACAATATGTCTCGAATATGTCCAAAGTGACAACCAATTAGCAGACATTTTTACCAAGCCTCTACTCGAATCTAGTTTTATCTCTTTACGTAGAGAGCTCGGCTTGATTTCTAGAAACGAACTTGGTGTATAATGTATATAAATATATATATATACACTATTGAGTTATTCTCTAGCCGGTACATTCATTTGTTTTTTAACTTAGCTAATTAATAGTCTTTTACTATTATTAGCAATTCATTTTGAGCTTTACAAACTTTGAGTGGTTCGTATTCTCTGAATGCTTTCCATCCATTACTTCCTACTTCGTAAAAGCTATAAATACATACTCCTTCTTATTGTTTTCTGCATCACTTTCTTAGTGTCTAGTTTTAACATTCATACACAAGTCCATATACTCTTATGGCACACATATGTGATGAATGTGCTCAACGGTCTCACATCTTGGTCACTAGCTCCGAACCGGAGGAGTACTACTCTCCGGAAACACCGAAAAGCAGACCGGAATGTTCGCATACTCCTAGACATACACCCAAACCCAAACGAGCTAAGAAAGCACTATTTTGTTCTCCGGGTACGAGAGAGAAGATCAATGAAATTCATCACTACCAGATACATCAGTTGGATCTCCAGCGTCAACTGCATTATGAACAAAAACTCACATCTGATCGTTTAACTCTCTTAGAACGAATGGCGTCATTTTTCTGTAGCACGGATAGACATGGGGTACACGAACCAATACCAGTGCCACACCCTCCGTCTACATCTCGAAGTCCTAACTCATGGGACCGTAATTATGCGAGAAATGAAGGATCAAGAGAAAATTGGTCGCCATGGACGCCAAGAGTTTCGAATATTCAAGAAAAATCCGAAGACAAGTCATCTACCTCTCATTAAGTTACATCGTTTTTTAAACGTTTATGTTGCAAAATAATTTTTCAGTTTTAATTCTTATTTCTTTATTTGTTTTCATAATCTTCGTTCAAAATTCAGGTTTAGTTGAAATAAATTAAAGTTCTCTATTTTCAAAATTTTCAGAAACCAGAAAAACAAGCATATACAGGAACGGTCGACCGTCTGGAATAGACCAGTCGACCGATAAAGGTCCCTGGAAATGTCTATTTTGTTGAACCGATCGACCGCTGGAAAACTACCAGTCGACCGTTCAATTGTCTGGAGTTTTTTTCAACTCAAAAGTGCACCAGTCGACCGTTTATAATCCACCGGTCGACCGGTAATGTTCTCTGGAATTTATTACCCCCAGGAACCAGTTGACCGTTTTTAATCCAACGGTCGACCGGCAAAGTTCTCTAGAACTTATTTACCCAGGAACCAGTCGACCGGTCCAAAAATAACGGTCGACCGATCACGCGTTTTTTTCAGTTTTTCCCTCTCCAAATCGACACGTCGAATCATTTTTACTACATACTTTCACTGATTATTTATTCATCTCCTTCTCTAACTTTTGAAAAACCAAAAACCCCCCAAATAAATTTCTTTTTATTTTCAATGGCACCTCCTCAAAAGAAACCCAAAAAATCATCCTCCACTCCATTTCAACCCATAGATGCTAACATCAAACAATGGCTCATGGATCCTATTGCAGTGAAACGATGGAATGCTATGAAGGATTACACCATTCAAGAAGGATCTTTCATAGATTTATCAGCTTTTATCCTCTTTGATGTTGAAGAATTGACGGATAAGGCTCGTATAAAATCACTACTTACTTTTGATAAGAACAACATAGAGATTAATCATATTATGATTAGGTTGTTCTATGCTAACTTTAACCTACAGAAATTCAAACCATAGAATGCTTCTAATTGTCTTTGGTCCGTAGTTTGTGGTCATCATGTTTTCGTTTCGAAGGAAAGAATGGCCATGGTTCTTGGTTCACCTAATAGTGGTCAAGAATTTTCTTCTGAATTCTGTACAGTTCACACTCGTGATAGAATCAGTCATCTTTTTATCGAGGATCATAAAACGAGTACCAAGGAGAATAATTTATGACCCACGGCTCGAGTTATACATCATGTTCTTACACGATCTTTATTGCCAAGGGTTGGTAATTTTGACGCGGTTTATAAAGAAAATTTCAAAGCACTTTATGCGATCTATGGAGATATCGAGATAAATTGGATAAACCTGATTTTCGACGATATCCTGCTTGTGAATGACCGCACAAGGCCACACTTATTTTACAATGAATATATTATGCGGCTATTACTCGACTGTGGAGTAAAATCTTGCGAATCTAAAATCTCCAAGCCAAAGTGCATTAACAAAGCAACTCGAAAAATGATGAAGCTTCCTGACCCTTGTATGAGTATTATTCCTTTTGACCAACACCAACAACAACATCCTCAAGAGACCACTTCTTCTACGATTCCCAAGCCTAAGCCCGAAGAAGTCAGGCTTCTTGACCCTTCGTCGTCAATTAAGGACTCGCTTGCACAAATTGCACAAAACCAATTCCTTCTAGAAGCTAGACTTAAAAGAACCGACACCAAAATCGACCATTTGGATACAAAGCTTGATAAATGGTTCTCCAAGCTTAAGTCCTTCTTTGGTACTATTTGGGATGCAATTTCTTGTGCATCGTCATCCTCCTCTGCTCAAATACAAGACCCGGGAAAACGCCCCATGCCTCCTACATTTACATGGTCAACATCTGAGGAAAGCACATCCTCAGGAAACATTGCTGGACGTGGTCGCGGGACTTATGAGACCGAGGAGGAAGAAGAAGGAACCAACGATGACGACGAATTGGAAGGAGACAAGGATGAAGGACAAAGTAAAGCCATTGATTTGGAATCTACGGAATCCGATTCTCCACCTCACTAGCTTATTATCATTCGCGTTTTATGATAGTATGTTTTAATTTTATGCAAAATTTAAAATGGGCACTTGTATATAAATAGTGTCGTATTTATTTTGGGCGTGTACGTCTTAAAACTTTAGGTACTTGACTTGTTTTTGGTATGCTTGGGTTGTATTATATGCTATAATATTGAATGCTTATTGTGCTTTTATAATTTGTGTGATCTCTATTCCTTTTTGTCGATGACAAAGGGGGAGATAAATGTTACTAACAATGTGTTTTGCAGACATTTTTTTTAAGTATGTATTTCAGGGGGAGTATACATTAAGGGGGAGTAATAAACTCTTTCAGATCTATATTGTCATCAATCAAAAAGGGGGAGAATGTTGAGTCAAGGAATTCAAGATGTTTTTATCAATGACAAGGATAAATTCAAGATCGACAAAAAGAAGAGATTCGATGGTATTCAATGTTAGAGGTTGGTTATTTAGTGTTTAGTTGAGTTATATTTGTTAAAATCTATCCTTAAATAATCATACACCTCAATGTTTTTTGAATATATATGTGAATATATGTATGCACATTCATTGTGCATAATGCCTGAAATCGGTCGACCGGTTTCATTCTGGACGGTCGACCGTTTCTGGGCAGAATGCACAATGAACGTGCACACATGTATATAACGTATATATATTCAAATACCAGTCTACTAGTCATTTTTTACCAGTCCACTGGTCTACGAACTAAAGCCATCTTTTCGAATAGACACCCTATTTCATCAATGGTTATGATCCTTTCTTTTCACCAAAAATCATCTCTATTCATTGCTTCTCTTCACCAATGATTACATCTCTCCATCCTCTATAAAAGCAACATGAAATCATCATTTTAATTACAACAATTCTTTCTATTCTTGCTATCTAAGTGCTGATTTCATTCTTACTCTTTAAAAGCATTCAAAAGCTCATTATTCTCATATATCGTTATTTGAATCCTTGAATCTATATATTATTCTTTAGATTCAAACAACTATATCATCTTCCAAATCTTCATAATATCAAAATCATATTTGAGGATAAGATTATAGGAAGCTTGTACTAGAATTGACAAATTCGTGTTATTAAGTACACACATTGTCAAACTACAAGTTTATATCTTGTTTGAAGTCCTCGGTGTTGTAAGAGGCGAGTTGTGAAGTCCTCGTATTGATAGAGGCGTGAAATCTCGTTTGGCTGCTTGGGTGTTGTGAACCTGTTTTCCTCAGGGTTAAGTGAGGATAGTGTTTAGTGAAATTCCAGATAGGAGATCTGGGACTGGACGTAGGACGGTGCTCCGAACCAGTATAAAAATCCCTGGTGTGATTTTTCTATTACTGCATTTACTTATCTGTGATATTGCTACTGTGAGATCTTTTTTTGTATATATTTTATATTCTGCATATCCATATTACTGATCCTGCCTAAAGTCGTATATCGACACTTTCACAAGTTTGCAGATTACTTAATTTATAATTAAGTACAACTTCTTACATTTCATAAAATTTCCACCTTTTTCTCTACTTATTACAAACAACTGGTTTCAGGTTTCCCCACTTACTGATTAATTAATTTACGATTAAGTGTCACTTATCTCATTTCACCAGTTATCTCATTTCCTTACTAGTTTATTATAACCTAAATTATAATCTTCACTTGTCCCTAGGAAAATTCTATCTATTATATAACATTCTCATTAATGTAATTTATTTATAATAGGTTATTATCATTCCCCGTTCATTCTCATTTCCTTTTACTGTTATAATTATCTTTCATTCAATTCCATTTATTTTCCTTAATTTCAATTATTGTCATTTACCAATCCTTCCATATATATATATATATATATATACGTATGTATATACATACATATATATATGTTTATGCACTAGACCTCTCACATTAAGCCAACACTTGTGGATGTTCGATTTGTCGGGTGGTTCCTATGACACCCCATGTCCGTTAATGTCACACACTAAGGGAATGCATTAAGTTTCGTGAAGTGTTATAGGTAAATAGACACAGAATAATTACAAGACAGATATAAATAAGATAGCAGCGGAAATTTTAAAGTTTTATTTCAAACATAAATCATAATGCCGTGGTCCATAATAACATAAGTCACAAAAACCATTACAATAAAACAACTTATGCCTTGCATCATCAGAGTACAATATGAAAAACATAATTCCCCAATTAAAAGAGTTAAGCCATAGCAGAGACAAGAACTTGAGCCATACTTAAGAAGTAGCTCCTAGCAAAATGATATCTGAGTCCTGGCTAAGCCTGAGTGTTTCCTCCCTGAGAACCTGGAGGGGAGGGGGGAGGGAGGAAGGAAGAAAGAAGGAGAAACAAAAAGGGTCAGACATAAAGTCTAGCGAGTCTAGTTACTTTTAGCCATTAAATAAAAGTAACATGATAGGCATATAAAGTGGATAAGAGAGATCACTACGTAAATGGCAGGTGTGATAAGGTAAGCAAGATAAACTGTATGTGCCTCACTAATGATTACTCTTCACTATTACTAGTATAACTAAAATGGAATGATCCCTTCCACTCTAAGTTGGTAGACCTAGGGCATACATTTGAGTGTACCCTAACCACCACCCTAATCGATCGACTCCCTACCCTGTAGATATCCTGTGTTGGCCCCACGTTAGGAGGTATCGCTTCCTAAAGTGGAAACCAATAAGGTGTGCGCAACCATACCTAATGGTGTCACGGTCGTCGTATCCCCTTCTACCCGGCTCATGCACGCACATGGCCCGGTCGGTTTGCGCCGCCCACACCGTTCGTTTCGTTTGGATCTCTTATAATCAATCAGTAAGTGTGCCACTTCTCCGCCTAGTATGGAGTTGTTTAGTTGATACCTACTCCGGGTTACTGACTGAAATGGGTCCTAGACAATATGATACAAGCTCTCCCCTTTGTCTTGTATCCCTACTAGGTTTTTCACTGACTATGTATACCCTTTGATGTCTTTAATTACATAGCCCTATGTCAGTTATGTTTACCCTAAAGGGTGTCTTTAATTACATAACTATTGTATTTTCCATAGGTTATGTATACCTCTAGGTGTCTTTAATTGCATAACCTTTTATATTTTCCACCGGTTATGTATACCTCTAGGTGTCTTTAATTACATAAACCTTTATATTTTCCACCGGTTATGTATACCACTAGTGTCTTTAATTACATAACATTATTAGGTTAAGTTCGTGGACCTATATGTAAATATTACCCGCCCCCTTAAATATACTTAACCCACCCACTGATTCAAGCATGTTTATTTAACGGTTAAGTTTGTGGGCCTATATATACTAATATTACCCACTTACCCAAGATTTACTTAACCCATCCACTATTCCAATCAATTTAATTAATCCTAACCTTAGTTCAGTACCATACAATCCCTATGGATTAGGTTTGGTTAAGTAGTCCAATTCATTACAATGTCCATTTATGGTTTATAATGGGCTAGATCTCCCACATTAGGCCTACAATGTGTGGATGTTGGGTATGCCGGTCGGGTCCGGGCAGTCTTATTCCACAGTTGGGCCTAACCTCGTGTCTTAGCCCGATTCGTATTTGTGCACTTAGACCTCTCACATTAGGTTCAACATTAGTGGCTGCTAGATATGCCGGTCGGGTCTGGGCAGCCTTCCACCACTAATGCAACCTAACCTCATGTCATAAGTACAATTACAATTTCTAATTGTAATTACTAGACATTCCAATTTTAATTAATTTACCAATTATATAGTCCTTTTCTTTTATAGGTATCAATACCTATTTTACCCAATAATTTGAATTACATGTCCAAAAATGTTCATATTCAAATTATGATATTTTAAACCCTTTTTCACCTGTTCCTTAACTAGCGCCCTCACAAAATTGGCAACATGCCTAGGCTAGATAATATCCTAGTCATAAACGATAATAGGGAAAATAATGAGAATATAACTAAAATAATCATCTTGGCATAAACATAAACTAGCATGATAATAAGGTGAACATATATACTGGCATGGACATGAAATTGTCATATAAACAAGGTGGTCACAAAACTGATGAACGGTTGGCAGTCAATAACTATGATGTCACAATAAGCATAGTAAGATCTAAATTAGAAATTTAGATGTCCAGTCAGTTTAGATCTAACATGATAACACAAAGTGATAAATTAGATCACATAATTCAGATATAAAGGTTAAAATAGATCTAACATGATAACACAAAGTGATAAATTAGATCACATAAAATAGATCTAACATGATAACGCAAGGTGATAAATTAGATCATATAAAATAGATCTAACATGATAACAGAAGGTGATAATCTAGATCTCACTAAAAGTTTCAATGTCCACATAAATTAGATCTACTAGCTTAGAAATAGATCTATACAAATCCACATCATAGCATACCATAGAATTAAAATTTAGATAAACATATAGATCCAATCCTAACCAATTCAAGGTGGCATATGTTCATGATTTACATAAATCATTAGATCTACCCAATGATATAACTATCCAAATTAACAGATTTATATTAACTACAATATAGTTACAAACCAAGATCCACAATAGTAACATAGTAGAATAATCACAATTGAATTGGATCTATAGAAATATATCTATCATGACATAGAAGAATAATCACAATTGAATTGGATCTAAAGAAATAGATCGATCATGACATAGTAGAATAATCACAATTGAATTGGATCTAAAGAAATATATCTATCATGACATAGTATCATATATGATAATAACATAGATTCATGGTTTACACATGTCCAAATCAAAGTCTTTTATAATTTTCTTTTATTTATCTAAACCTAAAAACAACTAGAACTCACATCGTTAGGTTTAGAGAATAGAGAGAATGGATCTTGAATTCTGAATTTGATTTGCAAAGTATGTAGTTGTAGAAAACGGTTCAGTTCGCACTCCAGCAGCATATGGCCTCCATGATTTCCAATGAAGAAAATAAAGGAATAGGACACACATATATATAGCTGCCAGACCCCCTGAAACCGAGTGCCACATCAACCCTAGGGGTGTCGACACCCCTGTGGGTGGGTCGATCCATAGGTCGACAACCCTTCAAGGGAGTCGACCCCTAGGTCGACACACCTCTAGGGGGGTCGACCCCCTAAGGCAGGAATTTTTCCGCTTAGACGAATTTTTCAAATTCGAACAGTTCTGGATAGATTTCCGACTCAACTCTGACTCTTCTATGACTCATGCGTATGTATATAATTTTTCTGTGCGTATACAAACTTAAAACCCTCCTCATACATTGTCCGTTTTATGCAAAACAATTGTCTATCTAGACCAGAATTTCGGGAGGATGCAATGGTGTAGTCCGTTTACTCCAATTCTGAATATTGAATTAATTATTATTTAATTTATCCTCCTTTAGTGCCGGTACAAATTCGAGGTGTTACGTTCTCCCCTACTCAAAGGATTTCGTCCCGAAATCTCAAAGTTGAGAAGATTGCATATCCTACCATCCATCATCCATCTACTCATCCACCAATCACTGACATCCATTGTCCTTAAAGATTTCAAATGCATATATGAATATATGCAAAGGTGTGTGTATATGTCCCAACAATAATTCGAAGATCAGGCGGTCCACTGATTTAGTTGACTTACTAAATGCAATGTCTGTTAATTCCTTGAATCCAATATGTATGCGCGATTAATCCTATTATATCGTGTGAGTTCTATATGTGTGCCTCGTCCAAGTGCAACATCCATATGTTAACTCGCCCATTTCCATCCATAAAAGAAAAGAAAATGCACACACATCCATATGCAGTATGAGAGTGATTGAGCCGATCTTAGTGCCTAATGTGTGTGCATATGAGTCCATAGGCAACCGCTAGCAAACACCTGCATCCATCAATCATAACATGCTTCAAACACATGTTTACATCCATAGGATTCCTATCTAAAGGTCGGAAATACAATGGATAAGATATATTCTATTGACAGAAACAAGCACAGATAAAACTTAGGAAAAGAAGTTAAGAACATACCCTCGAAAAGAAAACGGTATGAAGCACGAATCTTGTCTTCGGTCTCCCAAGTCGCATCTTCTAGGTTATCTCCCCATTGAACGTTTAGCAACTTGATCTCCTTATTGCGTAGCTTCTTAACTTCTGACCCAAGAATACGGGTTAGGGACTCATCTGATCATTGCCTCCCATTCCACTTCAACTTCTTCCAACATACTCAGCTCAACAACTTCTGTGGTGTCATGCAGGCACTTCAGCAGATGAGAGACGTGGAAAACGTCATGAACACCAGATAGATTTTTTTGGGAGCTTTGCTCGATAGGCCATTTGGACAATCCTCTCTGTTATGGGAAATGGTCCGACAAACCTAGGTGCCAACTTCCCTACTGATCCGAAGCAAACCTCGTTCCTTAAAGGCAATACTTTGATAAAAACCAAGTCTCCCACTTTGAATTCAATGTCAGTCCTTCCCTTTTCTGCATAGGACTTCTGCCTATCTTGAGCCGTCTTCATCCGCCGTCAAATAAGGTCAACCTTTTCGGATCTTAATCATATATGGTCCAAGTAATAATCTTTCTGTAGATTCCCACCAACAAGTTGGCGATCTACAAGGTTGCCTGTACAATGCTTATAAGGGTGCCATGCCGATGCCAGCTTGATAACTGTTATTATAGGCAAATTCTACAAAAGGAAGATGCTCTTCCCAAGTCCCTCCGAAGTCTAACATACATAGCCTTAGAAGATCTTCGATAATCCTGTTCACCCTCTCCGTCTGTCCGTCGGTCTGAGAATGATAAGCGGTGCTCAAACACAACTGTGTACCTAATGCTTCTTGTAAGCTCCTCCAAAATTCGCTGGTAAAGATGGGGTTACAATCGCATATGATGCTGGAAGGTACTTCATGAAGACGAACTATCTCTCGGACATAAATTGCTGCCAACCATGGTGTCGTCCTCTTACTCTTAACTGGAAATAAAATATGTGCTCTTAGTAAGCCTATCTACTACCACTCAAATGTCGGTGTTGCCCCTCGTTGATCTAGGCAAACCATCTATGAAATCCATGGAGACGCTCTGCCACTTCCACTGCGGGACCTCTAAAGGATGAAGTAAACCACCGAGCTCCCTTTGCTCAGCTTTGACTTTCTAGAAAATCAGATATTGAGAAACAACGCTGCTACATCTTTCTTCATCCCATCCCAAAAGCAAACCCTTTCTCAAGTAGCTCCCCTACTTGCTTATTCAGCTCCCTCCTTTCCTTTGGAGCCATATGACGCACTAGTAATGCAACAGGATTTGCATTGTCCACCATATATATGTATATATGAAAATCGATCTCGTGCCTTGGAGGTAAACCTTGTACCTCATCAAAAACGTCAGAATAATCTCGAACTACTGAAAAAGATTGCAGATCATTGACAGATGCTTCAAGAGACTCTAGGAAACTAAGCATAACAGACACTTGTGGGTCATAAGAAATCTCTAAGGTCCTCCTATGACAAGTCAGAAGCCTAACGACCCTCCTCTCACAATCTAGAATGGCACCATATGTGGTAAGCCAGTCCATTCCTAGAATCAACCCATAGCCCATAAACTCGAGCACATATGCGTCGCACTCAAACTCGATGCCTAACACAGATATTCTCAAACCCCGACAAATCCTAAATAAATGAGCCGAACCACCAATGGGGTTTGAGACAACAACGGGACTCGCTACCATACTAGTATTTAAGTGCAGAGATTCAACTACAGAACTAGATATAAACGAGCGTGAAGCGCTAGAATTAAAAGGGTTCTAATAGGGTGACTAGAAAGAGAAATAAAACCTTCCATGGAACTTTCCAACCTCTATCTGGTGCACTAGCCATGATAGCGTTCGCTTGCCCTCCAGAGGTTCCTGTCCTTTGACCTTGCCCTTGCTTCCTTGGGCACTCCCTAGAATAGTGTCCAACCTCTTCACAAATGAAGTAAACATTCTTCCTTTTCCTGTAGTCCTGGGCCAAGTGACCCTCTCTCCTGCAACTATGGAACTTCCTCTTACCCTTAGCCTTGTCATTCTTTCCACCCATCTTTTGTTGTTGTTGTTGTACTTTCTTAGGCCATACCTTTTTATTTTGTATTTCATTAATCTTAACTTCTTCTTTCAGATTTATTTGAATTTTATCTGTGTTCCCTTCCTGGGCCATCATTTTTCTCATCCTTGAGCTGTGCTCCTTAGCCCTAACTCCCTTGTTCTCCTTTTTACCATCCTTGTGTAACAGCTAACAAGTCTCTCGAAAGTTTCCTCCATCACACAGAAATCCTTACGAAGCTCAAGAAAATTAGCCGTAGGTGATGCTATTGTGAATATAAATGGAGGTTAGGCACTTCATTGTCCTTCGACATGTGCCATAGTTTAAACATGCCTACGACATTATGCTAGAACGGGGACATCTTTCAGGACGAATCAGTTACCCAACAAAAAGAAAATGAATCAAGTGGAGAATAGAGAGATATTTCCTATCGCTTTGGGGAATATGTTTTCAAAACTGACTTTTTTTTTTGAAAATGATTTCTTTCAAAACCTCTTCGAAAATAGTTTCCAAAAACTTTTATCTAATCTGTTAACCTTTAACTCGATACCAAGTGTGACACCCCCACGTCCGTTAATGTCACTCACTAAGGGAATGCATTAAGTTTCATGAAGTGTTATAGGTAAACAGACACAGAATAATTACAAGACAAATATAAATAAGATAGCAGCGGAATTTTAAATTTTTATTTCAAACATAAATCATAATGTCATGGTCCATAATGCCATAAGTCACAAAAACCATAACAATAAAACAACTTCTGTCTTGCATCATCAGAGTACATAAGAATATGAAAAACATAATTCCCCAATTAAAAGAGTTAAGCCATAGTAGAGACTAGAACTTGAGCCATACTCCAGAAGGACCTCCTAGCAAGATGATATCTGAGTCCTGACTAAGCCTGAGTATTTCCTTCCAGAGAACCTAGGGGGGAAACAAAAGAAAGAAGGAGAAACAAAAAGGGTCAGACATAAAGTCTAGCGAGTCTAGTTACTTTTATCCAGTAAATAAATAAACGTAACATGATAGGCATATAAAGTGGATAAGAGAGATCACTACATAAATGGTAGCTTTGATAAGATAAGAAAGATAAAGTGTATGTGCCTCACTAATGATTACTCTGCACTATTACTAGTATAACTAAAATGGAATGATCCCTTCCACTCTAAGTTGGTAGCCCTACGGCATACGTCCGAGTGTACCCTAACCACTACCCAAATCGATCGGCTCCGTACTGTAACAACCCGTATTTTTCATAACATGTTATAATGTAAATCAAGGCAGAATTAAATTCTAAAATCTGAATCAAGGGAAACGGGCTGTGCCATTAAAATACGCGAAACAGAGTCCGAGTTTTCGAAAAACGGAGTCCGTATGACCAAGTTATGGCCCAATGAAGTTTTCAGAAAATTCCAAGCCCGAAAACAGTTCAAATTCGAATTCAGATTCGAATTGCAACCAAGGCAGAATGGGCGGGAATTTTTCCTGCCCCAGGCAGGGTCGACACCAGTGTCGACCCCCCCCAATGGGTCGACACCCATGTCGACCCAGGGGTCGACCCCCCCGGTCGTACCAATTTTTCCTGGTGCACCATTTTGACAGGTTGGGTCTTGTTCTGGAAGTTTCTGACGGGAGTTGATGGCTCAGATTCGATTTAGGGTTAATCCTATGGTCTAAACTAATCCTAAACTCTATAAAAAGACCCTAAGACCTAGCCTAAACCTTCATTAATCATTCCTACAACTAAATGCTGCCCAAATGTTTAATCATAGCCTCCACCCTCTTGTCATAGCCTCAATCTTCATTCATTTGAGAGTTCCTAAGCTTGTTTGAGAGTTTCTAAGCTTGAATTAAGGCCAAAGTTCAATCTTTCTTCATCAAAGCAAGGATCTTTTGCTTGTTTCTCAAGGGTTTTCATTAGAGCTTGTCATTTGGAAGTGTTTAGAGTTGCTAGTGGCTTCGTCTCAATCTTATTTTATATTAATTATAGTCTTCAGAGCATTGTAAGCCCTATACTACTCTTAGATTCTAACTATGAAGTTAATATGACATGTTGCAAGTTGAGTTTGGGCCTAAGTATGATATGTGCTTTGATCTTATCATGTTATGCATAAACATATTCTATGCATGTATGTAAAGCTATCACCTTTGCCTTATGCATAGAAAGCTATGACCTTTGATTTGAAATGTTGCATTATGCAACATGAGAACTCTCATAACCTTTATGATAACTTGCATATAATGTTATATGCGAACTTCTAGCCTCCATCCTATGTCATTTATGATCATGTTTCACCTATTTGCTTAAGTTGATATTATGCATGTTTTGAGGCCCATGATGTAATATGCAAGTTTATGAACATACTTATGCCTCATATGCCACCATGTTTACCTTGTGGCCAACCTTATTACCTTATGCCCCTTTTGTCATGCTTTTGCCAAGTTCCCTCTTTTGATCTATGTTATGTTATGCAAAACGTACATGCGATGGGAATACGTTGGGTTTGGGTAATATTAATGACATGAAAACATGGTTTTAAAATATGACATGAACATTGACTTGTGATTATGTTTGTAAACATAATGATGGACATGACACTTAGAAAATATGAGTGTCCAACTCGAGGTTGGGTTGAGTTTGTAGCATAAATCTACCCGCAACCGACTGGCTTAACTAGTGGCTACGAACAATAGGACCCAATGTGAGTAGTTGGTCATGTTGTGCTTAAACCCGAGGTTAGACCAAGTTGTGGTGTAAAGTTACCCGGACCCGCCCGGCTTAACTAGTAACCACAAAAAGGTCTAATGTGAGAGGTTGGGTGCATTAAATTAATTAATGCCACATGGTAGGGTTAATTCATGGACCACGTGAATACTTAACCAATTAAACATGATGGGTTGACGCGGTTAAGTCATGAACCTTGGGTACACTTAACCAACTTGATACTTGATTGGGTAGGGTTAACCACATTTAACCCGCTAGAAACCCTAGTTATGTGGTCCTTTTCACCAGTAACCCTCTTGATTGTATCATGATACCCTAGGGACTAGGCTAGGGTGGGGCACGATTACTGGGTTGACATGTAAGCGACCAAAACGACGGCTGAGTAGGTGCGCCAGTGTAGGTTCAGGCGGACCATGGTCGTGCACATGGTCCGGAGTTGAAAAAGCAGACACGAGCACCCGTAGGTTTAGACTGTGCGTGCTTGATTTGTGTCCGTGGTTGGCACCCTAGCACCCTAGGGTGGACCTAGCACAGTTTGACTACACTTCGTGATTGGGCCGTATGACACCGACACTTGACGAGTTAGGCTTATAGGGAGCTGATCGACTAGACCGGGTAGTTGGACCTCGATTTAGGTCATCTCATGATGTGGGCCAGTTTTGGGCCAAGGGATCATTTCTTGTTTATACTTGACATGGATTAGAATACTAGTACTATTGGTGCAACACTTAACCTTATTTATTCGATGCCACACTTGATCTATCTTGCTAACTTTTCACCATGCCAGTTATCACCCTACATCTCATCCCTGTTTTACATGTTCAGTTAACTTTATTAGTTTTCATACTAATAGTAGATAGGACTTACCAGTCTTTTTGACTGACCCGTTTTCTTTTGCCTCTTTTCTTCCGTCCCCCCCCCGGTTTACAGGGTGGGAACACTGGTACCTACCTGGATCTTTAGCGGCTTTTCTGGATAGCTCATGTATGGTTTGAGCATGCTATGGCCTTATGCTACTTTGGGGATAGTTACTTTATGTTTCTTTTTAAGTTTTCAGTTTATGTTCTAGACTTTGTTTTATGGGAAAATAATGACCAAGTATTTTGATGTAACCTGACTATGGTTTTGAAATGCTAGTTTATTCCGCTGCTTTACTACTCTGTTTTACTTATATATTCTGTCTTGTGATATCTACATGCATGTTTACCTCGCTTAACGCCCCTCCAAAGCTAGTGTCCTTGCAAGAGCGGCATTGGCGGAGGTGGGGTGTTACATTTAGTATCAGAGCCAGGTTTACAAGATTGGGCAAAAGTTTTCAAGAAAAGTTTTAAAACTTACCTTTTGAAAAACTATTTTCAAAACCAATTAAGTATTTTCCAAGAAAAGTCTAGTTATTTTAAAAGGCTATTCCCCAAAAGCCATTAGCACTATCCTTCGTCTCCTCGTTCTGAATCTATCTTTTTCTTTTTCAGTATGGCAGATCTTAACCTTCCCGAGGGAGTGATCATTCCCGGATGGTTCCGGAGGTACTTGGAAGCTAGGGCCAACGATGTGGGCCCAGCAAACACCCCCACCGTAACTGAGGTCCCTCCTCCTCCTCCTCAGAATCCACAAGCAGATTTCGCAAAGGTTTGTAAGGACTTTAAGGCGATGGGTGGCAAGAATTTTATTGGGACAGAGACTTTTGAGGAGGCAAGAAATTGGTTGAAAGAAACTGAAGATCTTTTCGCTATTTTTGATGTGGAAGACCATAGAAAAGTTCTGTTGGCAGCATGGCTATTGAAAGAAGAAGCTGCTTATTGGTGGGAGGTCACCAATGCTACTAGACCTATAGAGACTTGGGCCGACTTTAGGATGAGGTTTGGGCTTAAGTTTCTATCATCAGCTGAGGCGAATCTGCAATTGGAGAAGTTTATATCTTTGAAGCAACGGGACATGACAGTAAGGGAGTATGTGAATAAGTTTAACCAGCTCGCTCGATTCGGTTTGGACATGGTTAATACTCCCCAGAAGAAGGCTTTACGCTTTGCACGAGGGTTGAATGAGCCATTACAAGGTTTAGCCCTATCTCATATACCCATGGGGGCCACTTTTGAAGGCCTAGTGGACATGACATTGCTTCAAGGAGACGATAAGAATGGCAAGAAGGAAGTCAAGCCTAATGAGACTCAAGCCAAGAAGACAGACTCCAAGTGGGGAGGAAATCAGAGCAATCAGAACAACAAGGGCAACAAGGCCAAGGCAAAGGACCCAAGAAAATGCAACTTCTGTGGGATTGTTGGGCACATAGCCAAGGATTACAGAAAGAAGAAGAGGAAGCGGGGTGAATGCTTTCATTGTGGAGAGACTGGACACTTTAGCAAGGATTGCCCCAAGAAGCAAGGACAAGGGCAAGGGCAGAATCAGCGTGCAGGACCTTCTGGAGGGCAAGTGCATGCTCTCAACACTGCTCCAGTTCAGGACCGAGGTAGTATTTCTATAGAAAGTCTTGTTTATATTTCTGACTTTCCTGTTCGCACTTTATTTGATTCTGGCGCATCGCATACCTTTATTTCGTCTGACATTGTTGAAAGTTTGCACCTAAGTACTAGTCTAGTTGAGGATCCCGTCAGTGTTTCAAATCCAATTGGGGGTTCCGCCCATTTATCTATGATTTGTGTGGATTTGAAGATTTCCATCTTGACCGTAGAATTCACGTGTAATGCTTATGTTCTCGGGTTCACGGGATACAGGTTGATCTTGGGCATGGATTGGTTGTCCAATTATGGAGCCATCCTCGATTGTGAGCATAGGGTGGTGAGGCTCATGACTCGCCTCGGTGATACACTAGAAATTTCTTGTAACCCTAGAGGTCCCGTCATGTTATGTTATCTTGAATCTCTTGACTCGTCCATCAATGATCTGCAATCTATAAGGGTGGTCCGAGACTATCCAGATGTCTTTGAAGAAGTTAAGGGGTTACCCCCTAAACGAGAGATAGATTTCCGCATTTATCTAGTCGATAATGCCAAGCCAGTATCATTGCCCGTTAGGCACATGGCCCCACGTGAAAGAAGGGAGCTCAGTAAGCAAATCAAGGAGTTGCTTGAGAAGAATTTTATTAGGCGAAGCATTTCTGAATGGGGTGCTCCTGTGGTATTCGCTACTAAGGCGGATGGTTCGCTTCGTCTATGTGTTGATTATCGAGAGTTGAACAAGCTGACAAAGAAGAATAGGCACCCGTTACCAAGGATTGATGACCTCTTTGACCAGCTTGTTGGTGCTTCTGTTTTCTCTCAGCTCGATCTAGCCACCGGATTCCATCAGCTTAGAGTAGCTGAGGATAGTATTGATAAGACTGCGTTTAGGACTCCAAATGGATTCTTTGAATGGCTTGTCATGCCATTCGGTTTGACTAATGCACCCGCCTACTTCGTAGACTTGATGAGTAGGGTGTTCAGGGAGTTCCTTAACAAGTTTGTTGTGGTCTTCGTGGATGATATTCTGATCTTCTCAAAGGATGAGGAAGAGCATGCTAGGCATCTCAAGGAAGTGATGGATACGCTTAGAGCGCATCAGTTGAAAGCCAAGTTCTCCAAATGTCATTTTTGGAGAAGGGAAGTTCTATTTCTTGGACATATAGTTTCTAAGCAAGGCATAGCTGTGGATCCCGCGAAAGTGGTTGCGGTTCAAGACTGGAAGACTCCTAGGAATGCAACCGAAGTAAGAAGCTTTCTCGGTCTGGCGGGCTACTATAGGATGTTCATCAGGGACTTCGCTAAGATTTTGGCCCCTCTTAATAAGTTGACGAAGAAGAACTTAGTCTTTGCATGGGAATTAGAGTGTGAGCTTGCTTTTCAAAGGCTCAAGAGGGCTCTTACCACAGCTCCAGTTTTGGCATTACCTGATGGCGGTAAGATGTCTACCGTGTACACCGATGCTTGTGGCACGGGGTTAGGTGTTGTTCTGATGCAGGAAGGAAGAGTGATATGTTATGGGGGTAGGCAACTTAAAGTTCATGAGAAGAACTATCCCACTCATGATTTGGAGTTGGCGGCGATCGTCTTTGCACTCAAATCCTGGCGCCACTATCTTCTAGGCGAAAGGTTTGAGTTGTATACTGATCACAAGTCACTCAAGTACCTCTTCTCCCAGAAAGATCTGAATCTAAGGCAGCAAAGGTGGATGGAATTCTTGGCATCATATGACTTCGAGATAACTTATACCCCTGGCAAGGGTAATGTTGTGGCAGACGCACTAAGCAGAAGGAGGTTGACTTTGAGCCCCTTGTTTATTGAGATGAAGAACTTAGAGTTCTTGGCAACCTTTGATTTCACGACGACTGTTGAGTCGATGACGGGTTCATTAGCATCCCTTGAGCTTAGACCCACGCTTCTTGATCAAATTGGGGCTTCGCAGAAGGAAGATCCACAGATAGTCGAAGTCATGGACAAGTTGATGCGTGGTGAGACGTCTAGTCACCTTGCTAGATATACTATTGATGGTAAGGGTTGGCTATGGCGTGATGGAAGGCTATGCGTTCCACAGGTAGGAGACATGGTGCATAAAGTTCTCGAAGAAGCACATCACTCGAAGATGACTATACATCCGGGAGGAGATAAGATGTATAGAGATATGAAGCGCATTTTCTTTTGGGCCGGAATGAAGAAAGATGTGGCAGAATATGTTTCAAAGTGCATGGTGTGCCAACAAGTGAAAGCCGAGTCAAAGAAACCAGACGGGCTATTACATCCATTGGAGGTCCTGCAATGGAAGTGGGAGAGTATTTCCATGGATTTTGTGGATGGATTGCCTAGGTCAAGGAAAGGGAACACGAGCATATGGGTCATAATTGACAGACTTACGAAGAGCGCTCACTTCATCCCAGTAAAGAGCAAGAGGACCGCATCATGGCTAGCATCTATTTATCTTCGAGAGATCGTGCGGTTGCGTGGAGTTCCTTCTAGCATAGTTAGCGATTGTGACCCAATTTTCACTAGCCAGTTCTGGAACAGTTTGCAAGAAGCAATGGGTACGCGATTGAGTCTGAGTACAGCCTATCACCCCCAGACGGATGGCCAAACAGAAAGGGTGAATAGAGTGCTAGAAGATCTTTTGAGGCTTTGTGTTCTTGACTTTGGTGGTACTTGGGAAGACCACCTTCCTCTTGTAGAGTTTGCTTATAATAATAGCTATCAAGCCTGCATAGGGATGGCACCATTTGAGGCTCTGTATGGGAGGCCGTGTAAGTCACCATCTTGTTGGTGGGAGACAACGGATAGGCTTATACTTGGGCCCGATATGAAACGGGACACATTCGAGAAAGTTGAATTGGTGAGAAGACGGATGAAAGCGGCTCAAGAAAGACAGAAATCCTATGCTGACAAGCGAAGGGCAGATTTGGAATTCGAAGTGGGAGACATGGTTTTCGTGAAGGTTTCCCCTTTGCGTAATGTGGTTCGTTTTGGAGCAGTTGGGAAACTGGCACCAAGGTTTGTAGGACCCTTCTCTATCATAGAGAGAATTGGAAAGATGGCCTATAAGGTGGAATTTCCCGAGAAGCTAGCCGGAGTGCATAATGTCTTTCATGTCTCGCATCTCCAAAAATGCCTACATGAGTCCGCTGAGGTGGTTGAACCAAGCATTCTTGAAGACGTGGAGGTGGAGAAAGAGGCAACCTTGAGGAGAGCTCCGATTCGTATATTGGGAACGGAGATCAAGAAGTTAAGGAATCGAGAAGTCAAATTAGTGAAAGTTCAGTGGAGTGAAGCCGATGAAGATGCAACTTGGGAAACCGAGGAGAAGATGCGTGGGCTTTATCCATTCCTTTTTGAGGGTACATTCTCAATCCCCTTTCCTAATTAGCATATCTTCCTTTTTGCTATCCATGTTTATCCTGTTTATCTTGTTATCTCGTTAACCTTGTCATGAGAACCTTAAGTAGAAACCCTTTGGATGAAACATGTATTTGAAACATGTTATGCTTGATGTTTGCAAGTGGTTGCAAGTGGATACTCGTGGATGCATGATACACATTAGGCACTAAGATCGGCTCACACACTTTCATGTTGCATATGCATGAGTGTTTATGCTTATTCATGGATGAAACTTGTTGTGGTATCACGTGGATGTTGCATATGGATGAATGTTATGTGCACTCATGTAGAGATTATAAATTATGTTAGGAATTTGCATACATATGGACTCATTTCACTAACATACTTTGCATTAAGGAGGTTTACTGAATCAGTAACCGCCTGATTTTTGAGTTAGATAAGTACATATACAAACACCTTTTGCAAATGTTCATACAGCATTTAGAATCTTTTTAAGGACAATGGTTACTTGTGGATGATGTTTTGAGTAGATGGATGATGGATGGTAGGATACGTTCTTCCTAACTTGGAGATTTCGGGGACGAAATCCTTTAAGGAGGGGAGAATGTAACAACCCGTATTTTTAATAACATGTTATAATGTAAATCAAGGCAGAATTAAATTCTAAAATCTGAATCAAGGGAAACGGGCTGTGCCATTAAAATACGCGAAATAGAGTCCGAGTTTTCGAAAAACGGAGTCCGTATGACCAAGTTATGGCCCAATGAAGTTTTCAGAAAATTCCAAGCCCGAAAACAGTTCAAATTCGAATTCAGATTCGAATTGCAACCAAGGCAGAATGGGCGGGAATTTTTCCCGCCCCAGGTAGGGTCGACACCAGTGTCGACCCCCCCCAATGGGTCGACACCCATGTCGACCCAGGGGTCGACCCCCCCGGTCGGACCAATTTTTCCTGGTGCACCATTTTGACAGGTTAGGTCTTGTTCTGAAAGTTTCTGACGGGAGTTGATGGCTCAAATTCGAATTAGGGTTAATCCTATGGTCTAAACTAATCCTAAACTCTATAAAAAGACCCTAAGACCTAGCCTAAACCTTCATTAATCATTCCTACAACTAAATGCTGCCCAAATGTTTAATCATGGCCTCCACCCTCTTGTCATAGCCTCAATCTTCATTTATATGAGAGTTCCTAAGCTTGTTTGAGAGTTTCTAAGCTTGAATTAAGGCCAAAGTTCAATCTTTCTTCATCAAAGCAAGGATCTTTTGCTTGTTTCTCAAGGGTTTTCATTGGAGCTTGTCATTTGGAAGTGTTTAGAGTTGCTAGTGGCTTTGTCTCAATCTTATTTTATATTAATTATAGTCTTCATAGCATTGTAAGCCCTATACTACTCTTAGATTCTAACTATGAAGTTAATATGACATGTTGCAAGTTGAGTTTGGGCCTAAGTATGATATGTGCTTTGATCTTATCATGTTATGCATAAACATATTCTATGCATGTTTGTAAAGTTATCACCTTTGCCTTATGCATAGAAAGCTATGACCTTTGATTTGAAATGTTGCATTATGCAACATGAGAACTCTCATAACCTTTATGATAACTTGCATATAATGTTATATGCGAACTTCTAGCCTCCATCCTATGTCATTTATGATCATGTTTCACCTATTTTCTTAAGTTGATATTATGCATGTTTTGAGGCCCATGATGTAATATGCAAGTTTATGAACATACTTATGCCTCATATGCCACCATGTTTACCTTGTGGCCAACCTTATTACCTTATGCCCCTTTTGTCATGCTTTTGCCAAGTTCCCTCTTTTGATCTATGTTATGTTATGCGAAACGTACATGCGATGGGAATACGTTGGGTTTGGGTAATATTAATGACATGAAAACATGGTTTTGAAATATGACATGAACATTGACTTGTGATTATGTTTGTAAACATAATGATGGACATGACACTTAGAAAATATGAGTGGCCAACTCGAGGTTGGGTTGAGTTTGTAGCATAAATCTACCCGGAACCGACCGGCTTAACTAGTGGCTACGAACAATAGGACCCAATGTGAGTAGTTAGTCATGTTGTGCTTAAACCCGAGGTTAGACCAAGTTGTGGTGTAAAGCTACCCGGACCCGCCCGACTTAACTAGTAACCACAACAAGGTCTAATGTGAGAGGTTGGGTGCACTAAATTAATTAATGCCACATGGTAGGGTTAAGTCATGGACCACGTGAATACTTAACCAATTAAACATGATGGGTTGACGCGGTTAAGTCATGAACCTTGGGTACACTTAACCAACTTGATACTTGATTGGGTAGGGTTAACCACATTTAACCCGCTAGAAACCCTAGTTACGTGGTCCTTTTCACCAGTAACCCTCTTGATTGTATCATGATACCCTAGGGACTAGGCTAGGGTGGGGCACGATTACTGGGTTGACATGTAAGCGACCAAAACGACGGCTGAGTAGGTGCGCCAGTGTAGGTTCAGGCGGACCATGGTCGTGCACATGGTCCGGAGTTGAAAAAGCAGACACGGGCACCCGTAGGTTTAGACTGTGCGTGCTTGATTTGTGTCCGTGGTTGGCACCCTAGGGCTTGATACACCCTAGGGTGGACCTAGCACAGTTTGACTACATTTCGTGATTGGGCCGTATGACAATGACACTTGACGAGTTAGGCTTATAGGGAGCCGATCGACTAGACCGGGTAGTTGGACCTTGATTTAGGTCATCTCATGATGTGGGCCAGTTTTGGGCCAAGGGATCATTTCTTGTTTATACTTGACATGGATTAGAATACTAGTACTATTGGTGTAACACTTAACCTTATTTATTCGATGCCACACTTGATCTATCTTGCTAACTTTTCACCATGCCAGTTATCACCCTACATCTCATCCCTGTTTTACATGTTCAGTTAACTTTATTAGTTTTCATACTAATAGTAGATAGGACTTACCAGTCTTTTTGACTGACCCGTTTTCTTTCGCCTCTTTTCTTCCGTTCCCCCCCCCCTCCAGGTTTACAGGGTGGGAACACTGGTACCTAGCTGGATCTTTAGCTGCTTTTCTGGATAGCTCACGTATGGTTTGAGCATGTTATGGCCTTATGCTACTTTGGGGATAGTTATTTTATGTTTCTTTTTCAGTTTTCAGTTTATGTTCTAGACTTTGTTTTATGGGAAAATAATGACTAAGTATTTTGATGTAACCTGACTATGGTTTTGAAATGCTAGTTTATTCCGCTGCTTTACTAGACTGTTTTACTTATATGTTCTGTCTTGTGATATCTGCATGCATGTTTACCTCGTTTAACGCCCCTCCAAAGCTAGTGTCCTTGCAAGAGCGGCATTGGCGGAGGTGGGGTGTTACACGTACCCTGTAGATATCTTATGCTGGCCCCACATTAGGAGGTATCACTTCCTAAAGTGGCAACCAATAAGGTGTGCATAACCATACCTACTGGTGTCATGGTCGTTTTAACCCCTTCTGCCCAGCTCATGCATGCACATGACCCGATCGGTTTGCACCGCCAACACCATCCGTTTTGTTTGGATCTCTAATAATCAATCAGTAAGTGTTCCCCTTCTCTGCCTAGTACGGAATTCTTTATTTGATACCCACTCCGGGTTACTGACTGAAATGGGTCCCACACTATATGATACAAGCTCTACCTTTTGTCTTGTATCCCCACTAGGTTTTTCACTGACTATGTATACCCTTAGGTATCTTTAATTACATAGCCCTATGTCAGTTATGTTTACCCTAAAGGGTGTCTTTAATTACATAACTTTTATATTTTCCACAGGTTATGTATACCTCTAGGTGTCTTTAATTACATAACCTTTTATATTTTCCACCGGTTATGTATACCTCTAGGTGTCTTTAATTACATAACCTTTTATATTTTCCGCTGGTTATGTATACCACTGGGTGTATTTAATTACATAACCTTATTAGGTTAAGTTCGTGGGCCTATATGTAAATATTGCCCACCCCCTTAAATCTACTTAACCCACCCACTCATTCGAGCATGTTTATTTAACGGTTATGTTTGTGGGCCTATATATACTAATATTACCCACCTACCCAAGATTTACTTAACCCATCCACTATTCCAATCAATTTACTTAACCCCAACCTTAGTTCAATATCATACAGTCCCTATGGATTAGGTTTGGTTAAGTAGTCCAATTCATTACCATGTCCATTTATGGTTTATTATGGGCTAGACCTCCCACATTAGGCCTACAACATGTGGATGCTGGATATGCCGGTCGGGTCCGGGCAATCTTACTCCACAGTTGGGCCTAACCTCGTGTCTTAGCCCGATTCGTATTTGCGCACTTAGACCTCTCACATTAGGTTCAGCATTAATGGCTGCTGGATATGTCGGTCGGATCCGGGCAGACTTCCACCACTAATGCTACCTAACCTCATGCCATAAGTACAATTACAATTTGTAATTGTAATTATTAGACATTCCAATTTTAATATATTTACCAATTAATTAATCCTTTTCTTTTATAGGTGTCAATACCTATTTTACACAATAATTTGAATTACATGTCCAAAAATGTTGATATCCAAATTATGCCATTTTTAACCCTTTTTCCCCCGTTCCTTAATTAGTGCCCTCAGAAAATTGGCAACATGCCCAGGCTAGACAATAGCCTAGTCATAAACAATAATAGGGAAAATAATGGGAATATAACTAAAATGATCATCTTGGCATAAAAATGAATAGCATGATAATAAGGTGAACATACATACTGACATGGACATGAAATTGTCATCATAACAAGGTGGTCATAAAACTGATGAACAGTTGGCAGTCAATAACTATGATGTCATAATAAGCATAATAAGATCTAAATTAGCAATTTGGGTGTCCAATCGGTTTATATCTAACATGATAACACAAAGTGATAAATTAGATCACATAATTCAAATCTAGAGGTTAAAATAGATCTAACATGACAACACAAAGTGATAAATTTGATCACATAAAATAGATCTAACATGATAACGCAAGGTGATAAATTAGATCACATAAAATAGATATAACATGATAACACAAGGTGATAATCCAGATCTGACTAACAGTTTTAATGTCCACATAAATTAGATCTACCAATTTAGAAATAGATCTACACAAATCCACATCATAGCATGCCATAGAAGTTACAATTTAGATAAAGATTTAGATCCAACCCTAACCAATACAAAGTGGCATATGTTTATGATTTACATAAATCATTAGATCTATCCAATGATATTACTATCCAAATTAATAGATTTATGTTAACCACAATATAGTTACAAACCATGATCCACAATAATAACAAAGTAGAATAATCACAATTAAATTGGATCTAAAGAAATGGATCTACAATGACATAGTAGAATAATCATAATTGAATTGGATCTAAAGAAATAGATCTATCATGACATTATAGAATAATCACAATTGAATTGGATCTAATGAAATATATCTATCATGACATAGTATCATATATGATAATAACATAGATTCATGTTTTACACATATCCAAATCACAGTCTTTTATAATTTACTTTTATTTATCTAAACCTAAAAGCAACTAGAACTCACAGCGTTAGGTTTAGAGAATAGAGAGAATGGATCTTGAATTATGAATTTGATTTGCAAAGTATGTAGTTGTAGAAAATGGTTCAGTTCGCACTCCAGTAGCATATGTCTTCCATGATTTCCAATGAAGAAAATAAGAGAATAGGACACATATATATAGCTGTCAGACCCCCTGAAACCGAGTGCCACGTCAACCCTAGGGGTATCGACACCCCTGTGGGTGGGTCGACCCTTAGGTCGACACCCCTTCAGGGGGGTCGACCCCTAGGTCGACACCCCTCTAGGGGGGTCGACACCCTATAGCGGGAATTTTGCAGCTTAGATCATTTTTTCAAATTCGAACTATTCCGGATAGAATTTTGACTCAGCTCAGACTCATTCTGATTCATGCGTATGTATATAATTTTTCTATGCATATACAAACTTAAAACCCTTCTAACTTCCTCATATGTGTCCATTTTACGCAAACCAAGTGTCTATCTTGACCAGAATTTCGAGACTCAAGCGTATGTATATAATTTTTCTACACGTATACAAACTTAAAACCCTTCTAACTTCCTTATACATGTCCATTTTACGCAAACCAAGTGTCTATCTTGACCAGAATTTCGAGATGGACGCATTAGCGCAGTCCATTTCCTTTAATTCTGAATATTAAATTTATTATTATTTAATTTATCCTCCTTTAGTGTCGGTACAAATTCGGGGTGTTACAGTTTCGGGCATACTTCTTCCACAGTTGACTTAACCTCGTGTCTTAACATCGTTACATGTTTTATATATACATTTGGACCACTCACATTAGATTTGCCACTTGTGGATGCTGGATATGACTGGCGGTTCCGGGCATACTTCTAATCTAACCTCATGACTAAGCGCGGTTACAATTTCTTATTTACTGTAAATCTTTTATATAATCTAGGCATGTCTATTCTTTTAAATTTCCACTGTAATATATATTTTACATATCATCATATTATGCCTATTTTATGTCATATGTTCTTTCTAACATATAATCAATTCTATTCTAACGTATAATATTCTCAATTTCTACTGTTAATGGTCCAGGTACACAAATGTCACAAGTTAACATGGAATTGAAACAATAGTAACCGCTACGCATATTTTTACAAGTTTATCTTTCAACATATAAATTTTTCCATATATTAATTTCTTAGCATATTAACATTCCAACATGTCATATTCGTCACTTTAATCCTTTTAACATATGTTTCAACATTTTAACATATCATATTTAAACGTGTCATAATAACATTTCAATACTTTCAATTATTCTAGCAAATTAACATTATACAATAACGGGGAATGTTAAACGATAATATATCATTATCTAAAATGATATAACTTAACTCCACTCACCTTGATATGCTGATTTATAAAAGTATCTCTTTAGATTGGTTCCAGATGGAGAGTCATGAGTTTGTACTGTTGTCGTAGTTGAAAACGCCTTATTTTCTGAATTTGTCGTTGTTGACGATAAATTTTCTTTTTCTTTTCTTTAATCTTCATTTAGACAACGCCCCAATATTATAATTTATAATTTTATTTAGAAATTATATGGAGGAAGAAGAAGAGAGTGAAGAGACAGTAAATGAGAATGGAGAGCTATATGGTCCTTTATACAAGAAGCTTAAATCGATGATAACCGTCTATTTTCCCTGATGAAATCTATTCTCTCCATGTCATATAGCCAATAGAAAGTTGCCACATCAACAATAATTTTGAATTGGACTAATAGAATAAAGTCAAAAAGTCATGCATTGTCACTTCCTACTAATTAAATGTACCAAATAGGCGTAAAAATTTGAATTTCGAATGTTTGAATTGTTTTGGCGCAGAAATTTAATTTTCGAATGTTTGAATTTTCTGGAATTTATTTAACTGTTATATTCACATGTAATTTTCTTATATGTATACAATTCTTCTAACTATCATTTTACATGTATATATGTATGCACAATTTTCGTTTTGTTTTCAAAATTCGAACGGTGTTGCACCGTTATTTGATTCTTGCTATATTTCATTGACTTTAGCCTTATCTTGAATTTCATGTTTTGTATACATATAATTCTGCACATATATATATTTTCTTTGTTTCCTTATATGTACGTTCTTATCCTTTCAAATTTTAAATTGGTATTCATACATATATCTGGCCCTCTCTAAAACAAAGATAAAGATTAATCGTCACCGGGATTCAAACCCCCAACCTCTATGTTACATATCCAATGCCTTAACCAACTGAGTTGTGTTGCCTTTTGTTAATGAGTTTAGAAACAATGGTAGTCATTGTTCTTCTTCTTTTACTTTATTTTCATGTTTTGCTACCACTCTTCATTTAAAGGTATATCTTTCATTTTAAATCAATTTTATGCAATCCATAGGTGTAAATTGACCAGAAAATCGCCACGAACACAATGACGCTAATCTCGTGGCCAAACTCTGGAAGCTCTTCAATTTTTTTTTTTTAAAATACGCATAGTTAGTGCATGCAACATATTTAACTACATGCAACCAATCATTTCTTTCTTTTTCTATGCATACATTACATTTTTAATTGCATTAATATTTTCTTCTTTTAAATATATATGTCAATGCACATATATACACATATATATTGTTTAATTATTAATTGTTACAAAATGCAGGGTGTTACAATTGCCTTCTTCATTAGTACGCACCACTGCATGTGTAAGTCTAACATCTCTGCATCGTAGGCTCCCTTCCATAATTTGCAAACTGAAGATATACATTAATAAAACTAGAAATAAGAATGAATGGCATACATAAGGATATACATGAATATATGCTAAATATATCGAAAATTTATGCCAATTCTCTCTTCTACTGGTGGAAAGACTTGGAACCACATCAGTGTAAAGCTGGATTCTTATTCCTTTTTGCCCCATTCCTTGCTGCTATGTCCTATTAAATTTGAAACACGACTAGTTAAAATAATACAATCAACATAAATGTAAATATTTTCATTATAGCTTATGTGACACCCCACGTCCATTAATGTCACTCACTAAGGGAATGCATTAAGTTTCATGAAGCGTTATAGGTAAATAAGAACATAATAGCACAAGACAGACATGTAAAATAGCAGCGGAATTAAAAACTATATTTAAATCAAAACATCATGGTCCCAAATACCGAGTTTACACCATAAGTAACTGATTATATTAATATTATGTCTTGCCAAAAATATCAGAGTACAAAAGCATAAAACCATATTTCACTTGCAAAGCCATAAGAGAGTTGATAAGAACTCAAAGCAGTACATCTATATCCAAAATCCAAGCTAAGCAGAAAGAATCCAAATCAAATCTAAGCACTTCCACCTTGAGAACTTTGGGAGGGGGGGGGGGGAACGGAAGAGAGAGAAGAGGAAAAAAAGGGTCAGACATAAAGTCTTGCGAGTCCAGTTACCTTTAAATAAATAATAGTAACATGGCAGGTACATAAAACAGGAAGAACAAGATAACAGTAACAATAACAAGTGTGAATTGAGCAAGATAAGATGAATAAGATATATTGCGCTTCTTAAATACATTTCTCTGCACTGCGCATATACTAGTATATTAGAAGTAGAATGATCCCTACTAATACCGTTCCATTACATTTTCTTGATTATTAGGTTACTTGGGTTAATAACACTCAAAATTTATATGCGCATCGTACCGATTTACTTTCCCAATGATTCACCTAATACAATATATATAGCTATCTCTCAATATTGAGATATACCCCACGGTACCTCACTCGCACGGTCTCCATCGTAATGAACGCAGTCCCTCATCCTACGCCGGAGTGATGTACGAATCTCTATATAAAATGTTACGTTCCGCATATATCTATCATTACTATGCTACGTAAGCGTATGGACTGCCACCATCGATTGAATCAGATTCCTTATCGGAATAATGCCCTCTAGTCTACGATACACCACCCAAAGCAGATATGCATGTATCTAGACTGTCCCACGTATGTACTGTAATTATAGCTCGATGCCTCAATCGCAATTTCTCTGATGTGCACCGAGTTCCATGGCAGGGCGATACAAAAAACCTGGAATTCGGTCGGGAGCTTTTCCATATCTGTACAGGCCCGTCTTTAAAGAACCTCTATATACAAATATACCAATGGTCTGTTTTCGTGGTGGCTATGGCCCCACCTCGGCCCCTCTCTCAACTAGTAAAGACTACAAGAGATAAGCGATTGCCCTTAATAACAACCAATCTAAACATCCATGTGGCGTCTACCCTCAACCCCGTACCTCGATAATGAAAGGTGAAATGGTACATTGGGTTTAGCTCTAGTCTTTCGCATCCTGCTGGTTGTTGATGATGGATATCCGATGTTCTACTATCCTTGTTGGTAATGACCGTCCCTACCTCCTCGTGAGGCAACCATCGAATCACCATGGTGTCACCTCGTCACAGCATTATGACTGCATAGCTACATCTGCAGTCAAAGCCCACCCACCTTGTAGTTACGCGCAGACCCAACCTCTACGAGTACATCCTAAGACATCGTCACCACACAGAGGACTGCTAGGAGCATCTTACGTACTTCGGTAAGCCGCGTGCTTCCCCTTCCAGTCCTTAGGAGCCTTCATAACAATCAGATGAATGTGCGGTCCCCTCGTGTCTTGTAACACCTCGATGATCTACCCTATTGGGTTATTCACCCTCAAACGTACGGACTGGTCCAAGCGCCTTTCTTTAATATGTTGTTAAACCCTATGTCTAAACATTCTTTTACACGCTTGTCTGACCTCACCAGGTACCAATTTAACTTGGTCATTCTCGTTCATATTGAATTCTTATTCCAATTTACCAAGTTTCTCTTGCTGATTAATTTCAATCATATAACTTAATCCATTTAAGTCTATTAAAAAGCCCACAACAGGTTATTCTCTAGATTGTGGCCCAAGGTCCGTAATCAATAATCAATTTCATATTCTTGCTTGGTTATGTCATTACAATAACATGTTCTCTTTAATACATTATTAAGTGTATCTCAGTTCACATGTTTCCTAATTAACATGTCACTTACCAATTATGATTAAATATAACTTATTTATTTTGCAAGTTTTCCCCATTCTTTCTCATTTAATCATAAATTCAATTTACATCGTCACTATAACTTATCGTTGTTTACTTAGTAGATTTTTACACATATCTAATTCTATCATTTCTACAATATATGCTTACCCTACAATGTGTCTTTAATTACATAACTTTATTATATTTTCCACCAGTTATGTATACCACTAGTTGTCTTTAATTACATAACCTTATTGGGTTAAGTTCGTGGGTCTATATGTAAATATTACCCACCCCCTCTATTTTACTTAACCCACCCACTACCCGTCCAATTTTACATAACCCTAACTTAAGTTCATAATCCTACAATCCTTATGGATTAAATTAGGTTAAGTAGTCCAATTCATTACCATGTCCAATTATGGTTATAATGGGCTAGACCTCCTACATTAGGCCTACAACGTGTGGATGATGGATATACCGGTTGGGTCCGGGCAGTCTTATTCCACAGTTGGGTCTAACCTCGTGTCTTAGCCTAATTCGTATTTGTACACTTAGACCTATCACATTACGTTCAACATTAGTGGCTGTTGGATATGCTGGTCGGGGCAGACTTCCACCACTAATGCAACCTAACCTCGTGTCATAAGTGCAAATACAATTCCTAATTGTAATTACTAGACATTCCATTTTTATCCAAATCTATCTGTGTCATTATAGGTGATTATTTCTCTTTTTCCCCATATTTAATTATATGCCCAATTCACTATTCAAATCATAGCCTTTTACACCCTTTTTCAATTCACCTTTTAATTATGCACCATATGCTCTTTTTCCCAAGTTATAAGTTAAGGAATATATATATATATATATATATATATATATATATATATATATATATCTGTGTGTGTGTGTGTGTGTGTGTGTGTGTGTGTGTTATCCACAAACCCAAATCTACATATTTTCCAATTTATGCCCCTTGTCCATATTTTCCCATTTAAATACAGGTTATACCCAAACCCATAATCGCATATTTTCCAATGTATACCTGAAATTCATATTCACATACGTCCCAATTTATGTCCCAAATCAGTACTCACACATGTCCCAATTTATGCTCAAATTATATTTTCCAATGTATGCCTAAATTCATATTATCCAACAAGACATATGCCCCCAAACCCGTATTCTTATATTTCCAAACTTATGCCCAAATTTAAATCCATATTTTCCAATATCAACCCAAATTATGTCTTTTCCCATTATTCCCAATTTCGCATGTTCGCATTTTCAGTGTTAGGCCCAGGCTCGAAGGTAGCCTGGCTATATAAAAATAAAAAGGGAAAAGAGGGAGAGAAGAGAATCGAGAACAGGCATAGTAACGAATCAATAATAAACTGATAGAAATAGGCATAAACTGAATAGGCATATTATGACAAGATTTAACATGGCAGCGGTATGAACATATAAAAGCAGATCTGTTAGTTATGTGATAATAGAACTGATTATGCATCGATTCAAGGTCCAATTTTTACATATATATCAAGATTACTATTTAAATATTTAGATCTAAAAATAACATGAACTCACAGTGAATAGATCTAAGGAAATAGATCCAAATTACTGTGAAGAACATGTTGAATAAGTTGTTGTAGCCATCGCTGAATTTATTGTAGCAATATTCGAATATGTCTAATCTTCTTTGAATTGATTTTGAAGAAGAAAGGCCATTTTAATTTTCGTTGCAATAGAGCTTTGCCGTTAGCATTATTTTTAGATGAATAAAACCTAGGCCTAGGGTCCTTTATATAGCCTAATGTTCAATGAATCTTGCTCAGAAAGGTGTCCAGATACAAAACGAAGTATTTTGCCTAGATCTGTCAGGGGTGGGTCGACCCCCCTTTGAGTGGTCGACCTATGGGTCGACCCCCCTTTGGGTAGGTCGAACTATGGGTCGAACCCCCATTGAGTGGGTAGAACCACCTGAGCGGGAAATTGCTGCCTTCTCAAATTTTGAACCGAATTTCGAATTTCCAGACCCATTTTTGAATTTATAAACCCATTATATATACATATATATATTCTTCCTGTGTGTATACAAACTTCAAACCTTAATAACTTCTTTATATTGTGTCCGATTTACGCAAATCAGGTGTCTATTTTGACCAGAATTTCGAGACGAACGCAATGGCGCAGTCCGTTTTACTTAGTTACGAATATTAAATTAAGTTTTCCTTAATTCATTGTTAATAGTGTATTTCACACTAGTTATTCTTTAATTCATCATCTTTAGTGTCGTTAAAATTCTGGGGTGTTACATTCTCCCCTACTCAAAGGATTTTGTCCCCGAAATATCTAAGTTAAGAAGAACGTATATCCTAACATCCAACAATCATACATCCATCTAGTAATCACAGGCATCCATTGTCCTTAAGGAATTTCTAATGCTTTTATGAACATATGCAATAGTGTGTGTATATGTCCGTAAAATAATGCAGAAGATCAGGCGGTTTACTGATTCAGTCGACCTCCTTAATGCAATGTATGTTTGTGCCATGCAACCAAAATGTATGCAAATCATCCTAATCCATGTAAGTTCTGTATGTGTGCACAATCATCCATCCAAATGCAACATCAAAGTAACGATACACCCATTTTCATTCATAAAAAATTAAAATGTACACACAACAATATTCAATATGTAAGTGATTGAGTCGATCTATTGCCTATTGTGTGTGCATTATGCATCCACGAGCAATCACTAGCAAACACTTGCATCCATCAAACATAACATGTTTCAGACACATGTTTACATTCATTAGCTTCCTACCTAAAGACTCGATCGATATGAGATATTCAAACGATAGATACAAGTATTAATTCAAAGCTTAGAAAAAGAAGTTAAGGACATATTCTCGAAAAGGAAAGGATATGAAGCGCGAACCTTGCCTTCAGCCTCCCAAGTAACTTTCTCATGGCCCTTTCCCCCATTGCACTCTTACTAGCTTCACTTCTTTTTTGCATAATTTCTTAACCTCTGATCCAAGTATGCAAGTCGGAACTCGTCCTATCAATGCTTCCTTCTCTACTTTCATTTCCTCTCACAAGTTTGGCTCTACTACCTCGAACTCTATACATTTTATCACCGCTTGGATGAATAGTCATCTTAGAATGATGGGCTTCCTCAAGGACTGTATTCAATAGGTTTCTCATCCCAATATGACTCACCTATCAAGCCTCTTCTCAAGTAGCTCCCCTGCTTGCTTATCAAGTTCCCTTTTTTCTTTTAGGAGTCACATGTCGCAAATCATCGATAGATATATCAAGAGGTTCTAGGAGACTTAAGCATGACAGACCCCTTTGGGGTCATAAGAAATCTCGAAAGTCTTTCTATGGTAAGTCAGAAGTCTAACGACCCTCCTCTCACAATCTAGAATGGCTCCATATATGGTTAACACATCCATCCTAGAATCAAACCATTCTTATGAAATAAAGAACATATGCATCACAATCAAACTCAACACCTAACACAGAGATTCTCAAACCACGACAAATCATCGATAAATGAGCCGTACCTCTATTGGGGTTTGAGGCAATAATGGGATCCAATACCATACTAGTATATAGGTGCAGAGACTCAACTAAAGGTTCAGATATAAAAGAATGCAAAACGCCAGGAAAAGAATCCTAATAGGATGATCAGAAATAGAAATCAATCCTTCGATGGAAACTTTCCTACCCCTATCATGTCCACCAACTATGAGAACATTCGCTTGCCCCCTAGAAGTTCCTACCTTCTGGCCTTGTCCTTGTCTCTTTGGGCACTCCTTAATAAGGTGTCCCGCCTCACCAAAGTGGTAACAACGCCTTTCCTCTTTTTGCAATCCTTTTCCAGATGACCCAACATTCCAAAGTTATGGTATTTCCTCGTTTCTTCTTTCATCTATGGGTTGTGCTCCTTAGCCCCAACTCGCTTATTCTCCTTTTTACCATCCTTGTGAAACATGCTAACAAGTCTCTTGAAAGTGGCCTCCATTGTACGAAAATCCTTTTGAGGCTTGAGAGAAAATAAGACCCAGGTGAAACCACTGAATCTAAAGATGGAGGTTGGGCACTTCTTGGCCCTTAGACATGTACCGTAGTTTTGACATGCCTAAGGAACCATGCCAGAATAGGGATACCCTTCTAGAAAGAAACGATTCCCTAAACAAAAAGAAAAAGGAATCAAGTAGAGAATCGAGAAGATATTTATGGCTTTAGGAAATATGCTTTTCAAAAACAAACTTTTTATTTTAAAATACTTTGTTTTTAGGCCTTTTTGAAAACCATTTTCAAAATACTTTATCCGATCTTATAACCATAAGCTCTGATACCAAATGTGACACCCAAGTCCATTAATGTCACTCACTAAGGGAATGCATTAAGTTTCGTGAAGCATTATAGGTAAATAAGAATATAATAGCATAATACAGACATGTAAAATAACAGGGGAATTAAACCCATGGTCCCAAATACTGAGTTTACATCATAAGTAGCTGATTACATTAATAATTTGTCTTGCCAAAAATATCAGAGTACAAAAGCTTAAAACCATACTACCCTTGCAAAGCCATAAGAGAGTTGACAAGAAGTCAAAGCAGCACATTTATATCCAAAATCCAAGCTTAGCTGAAAGAATCCAAATCAACTCTAAGCACTTCCACCCTGAGAACCTTGGGGGGGGACGGAAGAGAGAGAAGAGGAAACAAAAAGGGTCAAACATAAAGTCTGGCAAGTCCAGTTACTTTTAAATATAAATAAATAAAAGTATCATAGCGGGTATATAAAACTGGAAGAACAAGATAACAGTTAAAATAACAAGTGTGAACTGAGAAAGATAAGATGAACAGGGTATATTGCGCTTCGTAAATACATTTCTCTACACCGCGTAGGTACTAGTATATCAGAAGTAGAATGATCCCTACAAATACCGTTCCATTACATTTTCTTGATTATTAGGTTACTTTGGTTGATAGCACTCAAGAATTATATGCGCATCGTACCCATTTACTTTCCCATGGATTCACCTAATACAATATATGTAGCTATCTCTCAATATTGAGATACACCCCATGGTACCCCACTCGCATGGTCTCCACCGTAATGAATGCAGTCCCTCATCCTACGCCGAAGTGACGTACGGATCTCTATATAAAATGTTATGTTCCGCATATATCTATCATTACTATGCTACGTAAGCGTATGGATTGCCACCATCGATCGAATCAAATTCCTTATTGGAATAATGCCCTATAGTCTATGATACACCACTCAGAGTAGATATGCATGTATCTAGACTGTCCCACGTATGTACTGTAATTGTAGCTCGATGCCTCAATCGCACTGCACTGAGTTCCGCGACAGGGCGATACAAGAAACATGGAACTCGGTCAGGAGCTTTTCCATATCCGTACAGGCCCGTCTTTAAAGAGCCTCTATATACAGATATACCCAGGGTCTGTTTCCGTGGTGGCTATTGACCCACCTCATCCCCTCCCTCAACTAGTAAAGACTACAAAAGCTAAGCAACCGCCCCTAATAACAGCCAATCTAAACATCCATGTGGCGTCTATCCTCAACCCCGTACTTCGATAGGGAAAGGTGAAATGGTATCTTGGGTTTAGCTGTAGTCTTTCGTATCCCGTTGTCTGATGAAGACGGATATCCGATGGTCTACTATCCTTATTGGTCGTGACACTCTCTACCTCCTCGTGAGGAAACTGTCGAATCACCCAGGTGTCACCTCGTCACAGCATTTTGACTGCATAGCTAAATCTTCGGTCAAGGCCCACCCACCTAAAGTTACGCGCAGACCCAACCTCTGCGAGTACAGCCTAAGACATCTGTCACCACATAGAGGACTACTAGGAGCACCTTACACACTTCCGGAAGTCGCGTGCTTTCCCTTCTAGTCCTTAGGAGCCGTCATAACAATCAGATGAATGCGCGCTCCCATTGTGTCTTACAACATCTTGAAAATCTACCCCGTTGGGTTATTCACCCTCAAGCATACGGACTGGTCCAAGCGCCTTTCTTTAATACGTCGTTAGACCCTATGTCTAAACATACTTTTACGCGCTTGCCTTACCTCACCAGGCTCCAATTTAACTTGGTTATTCCTGCTCATATTTGATTCTTAATCCAATTTACCAAGTTTCTCTTGCTTATTAATTTCAATCAGATAACTTAATCCATTTAAGTCTATTAATAAGCCCACAACATGTTATTCTCTAGATTGTGGCCCAAGGTCTGTAATCCACAATCTACTTCAAATTCTTACTTGGTTACATCATTACAATAACATGTTCTCCTTAATACGTTATTAAGTGAATCTCAATTCACATGTTTCCTAATTAACATGTCACTTACCATTTATGATTAAATATAACTTATTTATTTTACAAGTTTTCCTCATTCTTTCTCATTTAATCATAAATTCAATTTACACCGTCAATAAAACTTATTGTTATTTACTTAGCAGATTATTACGCATATCAAATTCTATACAAGTTATGCTTACCCTACAAGGTGTCTTTAATTACATAACTGTGTTATATTTTCCACTGGTTATGTATACCACTAGATGTCTTTAATTACATAACCTTATCGGGATAACTTCATGGGTCTATATGTAAATATTATCCACCCCCTCTATTTTACTTAACCCACCCACTACCATCCAATTTTACTTAACCCTAACTTAAGTTCATAATCCTATAATCCTTATGGATTAAATTAGGTTAAGTAGTCCAATTCATTACCATGTCCAATAATGGTTATAATGGGCTAGACCTCCCACATTAGGCCTACAACGTGTGGATGCTGGATATGTCGGTCGGGTCCGGGCAGTCTTATTCCACACTTGGGTCTAACCTTGTGTCTTACCCCAATTCGTATTTTCACACTTGGACCTCTCACATTAGGTTCAACATTAGTGGCTGCTGGATATGTCGGTCGGGTCCGGGCAGACTTCCACCACTAATGCAACCTAACCTCGTGTCATAAGTGCAATTACAACTCCTAATTGTAATTACTAGACATTCTATATTTATCCAAATCTACCTATGTCATTATAGGTGATTATTTCACTTTTTCCCCAAATTTAATTATATACCAAATTCACTGTTCAAATCATAGACTTTTACACTCCTTTCCATTTCACCTTTTAATTATGCACCATATGCTCTTTTCCCCAAGTTATAAGTCAAGGCATATATATATATATATATATATATATATATATATATATATATATATGTTATGCATAAACCCAAATCTACATATTTTCCAATTTATGTCCCTAATCCATATTCGCCCATTTCAATACAGGTTATATCCAAATCCATATTCACATATTTTCCAATGTTTGCTTAAAATTCATATTCACATGCGTCCCATTTATGTCCCAAATCAGTACTTACACATGTCCCAATATATGCTCAAATTATATTTTCCAACATATGCTTCAATTCATATTATCCAACAAGACATACGCCGCCAAACCCATATTCATATATTTCCAAGTTTATGCCCAAATTTTGATCCATATTTTCCAATATCAATTATGCCACAAATTATGTCTTTTCCCATTATTCCCAGTTTCGCATGTTTGCATTTTTCAGCATTAGACCTAGGCTCAAAGGTAGCCTGGCTACATAAAAATAAAAAGGCAAAAGAGGGAGAGAAGAAAATCGAGAACAGGCATAATAACGAATCAATAATAAATTGATTGAAATAGGCATAAATTGAATGGGCATATTATGACAAGATTTAACATGGCGGCAGTATGATCATATAAAAGCAGATCTGATAGTTATGTCATAATAGAACTGATTAGACACCGATTCAAGATCCAATTTTTACATACATATCAAGATTACTATTTAAATATTTAGATCTGAAAATAACATGAACTCATAGTGAATAGATCTAAGGAAATGGATCCAAATTACTGTGAATAACATGTTGAATAAGTTGTTGTAGCCACCGCTGAATTTGTTTAAGTAATCTTTGAATATGTATAATCTTCGTTGAATTGATTTAGAAGAATAAAGGCCATTTTAATTTTCGTTGCAGCAGAGCTTCTCCATCAGAATTATTTTTAGATGAATAAAACCTAGGCCTAGGGTCCTTTGTATAGCCTAGGGTTTAATGAATCTTGCTCAAAAAGGTGTCCAGATACAAAACGAAGTATTTCGCCCAGATCTGTCAGGGGTGGGTGGACCACCCTTTGAGTGGGTCGACCTACGGGTAGGTCGACCTACGGGTCGGCCCCCCTTTTGAGTGGGTAGACCCATGAGCAGGAAATCTACCGCCTCCTCAAATTTCGAATTTTGAATCGAATTTCGAATTTATGGACCCATTTTTGAATTTTTGAACCTATTATGTATATATGTATGTGTGTGTATATATATTTATTCCTCATGTGCGTATACAAACTTCAAACCTTAATAACTTCTTCATACGGTGCCCGATTTATGCAAACCAGGTGTCTATTTTGACCAGAATTTTGAGGCGGACGCAATGGCGCAGTCCCTTTTACTTAATTTTGAATATTAAATTTAGTTTTCCTTAATTCATTATTAACAGTGTATTTCACACTAATTATTCTTTAATTCATCATCTTTAGTGTCGTTAAAATTCCGAGGTGTTACAGCTTACTTTCGCTGCTTTGGTATCCCAATATCTAGGAAATGCAACCCAAATATCATCACTCATCCAATTTGGCTTTTTACCATCTTTCTTGGCCTTTGAATTTGCCTCTTTATAATTTTTCCGAATTTCATGTTCCAGTTAGTCATAAAATTCCATATCATGCAGCTCCACACGTACTACAGCCTGCATATGAGATGACCCAAACTTCCCCTTACGGGAAAGCCCGGATTGCTTTGAGAACACAACGCATTAGAAGAAAATTATGATAACATTTCATTGCTATTACAACAATTACATCAGAGTACGAGAATATATCTGAGTATAAATAAATATTACACAGAAAAATATCAAAGATTTACAAAATTACAAAAGCAGTGGAAAATAATACATTAAATAATGTGCAGTAGAAAAGATATCAACTATCACAACTGAATGAAATACACAAATACAAAGCTTTTCGAATATAGCTCCAGCTGTAATCCAGGATCCTAGGAAAAGAAATATCCGCGAAAACCAAAACTACTGGCTGCCCGTGTGGAAAATATGGGCGCCCAGAGTTTAGGTAGAAATAATAAACTCCGAGTCAGTCATGCGACTGGTGTGAGAACTAAAACAGTTATTAATCTTTATTTTAAAGTTGGGTTAATCAAGTGACCACACCGCTAATGCAGAAGGGTTTACCCCTAAGAATACCAGTGCATAAAACCAACAGCGCAATGCTAAATAAAAGAACAATGAAGCTATTATAAGACTCAGGTCCCAGCGCACAATGCAACGCAAGCCGAAGGATAGAGTTTTACCTTATAATAGCCAAATATGCTTGGTACGCAAAATTTATCTTTTTTTATTACAATAAGTGAAGAATCAACTTCAAATATAAATGTATCAATCATAGATGACATAAGTACCATATATTATGTCGCCATACATATGTTTACAACAAAAACTGCAAAACGCCATACTGGAAGTTTGGATTTCCATCATGATGGCCACTGATCCGAAAGATCGATCACGTAGTGCAATTCCCCATGGCTTACGTCCCAAGCACGAGAAAACGCCGTAGTGCACATTGCACTATATCCAGGATATCGAGTATCTCCACGACTTACGTCCCGTGCATGAGAAAATGCCGCTTAGTCTATCCTTCTGGGAATCGGGGGTGTGCCCTATCCCTACCAGGTATGGAGCGACCACACCCAGCCTATCTCTATCGACCAAATCCATCCTCATATCGAATGTATATTGATCTAACCATCAGTTCACCATCATACCGATGTGTGAGGCTCGCAAATTAACACTACACAAAGCTATGCTTTGATCGTCATCCACCAAACTTTTCTTTTCAACAAAAGTTTGGATCACTGCATCTCGGCATGCCACACTATAAATCCATGTCATACCATTGATTTCTACCAATATATAACCTCTAAGCTCATACATCTCAGAGAAGGGTGTTAAGAAAGCGAATAAATTCTCCGTCACCAAACCGATATATATTTAGCAGAGATCAACGAATATAGCATAATGGAATACAATGTCAGACACAACATCCATTTTGCAAGTCCATTCTGGGTCTGAACGAAACCAGAGGCACCATATTCCTCCTCCTGTATGTCCAATACAAGAGAGAGGCCCTTTAATATCCGAACAATCAACAAATACGTCCGGACGGCTACCACTATAGCCCCTTCAAGGTAGCTACTCCAATCATGGGAATCAGTAGCAACCCATCCATTCGACGTGAAGATCGTCGGCCTTGCATCATCTTCAATATCTTCGAATGTTAGTCGCCATATCAATTATTCAGAATGGGTTAAAACGTGTCCTTTCGAATAACTCGTGTATCTTATAATCAAGTGCTATAACAACACACCATTGTAACAACCCGAAAATCTGGGCCAGTTTAAAAATTTTATTTTGGTAATTTTAGCGAATTTTGATTATTTAAAATGAATTATTTTAAATAATATCGACGAGAAATTTTATTTGAATAAAATTAGAACGTATATATTATATACGTCGTCGTTAGAATATAAATATTTATATATAATTATAAATAGAATTGAAAATGGCGCGGTAGTTCGATAATTCGATTTCAAACTTCAATTGAATGTACCGGGTGCAAAACGATCCGGATTTTAGTGAAACCAAAAATAATGGGATCTAATTGATAATATCTTTCTATCGAATCCGACAAATCAAAATTTCATAGCGAGAATCAAAAGATATGTCCAGTTGAAAATTCTGAATAGTCGCTATGGAATTCAGGCCCTTAAAAATGGACATTTTGCAAACGACCTCGGATTTCGACGAAACCAGTTTTGTTGGGTCTGTGGTGTCAAGTTATTGCTAGATTCCAAATTTCATAATTTTCTGAATCAATATGTGAGCGTGGCAAAGGAAAACGTGTTTGACCAGTTTCAGTTGATTTTAATCGACTGGAAATTGGCCATTTTTCAAACGATCTCTGAATTCGACGAAACTAGTTTTGTTAGGACCGTATCGTCAATACGAAGCTAGAAAATATTTTTCTGGAATTTTTCTAGTTAGTAGGTGACCCCGGTAATTTGAAATGTGCGTTTAAAATTCAATATAGTGATTTAAATGAAAATTCAAAAGGAAACTGATTGTAACGATCAAATCAGCTTGCGATACATATCCCATTGTGTTCGGAATGGGGGTAAAACGTTATGGGCGACAGGCGGTGGGCCTCGTTTCGAGGTCGTATGTAAAAGTCAACCCTTGTGCAAAATTAAATAATTAAATAATAAAAAGAGAAAAATATATATTATTTTAATCCCTTTCCCCCCTTTTTCTTCTGCTTGCCCCCCCCCCCCCGATTCATTGTTCAGAAAGAGAAAAAAAAAGAAAACCTAATTCAAAATCGCGCCGCCCCCCTGACCTGGAAGCCACCGCCGACGAACCCCTCGACGCCCCCTCCGTCAGACCTCCTCCCTCCTGACATCGCCGACACCATCGAGGAACCCTCGCCCTCGCAAATCGAAGCAGCCCCCCCAGTCGAAGCCTCGAACCCTCACGACACCTCCCTGAACCACCGAGCACCACACGACGACGCCTCTTCTTCCCTCCTCCCCTTCGCATACCACGGTGAGTGATTAGGTAATTTCCTTTTTATTTTTATTTTGTTTTTGTTCTGCTAAAACAGTTTTTTTTTTTAGTTTTAAAACTGATTCTTTTTTTTTTAAAGATTATAAACTGATTTGAAAAAGAATTTTAAAACAGAAATTTTTAAAAGAATTTTAAAACAAAAATTTTTAAAAGAATTTTAAAACAGAAATTTTTAAAAGAAATAAAAACTGAATTTTTTTAAAAGATAAAAACTGAATTTTTTTAAAAGGTATTTAAAACTGATTTTAAAAAGGTATTTAAAACTGATTAGAAAAAGGTTAAAAAAAACTTTAAATAGGAAAAAGGTTGAATCTTTAAAGAGAAAAAGGATTTGAACTTCGAATTAAAAATATGATTTTTATATATTGAACTTCGAATCAAAAATATGATTTTTATATATTAAACTTCGAATCAAAAATATGATTTTTATATATTGAACTTCGAATTAAAAATATGATTTTTATATATTGAGCATCGAAATAAAAATGTGATTTTTATATATTGAAAAGCGAAGTAAAAATTCGATTCTTACATAGGTAGTGAAAGCGGGCGACGAAGGTAGCAAAAAGGCGAGAACGAAGAAGAGTCAAGATGTTTGGATAGCTTTCGGTGAGAATTTCTCACCTTTCAATTTCATTTTCTAGTTATATATATATACTAGGATGCAGACGGTGCTTAGTAGCACCCGACACCCGTCATCCACAGACCATGGATGGCTTGTTTGTTAAATTGTTTGGTTGAGTAGTTGGTTAAATTATTTGATTGAAATTTGAGTTGTTTGGTGAAATGAATTGATTTAATTGATATGTGAATGGCGTGGGCCTTCACTAGACCGGGGATAAGGCTAGGCCTTGTCCCGTTTCTAGTATCGTGCCGTTATGCCGCCGAAATTTTCTAAAATATGTTAGAAAAATAAAAATATCATTTTATTGTGTAAATGAATTGAATAGAAATTCATAGGTGGAAATAAAATGTTTTATCGTTAGAAATATAATTTTTAACGTGAATGTGAATAAATATTCATTTACAAACCGGACGGTTTGTTTATGTACACCTATTTGAAGGATATTGATTGGGACGATAAATTTTACACATCGCCCAACTGCACAAATAAAATACGTGTTTGATTGTTTGAAACCCCACACGGGTGTTGGGATGAAATTTGAAGTTCACTCATCCTGATTCATTAAATATGTCGATCGATTGATTGACAGGCTGTTATAAGCGTTAGATATCGATATTTGATGCTTATACAGTGTAGTGCACTTTGGTTGATGGTTGATTATTTTCAATGCTATTATATACATGTGTTGTATGAAAATCCATATAATTAATTTTATATGGTAATTGATTGGGCCTCATTCTGTAACAACCCGTAAAATGCGAGCCAGTTTGAAATTTTTTTATTTGGCAATTTTAGCGAATTTTGAATATTTAAAATGAATTATTTTAAATAATATCGACGAAATTTATTTTGAATATATTTAGAACGTATATATTATATACGTCGTCGTTAGAATATAAATATTTATATATAATTATAAATAGAATTGAAAATGGCGCGGTAGTTCGATAATTCGATTTCAAACTTCAATTGAATGTACCGGGAGCAAAACAATCCGGATTTTAGTGAAACCAAAAATGATGGGATCTAATTGATAATATCTTTCCAACGAATCCGACAAATCAAAATTTCGTAGCGAGAATCAAAAGATATGTCCAGTTGAAAATTCTGAATAGTCGCTATGGAATTCAGGCCCTTAAAAATGGACATTTTGCAAATGACCTCGGATTTCGACGAAACCAGTTTTGTTGGGTCCGCGGTGTCAAGTTATTGCTAGATTCCAAATTTCGTAATTTTTCGAATCAATATGTGAGCGTGGCAAAGGAAAACGCGTTTGACCAGTTTCAGTTGATTTTAATCGACTGGAAATTGGCCATTTTTCATACGGTCTCAGAATTCGACGAAACTAGTTTTGTTAGGACCGTATGGTCAATACGAAGCTAGAAAATATTTTTCTGGAATTTTTAAAGTTAGTGTGTGGCCCCGGTAAATTAAAATGTGCGTTCAAATTGAATATTGAATGATTTATATTTTAATTTAAATGAAAACTGATCGTAACAGCCGAACTGGCTCATGATACATATCCCATTGGGTTCGGAATGAGGGTAATTAGTTAGGGGTGACAGTCGTTGAGTTTCGTTTGGAGTTCGAACGGAAAATTTACTTTATGGAGAATAACTAAATAATTAAATTAATACATAAATTTTAAAACTCTCACCCCTCTCTTTCTAATCGGTCAACCCCTCCCTCATTTCCTCAGAACCCGATCCACTTGTAAAAGAAAAAAAAAAACGCGATTTTTCATCGCCCTCCAGGCGGACCTCGTCGCCTCCGCCCCGGAATCCAACGCGTCGCCACTCCCCTCCCACTTCGCCATAGCTCCGACGAGCTTCACCCCTCCTCCACGCGAGAACAACGAACCCCTTTTTTTTGCAATCGAAGCCTGTTACTCCCCCAAACCGCCAATGCCAAAGCGGATGCCGGACCCTCAGCCAACCGCCCCACTACACCCCCGCGAGCCACCACGCCACCACCAGCGAACCCCGAGCCTCCTCCTCCGATTGTCAGGCGAATGAAACCCTAACTAAAAATGGTGAGCTTTCTGATTTTTTTTTTTTTTTATTCTTTAGTTAGAAATTTGATTTTTAAGTTATATAAGACTCGATCTTTAGTAATATGAGAAGGTTTAGATTTTTTTTATTTATGAAAATAGTTAAGATTTTTAATTTAGTGAAAATATTGAATTTTTATACATGAAAATATTGATTTTTATTCATGAAAGACCTAATTTTTGTTAGATAAAGAGTGGATTTTTATTTATATTTTAGCAAGATAAAGATAGGATTTTTATTTATATTTTAGTAAGATAAAGAGAAGATTTATATATATATATATATGTATATATATTATTGCAAAATAAAAATGCGATCTTCACATGTTGATTAAGAAAGTAAAAATAAGATTTTTGTTATGAAGAGAGCGATATAAAAATATAATTTTTATACATGAAGTGATATTATAAGAACGTGATTTTTATATGAGGGACGGTATTAAAATATGATTTTTATATAATAGGGAATCTACAAAAAAATGTGATTTTTATATATTGAACTTTGAAATAAAAATTCGATTTTTATATATAGAACTTTGAAATAAAAATTCGATTTTTATATATTGAACTTTGAAATAAAAATTCGATTTTTATATATTGAATAACATAGTAAAAATTCGATTTTTACATATGTAGAGAATACGGGCGAAAGTGACAAAAAGGCGGGACCGACGAAGATTTCTATCAATGAAGTGCCGTGGAGCTAGGATAGCTATAGGTGAGAATTTCTCACCTTTCAATTTATTTTTCTAGTAATATATATATATATACTAGGATGCAGACGGTGCTTATTAGAAGCACCCGACACCCGTCCACATACCATGGACTTGTTTGTTTGGTTGTGTAGTTGGTTAGATTATTTGATTGAATTGTGGGGTGAAATGAATTGGTTTGATTGATGTGTGAATGGCGTGGGCCTTCACTAGACCGAGGATAAGGCTAGGCCTTGTCCCGTTTCTAGTATCGTGCCGTTATGCCGCCGAAATTTTCTAAAATATGTTAGAAAAATAAAAATATCATTTTATTGAATAAATGAACTGAATAGAAATTCATATGTTGAAATAAAATGTTTTATCGTTAAAAATATAATTTTTAACGTGAAGTGAATAAAATAGAATATTCATTTACAAACCAGACGGTTTGTTTATGTACACTTATTTGAAGGACATCGATTGGGTCGATAAATCTTACACATTGCCCAACTGCACAAATAAAATATGTGTGTAATTGTTTGAAACCCCACACGGGTGTTAGGATGAAATTTGAAGTTCACTCATCCTGATTGATTAAATATGTCGATCGATTGATTGACAGGCTGTTATGAGCGTTGAATATCTATATTTGATGCTTATACAGTGTAGTGCACTTTGGTTGATGGTTGATTATTTTCAATGTTATTATATACATGTGTTGTATGAAAATCCATATAATTAATTTTATATGGTAATTGATTGGGCCTCATTCCAATCGTAAAAATAAAGAATATTTTGATTATAACAAATATTTTGATAATAGGAAATATTTGAAATAGAATATTTGAAAATAGAAATTTATGAAGCCGTGTTGATTAGATTGACGCCATTTTGACGTAAACGATATTTATATCGATTTTATTCATTTTAAAATGAATATTGAAAAGTAATCTCGAAATCGAATTTTTCGAAATGAAATAAATTGAAAACGATTTCGAAATGAATTGAATTGAAAACGATTTCGAAATGAATTGAATTGAAAACGATTTCGAAATGAATTGAATTGAAAACGATTTCGAAATGAATTGAATTGAAAACGATTTCGAAATGAATTGAATTGAAAACGATTTCGAAATGAATTGAATTGAAAACGATTTCGAAATGAAATGAATTGAAAACGATTTCGAAATGAAATGAATTGAAAACGATTTCGAAATGAAATGAATTGAAAACGATTTCGAAATGAATTGAATTGAAAACGATTTCGAAATGAATTGAATTGAAAACGATTTCGAAATAAATTGAATTGAAAACGATTTCGAAATGAATTGAATTGAATATGAATTCAAATTGAATTGAAATTTGAATTGAATAGAAATGAATTTTAAAACGAATTTATAAAGAAGAATTCAATTTTGCCTTGAATTGAAATGGAAGTTGAAATAGATTTTGAAACGAATTTTAAAAAAAAACTATTTATAAAATTCGTTTTAAATAGAAATCGACGAAGTATATATTATATATATTATATATATAATATAATGGCCTGAATAGAACGCGCCGCGCCGCGGCAGTTCGCGAATTTCGATCATTTATTTCAAACGGACATTACGGGAGATCCGACCGTCGGATTCTCCTAAAACCGGAACCGTTGGGTTCGTATCGAAAAGAGCTTTCTAACGAATGTTAGAAATTTGAAATCTAACGGTTGGATTTGGAGATACGTCCAAATCAAATTGGAAAAAGGTCGCTGTAAGTGCAGTTCGATGGCCATTGTTGGAAATCGACTGTACGGGCCTTGATAAAATTATTAAAAATAGTAATAATTTGTGTAAAATCATAAGAAATGATTTGGGAAGAATTGGGATGAAAAACTCCATATTTGAAAAGATAAAAATAGATTTTTATCGAATTGAACTAGTTTTGAACTAGAATTATAATTCTATTTATTTTTAAATAAATAAATTGAATTCGAAAAGGGTTTTAAAAATAACCAAAATTTCCAATGATTGCATTGGAATGGATTTGAATCGAAATTGTCTTCGGAATATTTCGATGTTGGGATTCGTGATTATACAGATGTTGATATGGAAATTTGAAAGATATATATTTATATCGTTATTTCCAATACGACATTTGTTAGTCGTAGAATTCGATATTGAATATAAGCCGATATATTTTCTATTCAGAGCCTTGTATTGAATATCGAATGTGATTTGGGTTTGTCGTGAATGGTGTCTTCATTAACACTGTTCTTGAACCCAGTTGAGAAAAGATTAAATCTTTTTATTTAGATTTAATGAAGTGTACCAATTAAATAATATTTAATTGGAATTGAATTGATATTGATTTTTGGGTTTATCGTGGACAGTGTTTTAAATAACACTTGTTCTTTAACCCGATAATTAATGAATGTGATTTGGGTTTGTCGTGAATGGTGTCTTCACTAACACTGTTCTTGAACCCAGTTGAGAAAAGATTAAATCTTTTTATTTAGATTTAATGAAGTGTACCAATTAAATAATATTTAATTGGAATTGAATGGATATTGATTTTTGGGTTTATCGTGAACAGTGTTTTAGATAACACTTGTTCTTTAACCCGATAATTAATGGGATGTGACTTTGGGTTTATCGTGAACCGTGTTTTAAATGACACTGATTCTTTAACCCAGTCACAGATTAAAACTAAGTGGAGTTTTAATGAATCTTTAATTAGATTGAAAAGATCGAGAATGGAGTATCACCAGTTTTGCTCCAGGCGATAGTTAAATCTTTAATTAGATTTGAACGTGAAATTTAGAAACTAACTGTCGGTTAGCTAAGTAGAATGATTTTCTGGATATTGATCTGATGTTGGTTTCGGCCTTCGGGGTTAATATTTGGGGAATTATTCTCTTGATTAATTTACGGTTAATGACTAATGAGTTGGAATGAGGCGTATGTTGTGTTTGTGTAACACTTTTATAATATATACGCGAGTTATTCGGAAAGTCCGGGTTTATCCCATTCTGAATAACTGATACGACGATAAGTCGAAGATGAAGACGATGGTCGAAGACCGGAGGTCTTCACGTCGTTTGGGTGATAACTGATGATCTTGATTGGGCTGTACACCCAAGAAGATGGAAACAGTTAGTGATCGTCCAGACGTACTTGGAGATCGATGGATATGCGGGGTACTAGGTGCCTCCGGTTTCGTTCAGACCCAGAACGGACTTGTAAATGGACTGTGTGTCTGACATCGGATTTCATTCTGTGTGACTGATATCGGTTGCATAGGATGGTTTGCCTGTGTGGCATGCTAAGATGCAAATGATCAAGGCGTCTGTTGAAAAGCAAAGTCTTGTGGTGATGATTAAAGCACGGCCTTTGTGGCGTACCTTTGTGTAACGTTTACCTCGCGTGTTTCACACCCGGTATGAACCAAAAACGGGAGACGGACGTCAGGGAGGGCATGCGTTTCTTTCTAGCTAGAAGTGGCGTCAGTGGTTTTACACGCCCTGACGAGTTTGACTTATGTGGTTGTTGCTGTTGCGAGGCGCCTCGGTTATATCGGTTTCGGCCGAATGCATTCTGGTCGGCTGACGGACCAGACTTACACCCCATAGGGTGGGGAGACGCATGTTCAGGCATTTTAATCCACTCCGTGTGGACCGGCCCTGAGGATCCAAAGGCTTGACTGAGTACTTGCCTGAGGGGCGGGCTAGAGCGTCTCGAATCGGTTGAGGACTATCTTTTGCCTCGGTTCATAGATGGAAATCCAATTTCCAAATACGTGACATTTGCGGTTTTATTTGTAAACCTATATATGGCGACATGATATATGGTACCCATGTCGCCTATGATTGATACTTATGATTTGAAGTTGTTTTATACACTATGCACTTATAATAGTATCAAATGATTTGTTTTAAACGTATCAAGCATTCTTTGGCTGTTATAAGGGAAAACCCTATCCCCCGGCTTGCGTTGCATTGTGTGATAGGACCTGGGTCTTATAACAGCTTCATCTTTCTTTATTTAGCATTGCGCTGTTTGTTTTATGCACTGGTACTCTTGGGAGGAAACCCGTTCCGTGTTATACGGCGTGGTCCCTTGATTTACCTAGCTTTGAAAATAAAGATTTATAACTGTTTTAGTTCTCACACCAGTCACATGACTGACCTGGAGTTTATTGTTTTAACCTAAACTCTGGGTGCCCTTATTTTGACGCGGGCAGCTAGTAGTTTTGGTTTTGCAGATTTATATTCACAGGATCCTGGTTTACAGCTGGAACGATATCCGGAAAGCTTTGTATCCGTATATCTACTTCTAGTTGTGTATTGTATTATTTTCCGCTGCTATGTATTTAAATGTAATTTAAATCTCTGATATTTCTGTGTAATATTCGTTTATACTCTGTATATTCTTGTAATCTGATGCATTGTTGTAATATACAATGAAATGTTCTTCTGTACGCGTTCTGTTGTGGTTTGTTCTCGAACTATCCGACGCTTTCCTTTACGGGGAAGTTACGGGTCTTCACAGTTGGTATCAGAGCTTTGGTTTACAAAGCTCAGAGAACAAGGCACATTAGAACCTTACGAAAGAATTCATCAGATATTGGATTAGTAATATCCAATTAGAATGACTCGTTAGAGATGGGATCAGTAGTATCCTAGAACGAGTGTGAAGAGTATATTTTTTAAAGTGAAAACAAATTTTGTTTTGAAAATCTAAATCACTTAATCGTATTTGATTATTTATTTATATTGATTAGGACAGTCCAATATATAAAGATTTTGCGTATGCGCCTGGCTAGCGTCTATTCGAGGTTTTAATATATTGGATAGATATAGATTCACACTCTAGTCGTCCGAAGGTGATTCTGATGATTGTAGCTACATCATCAGAATTAATATTCGAGAGTCGAAGGTGTGATATCTATATATTTCCTATTGACTGGTGTGAGAACCAAAATTTGATAGGGCTTATTGTTGTGATTTGGCATCAAAAATCTGATTTTTGTATATGTATCAAAATTATGAATTTGAAACTCTAATTCACTAATTGATTGATGTTTGTGTTGTATGTTTATTTGTTTGATAATTTTTAGCCATTTAGCCTAATTAAATCAAATATTGAACTGTATTGAAAATTGGTCGCATTTGCTTGCATATACATATATATCATTGAACAGGTCATAGCAAGGAGGCTAGAGCCGAGAATAAAATTTGTTTGCCCGACAAATAGGTACATGTTTACTACATAATTTACTGTTTTGTTTGGGTGATGATGATTTTGTGAGCCTATTGGCTAGCCGCTTGGCTTTTTCTTTTTCTTTTTGAGATCTGAAGGACCGGGGAAGCTATTTGAAATTCCCCGATGCTCCCATTGCAGGGGAGGTTATGGCGAAATTTTTCAAAAATTTAGGGTGTTAGCCAAATTTTTGAAAATTTGAAAATTCTCAGAAACTGAAAAGTTAGAGAATGGAAGCCGGATCGAACGTAGAGCTGAATAATCAAACCACTTTCGACTTTGTTCCTTTTCGGGGACGAAAAGTTTTAAGTGGGGGAGATTGTAACAACCCGTAAAATGCGAGCCAGTTTGAAATTTTTTTATTTGGCAATTTTAGCGAATTTTGAATATTTAAAATGAATTATTTTAAATAATATCGACGAAATTTATTTTGAATATATTTAGAACGTATATATTATATACGTCGTCGTTAGAATATAAATATTTATATATAATTATAAATAGAATTGAAAATGGCGCGGTAGTTCGATAATTCGATTTCAAACTTCAATTGAATGTACCGGGAGCAAAACAATCCGGATTTTAGTGAAACCAAAAATGATGGGATCTAATTGATAATATCTTTCCAACGAATCCGACAAATCAAAATTTCGTAGCGAGAATCAAAAGATATGTCCAGTTGAAAATTCTGAATAGTCGCTATGGAATTCAGGCCCTTAAAAATGGACATTTTGCAAATGACCTCGGATTTCGACGAAACCAGTTTTGTTGGGTCCGCGGTGTCAAGTTATTGCTAGATTCCAAATTTCGTAATTTTTCGAATCAATATGTGAGCGTGGCAAAGGAAAACGCGTTTGACCAGTTTCAGTTGATTTTAATCGACTGGAAATTGGCCATTTTTCATACGGTCTCAGAATTCGACGAAACTAGTTTTGTTAGGACCGTATGGTCAATACGAAGCTAGAAAATATTTTTCTGGAATTTTTAAAGTTAGTGTGTGGCCCCGGTAAATTAAAATGTGCGTTCAAATTGAATATTGAATGATTTATATTTTAATTTAAATGAAAACTGATCGTAACAGCCGAACTGGCTCATGATACATATCCCATTGGGTTCGGAATGAGGGTAATTAGTTAGGGGTGACAGTCGTTGAGTTTCGTTTGGAGTTCGAACGGAAAATTTACTTTATGGAGAATAACTAAATAATTAAATTAATACATAAATTTTAAAACTCTCACCCCTCTCTTTCTAATCGGTCAACCCCTCCCTCATTTCCTCAGAACCCGATCCACTTGTAAAAGAAAAAGAAAAAAACGCGATTTTTCATCGCCCTCCAGGCGGACCTCGTCGCCTCCGCCCCGGAATCCAACGCGTCGCCACTCCCCTCCCACTTCGCCATAGCTCCGACGAGCTTCACCCCTCCTCCACGCGAGAACAACGAACCCCTTTTTTTTGCAATCGAAGCCTGTTACTCCCCCAAACCGCCAATGCCAAAGCGGATGCCGGACCCTCAGCCAACCGCCCCACTACACCCCCGCGAGCCACCACGCCACCACCAGCGAACCCCGAGCCTCCTCCTCCGATTGTCAGGCGAATGAAACCCTAACTAAAAATGGTGAGCTTTCTGATTTTTTTTTTTTTTTATTCTTTAGTTAGAAATTTGATTTTTAAGTTATATAAGACTCGATCTTTAGTAATATGAGAAGGTTTAGATTTTTTTTATTTATGAAAATAGTTAAGATTTTTAATTTAGTGAAAATATTGAATTTTTATACATGAAAATATTGATTTTTATTCATGAAAGACCTAATTTTTGTTAGATAAAGAGTGGATTTTTATTTATATTTTAGCAAGATAAAGATAGGATTTTTATTTATATTTTAGTAAGATAAAGAGAAGATTTATATATATATATATATGTATATATATTATTGCAAAATAAAAATGCGATCTTCACATGTTGATTAAGAAAGTAAAAATAAGATTTTTGTTATGAAGAGAGCGATATAAAAATATAATTTTTATACATGAAGTGATATTATAAGAACGTGATTTTTATATGAGGGACGGTATTAAAATATGATTTTTATATAATAGGGAATCTACAAAAAAATGTGATTTTTATATATTGAACTTTGAAATAAAAATTCGATTTTTATATATAGAACTTTGAAATAAAAATTCGATTTTTATATATTGAACTTTGAAATAAAAATTCGATTTTTATATATTGAATAACATAGTAAAAATTCGATTTTTACATATGTAGAGAATACGGGCGAAAGTGACAAAAAGGCGGGACCGACGAAGATTTCTATCAATGAAGTGCCGTGGAGCTAGGATAGCTATAGGTGAGAATTTCTCACCTTTCAATTTATTTTTCTAGTAATATATATATATATACTAGGATGCAGACGGTGCTTATTAGAAGCACCCGACACCCGTCCACATACCATGGACTTGTTTGTTTGGTTGTGTAGTTGGTTAGATTATTTGATTGAATTGTGGGGTGAAATGAATTGGTTTGATTGATGTGTGAATGGCGTGGGCCTTCACTAGACCGAGGATAAGGCTAGGCCTTGTCCCGTTTCTAGTATCGTGCCGTTATGCCGCCGAAATTTTCTAAAATATGTTAGAAAAATAAAAATATCATTTTATTGAATAAATGAACTGAATAGAAATTCATATGTTGAAATAAAATGTTTTATCGTTAAAAATATAATTTTTAACGTGAAGTGAATAAAATAGAATATTCATTTACAAACCAGACGGTTTGTTTATGTACACTTATTTGAAGGACATCGATTGGGTCGATAAATCTTACACATTGCCCAACTGCACAAATAAAATATGTGTGTAATTGTTTGAAACCCCACACGGGTGTTAGGATGAAATTTGAAGTTCACTCATCCTGATTGATTAAATATGTCGATCGATTGATTGACAGGCTGTTATGAGCGTTGAATATCTATATTTGATGCTTATACAGTGTAGTGCACTTTGGTTGATGGTTGATTATTTTCAATGTTATTATATACATGTGTTGTATGAAAATCCATATAATTAATTTTATATGGTAATTGATTGGGCCTCATTCCAATCGTAAAAATAAAGAATATTTTGATTATAACAAATATTTTGATAATAGGAAATATTTGAAATAGAATATTTGAAAATAGAAATTTATGAAGCCGTGTTGATTAGATTGACGCCATTTTGACGTAAACGATATTTATATCGATTTTATTCATTTTAAAATGAATATTGAAAAGTAATCTCGAAATCGAATTTTTCGAAATGAAATAAATTGAAAACGATTTCGAAATGAATTGAATTGAAAACGATTTCGAAATGAATTGAATTGAAAACGATTTCGAAATGAATTGAATTGAAAACGATTTCGAAATGAATTGAATTGAAAACGATTTCGAAATGAATTGAATTGAAAACGATTTCGAAATGAATTGAATTGAAAACGATTTCGAAATGAAATGAATTGAAAACGATTTCGAAATGAAATGAATTGAAAACGATTTCGAAATGAAATGAATTGAAAACGATTTCGAAATGAATTGAATTGAAAACGATTTCGAAATGAATTGAATTGAAAACGATTTCGAAATAAATTGAATTGAAAACGATTTCGAAATGAATTGAATTGAATATGAATTCAAATTGAATTGAAATTTGAATTGAATAGAAATGAATTTTAAAACGAATTTATAAAGAAGAATTCAATTTTGCCTTGAATTGAAATGGAAGTTGAAATAGATTTTGAAACGAATTTTAAAAAAAAACTATTTATAAAATTCGTTTTAAATAGAAATCGACGAAGTATATATTATATATATTATATATATAATATAATGGCCTGAATAGAACGCGCCGCGCCGCGGCAGTTCGCAAATTTCGATCATTTATTTCAAACGGACATTACGGGAGATGGAGATCCGACCGTCGGATTCTCCTAAAACCGGAACCGTTGGGTTCGTATCGAAAAGAGCTTTCTAACGAATGTTAGAAATTTGAAATCTAACGGTTGGATTTGGAGATACGTCCAAATCAAATTGGAAAAAGGTCGCTGTAAGTGCAGTTCGATGGCCATTGTTGGAAATCGACTGTACGGGCCTTGATAAAATTATTAAAAATAGTAATAATTTGTGTAAAATCATAAGAAATGATTTGGGAAGAATTGGGATGAAAAACTCCATATTTGAAAAGATAAAAATAGATTTTTATCGAATTGAACTAGTTTTGAACTAGAATTATAATTCTATTTATTTTTAAATAAATAAATTGAATTCGAAAAGGGTTTTAAAAATAACCAAAATTTCCAATGATTGCATTGGAATGGATTTGAATCGAAATTGTCTTCGGAATATTTCGATGTTGGGATTCGTGATTATACAGATGTTGATATGGAAATTTGAAAGATATATATTTATATCGTTATTTCCAATACGACATTTGTTAGTCGTAGAATTCGATATTGAATATAAGCCGATATATTTTCTATTCAGAGCCTTGTATTGAATATCGAATGTGATTTGGGTTTGTCGTGAATGGTGTCTTCATTAACACTGTTCTTGAACCCAGTTGAGAAAAGATTAAATCTTTTTATTTAGATTTAATGAAGTGTACCAATTAAATAATATTTAATTGGAATTGAATTGATATTGATTTTTGGGTTTATCGTGGACAGTGTTTTAAATAACACTTGTTCTTTAACCCGATAATTAATGAATGTGATTTGGGTTTGTCGTGAATGGTGTCTTCACTAACACTGTTCTTGAACCCAGTTGAGAAAAGATTAAATCTTTTTATTTAGATTTAATGAAGTGTACCAATTAAATAATATTTAATTGGAATTGAATGGATATTGATTTTTGGGTTTATCGTGAACAGTGTTTTAGATAACACTTGTTCTTTAACCCGATAATTAATGGGATGTGACTTTGGGTTTATCGTGAACCGTGTTTTAAATGACACTGATTCTTTAACCCAGTCACAGATTAAAACTAAGTGGAGTTTTAATGAATCTTTAATTAGATTGAAAAGATCGAGAATGGAGTATCACCAGTTTTGCTCCAGGCGATAGTTAAATCTTTAATTAGATTTGAACGTGAAATTTAGAAACTAACTGTCGGTTAGCTAAGTAGAATGATTTTCTGGATATTGATCTGATGTTGGTTTCGGCCTTCGGGGTTAATATTTGGGGAATTATTCTCTTGATTAATTTACGGTTAATGACTAATGAGTTGGAATGAGGCGTATGTTGTGTTTGTGTAACACTTTTATAATATATACGCGAGTTATTCGGAAAGTCCGGGTTTATCCCATTCTGAATAACTGATACGACGATAAGTCGAAGATGAAGACGATGGTCGAAGACCGGAGGTCTTCACGTCGTTTGGGTGATAACTGATGATCTTGATTGGGCTGTACACCCAAGAAGATGGAAACAGTTAGTGATCGTCCAGACGTACTTGGAGATCGATGGATATGCGGGGTACTAGGTGCCTCCGGTTTCGTTCAGACCCAGAACGGACTTGTAAATGGACTGTGTGTCTGACATCGGATTTCATTCTGTGTGACTGATATCGGTTGCATAGGATGGTTTGCCTGTGTGGCATGCTAAGATGCAAATGATCAAGGCGTCTGTTGAAAAGCAAAGTCTTGTGGTGATGATCAAAGCACGGCCTTTGTGGCGTACCTTTGTGTAACGTTTACCTCGCGTGTTTCACACCCGGTATGAACCAAAAACGGGAGACGGACGTCAGGGAGGGCATGCGTTTCTTTCTAGCTAGAAGTGGCGTCAGTGGTTTTACACGCCCTGACGAGTTTGACTTATGTGGTTGTTGCTGTTGCGAGGCGCCTCGGTTATATCGGTTTCGGCCGAATGCATTCTGGTCGGCTGACGGACCAGACTTACACCCCATAGGGTGGGGAGACGCATGTTCAGGCATTTTAATCCACTCCGTGTGGACCGGCCCTGAGGATCCAAAGGCTTGACTGAGTACTTGCCTGAGGGGCGGGCTAGAGCGTCTCGAATCGGTTGAGGACTATCTTTTGCCTCGGTTCATAGATGGAAATCCAATTTCCAAATACGTGACATTTGCGGTTTTATTTGTAAACCTATATATGGCGACATGATATATGGTACCCATGTCGCCTATGATTGATACTTATGATTTGAAGTTGTTTTATACACTATGCACTTATAATAGTATCAAATGATTTGTTTTAAACGTATCAAGCATTCTTTGGCTGTTATAAGGGAAAACCCTGTCCCCCGGCTTGCGTTGCATTGTGTGATAGGACCTGGGTCTTATAACAGCTTCATCTTTCTTTATTTAGCATTGCGCTGTTTGTTTTATGCACTGGTACTCTTGGGAGGAAACCCGTTCCGTGTTATACGGCGTGGTCCCTTGATTTACCTAGCTTTGAAAATAAAGATTTATCACTGTTTTAGTTCTCACACCAGTCACATGACTGACCTGGAGTTTATTGTTTTAACCTAAACTCTGGGTGCCCTTATTTTGACGCGGGCAGCTAGTAGTTTTGGTTTTGCAGATTTATATTCACAGGATCCTGGTTTACAGCTGGAACGATATCCGGAAAGCTTTGTATCCGTATATCTACTTCTAGTTGTGTATTGTATTATTTTCCGCTGCTATGTATTTAAATGTAATTTAAATCTCTGATATTTCTGTGTAATATTCGTTTATACTCTGTATATTCTTGTAATCTGATGCATTGTTGTAATATACAATGAAATGTTCTTCTGTACGCGTTCTGTTGTGGTTTGTTCTCGAACTATCCGACGCTTTCCTTTACGGGGAAGTTACGGGTCTTCACACATTCCAATTTGAAAAGCAAAGAATAATATAAAATAAAAGTTCATGTGTTGACAGTACTCATTCATTGAGATTGGTCATGTGTTGAACGAAATATTTTGATAATAACAACTATTTTGAAAAAGAAATATTTGAAACAGAATATTTGAAAATAGAAATTTATGAAGCCGTGTTGATTAGAATGACGCCATTTTGACGTGAACGATATTTATATCGATTTTATAAGATTTCGAAATGAAATGAATTGAAAACGATTTCGAAATGAAATGAATTGAAAACGATTTCGAAATGAAATGAATTGAAAATGATTTCGAAATGAAATGAATTGAAAACGATTTCGAAATGAAATGAATTGAAAACGATTTCGAAATGAAATGAATTGAAAACGACTACGAAATGAATTGAAAACGAATTCAAATTGAATTGAAAGCGAATTGAAATGAATTCAAATTGAATTGAAATTTGAATTGAATAGAAATGAATTTTAAAACGAATTTATAAAGAAGAATTCAATTTTGATTTGAATTGAAATGGAAGTTGAAATTGTTTTTGAAACGAATTTAAAACTATTTATATAATTCGTTTTAAATAGAAATCGACGATATATATATTATATATATTATATATATAATATAATGGCCTGAATAGAACGCGCCGCGCCGCGGCAGTTCGTGAATTTCGACCATTTATTTCAAACGAACATTACGGGAGATCCGACCGTCGGATTCTCCTAAAACCGGAACCGTTGGGTTCGTATCGAAAAGAGCTTTCTAACGAAGGTGATAAATTAGAAATCTAACGGTTGGATTTGGAATTATGTCCAAATCAAATTCGAAAAAGGTCGCTGTAAGTGCAGTTCGATGGCCATTGATGGAAATCGACTGTACGGGCCTTGATAAAATTATTAAAAATAGTAATAATTTATGTAAAATCATAAGAAATGATTTGTGAAGATTTGGGATGAAAAACTCCATATTTGAAAAGATAAAAATAGATTTTTATCGAAATGAACTGGTTTTGAACTAGAAATATAATTCTATTTATTTTTAAATAAATAAATTGAATTTGAAAAGGGTTTTAAAAATAACCCAAATTTCCAATGATTGCATTGGAGTGGATTTGAATCGAAATTGTCTTCGGAATATTTCGATGTTGGAATTCGTGATTATACCGGTGTTGTTATGGAAATTTGAAAGATATATTTATATCGTTATTTCCAATACGACATTTGTTAATCGTAGAATTTGATATTGAATATAGGTCGATATATTTTCTATTTAGAGCCTTGTATTGAATATCGAATGTGATTTGGGTTTGTCGTGAATGGTGTCTTCACTAACACTGTTCTTGAACCCAGTTGAGAAAAGATTAAATCTTTTTATTTAGATTTAATGAAGTGTACCAATTAAATGATATTTAATTGGAATTGAATTGATATTGATTTTTGGGTTTATCGTGAACAGTGTTTTAAATAACACTCGTTCTTTAACCCGATAATTAATGAATGTGACTTTGGGTTTATCGTGAACCGTGTTTTAAATGACACTGATTCTTTAACCCAGTTAACGATTAAAACTAAGTGGAGTTTTAATGAATCTTTAATTAGATTGAAATAATCGAGAATGGAGTATCACCAGTTTTGCTCCAGGCGATAGTTAAATCTTTAATTAGATTTGAACGTGAAATGGTAATTGAATTTACCGATAACACTGTGGTGTTAGATATGAGGTATTACCAGTTTTACTTCATGGGATGAATAGGTTGGGATTGGGAAATTAAAATAAATGATTACTTCGGTAAGGTTCGCTAATCCCGACTGGTTTGAATTGAGATTCAAAAATAGAATAAAGAATAAATTCAAGGAATTTATCTTGGATAAAATTTATGGGAATATTTCCCTATGAATGTAAAATTTTAGAAACTAACTGTCGGTTAGCCAAGCAGAATGGTTTTCTGGATATTGATCTGATGTTGGTTTCGGCCTTCGGGGTTAATGTTTGGGGAATTATTCTCTTGATTAATTTACGGTTAGTGACTAATGAATTGGAATGAGGCGTATGTTGTGTTTGTGTAACACTTTTATAAAATATACGCGAGTTATTCGGAAAGACCGGGTTTATCCCATTCTGAATAACTGATACGACGATAAGTCGAAGATGAAGACGATGGTCGAAGACCGGAGGTCTTCACGTCGTTTGGGTAATTACTGATGATCTTGATTGGGCTGTACACCCAAGAAGATGGAAACAGTTAGTGATCGTCCAGACGTACTTGGAGATCGATGGATATGCGGGGTACTAGGTGCCTAAGGCTTCGTTCAGACCCAGAACGGACTTGTAAATGGACTGTGTGTCTGACATTGGATTTTAGTCCGTGTGGTTGATCTCTATTAAATATATATCTGTTTGGCGGCGTAGAATTTATTCTCTTGCTTAACGCCCTTCTCTGAGACGTACGAGCTCAGGGGTTATATATTGATGGATATCAAACGCATGGAGTGAATTGCCTGTGTGGCATGCCTAAGTGGCAATTGATCGAGGCTTCTGTTGAAAAGCAAAGTCTTGTGGTGATGATCAAAGCACGGCCTTGGTGGCATAGCTTTGTGTAACGTTGGTTCGCGAGCTTCACACCCGGTATGAACCAAAAACGGGAGACGGACCTCAGGGAGGGCATGCGTTTCCTTCTAGCTAAAAAGTGGCGTTAGTGGTTTTACACGCCCTGACGAGTTTGACTTATGTGGTTGTTGCTGTTGCGAGGCGCCTCGGATTGATCGGTCGTTCTCGAACCGATGGAGTCATTTAGTTGGCTCATTTACGCCCCAAAGGGCGGGGAAACGTAGTGTTCAGGCATAATAATCCACATCGGTGGACCGGCCCTGTCGCTCCAAGGCTTGTCTGCGCGCTTGCCGGAGACATGGGCTAGATTGTCTCGAATCGATTGAGGACTATCTTTTGCCTCGGTTCATAGATGGAAATCCAAATTCCAAATACGTGACATTTGCGGTTTTATTTGTAAACCTATATATGGCGACATGATATATGGTACCCATGCCGCCTATGATTGATACTTATGATTTGAAGTTGTTTTATACACTATGCACTTATAATAGTATCAAACGATTTGTTTAACCGTATCAAGCATTCTTTGGCTGTTATAAGGGAAAACCCTATCCTCGGCTGCGTTGCATTGTGTGATGGGACCTGGGTCTTATAACAGCTTCATCTTTCTTTATTTAGCATTGCGCTGTTTGTTTTATGCACTGGTATTCTTGGGAGGAAACCCGTTCCGTGTTATACGGCGTGGTCCCTTGATTTACCTAATGATTTAAAATAAAGATTAATTACTGTTTTAGTTCTCACACCAGTCACATGACTGACCTGGAGTTTATTGTTTTAACCTAAACTCTGGGTGCCCTTATTTTCGACACGGGCAGCTAGTAGTTTTGGTTTTGCAGATTTATATTCACAGGATCCTGGTTTACAGCTGGAACGATATCCGGAAAGCTTTGTATCCGTATATCTCTCCTAGTTGTGTATTGTATTATTTTCCACTGCGATGTATTTAAATGTAATTTAAATCTCTGATATTTCTGTGTATATTCATTTATACTCTGTATATTCTTGTAATCTGATACATTGTTGTAATATACAATGAAATGTTCTTCTGTATGCGTTCTGTTGTGGTTTGTTCTCGAACTATCCGACACTTTCCTTTACGGGGAAGTTACGGGTTTTCACAGTTGGTATCAGAGCTTTGGTTTACAAAGCTCAGAGAACAAGACACATTAGAACCATATGAAAGGATTCATCAGATACTGGATTAGTAATATCCAATTAGAATGACTCGTTAGAGATAGGATCAGTAGTATCCTAGAACGGGTGTGAAGAGTATATTTTTTAAAATGAAAACAAAGTTTTGTTTTGAAAATTTAAATCAACTATTCGTATTTGATTATTTGTTTATATTGATTTTGGACAATTCAGTATATAAAGAATTTGCATATACGCCTTGCAAACGTATATTCAAAGTTTTAATATACTGGATAGATATAGAGTCACACTCTAGTCGCCCGGAGACGATTCTGATGATAGTCTAGACATCATCAGAATTGGTATTCGAGTTTCGAAGGTGTGATTTTCTATATATTTCCATTAGACTGGTGTGAGAACCAAAACTAATATAGCTAGAATACATTGTTGTGATTTGGCATCAAAAATCTGATTTTTGTATATGTATCAAAATTATGAATTTGAAACTCTAATTCACTAATTGATTGATGTTTGTGTTGTTTGTTTATTTGTTTGCTAATTTTTAGCCATTTAGACTAACTGAATCACATATTGAATTATATTGAAAATTGGTTGCATTTGCTTGCATATACATATATATCATTGAACAGGTCATAGCAAGGAGGCTAGAGCAGAGAATAAAATTTGTTTGCCCGACAAATAGGTACATGTTTACTACATAATTTCCTATTTTGTTTGGGTGATGATGATTTTGTGAGCCTATTGGCTAGCCGCTTGGCTTTTTCTTTTTCTTTTTGAGATCTGAAGGACCGGGGAAGCTATTTGAAATTCCCCGATGCTCCCGGTGCAGGGGAGGTTATGGCGAAATTTTTCGAAAATTTAGGGTGTTAGCCAAATTTTTGAAATTTTGAAAATTCTCAGAAACTGAAAAGTTGGAGAATGGAAGCCAGATCGAGCGTAGGGTTGAATAATCAAACCACTTTCGACTTTGTTCCTTTTCGGGGACGAAAAGTTTTAAGTGGGGGAGATTGTAACAACCCGAAAATCTGGGCCAGTTTAAAAATTTTATTTTGGCAATTTTAGCGAATTTTGATTATTTAAAATGAATTATTTTAAATAATATCGACGAGAAATTTTATTTGAATAAAATTAGAACGTATATATTATATACGTCGTCGTTAGAATATAAATATTTATATATAATTATAAATAGAATTGAAAATGGCGCGGTAGTTCGATAATTCGATTTCAAACTTCAATTGAATGTACCGGGTGCAAAACGATCCGGATTTTAGTGAAACAAAAAATAATGGGATCTAATTGATAATATCTTTCTATCGAATCCGACAAATCAAAATTTCATAGCGAGAGTCAAAAGATATGTCCAGTTGAAAATTCTGAATAGTCGCTATGGAATTCAGGCCCTTAAAAATGGACATTTTGCAAACGACCTCGGATTTCGACGAAACCAGTTTTGTTGGGTCCGTGGTGTCAAGTTATTGCTAGATTCCAAATTTCATAATTTTCTGAATCAATATGTGAGCGTGGCAAAGGAAAACGTGTTTGACCAGTTTCAGTTGATTTTAATCGACTGGAAATTGGCCATTTTTCAAATGATCTCTGAATTCGACGAAACTAGTTTTGTTAGGACCGTATCGTCAATACGAAGCTAGAAAATATTTTTCTGGAATTTTTCTAGTTAGTAGGTGACCCCGGTAATTTGAAATGTGCGTTTAAAATTCAATATAGTGATTTAAATGAAAATTCAAAAGGAAACTGATTGTAACGATCAAATCAGCTTGCGATACATATCCCATTGTGTTCGGAATGGGGGTAAAACGTTATGGGCGACAGGCGGTGGGCCTCGTTTCGAGGTCGTATGTAAAAGTCAACCCTTGTGCAAAATTAAATAATTAAATAATAAAAAGAGAAAAATATATATTATTTTAATCCCTTTCCCCCCTTTTTCTTCTGCTTGCCCCCCCCCCCCGATTGATTGTTCAGAAAGAGAAAAAAAAAAGAAAACCTAATTCAAAATCGCGCCGCCCCCCCTGACCTGGAAGCCACCGCCGACGAACCCCTCGACGCCCCCTTCGTCAGACCTCCTCCCTCCTGACATCGCCGACACCATCGAGGAACCCTCGCCCTCGCAAATCGAAGCAGCCCCCCAGTCGAAGCCTCGAACCCTCGCGACACCTCCCTGAACCACCGAGCACCACACGACGACGCCTCTTCTTCCCTCCTCCCCTTCGCATACCACGGTGAGTGATTAGGTAATTTCCTTTTTATTTTTATTTTGTTTTTGTTCTGCTAAAACTGTTTTTTTAGTTTTAAAACTGATTCTTTTTTTTTAGAAGATTATAAACTGATTTGAAAAAGAATTTTAAAACAGAAATTTTTAAAAGAATTTTAAAACAGAAATTTTTAAAAGAAATAAAAACTGAATTTTTTTAAAAGATAAAAACTGAATTTTTTTAAAAGGTATTTAAAACTGATTTTAAAAAGGTATTTAAAACTGATTAGAAAAAGGTTAAAAAAAACTTTAAATAGGAAAAAGGTTGAATCTTTAAAGAGAAAAAGGATTTGAACTTCGAATTAAAAATATGATTTTTATATATTGAACTTCGAATCAAAAATATGATTTTTATATATTGAACTTCGAATCAAAAATATGATTTTTATATATTGAACTTCGAATTAAAAATATGATTTTTATATATTGAGCATCGAAATAAAAATGTGATTTTTATATATTGAAAAGCGAAGTAAAAATTCGATTCTTACATAGGTAGTGAAAGCGGGCGACGAAGGTAGCAAAAAGGCGAGAACGAAGAAGAGTCAAGATGTTTGGATAGCTTTCGGTGAGAATTTCTCACCTTTCAATTTCATTTTCTAGTTATATATATATACTAGGATGCAGACGGTGCTTAGTAGCACCCGACACCCGTCATCCACAGACCATGGATGGCTTGTTTGTTAAATTGTTTGGTTGAGTAGTTGGTTAAATTATTTGATTGAAATTTGAGTTGTTTGGTGAAATGAATTGATTTAATTGATATGTGAATGGCGTGGGCCTTCACTAGACCGGGGATAAGGCTAGACCTTGTCCCGTTTCTAGTATCGTGCCGTTATGCCGCCGAAATTTTCTAAAATATGTTAGAAAAATAAAAATATCATTTTATTGTGTAAATGAATTGAATAGAAATTCATAGGTGGAAATAAAATGTTTTATCGTTAGAAATATAATTTTTAACGTGAATGTGAATAAATATTCATTTACAAACCGGACGGTTTGTTTATGTACACCTATTGGAAGGATATTGATTGGGACGATAAATTTTACACATCGCCCAACTGCACAAATAAAATACGTGTTTGATTGTTTGAAACCCCACACGGGTGTTGGGATGAAATTTGAAGTTCACTCATCCTGATTCATTAAATATGTCGATCGATTGATTGACAGGCTGTTATAAGCGTTAGATATCGATATTTGATGCTTATACAGTGTAGTGCACTTTGGTTGATGGTTGATTATTTTCAATGCTACTATATACATGTGTTGTATGAAAATCCATATAATTAATTTTATATGGTAATTGATTGGGCCTCATTCCAATTTGAAAAGCAAAGAATAATATAAAATAAAAGTTCATGTGTTGACAGTACTCATTCATTGAGATTGGTCATGTGTTGAACGAAATATTTTGATAATAACAACTATTTTGAAAAAGAAATATTTGAAACAGAATATTTGAAAATAGAAATTTATGAAGCCGTGTTGATTAGAATGACGCCATTTTGACGTGAACGATATTTATATCGATTTTATAAGATTTCGAAATAAAATGAATTGAAAACGATTTCGAAATGAAATGAATTGAAAACGATTTCGAAATGAAATGAATTGAAAACGATTTCGAAATGAAATGAATTGAAAACGATTTCGAAATGAAATGAATTGAAAACGATTTCGAAATGAAATGAATTGAAAACGACTACGAAATGAATTGAAAACGAATTCAAATTGAATTGAAAGCGAATTGAAATGAATTCAAATTGAATTGAAATTTGAATTGAATAGAAATGAATTTTAAAACGAATTTATAAAGAAGAATTCAATTTTGATTTGAATTGAAATGGAAGTTGAAATTGTTTTTGAAACGAATTTAAAACTATTTATATAATTCGTTTTAAATAGAAATCGACGATATATATATTATATATATTATATATATAATATAATGGCCTGAATAGAACGCGCCGCGCCGCGGCAGTTCGTGAATTTCGACCATTTATTTCAAACGGACATTACGGGAGATCCGACCGTCGGATTCTCCTAAAACTGGAACCGTTGGGTTCGTATCGAAAAGAGCTTTCTAACGAAGGTGATAAATTAGAAATCTAACGGTTGGATTTGGAATTATGTCCAAATCAAATTCGAAAAAGGTCGCTGTAAGTGCAGTTCGATGGCCATTGATGGAAATCGACTGTACGGGCCTTGATAAAATTATTAAAAATAGTAATAATTTATGTAAAATCATAAGAAATGATTTGTGAAGATTTGGGATGAAAAACTCCATATTTGAAAAGATAAAAATAGATTTTTATCGAAATGAACTGGTTTTGAACTAGAAATATAATTCTATTTATTTTTAAATAAATAAATTGAATTTGAAAAGGGTTTTAAAAATAACCCAAATTTCCAATGATTGCATTGGAGTGGATTTGAATCGAAATTGTCTTCGGAATATTTCGATGTTGGAATTCGTGATTATACCGGTGTTGTTATGGAAATTTGAAAGATATATTTATATCGTTATTTCCAATACGACATTTGTTAATCGTAGAATTTGATATTGAATATAGGCCGATATATTTTCTATTTTGAGCCTTGTATTGAATATCGAATGTGATTTGGGTTTGTCGTGAATGGTGTCTTCACTAACACTGTTCTTGAACCCAGTTGAGAAAAGATTAAATCTTTTTATTTAGATTTAATGAAGTGTACCAATTAAATGATATTTAATTGGAATTGAATTGATATTGATTTTTGGGTTTATCGTGAACAGTGTTTTAAATAACACTCGTTCTTTAACCCGATAATTAATGAATGTGACTTTGGGTTTATCGTGAACCGTGTTTTAAATGACACTGATTCTTTAACCCAGTTAACGATTAAAACTAAGTGGATTTTTAATGAATCTTTAATTAGATTGAAATAATCGAGAATGGAGTATCACCAGTTTTGCTCCAGGCGATAGTTAAATCTTTAATTAGATTTGAACGTGAAATGGTAATTGAATTTACCGATAACACTGTGGTGTTAGATATGAGGTATTACCAGTTTTACTTCATGGGATGAATAGGTTGGGATTGGGAAATTAAAATAAATGATTACTTCGGTAAGGTTCGCTAATCCCGACTGGTTTGAATTGAGATTCAAAAATAGAATAAAGAACAAATTCAAGGAATTTATCTTGGATAAAATTTATGGGAATATTTCCCTATGAATGTAAAATTTTAGAAACTAACTGTCGGTTAGCCAAGCAGAATGGTTTTCTGGATATTGATCTGATGTTGGTTTCGGCCTTCGGGGTTAATGTTTGGGGAATTATTCTCTTGATTAATTTACGGTTAGTGACTAATGAATTGGAATGAGGCGTATGTTGTGTTTGTGTAACACTTTTATAAAATATACGCGAGTTATTCGGAAAGACCGGGTTTATCCCATTCTGAATAACTGATACGACGATAAGTCGAAGATGAAGACGATGGTCGAAGACCGGAGGTCTTCACGTCGTTTGGGTAATTACTGATGATCTTGATTGGGCTGTACACCCAAGAAGATGGAAACAGTTAGTGATCGTCCAGACGTACTTGGAGATCGATGGATATGCGGGGTACTAGGTGCCTCCGGCTTCGTTCAGACCCAGAACGGACTTGTAAATGGACTGTGTGTCTGACATTGGATTTTAGTCCGTGTGGTTGATCTCTATTAAATATATATCTGTTTGGCGGCGGAGAATTTATTCTCTTGCTTAACGCCCTTCTCTGAGACGTACGAGCTAAGGGGTTATATATTGATGGATATCAAACGCATGGAGTGAATTGCCTGTGTGGCATGCCTAAGTGGCAATTGATCGAGGCTTCTGTTGAAAAGCAAAGTCGTGTGGTGATGATCAAAGCACGGCCTTTGTGGCATAGCTTTGTGTAACGTTGGTTCGCGAGCTTCACACCCGGTATGAACCAAAAACGGGAGACGGACCTCAGGGAGGGCATGCGTTTACTTCTAGCTAAAAAGTGGCGTCAGTGGTTTTACACGCCCTGACGAGTTTGACTTATGTGGTTGTTGCTGTTGCGAGGCGCCTCGGATTGATCGGTCGTTCTCGAACCGATGGAGTCATTTAGTTGGCTCATTTACGCCCCAAAGGGCGGGGAAACGTAGTGTTCAGGCATAATAATCCACATCGGTGGACCGGCCCTGTCGCTCCAAGGCTTGTCTGCGCGCTTGCCGGAGACATGGGCTAAATTGTCTCGAATCGATTGAGGACTATCTTTTGCCTCGGTTCACAGATGGAAATCCAAATTCCAAATACGTGACATTTGCGGTTTTATTTGTAAACCTATATATGGCGACATGATATATGGTACCCATGCCGCCTATGATTGATACTTATGATTTGAAGTTGTTTTATACACTATGCACTTATAATAGTATCAAACGATTTGTTTAACCGTATCAAGGATTCTTTGGCTGTTATAAGGGAAAACCCTATCCTCGGCTGCGTTGCATTGTGTGATTGGACCTGGGTCTTATAACAGCTTCATCTTTCTTTATTTAGCATTGCGCTGTTTGTTTTATGCACTGGTATTCTTGGGAGGAAACCCGTTCCGTGTTATACGGCGTGGTCCCTTGATTTACCTAATGATTTAAAATAAAGATTAATTACTGTTTTAGTTCTCACACCAGTCACATGACTGACCTGGAGTTTATTGTTTTAACCTAAACTCTGGGTGCCCTTATTTTCGACACGGGCAGCTAGTAGTTTTGGTTTTGCAGATTTATATTCACAGGATCCTGGTTTATAGCTGGAACGATATCCGGAAAGCTTTGTATCCGTATATCTCTCCTAGTTGTGTATTGTATTATTTTCCGCTGCGATGTATTTAAATGTAATTTAAATCTCTGATATTTCTGTGTATATTCATTTATACTCTGTATATTCTTGTAATCTGATACATTGTTGTAATATACAATGAAATGTTCTTCTGTATGCGTTCTGTTGTGGTTTGTTCTCGAACTATCCGACACTTACCTTTACGGGGAAGTTACGGGTTTTCACAACCATACACCTCATTCCAGTCCATAATATTATTTTATTCATATTTCTTTATTATGGAAAGGTTCTCATTAATCTTATCAAAGATTATCAGTTTTAAACACGTTGTTTAATCCATTTCTTTGGAAATCATTTCAAAGACTTTATAGTATTTTTTCACAATTTAAACCAAATTAAGTTTTATCAAACTAGTCGGGATTAACGCCTTACCGAAGTAATCATTCATGTTATTATCCCATCCCAACCTATTCATCTTATGGAGCAAAACTTGTAGCACTCCATATCTAACACCACTGTGTTTTCGGTAAATTCAGTTATCATTTCATGTCTAAATCTAATTAAAGATTTAACTATCGCATGAAGTAAAACTGATGATACTCCATTCTCGAACACTTCTCAAATTTGGCAAATTTAATTACCACATTAACATTTCAATCTAATTAAATATTCATTAAAACTCCACTTAGTTTTAATCTCCAAAAATCATTATTTAATGATTATTCAAATTTAGGAAATAATCTTATCTTTGCTAGGTCAAAGAATCAATGTCATTTAAAACATCGCTCACGAGAAACCCAGAATCATCTTCCATCAAAATGGAATCTATACAGAAATCATAACAGTGTATAATCGATATAAATTCCCATATTAGACTAATAATATAAATGAAATAACGACAAAGCCTTTTACATTCCAAATATAGTAACGGTCTTCCTCGGAAGCTCATCTCGATTATTACCAAATTGAATTCCATTCAATTCAAATTTAATATATAAAATTGGAAAACTTCATTTTGGAAAATTCCATTAGTCTTAATTAAAAGATTATAAATTCCAAATCATATTCTTCACTGTTAATTGGGTTAATGAACAAATGTTATTTAAAACACCGTTCACAATAACCCCAAAAATCCAGTTCTTTTATTCAATTCCAATTAAATATTAATTAATTGGAAAACTTCACTAAATCTTAATTCAAAGATTTATTCTTTTCTCAACTGGGTTTAAGAACAACGTTATTAAAGATACCGTTCACGACAAACCCAAAATCTAATTTGATATTGATATAAGGCTCTGAATAGAAATTATATTGACTTATATTCAATATTAAATTCTGAAACCAACGGATATCGTTCTGAGAATTACGATATCTGTATCTTCCAAATTCCTCTACAATATCCGTATAATCACGGAATCCAACATCAAAATATTCCAAAGATTATTTCCATTCCAAATCCATTCCAATTAATTTGTTGGAAAATTCTGGTTATTTTAAAACCATTTTCAATCCAATTTATTTATTTAAAAACATTGGATTATTATTATAGTTAATAACTAGTTCATTTCGATAAAAATATATTTTTATCTTTTCAAATATGGAATTTTTCATCCAAAATATTTCCAAAACCCATATTATGAATTTTCATAATTCTTCCATATTTTTATAATTTTTAGTATCGCCCGTACAGTCGGTTTTCAATATCGACCACCGAACTACAACCATAGCGACCTTTTCTGAAATTGATTTACAACCGTTTACATTTAAATCTCTTATATTCTTGTAAAGCACTTTTCAATACGAACCTAACGATTCCAATTTTAGGAAAATCCGACGGTCGGATCTCCCGTTAATCAATTTGAAGTTAATGGTTGAAATTCACGAACGGTCGCTGCGCAGCGCGTTCTATTCAAGCCATTAATATATATATATATATAATATTCCGATTTCCATTCAAAACGTATTCATAAAAATATTTATATATTCATTTTAAAATGATTCCCACTTTTGTTTCAATTTTAAATCAAAATTGAATATTCAGTATCATTATAATATTAAAGTGATAATATTTTCAAAATACCATATTTTTAAATCACTTTCGATACTCATTATAAATTGAATAAAATTGATAGAAAATCCCGTTCATGTTAAAATGGCGTTTAACTACTTAACACAGCTTCACATTTCAATATTTTCGTGTCCATCCAAAATCGGATATATAAATTGCATTTTGATTATTCACCGAATATTATTTTAAATTATTCATTAATTCTGAACTGGAATCAGACTCAATCAATTACCATATAATTTCAATTATATGGATTTCATACATCGCATGTATACAACAATAAAGATAAACAATCATTAAAAATTCATACAACATCCATAGTGCATTTTACAATTGTAAAAGCATCAATACAAATAAATAATGCTTATACAGTCTGTGAAGCCATCAATTGACATACAGCTGAACAATTGGGATTAGTTTATGTCAAATATCATCCTAATACCCGTATGAGGTTTCAACCAACAAATACTGTTTATTATTTGTGCAATTGGGCGATGTGTAAAATATTATCGTCCCAATCAATGTCAGTTAAATGAGTGTACATAAACAAACCGTCCGATTTGTAAATGAATATTTATTTTCTTTTATAAATAATTTTATATATACAACGATATCAATCAATGAAAATCCCAATCACAATCCAAACAAACAATCAACCATGGTTTGTACAAAAAATAGTGTCAGGAGCTACTATGCCCCATCTGCAACCTATTACATAATAACTATAAAATAATTTGAGTGAGAGAGAGTTCTCACCGTCGGCTTCCACTCCGTCATTCTTTAACTAGCGATTTCATTACCGTTCGGGAATGAATTTGCCTTAAATTCCAATGCTCCTTTTTGGTTCTGGTCAGTGCTAAAATTAAGAGTTTTTCGTCGTGAGTGCAACATAACTAAAATCGTTCCATTTCGACCACGTATGAAATAGATATGGTCATTTTTACATTGGATAATTAATTATGTAATTAATTAAATAATTAAAAAAATCACCCCCAAATTCCTTTCCATTTCAGCTAATCCCATCCCTCTCTCTACTCTTCTTCCTGTTACGCTCGAAATTACTGAACCCAACATACGCTTAACTCCCACTCTAACAACCCGAATTTTTATAACATGTTATAACATTGATCAAGGAAGAATTAAATTTTAAAATCTAAATCAAGGGAAACGGACTGCGCCATTGCGTTCTTCTCGGAAAAATACGCGAAATAGAGTCCGAGTTTTCGAAAATCGGAGTCTGTATGACCAAGTTATGGCCCATCAAAGTTTTCAGAAAATTTCAAGTTCAAAAACAGTTCAAATTTCAAATCAGGAGCCAAATAGAGCCAAGTCGACTGGGGAGTCGACTTGGGAGTCGACACACCCCAGTTGGTGTCGACTGGGGAGTCGACACCCCTGTCGACCTAGGTGGTCGGGCCAAGTGGCCTGGTGCACCTGCTGAGTGTTTTGAGACATGTTTTTGGGCCTGTTTCGGGATTTGATGGTTCAGATCTAAACTAGGGTTAATCCTATGGCCTAAACTAACCAAAACCTCTATAAAAACACCCTTAGACCTACCCTAATCCCTCATAAATCAATCCTACAACGAAGTTATGCCAAAATGCTTCCTAATCATGGCCTCCACCTTCATATCATGGCTTCCATCTTCTTCATATAAGTTTGAGTGTTCTAAGCTAGTAAAAGAGCCATCTTTCTTCATACAAATCAAAGGAGCTTCTTATTTCTCAAGACAACTTGGAGCTTATATTCATTTGGGGATTTCTAGTGTGGCTTCGTCTCAATCCTGTTTTATTTTGTTCTAGTCTTCTTAGCCAAGCTTTGTAAGCCCTCCTCTACTCTTAGATCTAAACTATGAACTTAATATGACATGTAGCAAGTTGAAATGAGACTTTTGTGTTATGCTTGCCTTGGATTTTATGCATAGATTCATTCATGACCCTTTTGATCTATGTTTGTGGACCTAATGTTTACCTATCATGAATCTAGTACCATTTATGTTGACTTTTGGGTGGAAAGCTATGAGCTTTATGTGGTGATTGTGCATAAATGCAACATAGAACCCCTCATGACCTTGATATTAGCTTGCCATGATGGACCTATATGCTAATCACAAGTTTATCACCCTATTTGCTAAGTTTAATGTCACACATGTGTAGATTGGGATTGGACCTAAGTGCAATATTTGCCTTGAACCAATCATTGTATGCATAGATCTATTCATGTCTCTCTTGATCTATGATTGTGGATCTATCATGAACCTAGTACCGTTCATGTTGACTTTTAGGGAAAATGATATGAAATGGATTATGGCTTATGCATGTTAACAAACCTTAACCCCTCATGTCCCTTAACATGCATATGATAATGTTGAACCTACTTGCTATGCACAAGTTAGGATTGTTACCCTTTATGCTATTGTCATGTTTGAGGCCAAATCACCTTTATGCTATCATACATGTTTTGAGGCCAATCTGCTATATGCAAGTTATGATGAACACCTTTGCCTCAAATATCACCATGTTTAAACTTGTGATAGACTTTGCCACCTTATGCCCACCTTGTCATATTGTTATGTTCCCTCTTTGATCTATTTGTATTGATGCGAATTTACGTGCGATGGGAATACGTTATGGGTAAACTTAAATGACATGAAACATGACTTGAAAATATGACATGTGATTATGCTTGAAAACATGAACGTGGACATGACATGTAGAAAACATGAAAGTGGCCAACTCGAGGTTGGGTTGAGTTTGTAGCATAAATCTACCCGGAACCGACCGGCTTAACTAGTGGCTACAAACAATAGGACCCAATGTGAGTAGTTGGTCATATCGCACTTAAAACCCGAGGTTAGACTAGGTTGTGGTGTAAAGCTACCCGGACCCGCCCGGCTTAACTAGTAACCACAACAAAGTCTAATGTGAGAGGTTGGGGTGCATTAAGTTAATTAATGCCACATGGTAGGGTTAAGTCATGGACCACTTGAATACTTAACCAATTAAACACGATGGATTGTTGGGGTTAAGTCATGAACCACTTGGGTATACTTAACCAACTTGATACATGGGTTGGATAGGGTTAACCACACTTAACCCATTAGAAACCCTAGTTTGCGGGGGCCTTTTCAGCAGTAACCCACCAGGGAGTATCGGGATACCCTAGGGACTAGGCTAGGGGTGGGGCACGATTAATGGGCTGATTGTAAGTGACCAAAAGGGATGGCTAGGTAGGTGCGCCATTGTAGATTCCGGCGGACTATGGTCGTGCACATAGTCCGGGGATGAAAGACAGACATGGGCACCAGTAGGCTTGGACTGTGCGTGCTTGTTTTGTGTCAGTGGTTGGCACCCTAGGGTCCGGATACACCCTAGGGTGGACCTTGCACAGTCGACTACATCTCGCGGTTGGGCTGTATGACACCGACACTTGACGAGTTAGGCTTATAGGGAGCCGATCGACTAGACCGTGTAGTTGGACCTTGACTTTGGTCATCTCATGATGTTGGGCCAATTTTGGGCCAAGGGATCATTTCTTGTTTATACTTGACATGGATTAGAATACTAGTACACTTGGTGCAACTTAACCTTGTATATGCGATGCCACAATTGATCTATCTTGTTAACTTTTCACCATGCCAGTTATCATCCTATGTTTCATCTCTGTTTTACATGTCCAGTTAACTTTATTAGTTTTTATACTAATAGTAGGTAGGACTTACCAGTCTTTTTGACTGACCCGTTTTCTTTCGCCTCTTTTCTTCCGTTCCCCCCCCCCCCTCCCAGGTTCTCAGGGTGGGAACACTAGCACCTAGCTTGGATCTTTAGCTTGCTTACTGGATAGCTCATGTACGGTTTGGACATGAGCTCGCTATGGCTTTACCACGTCTACTTTGGGGATAGTTTACTTTATGTTATTTCCAGTTTTCAATTTATGTTTCTAGACTTGTAGTAGTTGGAAAATAATGACTTAGTACTTTTGATGTAAGTTGACTATGGTTTTGAAATAGTAGTTTTATCCGCTGCTTTACTTATTTTGTTTTACTTATATGTTCTGTCTTGTGATATCTTTATGCATGTTTACCTTGACCAACACCCCTCCAAAGCCAGTGTACTTGCTTAGAGTAACCCTGGCGGAGGTGGGGTGTTACATTTGGTATCAGAGCATAAGGTTTACGAGATGGAGCAAAACTTTTTAAAGAAAAGTTTTTAAGAACTTATCTTTTGAAAAACTATTTTCAAAACCAATTATAAAGAAGTATTTTTCCAAGAAAAGTCTAGTTTATTTTAAAAGGCTATTCCCCAAAAGCCATTAACACTTTCCTTTGTTTCCTCGTTCTGAATCTATCTTTTCTTTTTCGTTTCTAGCATGGCCGATCTTAACCTTTCCGAGGGAATACCCATACCCGGATGGTTCCGAAGGTTTTTGTAAGGTAGGGCCAACGGCGCGGGCCCTACAGACTTTCCTCCTCCTCCCCCTCCCGTAGCTGAGGTTCCTCCTCCTCCTCAGCATCCTCAAGCGGATTTCGCGAAGATTTGCAAGGACTTTAAGGCGATGGGTGGCAAGAATTTTGTTGGGATGGAGACTTTTGTTGAGACAAGAAACTGGTTGAAGGAAACTGAAGACCTTTTTGCTAACTTTGATATAGAAGACCGTAGGAAAGTTCTGTTGGCGGTATGGCTATTGAAAGAGGAAGCTGCTTATTGGTGGGTAATCACTACCACTACTAGGCCAATTGAGACTTGGGATGAGTTTAGGAGAAGGTTTGGACTGAGGTTTCTATCATCAGCAGAAGAGAACCTTCAGATGGAGAGGTTCCTATTACTGAAGCAAGGGGACATGACCGTTAGAGAATACGTGAATAAGTTTAATCAACTTGCTCGGTTCGGTTTAGACTTGGTTAACACAGCTCAGAAGAAGGCCCTACACTTTGCTCGAGGATTGAACGATCCATTGCACGGTTTGTCCATGTCTCATATACCCATGGGGGAGACCTTCGAGAGTTTGGTAAATATGGCCCTGCTTCAAGAGGAAGATAAGAGTGGTAAGAAGAAGGTCAAGTCGAATGAGTCTCAAGGTAAGAAGGTAGATTCCGAAAAAGGAGGCAAGAACAACAATGACAACAAGACAAGAAAGAAGAGGAAATGCAACTTCTGTGGGATCACTGGGCACATAGTCAAAGACTGTAGGAAGAAGAAGAGGAAGTTGGACGAATGCTTTCATTGTGGAGAGTCTGGACACTATAGCAAGGATTGCCCGAAAAAGCGAGGACAAGGGAAAAGGCAAACTCAGCGAGCAGGACCTTCTGGAGGACAACTGCAAGCTCTCAATGCCCTTCCAGCTCTCGATCGAGGTAGTAAATCTGTAGAAAGCCTTGTTTACATTTCTGGTTTTCCTGTTCGAACTTTATTTGATTCTGGCGCATCGCATACCTTTATTTCTTCTGATCTTGTTGAAAGTTTGCACCTAAGTACTAATCTAGTAGAAAATCCCGTTAGTATTTCAAATCCAATTGGGGAATCAGCCCATATATCTATGATTTGTATGGATTTGAAAATCTCTATCTTGAGTGTAGAATTCATATGTAATGCTTATCGGGTTTATGGGATACAGGTTGGTTTTGGGCATGGATTGGTTGTCCAGTTATGGAGCCATTCTTGATTTTGAACATAGGGTTGCGAGGCTCATGACTCGCCTTGGTAATACCCTAGAGATTTCTTGTAACCCTATGGGTCCCGTCATGTTGTGTTATCTACAATCCCTCGGCTTATCCATCGATAGTTTGCAATCTGTGAGGGTGGTCTGAGTATATCCTGATGTCTTTGCTGAGTAAGATGTTTATCGTGTACACCGATGCGTGTGGCACGGGATTAGGCGTTGTCCTAATGCAAGAAGGGAAGGTGATATGTTTTGGGGGTAGACAACTTAAAGTGCATGAGGAGAACTATCCCACTCATGATTTGGAGTTGGCGGCGATTGTCTTTGCACTTAAATCGTGGCGCCTTTATCTTCTAAGCGAAAAGTTCGAGTTATATACCGATCACAAGTCACTCAAGTATCTTTTTTTTCGCAAAAGGATTTGAATCTAAGGCAACAAAGGTGGATGGAATTCTTGGCATCTTATGACTTTGATATAGCTTATACCCCTGGCAAGGGTAATGTTGTGGCAGATGCGCTAAGTAGGAAAAGGTTGACCTTGAGCCCTTTGTTTGTTGAGATGAATAATCTAGAGTTCTTAGCAACCTTTGATTTTACACATGCTGTTGAGTCGATGACTGGCACGTTAGCATCTCTTGAGCTTAGACCTACACTCCTTGATCAAGTAGGGACTTCGCAGAAGGAAGACCCGCAGATAGTCGAGATCATGGACAAGTTGATTCGTGGTGAGACATCAAGTCACCTCGCTAGATATACTATTGATGACAAGGGGTGGCTAAGGCGTGACGGAAGACTATGTGTGCCACAAGTGGGAGACTTAGTGAATAAAGTTCTCGAAGAAGTGCATCACTCGAAGATGACTATACATCCTGGAGGGGATAAGACGTATAGGGGTATGAAGCGCATTTTCTTTTGGGCCGGAATGAAGAAGGATGTGGCAGAGTATGTTTCAAAGTGCATGGTGTGCCAACAAGTGAAAGCCGAGTCGAAGAAACCCGGTGGGCTATTACATCCGTTGGAGGTACCGCAATGGAAGTGGGAAAGTATCTCTATGGATTTTGTGGATGGATTGCCTAGGTCAAGGAAGGGGAATACGAGCATATGGGTCATAGTTGATAGACTTACGAAAAGTGCTCATTTCATTCCAGTGAAGAGCAAGAGGACCGCATCATGGCTAGCATCTGTTTATCTTCGAGAGATAGTGCGGTTGCATGGAGTTTCTTCTAGCATAGTTAGCGATCGTGACCCAATCTTCACTAGCCAGTTCTGGAATAGTTTGCAAGAAGCGATGGGTACAAGATTGAATCTAAGTACGGCCTATCACCCACAGACGGATGGTCGGACGGAAAGGGTGAATAGGGTACTAGAAAATCTGTTGAGGCTATACATTCTTGATTTTGGTGGTACTTGGGAAGATCATCTTCCTCTCGTGGAGTTGCTTATAATAACAGCTATCGGAGAAAGCATAGGGATGGCACCATTTGAAGCTTTATATGGGAGGCCGTGCAAGTCACCAACATGTTGGTGGGAGACGACGGATAAGCTTATACTTGGGCCCGACATGATAAGGGACACATCCGAGAAGGTTGAGTTGATTCGAAGGCGGATGAAAATGGCCCAAGACAGACAGAAATCCTATGCAGACAAGCGAAGGATAGACTTAGAGTTTGAAGTTGGAGATATGGTCTTTGTGAAGGTTTCTCCTTTGCGAAATGTGGTTCGTTTTGGAGCAGTTGGAAAGCTGGCACCAAGGTTTGTAGGATCCTTCCCTATCATAGAGAGGATTGGGAAGATGGCTTATAAGGTGGAATTGCCCGAGAAGCTGGCCGGAGTGCACAATGTTTTTCATGTCTCGCATCTCCGAAAGTGCCTACATGAGTCAGCCGAGGTAGTTGAGCCTAGCATTCTTGAAGACGTGGAGGTAGAAAAAGAGGCAACTTTGAGGCGAGCTCCGATTCGTATCTTGGGAACGGAGATCAAGAAGCTTAGGAATCGAGAAGTCAAGTTAGTCAAGGTTCAGTGGAGTGAAGCCGAGAAAGATGCAACTTGGGAAACCGAGGAGAAGATGCGTGGGCTTTATCCATTTCTTTTAGAGGGTACATTCTCAATCTCTTTTCCTAATCAGCATATCTTTCTTTTTCTATCCATGGTTATCTTGTTTATCTTGTTAATTCGATAATCTTGTCATGAGAATCTTAGGTAGAAATCCTTTGGATGAAACATGTATTTGAAACATGTTATGCCTGATGTTTGCAAGTGGTTGCAAGTGTTTGCAAGTGGATACTCGTGGATGCATGATACACATTAGGCACTAAGATCAGCTCACACACTTTCATATCACATATGCATGAGTGCTTATACTTATTCATGGATGAAACTTGTTATGCTATCACATGGATGTTGCATATGGATGAATGTTATGTGCACTCATGTAGAGATTATAAATTATGTTAGGAATTTGCATACATATGGACTCATTTCACTAACATAATTTGCATTAAGGAGGTTTACTGAATCAGTAACCGCCTGATTTTCGCATTAGATAAGTACATATACACACACCTTCGCATATGACCAAACAGCATTTAGAATCTTTTAAGGACAATGACTGCTCATGGATGATGTTTTGAGTAGATGGATGATGGATGGTAGGATACGTTCTTCCTAACTTGAAGATTTCGGGGACGAAATCCTTTAAGGTGGGGAGAATGTAACAACCCGAATTTTTATAACATGTTATAACATTGATCAAGGCAGAATTAAATTTTAAAATCTAAATCAAGGGAAACGGGCTGCGCCATTGCATTCGTCTCGGAAAAATACGCGAAATAGATCCGAGTTTTCGAAAATCGGAGTCCGTATGACCAAGTTATGGCCCGTCAAAGTTTTCAGAAAATTTCAAGTTCAAAAACAGTTCAAATTTCAAATCTGGAGCAAAACAGACTGGGCGGGAAAGTTTCCCGCCCAGCCCCCAAGTCGACTGGGGAGTCGACTTGGGAGTCGACACACCCCAGTTGGTGTCGACTGGGGAGTCGACACCCCAGTCGACCTGGGTGGTCGGGCCAAGTGGCCTGGTGCACCTGCTGAGTGTTTTGAGACATGTTTTTGGGCCTGTTTCGGGATTTGATGGTTCAGATCTAAACTAGGGTTAATCCTATGGCCTAAACTAACCTAAACCTCTATAAAATCACCCTTAGACCTACCCTAATCCCTCATAAATCAATCCTACAACGAAGTTATGCCAAAATGCTTCCTAATCATGGCCTCCACCTTCATATCATGGCTTCCATCTTCTTCATGAAAGTTTGAGTGTTCTAAGCTAGTAAAAGAGCCATCTTTCTTCATACAAATCAAAGGAGCTTCTTATTTCTCAAGACAACTTGGAGCTTATATTCATTTGGGGATTTCTAGTGTGGCTTCGTCTCAATCTTATTTTATTTTGTTCTAGTCTTCTTAGCCAAGCTTTGTAAGCCCTCCTCTACTCTTAGATCTAAACTATGAACTTAATATGACATGTAGCAAGTTGAAATGATACTTTTGTGTTATGCTTGCCTTGGATTTCATGCATAGATTCATTCATGACCCTTTTGATCTATGTTTGTGGACCTAATGTTTACCTATCATGAATCTAGTACCATTTATATTGACTTTTGGGTGGAAAGCTATGAGCTTTATGTGGTGATTGTGCATAAATGCAACATAGAACCCCTCATGACCTTGATATTAACTTGCAATGATGGACCTATATGCTAATCACAAGTTTATCACCCTATTTGCTAAGTTTAATGTCACACATGTGTAGATTGGGATTGGACCTAAGTGCAATATTTGCCTTGAACCTATCATTGTATGCATAGATCTATTCATGTCTCTCTTGATCTATGATTGTGGATCTATCATGAACCTAGTACCGTTCATGTTGACTTTTAGGGAAAATGCTATGAAATGGATTATGGCTTATGCATGTTAACAAACCTTAACCCCTCATGTCCCTTAACATGCATATGATATTGTTGAACCTACTTGCTATGCACAAGTTAGGATTGTTACCCTTTATGCTATTGTCATGTTTGAGGCCAAATCACCTTTATGCTATCATACATGTTTTGAGGCCAATCTGCTATATGCAAGTTATGATGAACACCTTTGCCTCAAATATCACCATGTTTAAACTTGTGATAGACTTTGCCACCTTATGCCCACCTTGTCATATTGTTATGTTCCCTCTTTGATCTATTTTTATTGATGCGAATTTACGTGCGATGGGAATACGTTATGGGTAAACTTAAATGACATGAAACATGACTTGAAAATATGACATGTGATTATGCTTGAAAACATGAACGTGGACATGACATGTAGAAAACATGAAAGTGGCCAACTCGAGGTTGGGTTGAGTTTGTAGCATAAATCTACCTGGAACCGACCGGCTTAACTAGTGGCTACAAACAATAGGACCCAATGTGAGTAGTTGGTCATATCTCACTTAAAACCCGAGGTTAGACTAGGTTGTGGTGTAAAGCTACCCGGACCCGCCCGGCTTAACTAGTAACCACAACAAAGTCTAATGTGAGAGGTTGGGGTGCATTAAGTTAATTAATGCCACATGGTAGGGTTAAGTCATGGACCACTTGAATACTTAACCAATTAAACACGATGGATTGTTGGGGTTAAGTCATGAACCACTTGGGTATACTTAACCAACTTGATACATGGTTTGGATAGGGTTAACCACACTTAACCCACTAGAAACCCTAGTTTGCGGGGCCCTTTTCAGTAGTAACCCACCAGGGAGTATCGGGATACCCTAGGGACTAGGCTAGGGGTGGGGCACGATTACTGGGCTGATTGTAAGTGACCAAAAGGGACGGCTAGGTAGGTGCGCCATTGTAGATTCCGGCGGACTATGGTCGTGCACATAGTCCGGGGATGAAAGACAGACATGGGCACCAGTAGGCTTGGACTGTGCGTGCTTGTTTTGTGTCAGTGGTTGGCACCCTAGGGCCCGGATACACCCTAGGGTGGACCTTGCACAGTCGACTACATCTCGCGGTTGGGCCGTATGATACCGACACTTGACGAGTTAGGCTTATAGGGAGCCGATCGACTAGACCGTGTAGTTGGACCTTGACTTAGGTCATCTCATTATGTGGGCCAATTTTGGGCCAAGGGATCATTTCTTGTTTATACTTGACATGGATTAGAATACTAGTACACTTGGTGCAACTTAACCTTGTATATGCGATGCCACACTTGAGCTATCTTGTTAACTTTTCACCTTGCCAGTTATCATCTTATGTTTCATCTCTGTTTTACATGTCCAGTTAACTTTATTAGTTTTTATACTAATAGTAGGTAGGACTTACCAGTCTTTTTGACTGACCCGTTTTCTTTCGCCTCTTTTCTTCCGTTTCCCCCTCCTCAGGTTCTCAGGGTGGGAACACTAGCACCTAGCTTGGATCTTTAGCTTGCTTACTGGATAGCTCATGTACGGTTTGGACTTGAGCTCGCTATGGCTTTACCACGTCTACTTTGGGGATAATTTACTTTATGTTATTTCCAGTTTTCAATTTATGTTTCTAGACTTGTAGTAGTTGGAAAATAATGACTTAGTACTTTTGATGTAAGTTGACTATGGTTTTGAAATAGTAGTTTTATCCGCTGCTTTACTTACTCTGTTTTACTTATATGTTCTGTCTTGTGATATCTTTAAGCATGTTTACCTTGACCGACACCCCTCCAAAGCCAGTGTACTTGCTTAGAGTGACCCTGGCGGAGGTGGGGTGTTACACCCACAACCATCATGCCTCCTACGCGCCACCACCACTACATCGGAGACCACCCTGACCTCTTTCGTTCCGCCGTCAACCTAGCCTTGCAATCACGACGAACTCAGACGCCTCAAGTGACGTGAAATCTCATGCAAACATATGGCCTTTGAGCCACAAATCCGAGAAATTCGTGTAATGAAATTCTGTCTCTGCCGTTCATTTTGAAGAGCTTAAAGAGCTCTAGACTATTGGTGAAGAATTAATTTGAATTGGGTTATCGGATTATGAGATTTAGGGAAATAAAAATCTGACAATTCCGGCAATAGATAAAGGTGGCGGCACATTTTCTAGGTTAGGGAACTTTGGGTTTAGGTTTATAAGGATAACGTTTTATATATATAATATAAATTAATATTTAATTCTCCAAATACTTTGAAATAATTCCGAACTCCAAACGAATCCCAGCGACTATCGCCCTAGCCAAATACCCCCATTCTTGACACAATGGGATATGTTTCGTAAGCCAATTCGACTATTTTGATCATTTTTCATCAAAACTAAAATATAAATCAATATATATATATATATATATATATTGAATTTAAACGTACATTATAATTTAATGGGGCCACATACTGACTCCAAAAATTCTAGAAAAATAAATCTAGCTATATTTTGATGATACAATCCTAACATAACTAATTTCATCGATTTTGGAGGCCGTTTGTAAAATGGTCTTTTTCTGGTCGATCCAATTCAAACTAAAATTGTCAAAGCACATTTAAATTTACCACGCTCACATATTAAATCCAAAAATTATGAAATTTGAAACCTGACTATAATATGACCTTTCGGATCCAACAAAAGTGGTTTCATCGAAAATGGAGGTCATTTGCAAAATGGCTATTTTTAAGGGCTGTATAATATAAAATATATATAAATTCCATAGCGACTATTCTAAATATTAAACTGGACATAACTTTCAGTTTATATTATGAAATCTCAAATTTTAACAGTTAGAAAGATATTTTTAAGCAGATTCAAATGATTTTGGTTTTACTGAAATCTGATTTATTTAGAATCCTATACATTCAATTGAAATTTAAAATCGAATTTTCAAACTATTAAGCCATTTCGAGCTCGTTTTATAATTAAAATAAACTTATACGCTCTAAGTTCGATTCAAATAAATTTTTAGTCATTATTATTTAAAATAAATTATTTTAAATATTCAAAATCCATTAAAATAGCTAAAATAAAAAATTTAAATTGGTCCAGAAATTCCGGGTTATTACAACATATTTAATTTATTTTGAATTATGTACAGTATATTAATTTCAATAGTAATGTAAAATTATACTTACCATCAAATCAGCCAAAATAGCGTTCTTGATATGAGGTGGGATACTATCCCAATGCGGCCAACATCCAATCATCGTACTCATGTATGATTCCTATTGATACCTCTAAAATAAAGGATGATGGCTCCACTTCGAACCCCCTGTATAAATGTTGACGTAGATATTTAATATATTTCAAAAAACCTAAATTGAAATAAATTTTATATTTACTCGGCACTCTTTGGAACAATCTCTGCGACCCGACGTAATCTAACTCCGAGATGTTAGGACCTAGTCCAACTACAGGAGACTGTGAACGAGATGGCTGAGACATACTCCTAGATAGTCTTCTATCAGACATATCTGTCTCAATCATATGATGCATAAAAATAATAATGAGCACATAAGCGTTACATAATCATTAATCATCACACAATCATACCCTACATATAATTAGCACATAATCTTACATGAAAAGAACAACACATAACTCTTAATAATGCATAACACATGTAGTCATCATCATTATTACGTAAATCAGAATAGTAAATAACATAAGTAAACTCATAGCTAAGAACAGTCATCATCATTATTACATATCTCAGAATAGTACATAACATAAGTAAATTCATAACTAAGAGTAATCATCATCTTTTAATTATTACATAGCTCAGAATATTACATAACATAAGTAAATTTATAGCTAAGAGTAGTCATCATCTATGATCAGTCGTCATCATCTTCGGATTCAGACTAAGTCTCATATTCTATATCGATTTCTTCTGTACTTACAAATGCATCTATTAAAACATTCACGTCATCATTCAACGAACTAACATCAATGTCATCGGCTATTATTACTTCAGTTATTGGCTCAAGATCCACTTGATATGCTGCTTCTTCTGGAATATTATTTCCATCAAATGTAAATCTTGTCATTGTTTTAAAAAACAGCCCACTAGCCTGCTTTATCTTTTTTTAAGGATGGACACAAAGCAAAAGAGACTTGTAATGCTTGATTAGCTAAAACGAAAGGATCATACTTATAATAACGCGACTATGCTTTATTTCAATTAGCTTATAAACTTTGTGCATGTTAATTTTAAAACTTGGAACTGTGCTAAACTAGTTGCATTCGAATAAAAAACTTTCTCTGTAGGTTGTACATAATTGGTCAACTCTAACATCGTAAAAATATTTTATATGCTCCTCTGGATCATCATCATGTTTGACAAATACATCGATGTTATATGTTAATTTTTCAGCTTCGTAATCACTGGTGTCGAATTAAATCCATTTAAGAAGTATATTGGATAAGTTTTGATATATTTTTTGGTTCGATAACAAGATGTTGTAATCCTTCATCAACAACACAGTTTTTGGGATCATGAATATAGTTTGAAAACCATTCAGCAAATTCTTTACTGAGAACGGTGGATGGATGTTGTGATTCCAATATGCTGCAAATATGTGTTATGTTCCATTTTATTAATATGTATATATACACACACACATATATAATTTAATTTTACATGAATTCAGTATTACCTGACAAACTGTGCAACTTCCTCACAATTTAAAAGAAAATATATGTGTGCCACATGATAGTCTATATCACTTAACCATATTTCCACACATTTCCCAGTGGGTCTTCCGTGTTGTCTGAAAATAGATAACATTATTTCAGAAGAATCATATTCAACTGCTTCTTCATTATAGGGAACAGTTACAAAAGATAAGTTCACATCTTCACTAAAGTAATGGGAGAAAAAAATGAAGCTTCTTCTTCAAGATACGATTTGCAAACCGAATCTTCTACTCGTGCTTTTTGTCTAATTTTTTTCTTTAGATGATTCAAGTATAATAAAATTAATTAAATTTTTATGTTGTACAAAAGTCTAAATTGTAAACTATCAAGAATATTGAGGATATTCAAAATTACCTCTCAAATGGATACATCCATCCATATTGCACAGGACCTCGAAGGAGTGCTTCAAATGGACTAAGAATTGTGCCTACCATCTAATTCGTGACGCATGGCGAGACATTCATGTTGTAATGCAGTCGTTCTCTACTGAAATTGGTGTTTTCACTCCCCACTCTCCACCATAACCCCATTTTTTTGGAAGTGATGTTGATTGTGCTCCTCGAAGAAAGAGGTAAATGCTCTATTACATTAAATAAACCTAGTGGAAATATTTTCTTGAGTTTGCAGAGCAGTACAGGGATTTCTACTTTAAGTTTACATTGATGATCTACCTTTAATGTCCTTGAACAAAGTTGTTTATAAAACATAATTAATTCTATTATAACTCTCCATATATGTATGGGTAATAAATCTTTGAAAATCATAGGTAAAATACATTCCACCATGATATGGAAATCATGGCTTTTCATCCCACTCCATTTACTATTTTTAAAGTCCACACATCTACGGAGGTTAGAAGAAATCCCACCAGAAAATCTTAATCCTTACACCCACTTTAGCACGAGTTTTACTTGTTGTCTAGCTCATAACATGCTTTGAGTTTTTTATTATCGTCATACAAGTGATGTAACAACCCTGAAAATCAGGACCAATTTAAAATTTTTATTTTGGCAATTTCAATGAATTTTGAAACTTTAAAATGATTTATTTTAAATAATAACGACTAGAAATTTATTTTGAATAGAATTAGAACGTATAAATTTATTTAAATCGAAGTTAGGATATAAATATTTATTTTAATCATAAAAGGAATTGGAAATTGCGTGGTAGTTTGAAAATTCGATTTCAAATGTCAAATGATGTACATGATTCAAAATAAACCAGATTTTAGTAAAACCAAAAATATTTGAATCTGTTTCAAAATATCTCTCCAACGAATGTGAAAAATCCAGATTTCATAACAGGAATAAAAAGTTGTGTCCAGTTGAAAATTCAGAATAGTCGCTATGGAATTTATATAATATATAACCCTTAAAAATGGCGATTTTTGCAAACGACCTCCGTTTTCGATGAGACAACTTTTGTTGAATCTGGAATGTCAAATTATTGCTAGATGCCAATTTTCATTATTTTTGGAATTAATATGTGAGCATGGTGAATTTAAACCTGTTTAATCATTTCAATTTGAATTTAATCGACTGGAAAATGACCGTTTTTCAAAAGGTCTCCAAATTTGACGAAATTAGTTTTGTTAAGACCGTACCGTCAAAATATAGCCAGATTTATTTTTCTGGAATTTTTGGAGTCAGTATATGGCCCCGGTAAATTAAAAATTGCGTTTAAATTCAAAATATAATGATTTATATTTTATTTTAAATGAAACCTGATCGTAACAGTCGAATTGGCTTACGAAACATATCGCATTGTGTCTGAAATGGGGGTACTTAGCTAGGGGCGACAGTTGTTGGGTTTGATTTGGTGTTCATGACATTAAACTAGTAATTCACGAATTAAAATATTAATAAAATATATTATATAATCCCAATGTTCTCCGAGCCCTAGGTCAAAGCGCGGTCAACATCCCCTACAGTCGCTCCATAAAAACCGACGATCCCCGCGTTCCACCCTTTCTCCCTCTTTAGTATCAAATCCACGCAATATAATACAGTGATTCTTGAAGCAAAATGTTCATGGCGGTTCATCGTGATTCTAGGGTGTAGGGGACCGCCGATCTACACCATGCTCAGGGCGGAGGGGTGTAGGGAGATGGCGATTCTCGCGGCATGGTCGGATTTGGATCACGACAAGGGTGGAGGGCGAGGTGGCGAACCCTAGAAGATAGGCCGATGGGTTTACTCGATCAGGTGAAAACGAAGAAGATGGACAGAAGGGGGCAACGTTTTGTTAAGTGTTGTTAATTCGCTTAATTATATTTTTTTTTATTTCTTTTTAGTTCAAGTAATTTAGTAATTAAGTAAAAATATGATTTTTAAAATATGAATATCATTGTTAAAATAGGATTTTTAAAATATAAATATCATTGCTAAAAATAGGATTTTTAAAATATTAATATCATTGTTAGAAATGTGATTTTTTAAAATAAAATAGCTTCTATAAAAATTTGATTTTTATTATATAAGTGGCACTATAAAATTTTGGTTTTTTTATTATATATAAGTAAAATATAAAGTTATGATTTTTAAAAGCATAAAGATATGATTTTTAATTATAAAAAAATAGGATTTTTATGTTATGAAAAATACGATTTTTATTCGTAGAAAAATACGATTTTTATTCAAATAAAAATATGATTTTCATATGAATAGAAAATTAAAATTTCGATTTTTATTATTTGAATAGAGATATAAAAGAATATTTTTATATATAAAGTAGCGGTTTAAAATTGTGATTTTTTATTTAAATAACTTTGTTTTAAAAATGTGATTTTCTATCCGTCTAGCGTTGTTATAAATATATGATTTTATATATGTAGAGAATATAAAAATATGATTTTTATATATATAACGTTAGAATAAAAATGTGATTTTTATTTATATAGTAACAGAATAAAAATGTGATTTTTAATATAAAAATCGTGTGAAATAGATTGCAATGGAACTAGTGGAAAACAAATCCAAATTTGAACCGTTTAGAAATATAGAATGGAGGAGTAGATCCAGAAGGTGGGAACTTCTCACTTTAGTTTATTTTCTAGTTAAATATATATACAAGGATGTAGACGGTGCTTAACAGCACCCGACACCTTTGTTTGAACCCATGTTTGTTTGGTTTTTTTGGTTGATTGGATTATTTGGTTGAATTTGGTTTGGGAAATGAAAAGAATTGATTAGAATTTGGTTTGTATATGGCGCGAGCCATTAATAAGCGAGGGATAAGGCTAGACCTTATTCCAGTTCTAGTATAGCGCCGTTATGCTGTCGAAATTTTCTAAAAGTGTTAAAACAATAAAAATATCATTTTTATTGTATAAATGAACTGTATAAAATATTCATGAGTTGAAATAAATATTTTATAGTTAAAAATATAATTTTTAATGTGTATATGAATAAAATAAATATTCATTTACAAATCAGACGATTTGTTTATGTACACAAATTTAACTGATATGGATTGGGACAATATATTTTACACATCGCCTAATTGCACAAATAATAATCAGTGTTTGTTGTTTGAAAACCTCACACGGGTATTGGGTTGATAATGGACATGCACTAATCCCAATATTTAGTTGTATGTCAATCGATGGGCTGACAGACTGTTGTAAGCGTTAACTATTTATATTTAACGCTTATGCAGTTGTGTAATGCACTCCAGATGATGGTTGACTATGTATGATTATTGTTGTGTACATGTGTGTATGAAATCCCTATAAATAAAATTATATGGTAATTGACTGTGCTTGATTCCAACTCGGAAAGAACGAATATTTTTAAAAAACGAGTATTTTAAAATGACGAATTGTGAATATTTTAAAATAACTAATATTTTAAAATAATATTCAATAATGGATCAAAATATGATTTTGATGTCCGATTTGGGATGGACACGAAAATATTTAAATATATAATGCCGTTTTGATTAGACTAACGCCATTTGGACGTAAACGATATTTATATCGATTTTATTCATTTTTATAATGAATATAAAAAAGGAAGTGATTTCAAAATCTAATGTTTTGAAAATATTATCATTTATATATTAACGATATGAAATATTCAATTTTGATTTAAAATTGAATACGAAGTTGAAATCGTTTTGAAAATGAATTTAAAACGATTTATAAAATACATTTTAAAATGAAATTCGATGAAATATATATAATATATATGTATTATATATATTTAATGGCCTGAATAGAACACGAAGCGCCGTGGCAGTTTGCGAATTTCGACTATTGACTTCGAATGGACATTACGGGAGATCCGACCGTCGGATTCTCGTAAAATCGGAACCATTGGGTTCGTACCGAAAAGAGCTTTCCAATGAATAAATGATATTCGAAATCTAATGGTTGGATTTGGAATTATGTCCAAATCAAATTTGGAAAAGCTCGCTGTAAGTGCATTTCGATGACTATTTATGGAAATCGGCTATAAAGGCCTTTATAAAATTATTAAAAATATTAATAATTTGTGTAAAATCAAAATAAATGATTTGGAAAGAATTGGGATGGAAAATTCAACGTTTGTAAAGATAAAAATATATTTTTATCAAAATGAACTAGCTATTAACTAGATTTGAAATCCAATAATTTTTAAATAAATAAATTGGATTTGAAATGGCTTTAAAAATAACCAGAATTTCCAACATATGAATTGGAATGGATTAGAATCGAAACTATTTTCGGAATATTTCGATACTGGATTCCGTGATTGTACAGATATTGTGGAGGAATTTGGAAGATATATATATCGTTATTCCCAATATGATATTTGTTGATTTCAAGATTTGATATTGAATATAAGCCGATATAATTCCTATTCAGAGCCTTGTATTTAATATTGAATTGGATTTTGGGTTTGTCGTGAATGGTGTCTTCATTAACACTGTTCTTAATCCCAGTTGAGAAAAGAATAAATCTTTTAATTAAGATTTAGTGAAGTTTTCCATTTAATTAACATTTAATTGGAATTGAATAAAAGAATTGGATTTTGGGTTTGTCGTCAATGGTGTCTTAAATAACACTGTTCTTGAACCCCATGTGAAAAGAATAAATCTTTTAATTAAGATTATTAGTGCTTCCAGTTAATTAACATTTAACTAGAATAAAATGGAATGTGTATCGGGTTTATTGTGAACTATGATTTTAACGACATTCGTTCTTTAACCCGATTTACAGTGAAATGTGATTTGGAATTTATAAATCTTTTTATTAAGATTTAACGGAAATTTTCCATGGAAAGGTTTTCCAGTATAATATATTGGATTGGAAATGAATGGAATTCGATTTGATAATAATCGAAGTGAACTTCTGTGGAGGAAGAATGTTAATATATATGGAATTTAAAAGGCTTTGTCGTTATTCCATTTATATTATTAGTCGGATATGGAAACTGATACCGATTATATATTGACCTGTTTCCCGTGAAGATCCCATAGTTAATGGAATGTGATTTTGGGTTTATCATGAATTGTGTTTTAAATGACATTAGTTCTTTAACCCAATTAAAGACAGGATTACATGTCTAACATTGTATTTCGAACTATATGGTTGATCTCTGGTACTACTTGGTGATGGAGAATTTATTCTCTTACTTAACACCCATCTCTAAGACGTACGAGCTTAGAGGTTACAGATCGGCAGAAATCAATAGTACAGTGTAGATTGTCGATGCAACATGTTTGTGTTTCCAAATTTAAATTTAATGTTGATTTTTGGGAAGATTAAAACTAAGTGGTGTTTTAATGAATCTTTAATTAGATTGAAATGTGAACTGATAATTTAAACTATCAAATTTGCGAAATGATCGAGAATGGAGTATCACCAGTTTTACTCCAAGAGATAGTTAAATTTTTAATTAGATTTGAATGTGAAACGCTAATTAATTTTACCAATAACACCGTGGTGTTAGATATGGAGTATTACCAGTTTTGCTCCATGGGATGAACAGGTTAGGATTGGGAAATTAAACAAATGATTACTTCGGTAAGGTGCGCTAATCTCGACTAGTTTGGATAAACCTTAATTTGGTTTGAATTGATATCCAAAGGAAGATTAAAAAATAAATTTAAAGAATTTATCTTTGATAAAATTAATGGGAGCCTTTCCCAAAGGATATGAATATTTAAATAAAAGAATATTCAGAACTGGAATGAGGCATATGTTGTGTTTTTATAGCACTTGTTTATTATATACGCGAGTTATTTGGAAAGGTCGGGTTTATACCCATTCTGAATAACCGAGACGAGAAGTCGACGATGAAGTTGGTGGTTGAAGACCGGAGTTCTTCACATCGTTTGGATGATTACTGATGTCTTGATTGGGTTGTACGCCCAAGACAAGGTAATAAGTAGTGATCGTCCAGACGTACTTGGGGATGGACCGGATATGAGAGGACCTCTCTCCTGTATTGGACATATGGAATGAGGAATAAGGTGCCTCTGGTTTCGTTCAAACCTAAAACGAACTTATAAATGGATGTGTGTCTGGCATTGGATTTTATTCTGTGTTGATTGATCTCTATTAAATATATATCTGTTTGGTGGCGGAGAATTTATTCTCTTGCTTAACACCCTTCTCTGAGACGTACGAGCTCAGAGGTTATATATCAATAGACATCAGTCGCATGGCGTGAATTGCCTGTGTGGCATGCTGAGATGCAATGGATCAAGGCTTTTATTGAAAAGCAAAGTCTTATGGTTGATGATCAAAGCACGACTTTAATATAGCATAGTTTGTGTAGCGTTAATTCGCAAGTTTCACACCCTGGTATGAACCACAAACGGGATGAAGGACAGTAGGGAAGACATATGTTTCTTTCTAGATTGGAGTGGTGTCATCGTATGGAGCCCAGACATTTTTACTTATGTGGAAGATGGATATCGAGGTACCTTGGATATATCGGTCACTACGGGGCCGATGGATTATATGGTCGACATACTGGCTATTATGCTCAATAGGGCGGGGAAACGCATTGTTCAGGAATAACCAATCCTCAAACATAAGAGAGGACCGGCCCTGGCGCTTCTAGGTGCAGTTGCGACTGTAGCCTGAGACTTGGTAGGCTAGATTGTCTCAAATTTGGTAAGGACGATCCCTTGCCTTGGTTCATAGATGGAAATTCAACTTCCAATTCATGACATTTATGTTTTGATTGTAGAGCCTAGTATTGGCGACATGATATATAGTACCCATGCCGTCGATGATTGATACATTTATATTTGAAGTTGTTTTATACACTATGCACTTATAATAGTATCAAATGATTTGTTTTAAATGTACCAAGAATGTTTGGCTATTATAAGGGAAAACTCTAAACTCCGGCTTGCGTTGAATTATGTGATGGGACCTGGGTCTTATAATAGCATCATTTTTCCAAAATACATTGTGCTGTTTTTTTTTTTTTCACTGGTATTCTCGAGAGGAAACCCGTTCCATGTTATATGGCGTGGTCCCTTGATTTACTTTATTTTCAAAGTAAAAATTTAATAACTGTTTTAGTTCTCACACCAGTCATATGACAAACCTGGAGTTTATTGTTTTAACCTAAACTCTGGGTGCCCCTATTTTCCACACGGGCAGGTAGTAGTTTTGGGTTTACAGATTTATTCTTATAGGATCCTGGTTTACAACAAGAGATATATTCGAAAAGCTCTGTACCCGTGTATTTTTTCTGTTGTGTTATGTATTATTTTTCCACTGCATTGTAATTTAAATCTCTGATATTTTTCTGATGTATAATATTTATTCATACTATGTATATTTTGTACTCTGATGTAAATTGTTGTAATAAGCAATGAAAAGTTCTTCTGTTTGCATTCTGATTTTTCGTGTTCTCAGATAATCCGTTCTTTCTCTTCCCTTCAGAGACCGGGGAAGTTCGGGTCGTTACACGTAGTATCAGAGATTTGGTTTACAAAGCTCGACAACAAGACACATTAGAACCGAACGAAAGAATTCATCAAAGATTGGATTAGTAATATCCAATAAGAATGACTCGTTAGAGATGGGATCAGTAGTATCCTAGAATAAGTCCGAAGAGTGTTATTTTAAAAAATAAAAGTGAAAACAATTTTTTTTTGAAAATTTAAACTTTATTATACATATTTGATTTTAAATTTGGACAATCTAGTATATGAGATTTTACATGTACGCTTCATGAACGTATATTCGAAGTCTCAAATATACTGGATAGATATAGAATCACACTCTAGTCGCTCGGAGATGATCTTGATGATGGAGCTCCATCATCAGTACGTATGTTCGAGCTTTGAAAGTGGGATATCTGTATATTTCCAATTGGCTGGCGTGAGAACCAAAATTAGATAGAATTATTTGTTTGTGAATGGGCATCAAAAATATGATTTTAAATATATAGAAATATATGCCTGAAAATTTAATTCACAAATTGATTGCTGATTGTGTTGTTTGATTAATTAAAATTTTGAACCATTAAGCCAAATTGAATCAAATATTGAACTAACTTGAAAATTGATTGAAACTGCATGCATATACATGTATATACATTGAATAGGTCATAACAGGGAAGCTAAGCGGAGGAATAAAATTGTATGCCTAACAAATAGGTACATGTTTACTAATTTATTGGGTTTGGATGATTTTATGAGCGGATTGGCTAGCCGTTTGGCTTTTTCTTTTTCTTTTAGGATGATGAGGGCCCTGCGTGGCTAGTTGCGGTTTTAAATGTTCCCACTTGCAAAAGAGGTTATGGCAAAAAAAATTCGAAAATTTAGGGTGTTAGCCAAATTTTTGAAAAAATAGAAATTCTTAGAAACTGAAAAGTGGAAAAATGAAAGCCAGAATGAAAGTTGAGTTGGTTAGTTAAACAACTTTCAGCTCCGTTCCTTTTCGAGGACGAAAAGATTTTAAGTGGGGGAGTTGTAACAACCCAGAAAATCGGAACCAATTTAAATTTTTTATTTTGACAATTTTAATGAATTTGGAATATTTAAAATGATTTATTTTAAATAATAACGACTAGAAATTTATTTTGAATACAATTAGAACGTATAAATTTATTTAATTCAAAGTTAGAATGTAAATATTTATTTTAATCATAAAAGGAATTGGAAATGGTGTGGTAGTTTGAAAATTCAATTTCAAATTTCAAATGAATGTACAGGATTTAAAATAAACCTAATTTTAGTAAAACCAGAAATATTTGAATCTGTTTGAAAATATCTGTCCAATGAATGTGAAAAATCCAGATTTCATAACGGGATTAAAAAGTTATGTCCATTTGAAAATTCAGAAAAGTAACTATGGAATTTATATAATATATAGCCCTTAAAAATGGCGATTTTTGCAAACGACCTCCATTTTCGACGAGACCACTTTTGTTGAATCTGGAATGTCAAATTATTGCTAGTTACAATGTTCATTATTTTTGGAATTAATATGTGAGCGTGATGAATTTAAACGTGTTTGGCTATTTCAGTTTGGATTTAATCGACTGGAAAATGACCATTTATCAAACGGTCTCCAAATTTGACAAAATTAGTTTTGTTAATAGTGTATCGTCAAAACATTGACAGATTTATTTTTCTGGAATTTTTGGAGTTAGTATATGGCCTCGGTAAATTAAAATGTGCATTTAAATTCAAAATATAATGATTTATATTTTAATTTAAATGAAAATTGAGCGTAACAGTCGAATTGGGCTTACGAAACATATACCAATGTGTCCGGAATGGGGGTATTTAGCTAGGGCGACAGTCATTGGGTTTGATTAGGAGTTCATGACATTAAACTAGTAATTCACGAATTCAAATATTAATAAAATATATTATATAATACCAATGTTCTCCAAACCCTAGGTCAAAGCGCGGTCAACATCCCCTACATCCACACCACAAAAACCGACGATCCCCACGTTCCACCCTTCCCCCCCCCCTCTAGTTTGAAATCCATGCAATATAATTCAGTGATTCTTGAAGCAAAAATGTTTGTCACAGCAAGGGCTACAAAACCAATGGCAGTGATCTTTTAATTCGCTGCGTGGGTGGAGGGAATTGAAGCGCAAAGCTTCGGCGGTTCATCGTGATTCTAGGGCGGGGGGGACCACCGATCTGCACCATGCTCAAGGCGGAGGGGTTTAGGCTGATGGCGATCCTCGTGGCATGGTCGGATTTGGGTCACGGCGAGGGTGGAGGGAGCGGTGGCGAACCCTATAAGAGAGGGCAATGGGTTTTCTCGATCAGGTGAAAACGAAGAAGATGGGCAGAATGGGGCAACGTTTTGTTAAGTCTTGTTAATTGGTTTAATTATATTTTATTTATTTCTTTCTTTTTAGTTTAATTAATTTAGTAATTAAGTAATAATAGGATTTTTAAAATACGAATATCATTGTTAAAAATAGGATTTTTAAAATATAAATATTATTGTTAAAAATAGGATTTTTAAAATATAAATATCATTGTTAGAAATGTGATTTTTTAAAATAAAATAGCTTTTATAAAAATTTGATTTTTATTATATAAGTAGCACTATAAAAATCTGATTTTTATTATATAAGTAGCACTATAAAAATTTGGGTTTTTATTATATATAAGTAGCATATAAAGTTATGATTTTTAAACGCATAAAGATATGATTTTTAATTATAAAATAATTGGATTTTTATGTTATGAAAAATAAGATTTTTATTCATAGAAAAATACGATTTTTAATCAAATAAAAATATGATTTTTATATGAATAGCAAATTAAAAATTCCATTTTTATTATTTTAAGAGAGATGTAAAAATATATTTTTATATATGAAGTAGCGGTTTAAAAATACGAATTTTTATTTAAATAACTTCGTTTTAAAAATGTGATTTTTTATCCGTTTAACGCTATTATATAAATATGATTTTTACATATGTAGAGAATACAAAAATATGATTTATATATATATAACATTAGAATAAAAATGTGATTTTTATTTATATAGTAACAGAATAAAATTGTGATTTTTAATATAAAAATCGTGTGAAACAGATTGCAATGGAACTGGTGGAAAACAAATCCAAATATGAACCATTCAGAAATATAGAATGGAGGAGTGGATCCCGAAGGTGATAACTTATCACTTTAATTTATTTTCTAGTTAAATATATATACTAGGATGTAGACGGTGCATAGCAGCACCTGACACCTTTGTTTGAAACCATGTTTTTTTGGTTGATTGGATTATTTAGTTGAATTTGGTTTGGGAAATGAAATGAATTGATTAGAATTTGGTTTGTATATGGCGTGATCCATTATTAGGTGAGGGATAAGGCTAGATATTATTACGGTTCTAATATCGCACCGTTATGCTGCCTAAATTTTCTAAAAATGTTAGAACAATAAATACCATTTTTATTGTATAAATGAACTGTATAAAATATTCATGAGTCGGAATAAATATTTTATAGTTAAAAATATAATTTTTAACTTGTATATGAATAAAATAAATATTCATTTACAAATCAGACAATTTGTTTATGTACACACATTTAAATGATATGGATTGGGACGATATATTTTGCACATCGCCCAACTGCACAAATAATAATCAGTGTTTATTGTTTGAAAACCCCACACGGGTATTGAGATGATATTGGACATGCACTAATCCCAATATTTAGTTGTATGTCAATCGATGGGTTGACAAACTCTGGTAAGCGTTAATTATTTATATTTAACGCTTATGCAGTTGGGTAATGCACTATGCATAATGGTTGACTATGTATGATTATTGTTGTATACATGTGTGTATGAAATCCATATAAATAAAATTATATGGTAATTGACGGTGTCTGATTCCAATTCGGAAGGAACAAATGTTTTTAAATAACGAATATTTTAAAATGACGAATAATGAATATTTTAAAATAATATTCAGTAATGGTTCAAAATATGATTTTGATGTCCGATTTGTGATGGACACGAAAATATTTAAATATATAACGCTATGTTGAATAGATTAATGCCATTTTGGCGTGAGTGATATTTATATTGATTTATTCATTTTTATAATGAATATAAAAAGGAAGTGATTTCAAAATCTAATGTTTTGGAAATATTATCATTTATATATTAATGATATGGAATATTCAATTTTGATTTAAAATTGAATATGAAGTTGAAATCGTTTTGAAAACGAATTTAAAACAATTTATAAAATACATTTTGAAATGAAAATCAACGAAATATATATAATATATATTATATATATTTAATAGCCAGAATAGAACACACCGCGCCGCGGCAGTTCGCGAATTCCGACCATTGACTTCGAATGGACATTACGGGAGATCCGACCGTCGGATTCTCCTAAAACCAGAACTGCTGGGTTTATACCGAAAAGGGCTTTCCAATGAATACAAGAGATTTGAAATCTAATGGTTGGATTTGGAATTATGTCCAAATTAAATTAGGAAAAGGTTGATGTAAGTGCCGTTCAATGTCCGTTTATGGAAATCGACTGTACGGGCCTTGATAAAATCACTAAAAATATTAATAATTTGTGTAAAATCATACTAAACGATTTGGAAAGAATTGGGATGGAAAAATTCCATGTTTGTAAATATAAAAATATATTTTTATCAAAATGAACTAGTTATTAACTAGATTTGAAATCCAATAATTTTTAAATAAATAAATTGGATTTGAAATGGTTTTAAAATAACCAGAATTTCCAATATATGAATTGGAATGGATTTGAATCGAAATTATCTTTGGAATACTTTGATATTGGATTCCGTGATTATACATATACTTTGGAGGAATTTGGAAGATATATATTCCAAATACGATATTTGTTGATTTCAAGATTTGATATTGAATATAAGCCAATATAATTCCTATTCAGAGCCTTGTATTTAATATTGAATTGGATTTTGGGTTTGTCATGAATAGTGTCTTCATTAACACTGTTTTAAGCCCAGTTGAGAAATGAATAAATCTTCTAATTAAGATTTAGTGAAGTTTTCCAATTAATTAATATTTAATTGGAATTGAATAAAAGAACTGGATTTTGGGTTTGTCGTGAATGGTGTCTTAAATAACGTTTTTCTTGAACCCCGTGTGAAAAGAATAAATCTTTTAATTAAGATTATTAGTGCTTCCAGTTAACTAACATTTAACTGGAACAAAATGGAATGTGAATCGGGTTTATTGTGAACTGTGTTTTTTATGAAATTCGTTCTTTAACCTGATTTACAGTGAAATGTGATTTGAAATTTATAAATCTTTTTATTAAGATTTAATGGAAATTTTCAAAGGAAAGGTTTTCCAATTTAATATATTGGATTGGAATCGAATGGAATTCGATTTGATAATAATCGAAGTGAGCTTTTGTGGAGGAAGACTGTTAATATATATGGAATCTAAAAGGCTTTGTCGTTATTCCATTTATATTATTAGTCAGATATGGAAATTGATATCGATTATATATTGATCTGTTTTCCATGAAGATTCCATAATCAATGGAATGTGATTTTTGGTTTATCGTGAACTGTGTTTTAAATGACATTAGTTCTTTAACCTAGTTAAAGACAGGATTACATGTCTAACATTGTATTTCGAACTGTATGGATGATCTCTGCTAAATATATATCTGTGTGTGCGGAGAATTTATTCTCTTTCTTAACACCCTTCTCTAAGATGTTCGAGCTTAGAGGTTATATATCGGCAGAAATCAATAGTACGGTGTAGATTGTCGATGCTACATGTTTGTGTTTCCAAAGTTAAATAATCATTAATATTGTTTTTTGGGAAGATTAAAACTAAGTGGTGTTTTAATGAATCTTTACTTAGATTGAAATGCGAATTGATAATTTAAATTATAAAATTTGGGAAATGATCGAGAATGGAGTATCACCAGTTTTGCTCCAAGCGATAGTTAAATCTTTAATTAGATTTGAACATGAAATGGTAATTAATTTTACTAATAACACCATGGTGTTAGATATGGAGTATTACTAGTTTTTCTCCATGGAATGAATATGTTGGGATTGGAAAATTAAACAAATAATTACTTCGGTAAGGTGCGCTAATCCCGACTAGTTTGGATAAACCTTAATTTGGTTTGAATTGATATCCAAAGGAAGATTAAAGAATAAATTTAAAGAATTTATCTTTGATAAAATTAATGGGAACCTTTCCCAAAGGATCTGAATATTTGATTAAAAGAATATTCAGAACTGAAACGAGGCATATGTTGTGTTTTTATAGCACTTGTTTATTATATATGCGAGTTATTCGAAAAGGCTGGGTTTATACCCATTCTGAATAACCGATTCGACGACAATTCGACAATGAAGACGGTGGTTGAAGACCAGAGGTCTTCACATCGTTTGGATGATTATTGATGTATTGATTGGGCTGTACACCCAAGACAAGGTAATAAGTGGTGATCGTCCAGACGTACTTGGGGATCGACCGGATATGGGAGGACCTCTCTCCTGTATTGGACATATGGAATGAGGAATAAGGTGCCTCTGGTTTCATTCAAACCTAAAACGAACTTGTAAATGGATGTGTGTCTGGCATTGGATTTTATTCTGTGTTGATTGATCTCTATTAAATATATATCTGTTTGGTGGAAGAGAATTTATTCTCTTGCTTAACACCCTTCTCTGAGACATACGAGCTTAGAGGTTATATATCAATAGACATCAGTTGCATGGCGTGAATTCCTGTGTGGCATGCTGAGATGCAAAGGATCAAGGCTTCTGTTGGAAAGCAAAGTCTTGGGGTTGATGATCAAAGCACGGCTTTAATATAGCATAGCTTTGTGTAGTGTTAAATCGCAAGCTTCACACCCCGGTGTGAACCAGAAACGGGATGAAGGACAGCAGGGAGGACATGCGTTTCTTTCTAGCTAGGAGTGGTGTCATGGTATGGAGCCCAGACCTTTTTACTTATGTGGAAGACGGTTAGCGAGGTACCTCGGATATATCGGTCACTACGAGGCCGATGGATTATATGGTCGACATACTGACCATTACGTACTATAGGGCGGGGAAACACATTATTCAGGAATAACCAATTCTCAAACATAACAGAGAACCGGCCTTGGCGCTCCTAGGTGAAGTTGCGACTATAGCCTGAGACATGGTAGGATAGATTGACTCGAATCCGGTGAGAACGATCCCTTGCCTTGGTTCACAGATGGAAGTCCAACTTCCAATACATGACATTTAGCTTTTGATTATAGAGACTAGTATTGCGACGTGATATATGGTACCCATGCCATCTATGATTGATACATTTATATTTGAAGTTGTTTTATACACTATGCTCTTATAATAGTATCAAATAATTTGTTTTAAACGTACCAAACATGTTTGGCTATTATAAGGGAATACCCTATCCTCCGGCTTGCATTGCATTATGTGATGAAACCTGGGTCTTATAATAGCCTCATTTTCCCAAAAAGCATTACGCTGTTTGTTTTATGCACTGGTATTCTTGGGAGGTAACCTGTTCCGTGTTATACGGCGTGATCCCTTGATTTACTTTTAAAGTAAAGATTTAATAAATGATTTAGTTCTCACACCAGTCACATGACTGACCTGGAGTTTATTTTTTTTACCTAAACTCTAGGTGCCATTATTTTCCACACGGACAGCTAGTGGTTTTGGGTTTGCATATTTATTCTTACAGGATCCTGGTTTACAACTAGAGATATATTCGGAAAGCTCTGTATCCGTGTATTTGTTTCAATTGTGTTATGTATTATTTTTCTGCTGCATTGTAATTTAAATCTTTTATATTTCTCTGATGTATAATATTTATTCATACTCTATATATTCTTGTACTATGATGTAAATTGTTGTAATAAGCAATGAAATGTTCTTGTTTTTGCGTTATGATTTGTCATGTTCTCAGACAATTCGTTCTCTCTTCTCTTCGAAGACCGGGGAAGTTCTGGTCGTTACAAGTGAAGTTCAGACCGCTTACAAAAGTGTAATATATCACGTCTCGAATTCACATCGCTCTTGGTTTCCCCTTTACATTATAAACTTTATTAAAACGTTATCGAAAACATTTTTTCATTGTACATGACGTCAATTTATGTCGAAGTAGGAAATTTTTCTAGTAAGGTAACTCCCAAAATATACTTTCCTTGCATCAGTTATGAAAGTCGTATTTACCTGGAATTTCAACATGTTCCCTAGTTTCATGTATCTTTGGATAGTCTTTTATAATTTCATATATCTCTTCATTTGTCCAAACTTTAAGTGGTAATATACTCTACTCTATTAGCTTTAAAGTTCTTTTTATCCATTCTAAATTTATAATTTATATGTACAAAGCGTTGATAAGTCAAACTAAGTTTTTTTTCCATACTTCGATGAAAATTCTTGTGTCCCATCAATACAATAAGGACAAACTAGACATCCAGAATGCTCCAACCTAAAAATATGCCATACGCAGGAAAGTCACTAATAGTCCATAATAAAGAAGCAAACATACGAAAAAATATTTTTCTTGGAATGTCGTCTGTTTCAACTCCTTCATGCCATAGTGTTTTCAACTCTTCAATCAGTGGTTGTAGATAAACATCAATTCCTTGTGTCGGATCATCGGGACATAGGATGACAATTGTTAGAAACATATATGGAGTTTTCATACATGTCCATGGAGGTAAGTTATAAGGAGTAACAACGATAGGCCATGATGAATATTTACTACCAAACTGTGAAAGTGACAAAAATTTATCTGAACATAAACCGAGCCTAATATTACGGCTCTCTGCAACAAATTCAGGATAAGTCCTATTGAAGTGTTTCCATGCTTCACCATCAGACAGATATACCAAAATTCCTTCTTTTGGTGTTCTCATGCTGTGCGATCGCATATTACATGTTGTGGAAGAAGATGCATATAGCCGTTGAAGTCTGGGAAGCATGGGTAGATAATGCATTCTCTTATATGGAACTTTTTCTCCTTTCTTTTTTCTTGGTCTATATCTTTCTTTATTGCATATTTTGCATTTTCTAAGGTGAGCGTCTACTTTCCAATACAATTTGAAAGCTTTTACACATGTACCTATCTTCTGACACGGTAGTCCAAAAGTAGACATAAGTTTTTTCACTTCATAATGACTATCGCATATTAAATTATATGGCAGCATGTGTCGTTTTGCAGTTTGTACAATTGTTGTAAATGCATCTTTTGTAAGATTGAATTTTGATTTCATAGGGATGTATTCGGCGGTTACAGATAATTTGATTCTGCTTGTACACCCATCCTACAACGACCTCTTAGCAGAATCCAATAAATCATAAAAAAATCAGCTTTCGCTGTTGGTTCTTCAACATTTTCGTTGTCATTGTCGCCTCGATCAATGGTAGAAAACATTGATTGTACGTGCTACATCTTGCACCATATTTTCTATCAGACTCGTCATTGTATTATCATCCTCTACCATTATAGGATTAGATGTAGATTAAACAAGTTCGCCATGAACATCCCATAAGTAATAATTCGGCAAAAAATTAAATTTATACAAATGTACATTTACTAAATTTGGCTTCCAATGCTTTACATATTTGCACTTACTACATGGACAAGGAATTTCTATGTTGTTTCGATTATTAGATTTACCGAATCTAATAAGTTCTTGGACATTGTCACAAAATTGTTCCTTTATCGATCCTTTCATACCAGCTCGGGATTCATAAATTCAACTGCGATCGAGAAAACAATCGAACATTTTCCTGATTTGCAAGAAATATGTTAGAAAATTCGATCAAACACTTTATATTAATTAAAGTCTTGTAAAATTTCATTCATAACTACATCATTTTTTTCGGTTTATTAGTTTATTGCTTTTTACTTTAACGGTCGGTCAACCTACTTCCTATTACAAATACAATAATGTATTCACATTTTATAAATCATTTCAGGTCAAACGATTCAACAAAATTTCGGCAACACTTCCATTTCATCCATATATCTTACACAAATGCATGTATAAAGGGAACGAAACGGAAGTGCCATCAAAATTTTATTAGTTGTTTAAACTGAAATGATTTATAAAATATTCTTACGTTATTGTATTTGTAACTTGTCCAATACTAGGACAAATTCAACAAATATTATATCAGATTAATGTAGATTTATGTTTTGTGTGAAAACGAATATCCATATAATGATCATATACAACAATTGTCAAACGTGGCCAAAAATCTTTAAGGGGTTCACAAAAGTAAAACACATTTTATAATTTGTATTTTAACATATACATAATTTTTTTTTATACATTCAATAAATAATTGTTAACTACAGTATCAATTTTAAAATGTATTATAACTTGCATTCAACTATTATATATTCCTCTAGAATATTTTATAGTTGTTATACTCATTTCAAAATTTTATAATTCATTCAACTATTACTAAATTTTGTTTGATAAATTTGAAATATTGACACGTAATTAAAATTTAGCCAACTATGTCAAGTTTTAAATTACTAAATTTTAAATTTCGATTTTTCTATAAAAAATTCGAAAGTTAGCACTTTTAATAAATTAAATTATAATTATTTTAACTTATGATAATACATACAACTAACACACGCTAGTGATTTAAATATAGTACACAAATATTTTTCCTAAACGACAACAAACTTTGTTTTATAGTTTAACATATAATCGCATAAATTTATCAATAAATAGTCCACAATATTTTTCAAATCACACAACCAATCAACAATTATACATCAACTAACACAATATTACCATGACAACAACTATGAGATAATCATCGTTTTCAACCACCTAATCAATTACGTTTACTCCTAAATCAACCTACAACACAATCATCATCATATGTATCCCACATGATAACCAATTTCAAACCTATAAACAACCAATTTTCAAACCCATAAACATGCAACTAAACCCCAGAATTAACCCTAATTAAACATAGAATAGGGTTAGAAGGCATACCGACATGAAATTAGATGCTTGGAGATTTGATTGGAGGCTTGAAGTGCTGCAACGATGTAACAACCCGGGTTTTCGCTATCCTGAGTAACCAACATAAACTCAATGTCGACTATTCAAGCATCGGAAATACCGGATAGTTAATGAAAGAAAGTAGAGAGTGAGAATAGATAAGATAGAAACCTAGAATAGAAGAAGAAGAAGATCTTACAACATCAGAGTAACACGAATCTCACAGCGGAACGAATAAAATATAACATAACTTTGAAATAAAACTAGTATATGTATACAATAACATTTATCAGAGTACAACACTTACAACACAGCGGAAATAAACAATAGTTATATAATCCGAAAGCCTCCTGCTCCAGCTCTCCAAGTATGTCTATAAAAACCTGACTACTTGACTGCCCGTACAAATTGAGCACCCAAGAGTTTAGGGAAAACAAAACAAAATAAACTATGGGTCAGTCATGGGACTGGTGTGAGTAAACACTTTAAAACAATTTGGGAAAATAAGCGATATCTCATAAGACCACACCCTATAACACATAACGGTTTTTTCCCTTATGAGAATCCAAAACACTTGGTCCAACATTCAAAAAAACCTTTTGAAAGGAACGATAATCTTTATATCAAACTCATTTGATATTATAATAATGTCTATCAACCATAATATAATAATCATCTAGCAGAACGCTTTCATCTCACGTTCCACATACATAATATAAAATCAAAAACCGCGGGCGTTTATTGGTTAATGAATTCCAACTGGCAAGGTATAGGACCATCTTCCGACAGTGTATCTCTAGAGAGGAATACACCGGGTTCAACAATAACATCTTATAACCCAGGCTAAACATGACCCGTCACTCATTTCGCTTGAGTGTACCGAATGTATTATCACCAGCGGTTGGGATCAGCAACCGCTTCCCAAAAGGGACAACATCGAAATAGATTATAGAAGTAAAATGGAATTTCTCTAGATCAGGTGACAATACAACCTAATTGGCAGCTAACCACTTAGCCGTGCGACCTACCCGATTTTATACCATACTGGTTTGTGAGGCTTGAGGCCATAACGTACAGATCACACCTTTATTTACTTTGAATGTCACATCGTCATACCCGCCAAATCATTGATTTCCTCCAAAATACAACAGGTATACCGCTAAGAGAAACGAATTCCTTCGCCACCAAACGTAAATACGTTTGAAGAGATCAACTTCTATTAAATATACTATGTCGGACATTCTTCCATACAAGTTGTCCTGGGACTGGACAAACCGAAGGTACTATTGTGTAAATTCATATTAGGAAGTTTCTACCTAGGATTTACTGAACAGCCCTTTCATAACTTCGTCTTCAATTATCTTCATCATATTTGATTCGCAGCGCTAATGCCATATGGAGTGGTTTTTAGATAATATATCTGATCTTGGTCTCTCCGTATTGACAACGGAAATGGTAAAAATCTTTGATAGTCGGTGATTTAACTATCAGACGAAAACATGTGTACAAACAATGGTCGTATTCCAAAATTGAAATCTTACCGATCAATCATCATTTCATTTCCCAATTTCCCATTTATCATTTCTAAATTTTCATAAATTCCTTATTTTCTAAAATTAGAAAATATACGTTATTAACTTTGGAAAACGTTTCCATTTCTGATTCATGCGTCAATATCTTTCCACCTCTATCAGTCTCTAACTGTAAACTAGTAAGAGAACAACATCCCAAGTATAAACCCCGAAGGCCAAAACCAACATCAGATTGATACCCAGAAATCCATTCAACTCAACTAATTTCTAGTCAATTTCTAATTTAAGGAATTCAATTTAAATTCCTAATTCAGACCCCAAATTCCTTTATAATATTTTATTTGCAAAATATTTACTTTAATCTATTCACATAGAATGTGAATAATATTTCTTTATATAATTCTATTTGTTTTCCAAATAATTTCTTTTATAATTCTTGTTGTTTTCCAAATATTTCCTTTTCAATATCATATTTATTCCATATAAATATTTCCCTTTTCAATATCATATTTATTTCATATAAATATTTCCCTTTTCAATATCATATTTATTTCATATAAATATTTCATTTTCAATATCAGATTTATTTCATACTAATATTTCATTTTCAATATCATATTTAATTCATATAAATATTTCCCTTTTCAATATCACTTCGAAAATTTCCTTTTTACATTCCAGTACTTCATATGGTATTTAAAATACCAAATAACATGACCAGTGTCATCATAATCAATCACAGATTATATATCACATCATATATCAGAATATATGAAAACAAACAGTATTATATTATTGAGGAATCTAGTTGGATCCCTCCAACCTGTTTCCCTGCATCCACAGATGTTAAACAATATAAATAGCATCGATTTCATTTCAATATAAAATATTCTGATAAACAGAATCAATATTTGATTAACGATTTATATATACATATATCGTTACTGTAATGGCGGGGATTTTCGACCCAGAAAATCAACATAAATACACTGTCAATTTCTCAAGCATCGAAAATACCGGGACATTAATAGACGAATTGAGAGGATAAGAAAGATAAGATAGAACTAATAGAATAGAAGAAGAAGAAGAACACACTGAACAGAATCAGAGTAAACACGAATCTCACAGTGGAACAATAAAATGTATGATATACATAACTTTGAATTACAAAACTGCATTGTATATATACATACCATATCAAAGTATAATACATCATATCACAGCGGAAATAATCTCTCTATAACTAGTGGTGAAGCTTCCTGCTTTGAGCTCCTCCAAGTATATCTGTAAAAGCCTGAAACACTTGTCTGCCCGTACAAATTTGGGCACCCAAGAGTTTAGGGAAAACAACAAAATAAACTCTGGGTCAGTCACGGGACTGATGTGAGTAAATTCCAACCATATCGTTTAACTTTGAAAAAAACCTTTTGAAACAAAAGGATAATAGTAAGACTAGCCCATACATAAACATGGACGGTTTTTACCTTACTATAACCCAAATTACCTTGATATCAAAACCAGTGATATTATGATAATGTCAAAACAAACAATTATCTGAGTAACAGAACGCTTGCATCTCACGGTCCACACATATATAGTATAAAATCATAAACCGCAGGGCGCTTATTGGAGATTGGATTTCAACAGACAAGGTATGGGAGCACCTTATGAATAGTGTACTCTAGAGGGGATACACTCAGGGTTCAACAAGAACGTCTTGCAACCCGGCCACACATGACCGCTCACTCATTTAGCTTGAGTGTCGCGAATATATTGCCACCCCGGTTGTAGGCCATCCAACCGTCATCCGAAGATACAGAATTGAAAAAGAAGTATAAATATGATTTTTCTCTAGATCGGTGACAATACACCTTGCTTGGGGATGACCCAACTAGCCATGCTGCCTAGCCCAACTTTTGTTACTTCTTGGTTGTGAGGCTAGAGGCTACGTCTATCTTCAGAACATCTGATCACCATTCACTTTGAATGTCACATCGTCAAATCCGTAATCACATATTGATTACACAAATGCACACAGGGTGTAGAATAAAGAGAAGTTACCTTCTCCCCACCAACTTGGTATATTCGTACAAATCAACGGCGTGACCGTTGGAAATACTCTGTCAGACACTCGTCCATACAAGTTGTCCTGGGACTAGACAAACAGATAGCATCTTTTCTGGAACTGGACGACCCTTGCGTTTAACTCCGTCTTCAATTTTACTTAAATATAATTCGCAGCGCTTATGCCTATACGGAGTGGTTTTCGGATAATGAATCCAACCGGTCTCTCCGTATTGACACGATGGTCAAAACACTTCGATAGTCGGTTATTTAACTATCGAAGTAAAAACAAACATCCATTCACAAACACTGGCCCTTTTATTTAATACTAACTTTCTAGTTTCCCATATTTCTATAAACTCTTCCTTACTTCCCTTCATTTCTACTCTATTAGTTCCTCGTTATAAATCGGTAAGTGAATAAATTTCTAAGTATCAACCCCGAAGGCCGAAACCAACATCAGATTGACGCCTCGAAAGTTACTCAACTCAACCAACGTACAACGGGTTCTAATTTCTTTAAAACTATATCACCTTCCTTATCATGCTCAGTATATCTTTTTAAAACATTATAACTTATCGACTTACTTTAAAACCGTTATATTTTAACTAATGCTGCTATCTTTTCCTTTATAACTAATGCAATACGCTGCTATATTCTCTTTTATAACTACTGCAATACGCTGTTGTATTCTCTTTTATAGCAACTGCAATACGCTGCCAAATTCTCTTTTATAACTACTGAAATACGCTGCCATATTCACATTTCATTTGATAAACTCTGTTTCTAAGTCAGGTTCTTATTAAATCAATATCAAGTTTTTAACTAAATACTGATTACATATCCTATTATAATTTGTTGGTTTAAAACTAAATATTAACTAGCCTATCAGACTATAATTCCTAATAATGTTATTTAGGTTCAGGTCGTATATATAAATACTATACAACAAACAGTACATACAAATATTGAGGAATCCGGTCGGATTCTTCCAACCGGTTTCAGCATCCACAGATGTCAGTCAACACAATTTACACTAACTCTATACTAGGCGATATTCTAATCGATGGGATCAGTGTCCAACCGATGATGTGTACATATGTAATGGTACATAATATTCAACCAAATTAATTGTAACCTACCTAATCGACCATCACTCAACATTCAAACAATATTAAAATATTTTAAAATAGATCAGAGTTAGTGAATTTACTCACCTTGCGCGTTAACCGTTTAATAACGATTTGCGTCAGTCGATTAACCCATACGTTTAATTCTGTCATGCTTCAAATCGCTCCAAGCCAACTTCATTAGCGTAACCTTCTTCCGTACGATTCCACAGTGACGGACTGTTCGTCAAGTCCTTTTCAGATCCATCGCTGCATCCCTTTGTGAACTAGTAGTGTCGCATTTCTTTCTACAGTCTAAACCCGCTACAGCTCCTTGCTCCGACCTTTTACATCACTGATGGCCTTAATCTCGTACCAGCGTATGCTTTTACTCCACGAAAATACACAGCTTTATCCCGTATACAGGAAGTTATGTGAAACTACTAATGGATGCCAACTTCATCTAATTATGTACGCATATATCCCCCCATAAATGCCCAAACCGTATATGCTAAAATACTTCACCCCTATATACTTCACCACTTGTATATACATATTGGACAAGAACCGCCCCTTTCCCATTTTAACAACTACGGCACCCATTCCTTGTGATGTCGTGACTTCAGCGCCTACCACCGTTAACATCTCAAGCAATATTTTCTTTCCGCCTCTGCATGCATTCCATCGGTGATAGCTCACCACCGTGAATCCTTCAAGAACCCATGACCGATGTCCTTGTTCTCTGTACCAAGAACACGCAACTCATATATCTCCCCTACCCACTGTATAACACATCCATGCAAAGCCTTTGCACCCGAGACCTGTACACTCACCAACACCGAAAGCTTCACTCCCGACTTACAGTAAATGCCACGCCATCAGTTTGACACCATCACCGAAAAAGGCTTTCACAACCCATCGTGACCCTCACTGCTCTCTAACTACATGCACGTCACAGTCTTCATGCTTTACTCCATCCATTTGCTCCAACTACTCCCCCTTCCATTTCACACAATTAGACTCGCATGCCCCTTCTCAAAACCCAGTTCTGATCTCCCTCGCAAGCTACTGGTTCCATCATTGAGCACTTCATTCACGAGATCCAACAAAATGTACCGTAGGCTGCTCTTAATATATTATTTAACGAGAACACTTCATTCACCCTCAGTATATTATTTAACGAGAACAGATTTGTGTAGGATGATGTTGGAGGCCATTAACTTAAGTTGGAGGCTCACTGACAGAAAGAGAAACGGTGTGTGCTTTTATAGTATGCGTTGCCTTGGCACTTAAGTAATAGGTTATGTTATAGGTTTTCTATAGCTGTATAGGCATGATTTACCATCTGAAAAGAAGGGGTATGGGTCTGCGGCATGGATCCCCACTTCATTAGGCGTAAGGTGCAGTAAGGCTAAACTTAGGTAGGTTATGGTGTTTGACAAATCTTCATATAAGGTTGCTGTGCGGCAATATGTGGTGTAGGCTACATTTGTTTCTATTAAGTCTGTAGAGTAGAATAGGGTAGGTTATGGCTCTAAACGTGTGCGGTATTAAATAGAAATGGCTTACTGTATTGCTTTCTTTAGTTACTTCAGTGTTATAAGTGTTCTTTTTCGAACAGCTATAGACAGAAATAAGAGTACATTCGTCTCCAGTGAGGTGCCACGGTCCCAAAAATATAATAATACCGGTAGTTTGACTCATATTTTGAAATCCCGAAATAGCGATACAGGGTGCACAATACTCCAAATAAAAAGTTGTTTATTTAATTAATTAAAAATTACAGTAAAATTCTAAAAATTAAATTATCGCTGCGCCTCAAAAGAACCTTGTCCAGATTTGCAACCGATATCTAGTTATTTCAAATAAACTGTTACGGTCGATAAACGGTTTTACAGCGACTTTCTGAATATTTGATTTGGACATATCTTGCAATCTATACGCCGAAATATTGATTTTTCTCTTCTGTTAGAAAGATACAGTTCAACAGATTCCAACGTTTCTTGTTTCGAAGAATTCCGACAAATAACGAGTCCGGTACACTCAGTTGAAGTTCAGAACATTAAATTACAAACCGCATGATCGTTCTGAGCTCGATTATAATTAATATATATTTATATACGTTCAACTTCGTTTTAATTAATATATGAATCCATTTATTTTCTGAATTCAATATTTAAACTGATTTAAATATTCAAATTCAAACCGACAAAAATGCAGGACGTTACAGTTACCTATAATTTCAAACAATAAATCAGCAATTCAACAAAACAATCAACACACAACAATCAATCATCATTTATCAATACTAGATTTTATTTATAAAAATATAAACTATACAGAGTCGGTGAGATTTACTCACATTGGACGATCATCGTTAAATAACGATAAACCGTCGATTTGATTCAGATTAGGCAATTTATTTTGCTATAAATTGTAACGGGTTCCAATTCACTCCCAGTCTATTCCATGGTGTAGCCCTCGTCCATACCATCCTAACGGATCTTGTTTTGTCAAATTCTGATCACATATGAGATAGTTATTTCTTTTACAAGTTTATACACTATTTAACAGTCAAAAATATTTATTTAAAATAAAATTAGAAATCCTTAATTATAGTCACTTACGTTAATCAACTACTCATTGTCTTTCTCCCCATTCATAAATGACGCAACCTGGAGCTTCAAAAACCATTAGCCGATTCTTTCCTCAACACGACTCCTCCATCCTTCATTATTAATCACAACTAAAGTCACCAACACTTCTACTATACAGTAATTGACAATAACTATATTCGTATTATTGTTTTTAATAATTAAAACATAATAAACCCCTTAATTCAATTCATTACCAACAAATCTTCTTCCTTTCTCCAGGAAAATAGTAACGAATCCCACTCCCATCGAATACACATGTTGCTTCCTATACTTCACATTCATCCTTATAGCAACCTCACCAAACAAACAGTCATCATTAGCCTATAAATTTAATTTTTAATTAAGTTAAATACATATATCACCACACATTTCTCCTTACCATGTAAACTTCTTCTTCTCAGTTCCACTTACTCTCTTCTGACCAGCACTAAACGTCCTAGGACGAGCATTCAGCTTTACAAATTTCGAAAATGATGGAATCACAGGAAGGACTATTTTCTCCTTTCTAATATTTGTACCCAAACAAGTCTAAACAAACCAGACATCAACTAAACTAGCAACTCGCTGCATCCCTCTTCGAACTGTTGTTCAACCGTACACAGCACCAACACATGGCCGATGATCGCTCTCTTACTCCCCTTCTCCTTTCTTCATTTTAGTTCAAACAAAATATACCACTGTGTTCTCCTTCAAATCCTCTTTCATCCAATACCAATTTCATACAACTCGAAGCTATACAGTAAATCGTGACGACCCTCTCCTGGAGCTAGCTACAGTGAAACACTCGACGGGAAATTTCGCAGAATCCTCCCAAAATTGGCAGCAGGTGCTACAAGATGCTACGACCTCAAAAACCAAGGCAAAAACATGTATAAAATCTTGAAAATTACAAATACTCAACCTCCTTGCATGCTAGAATGAAGTCAGCTACTCCCGGGATGATCGAGTACTTCGCAATACACATAGGCTTGAAGGAAAACCATGCAGGAATTCAAATATATTGGTTTAGATATTTGTAGATTTCTCTATGATTTTAAATCTATTTTTAAACTCTCGAATTATGTTTTACTGAAGAATAAAATGCGATGGCAGTTTTTTTGTTGATCGTAGGATGTGTTTTAAGGTTTGGGTAGGATAGATGGTATTTATAGAAGGGAAATAATATAGTGAAAATTAGGGTCACATCCTCAAAATAAAACTTAATTAGGCTCACATCCTCCTGTTTCAAAACATATAAATTACATCCCTAATTTCAAACAGCGTCTGATATTTTTACAAAAATGCCCTTTTTCTTAATTCACGCCGTATTTACCTAGGTCGGATCTACTCATTATGTAATTAGTTTTTTTTTTCTTTTCCAGAAACCTAATTTTCGTTCTCCATGGAGGCGGCGGCTCCAATGAAAATCATGGCCTCCTCTAATCGGTGGCTGCTTCCTCCATCGCCGCCTGAGGTTATCTCTTCTCAATCCAAATCCTGATTCGTCAGCATAAATCTAATTCGTCAGCCTCACTTCCAGCAACCAAAATCGTGATCCGCATCTTCTTAATCGGTGAATCCGCAATTCCTGGACAGCCTCCTAATCGCGATTTTAATCAAAATTGAAAGCTCCTCCGCTGGTGATCTTCATCTTCTTCTTCGTTCAGGCAACAGGTTAGTAATTCAGTACCCTAAATATGCAGTTATTTGAAAATCTATTTGTATGGATTTTTGTATGGATTAGTAATTCAGGCAACGGGTGTTACAGATCTTCCTAAATGTAACATGCGGCTTCATATGTCGCTAAACAATAGAAAGTTGGATGCTTTAATCTTTTTGTGTGGACTATGGACCTGTAATTTGATCTGCATGTGACTTGTTTATGGTTGTTCTCGTTGCCTAAGTTTAATTTTGATGAGAAATTCACTGAACTCAAGTATTTTATTTTTTTTGGATTTTTTTTCCTGTAATCGTTTGTAATTTCAGCATGCATTTCAAGCATAAAACAAATTTGAGCGAGATATGTTTCCTTACATCTGGAGGTTGAGTGGTGCTTCATAGTTCCTTATGGACGTACTGTGTAGTTCTTATGCTTTTGTTTTTTGAAACAAGTAAAAAATTGTGTCTTTGTTGTCAATTGAGGTTTTGTCTGAAATTGAACTATACTTTCCGCTATATTAACTTTGTATGGATGTTTCAAAAAAATATTTGTTTTGAACTAATGGAGTTTTTATGTTTCAAAAAAAAAAACTTTGTATGGTACTGCTCTGATGAAACTGGAGTCGAGTTGCATAGCTTGATGTAGGAAAATATATTTGATTTTTGCTGAACTTCTGATAAAAAGTTGCGGACAAATATGCAACTATTCTTATTATATGCATATATGTATGCAATTTTTGATGAAAATACAAACAGAAAAACATTCAAAATCGCGATCTGTAAGATGTAGGAAAATATCTTTAATTTTTGCTGAACTTATGATAAAAAAGTTGCGGACAAATATGCAGCTATTCTTAATATATGCATATATGTATGCAATTTTTTATCAAACAAACAGAAGAACATATTATTTTACAAATATATTCATATTTTTATGCATATATCTGGAATATCTGCATATAAATATTCAGAAATTATTGTGTAAGATGTAGGAAAATATCTTTGATTTTTGCTGAACTTCTGATAAAAAGTTGCGGACAAATATGCAGCTATTTTTAATATACGCATATATGTATGCAATTTTTTAACAAACAAACAGAAAAATATATTATTTTACAAATATATTCATATTTCGATGCATATATCTGGAATACTTGCATATAAATATTCAGAAATTATTGTTATTTTGCTGATTTGTACGCATGTATTTATATTATTCTGAAGCAATTTTTGTAATTTAGGTTACTGCACATTAAGCTTATTAATGTTGATTTTCTTTTTTTGCTAACAGTGTTCCGGCGGATATTGGTGTAGTGGTGTTGTTGAAGCTTGGTCGTCCATCTTTTCCAAATGATTGAAATCTGCAGTTGTTTCTACAGAGACTATAAGATGTGGTTTGCGCAATAAACTGGGTCTTAACAAAATTACTTGTTTTGCAAAAGACCATCATCTCTGCTTTGTAAATGTTTTGAAATTTTTTATGTAGTACATGTAAATGTGGTCTGTACTTATTTTTTGATGTAGTACATGTAAATGTTATGAAATTTTTCATGTATGTATGCACATATTTCTGTTATTTGCATATATATATATATATATATATATATATATGCATCTTGTTATAATTATATGTATTTACTTTTTTGTCATTTCTTTTGTTTCAGCAATTATGTAGTACAGTTTTGTATATGTATGCAATTATTTCACTTAGTTGCATAAATTTATGCAATTTTAAGTAACATTTGTATGTAATTGTTTAGTTTTTCGTAAAAATCAAAAATGTTAATAAAAAAATTATAGTCCCTACATTCAAGTAATTATTTATTTCTGTATAATATTAATTTATGCACGTCTACTTCATTGTTGTGCAAAACTAATAATTTTTTATGCACAATATTAATATACGTATGCAATTTTACGTAATATATGTATCTAATTCTCTAGTTTTTCGTAAAAATCAAAAAAAGTAAAAAAAAAATGCTGTTGGAGTGATAGACGGTTTTCCAGAATTGTAGGATTTAGTTTATGAGCGAGATAATAGGAGCGATAGACTGAGTAAATGAGGACAAACAGTTGTTGGATAGTTTTTTAGGTGTATAAGGGTAGATCTGGAATTTTTTTAGCGGAAATTCAAAAATAGGGATGTATTCTATATTATTTTTATCACCGGGTTTTTTTTATATTTTGAAACTTAATAGGGACCTGTAAAAAACGCACCCAATAATATATTTATATTCATTATTATAGTTATATTTAAATCAACCATTGTTTATATTTTTTGTTAAAAATTCGTGTGATCACAAAAAATATCCAAAAATCATGAAAATGGGCATGCAGCTACAGTTTGACATTACAGATCCAACGAAACTGGTTTCGTCGAATTTCGAGTCCGTTTGCTCACACAGCGTATTTTTAAAATCAAATTATAGAGTATTTTTCACATTAAAATTCTGTACAGCCACATACTGACTCCAAAAGTCACGGAAATTGAATTCTAACAGTAATTTAATATTCCGGATCCAACAAAATTAGTTTAGTCGAAAACGGAGGTCATATGCAAAATTGGCTATTTTTAAAGCTCTAAATAACCCATTTAAAAATTAATATATTTTAAAAATTATTAAATTTAATATTATCATATATATTCATAATAGAATATCATACACCTCCAAAATATTCCTATTTGAATTTATAACTTGACATTTCAATCCAGATTAAATCAGTATTCAATTTATATTGAAAATCCATTAATAATATAAATAAATTGTTACAAATTATAAAGTAATTCCATAGTGACCTTTTCGAAAATTTTATTTGGATATAACCCAAAATCTACAGGATGAAGTCTCGATTTTTCTCTTTCATTAGTAAAATATACTTCACCCGCTCCGAACGTTTTTTGTTTCACAGAAATCCGATTTAAAACGGATTCTTCGTATTCGTTTAAAGTTCAAATCGCCAAATTACTAACTACCATGCCATTTCGAGCTCGATTATAATTATAATTATACGTTCAACTGTCGTTTATATAATATATTCGTTAATATAATTCAACTCTATACTGAATTATATATTATAAATGATCCAATTCACACAATATTGTGAATTCCACTATTTCTGACTATTTCGGAAATTAAATATATTATTCTATTATTTATATTAACTAAATATTCAATATTATTTAATTTTGGTCATTTTAAATAACCAAACCATTAACTAAATAATTAAATAAATTATTTATTATCCGCTAAAATATGGGTCGTTACAAATGACGTATGGGAGACGGGTTGGAGGATTTTTAGGAATTGATTTGGGAAATTTTGGAATGGGGAAGAAGTAAAGGATGTTTTTTGTATCAGCAGACCGTGCGACGGCATGCAACGGCCGCCTTTTTTAGTCGTTGCAATGCCTCGTCGCTATTCGAAGTGCATCTTGTAGTGTCGAAACATAGAGTCTAGGTTTTGGTTGTATTTTTTTTTTTGAATTTTCAATGTTAATTAAGAAATGTAACAACAATGAAGGAATGATTTAGTGGATGAAATAAAGATGGAGATATTTTTCTTAATTTTACAATGAAATAATTTTTCTATCACAATAAACCAAGCATATTAGATGTAGTACTTTTTTATATATAAAAGAAAGCTAACTCAAATTTTGATAAAAAATCCAGGACATAATTAAGTAATTCTTTTGTTGAAAACAATTAGTTATATGTGTTACAACCTATGTTCATTCTACAACACTTTAATACATAATGCATGTATACCCATATACATACCCATATAGATGACCCTTTACAACCGTTTTGTATTCTTGTTCATGTGTTAGGAAAATGTAACCTAAGTACTCTCCTTGGTACTATTAACAAAATTAATTTTTTGTTCATGACAACATGTATCGTAGAGATCACTAGTATATATGCATGACTTAGAATACTAGAAATTTGGAACTTCATTTCTTGCTAACAATCATGAAAATGTCAATTTTTTACATCAGCAAATTGGAATCGACCTCCATTTCAATGCGGCATTGTTCAGAACAACATTTTACTAAAATAATTTGCCAAAATATATCAAATCAGAATGTTATAGCTGTTGGGTTTGAAACGATCTAATCGAAACAATAGTTCTTACAGCTTAACAAATAAAACTTTAAATATATGCAAGAAAAATGAATCAAAACTAAACTGATTAGGGTTATTTACCTGCTGCCTTGAATCCTCAAATTTTCTGCTGAAATTTAAATCGAAGGTGGATGAAGTATCGAATCAATAACATGACAGGGCGCCGTGCCTCCATGAGTATCCACACGAACATGGCTTTCAGTTGTATCAAATGAAAGGTTAAGATGGTGGTGTTAACTGCCATTTATGATTTTGTTTTCTAGGGTTCTTTTAGATGGATCGAATAAAAATGGATAAAATTGTATGTGTGTCTGTATAAAAGAATTAAAATCCCTTTCAACATATACATGTGTGCAATAAACATGGAGTCATTCCTTATACCCATTCAAACTAAATATCAAGGGTTGATATTTTATTTTTTTCTCTAAAACAAAACCAGTCCTCCCCTTACAATGTTCTAAGTGTGTGACCCTATAGGTTATTACAATGTTGGCAATGACTTTAAATCGTATTTAAAATCATAAATAGTGATTGGCATCTAGCAATACGTCGCTGCTACCCAAGTTATAATAAGGTCAAATACAACATTTCCGTGAATAGTGTACCAATGTATTATAATCCTTTTAACTAATATATCCAGGACTAAACTCGAGGCGTGGATCGTATCATCCTTTTTATAATTTAATCCATTGTTCCTGATTGATGAGTAGACTTTTTGTAACACCCCGAATTTCTAACGACACTAAAATAGGATAAATTAAATAATAATTAATTTAATATTCAGAATTAAGGAAAATAAACTACGTCATTGCGTTCGTCTTGAAATTCTGGTCAAGATAGACATTTGGTTTGCATAAAACGGACACCGTATGAAGAAGTTATGAGGGTTTTAAGTTTGTATACGCGCAGAAAGATTATATATATATACACATGAGTCAGAATCTTATCCAAAACGGTTCAAATTTGAAAAATAAAAAAAAGTGGCAGTATATTTCCCGCTCTAGTGGGTCGATCCCCATAGAGGGGTGTCGACACTGGGGTCGACCGCCCTTAAGGAGTGTCGACACCAGGGTCAACCCACCCGCAGGGGTGTTAACACCCCTAGGGCTGACGTGGTAGTCGGTTTCAGAGTGTCTGGAAGCTATATATACATGGTCATTTCTCTTGTTTTCTTCATTGGGAATCCATGGTGGCCCAACTCTGCCAGTATCCGAACTGATCTGGATCCGTTATTTTCTTCAACTGAAGCAAATCAATTGGAGATTCAAGATCCAATCTTTTCTAGTTCTATCTTCTTATCCAAACTCTGTGAGTCCCTAGTTGCTTTTAAATTTGAATATAAATAAGTAAATATGACATGAATATGACTTGTATTTTTTCATGTGCCTATATTATATTGGATCCATTGTAAATTGCGAACATATGACATCATAAATTGTGTAAAACTTGGATCTACATCTCTATCTTGTTGGACCTATTGTATCTATTGTGGCATTCTATGATGTGGATCTTGACCTTATTTGTGCTAGATCTATTTTTAATTATTGATCTAAATCTCTGTCTTGTTGGATCCATTATGACATTCGATAATGTGGATCTTGACCTTGTTTGTGTTAGATCTAGTTTTAACCATTGGATCTGAATCATGTGGACATCTAAATTACTAATCAGATCTAGTTTATCACCTTGTGCTTATCATATTAGATCTAAACAAGATGGACATCTAAATTGTTAATTTAGATCTTATTATGCTTATTAGGAGATCATAATTATGTTAGAATCAATTAACTGCCACAAGATCATCAGATTTATGCTTATATGTCCACCATATCACCATGCTAGTTTATGTTTATGCCAAAAAAATCACCATTATCATATTCCCATCACTTTTTATTGTGTATGACTAGCCTACTTTCTTGCCTAGATGCCGCCAAATATATGAAAATGCATTAGTTAGGGAACGGGGGAAAAAGGGTTAGAATTTGCATAATTTAAGTAATGTTCATGTGAATTGGACATATAATTCAAATTGGGGGAAGTGGGGACATAATCACCTATAAATACATAGGTAAGAATTGGATAAGAATGGAATTTCTAGTAATTACAATTAATTGTAATTGCACTTATGACACGAGGTTAGGTTTCATTAGTGGTGGAAGTTTCCCCGGACCCGACCGACATATCTAGCAGCCACTAATGTTGAACCTAATGTGAGAGGTCAAAGTGAGAAAATACGAATTATTCTATGACATGAGGTTAGGCCCAACTTGTGGAATAAGAATGCCCGGACCTGACCGACATATCCATCATCCACAAGTTGTAAGCCTAATATAGGAGGTCTAGCCCATTATAAACCATAAGTAGACATGGTAATGAATTGGACTACTTAACCAAATCTAATCCATGGGTATTGTATGATTGTGAACTAAAATTTGTGTTAAGTTAAATTGATTGGATAGTGGATGGGTTAAGCAAATCTGGAGGGGGTGGGTAATATTTACTTATAGGCCCACAAACTTAACCCGATTAGGTTACGTTATTAAAGACACCTAGTGGTATACATGACCAGTTGGAATAATAAAGTTATGTCATTAAAGACACCTTTTAGGGTAAGCATAACTTGTAGAAATGATAGGGTTATGTAATTAAAGACACCTAGTGGTATACGTAGCCAAAGAAAACCTAATGGGGGATACAAGATAAAGGGGAGAGCTTGTATCATATTGTGTAGGATCTGTTTCATCCAGTAACCCGGAGTAGGTATCAAAACATGTACTCTGTAAAAGGTCGGAGAAGGGGCACGCTTATTGGACTAATTATAAGAGATCCAAACATGGAGGACGGTGTGGGCGGTGCAAACCGACCGGGCCATGTGCGTGCATGAGCTGGGCATAAAGGAATAAGACGACCGTGACACCTGTAGATATACAGCTATGCATATCAGTAAGGGGTTTCCACTTTAGGACACGATACATCCTACTATGGGACCGGCACGGAGTATCTACGTAGTAGGGAGCCGATCTATTAGGGTACTAGTTTGGGTACATTTGGATGTATGCCTAAGTCTACCACCTTACAGTGGAGGGGATCATCTCATTCTAGTTATACTAGTAATAGTGCAGAGCAATCATTAGAGAAGCATATACACCTTATCTTATCTACCTTGTCACACCTGCCATTTATGTAGTGATCTCTTTTATCCACTTTATATGTCTGTCATGCTACTTTTATTTATTTACTTCCTAAAAGTAACTAGACTCGCCAGACTTCATGTCTGACCCTTTTTTTCCTCTTCTTTCTTCCATTCCCCCCTCCTCCCCAGGTTCTCAGGGAGGAAACACTCGGGCTTATCAGGACTTTGATATCATCTTGCTAGAGCTGCTTTCGAAGTATGACTCAAGTTCTTATCTCTACTATGGCTTGGCTATTTTTTTGGGGAATTATGTTATGCTTTTTATGTTTATGTACTCTAATGGTACAAGACAGAAGTTATATTATTGTAATGGTTTTTGTGACTTATGGTATTTTGGACCACGATGTATGATTTATGTTTGAAATAAAAATTTGAATTTCCGCTGCTATCTTATTTAAATCTATCGTGTAATTTTCTGTGTCTATTTATCTATAACACTTCACGAAACTTAATGCATTCCCTTTGTGAGAAGCATTAACGGACATGGGGTGTCACACTTGGTATCAGAGCTGAAGGTTACCAGATTAGATAAAAGTTTTTGAAAATTATTTTCAAAAAGGTTTTAAAAGAAAGCATTTTCAAAAATAAAAGTTTGTTTTGAAAAAATTTCCCTAAAAGGCCATATATAATATCCTTTGGTCCTTTGTCTAAATCTCTTCCTTTTTCTTTTCAGCATGTCTGGGGAACCAAATATTACTAATATTTCAGAGGGCGTTACAATACCCGGATGGTTCCGTAGGTATCTAGAGGCTACGACACCTGCCGAGGGCCAAGGAAACTTTCCTCCCTCGGCTGCACCGGTCATTCCTTCTACTCCCTCTCTAAGAGTAGATAATTTCACTAAGATCTGCAAAGACTTCCGTGCTATGTAAGGGAAGTCATTCCATAGGAACGAGACATTCATAGAAGTGCGGAATTGGCTTAAGAAGGCAAAGGACTTGTTCGTAATTTTTAAAGTAAAGGATAGAAGGAAGGTTCAGTTAGCCGCCTGGCTACTAAAAGACGAAGCCTCATTTTGGTGGGAAGTTACCCAGGCTGGACCTCCGGTGGAAACTTGGGAAGATTTTAGACAAATATTTGAAATAAAGTTTCTTTCCCAAGCCGAGAAAAGCATGTAGATGGAGAGGTTCTTGGCACTCAGGCAAGGGAACTTGACGGTGAAAGAATATGTGAAAAAATTCAACTAGCTAGCAAGGTTTGGGTTAGAATTGGTGGATACTCCGCACAAGAAGGCGTTGCAGTTTTCTAAAGGGCTAAATGAACCCCTTCATGGGTTAGCCATGTCCCATATTCCAATGGGAGCCACTTTTGAAAAGCTTGTCGATATGGCCCTAATGCATGAGGAAGACAAGAGAGAAAAGAAGGAAGTAAAGGCTGACGAAACATCGCAAAATAAGAAGGTGTGGCCCAAGAAAGGGCAGCAACAACAACAGAAGAAGAAAGGTGGAAAGAATGACAAAGGCAAGGATAAGAGAAAATGTCACAATTATGGGAAAGAGGGTCACTTGGTCAAAGACTGTAAGCGAAGGAAGAACTCTTGCTACCACTGTGGAGATGTCAGACACTTTGCTAGGGAGTGCCCAAAGAAATAGGGATCGCAGGGACAAGGTCAAAGGGCAGGAACTTTTGGAGGGCAGGTGCATGCTCTCGCGATCAGTGCTCCTGATAGTGGTAGAAAAGTTTATGTGGAAGGTTTAATTTCTCTTTCTAATCATCCAAGTAGAACACTTTTTGATTCTGGCACTTCACATTCATTTATATCTAGTTCTATGGTTGAATCTCTGTACTTATTTACTAGTATGGTTGCGGATCCCGTAGTTGTTTCAAACCCCATTGGTGGATCAGCTCATTTATCTATGATTCGTTGGGATTTGAAAATATCTGTGTTAGCCGTCGAGTTTGAATGCAACATGTATGTGCTAGGGTTTATAGGGTATGAGTTGATTCTAGGAATGGATTGGCTTACCACGTATGTTGCCATTATGGGTTACGAAAGGAGGGTCGTTAGGCTTCTGACTTGTCATGGGAGGACCCTCGATATTTCTTGTGACCCTCAAGGGTCGGTTATGCTTAGTTTCCTAGAGTCTTTTGATGCATCTATCGATGATCTGCAATCTGTTCCAGTGGTCCAAGATTGTTCTCATGTTTTTGATGAGGTACGGGGTTTGCCTCCGAGGCGCAAGATCGATTTTCGTATATATTTGGTGGATAATGCTAGCCAATTGCATTACTAGTGTGCCATATGGCCCCAAGGGAAAGGAGGGAGCTGAGTAAGCAAGTAGGGGAGCTACTTGAGAAAGGATTTATCAGACGAAGCATATCTGAATAGGGTGCTCCAGTTGTATTCACAACTAAGGTGGATGGTTCACTTCGTTTGTGTGTTGACTATAGAGAGTTGAATAAACTCACCAAGAAGAATAGGCACCCGCTCCCGAGGATTGATGATTTATTTGATTAGCTTGTTGGTGCCTTGGTATTTTCCCAATTAGACTTGGCCACGAGATTTCATCAATTGAGGGTGGATGAAGACAACATAGATAAGACCGCTTTTAGATCTCCAGATGGTTTCTTTGAATGGTTGGTTATGCCTTTTGGATTGATGAATGCACCAGCTTATTTTGTTAATTTGATGAGTAGGGTGTTTCGGGAGTTTCTAAACAAATTTGTCGTGTTCTTTGTTGATGATATCTTAATCTTATCCAAAAGCGAAGATCATGGCCAAAACTTGAGAGAAGCCTTGAAAACTCTCCGTGCGCTTCAGCTTAAGGCAATATTCTCCAAATGCCATTTTTGGAGAAAGGAGGTGAGATTCTTAGGGCATGTGGTCTCCAAAGAAGGGACAACTATAGATCCCGCAATGGTGATTGCAGTGCAAAATTGGCAGATTCATAAAAATGCAACCGAGGTAGGAAGCTTTCTTGGGTTGGTAGGTTATTGTAGGAAGTTCATTAAGGACTTCACAAAGATACCAGCCCCACTCACCAGGCTGACGAAGAAGAACTTGGCATTTTCATGGATGTAGACTGTGATGTCGCTTTCCAACGTTTAAAGAGGGCTCTGACAACAACCCCAGTCTTGACCTTGCCTGGTGGGAGTAAAGTGTTTACTGTTTACACTGATGCGTATGGTACAAGGCATGGTGCGGTTTTGATTCAAGAAGGGAAAGTAGTGTGTTATGGGGTTAGACAGTTGAGAGTTCATGAGAAGAACTACCTCACCCATGATCTAGAGCTAGCTGCCATAGTATTCGCACTTAAGACGTGGCGCCATTATTTACTTGGAGAGAAGTTCGAGTTATATACCGATCATAAATCTCTCAAGTATCTGTTCTCGCAGAAGGATCTCAATTTAAGGCAATAACGGTGGATGGAGTTCCTAGCTTCTTATGATTTTGAGATTGCTTATGCCTCTAGCAAGGGTAATGTGGTGGCTGCCACGCTAAGTAGGCAGAGGATGGCCTTGAGTCCTCTGTTTGTGGAGAGGAAGAGCCTGAAGTTCATATCAGCTTTTGATTTTAGACCCTCCATCGAGATTTTGCCTGATTTGTTTGCATCCTTGGAGATACGACCAACTCTTATGGATCAAATAGGAGCTTCACAGCAAGGTGACCCACAGATTTTAGACATCATGGAAAAGCTCGGAAAAGGGGAGACTTCTAGTCACCTTAGTAGATATGCCAAAGACGAAAAGGGGTGGTTGCGATGAGATGGAAGGCTTTATGTTCCTCAAACTGGAAGCTTGATAAAGGAAGTCCTAGAAGAAGCCAACCATTCTAAGATGACTACTCATCCAGGCGGCGATAAGATGGACAGAGACATGAAAAGGGTTTCTTTTGGGTGGGGATGAAGAAAGATGTGGCCGAATTTGTTTGCCAATATCTAGTTTGCTAGCAAGTTAAAGCTGAGCAAAAGAAACCCAGTGGTTTACTCCATCCTTTGGAGGTTCCTCAGTGGAAATGGAAGAGCATCTCTATGGATTTCATAGATGGTTTGACTAGATCGAAGAAAGGAAACACCGGTATCTGGGTTGTGGTAGATAGACTCACTAAGAGTGCTCACTTTATTCCAGTTAAGAGCAAGAAGACGACATCATGGTTGGCAGCAATTTGTGTTCATGAGATATTTCGTCTTCATGGAGTACCTTCCAACATCGTGAGCGATCGTGACCCCACCTTTACCAGTGAATTTTGAAGGAGCTTGCAAGAAGCATTAGGTACGTAGTTGTGTTTGAGCACCGCTTATCATCCTCAGACCGATGGTCAGACGGAGAAGGTGAACATAATTATATAGGATCTTTTGAGGATGTGTATCCTAGATTTCAGAGGAACTTTCGAAAAGCACCTTCCTTTAGTAGAGTTTTCCCATAACAACAGTTATCAATCCAGCATCGGCATGGCACCCTTCGAAGCATTGTATGGACAACCCTGTCGATCACCAACTTGTTGGAATCTATAGCAATATTATTACTTGGACCAGATATGGTTAGGGAAACGTTCTAAAAGATTAACCTCATTCGGCGACGGATGAAGACAGCTCCAGATAGGCAGAAGTCCTATGCAGACAAGGGAAGGACTGACATCAAATTTGAAGTGGGGGACTTAGATATTTATCAAATTATCACCTTTGAGGAATGTGGTTCGCTTCGGGTCAGTAGGGATGTTGGCACCTAGGTTTGTGGGACCATTTCCCATAACCGAGAGGACTGGCCAAATGGCCTATAGAGTAATGCTCCCAGAAAATCTATCTGGTATTTATGATGTTTTCCACGTTTCTCATCTATGAAAGTGTTTGCATGACACCGCTAAAGTCGTTAAGCCGAGTGCATTGGAAGAGGTGGAAGTGGAATGGGAGGCGACAGTCAGGCGGGTTTCTTTCTGTATCCTTGGATCAAAAGTTAAGAAGCTACGCAATAAAGAGATCAAGTTGCTAAAGGTTCAATGGGGAGATAACCCAGAGGATGCGACTTGGGAACCTGAAGACAAGATTCGTACTTCATACACTTTCCTTTTTGATGGTATGTACTTCACTCCTTTTTCTAAAGTTTTATCTGTGCTAGTTTCTATCGTTTGAATACATCTTATCCATAGTATTTTCGATCTTTAGATAGAAATCCTATGGATGTAAACATGTGTTTGAGACATTTTATGTTTGATGGATGCAAGTGTTTGCTAGTGGCTTCCCATGGACACATATACACGCACATTAGGCACTAGATTGGCTCAATCACTCTCATACTGCATATGGATGTGTTTGCATTTTCTTTTTCTTTTATGGATGGAAATGGATGTATTACCGTATGGATGTTGCATTTGGACGAATGAGTGTGCACACATATAGAACTCATATGTTATAATAGGATTATTTACATACATATTGGATTCATGGAACTAACATACATTGCATTAAGGAGGTCAACTGAATCGGTAGACTGCGTGGTCTTCGCATTAGTATTGGGACATACACACACACCGCTCTGCATATATTCATATAAGCATTAGAAGCCTTTAAGGACAATTTGGTTTGCGTAAAATGGACACTGTATGAAGAAGTTATGAGGGTTTTAAGTTTGTATACGTGCAGAAAGATTATATATACACATGATTCATAGATGAGTCAGAATCTTATCCAAAACGGTTCGAATTTGAAAAATAAAAAAAGCAGCGGCAGATTTCCCGCTTTAGGAGGTCGACACACCTAGAGAGGTGTCGACACCATGGTCGACCCACCCACAGATGTGTCGACACCGCTACGGCAGATGTGGCAGTCGGTTTCAGAGGGTCTTCCAGCTATATATACATGGTCATTTCTCTTTTTTTCTTCATTGGGAATTCATGGTGGCCAAACTCTGCAGGTATCTGAACTGATCTAGATATGTTATCTTCTTCAACTAAAGCAAATCAATTAGCGATTCAAGTTCCAATCTTTTATAGTTCTAGTGAGTCCCTAGTTGCTTTTAGATTTGAATATTTAAAAGTAAATATGACATGACTATGATTTGGATTTTTTAATGTGCCTATATTATATCGGATCCATTGTAATTTGCGAACAGATGACATACTAAATTGTGTATAACTTGGATCTAAATCTCTATCTTGATGGACCTATTGTAACTATTGTGGAATTCTATGATGTGGATCTTGACCTTATTTGTGCTAGATCTATTTTTAATTATTGATCTAAATCTCTATCTTGTTGGATCCATTATGACATTCTATAATGTGGATCTTGACCCTTGTTTGAGTTAGATCTAGTTTTAACCATTGGATCTGAATCATGTGGACATCTAAATTGCTAATCAGATCTAGTTTATCACTTTATGCTTATCTTATTAGATCTAAATCAGTTGGACATCTAAATCGTTAATTTAGATCTTACGATGCATATTATAAAGTTATGTTAGAATCAATTAACTGCCACAAGATCATCAGATTTATGCTTACATGTCCACCTTATCACCATGCTAGTTTATGTTTATACCAAAACAATCACCTTTATCATATTCCCATCGCTTTTCCCTTTTTATTGTGTATGACTAAGCTACTTTCTAGCCTAGATGGCGCCAAATATATGTAAACGCGTTAGTTAGGGAACGAGGGGAAAAGGGTTAGAATTGGCATAATTAACATAATGTTTATATGAACTGGACATATAATTCAAATTGGGGGAAGTGGGAACATAATCACCTATAAACACATTTGTAAGAATTGGATAAGAATGGAATGTCTAGTAATTACAATTAATTGTAATTGCACTTATGATACGAGGTTAGGTTGCATTAGTAGTGGAAGTCTGCCCGGACCCGACCGACATATCCAGCAGCCACTAATGTTGAGCCTATTGTGAGAGTCTTAGTGCGCAAATACGAATCGGGCTATGACACGAGGTTAGGCCAAACTTGTGGAATAAGATCGCACGGACCCGACCGGCATATCCAGCATCCACTAGTTGTAGGCCTAATGTGGGAGGTCTAGCCCATTATAAACCATAAATGGACATGGTAATGAATTGGACTACTTAACCAAAACTAATCCATTGGGATTGTATGATTGTGAACTAAAGTTAAGGTTAAGTAAAATTGATTGGATAGTGGATGGATTAAGCAAATCTGGAGGGGTTGGGTAATATTTACATATAGGCCCGCAAACATAACCCGATAAGGTTATGTAATTAAAGACACCTAGTGGTATACATGACCGGTTGGAATAATAAAGTTATGTAGTTAAAGACACCTTTTAGTTTAAGCATAACTTGTAGAAATGATAGGGTAAAGCAATTAAAGACACGTAGTTGTATACATAGCCAAAGAAAACCTAGTGGGGAATACAAGACAAAGGGGAGAGCTTGTATCATATTGTGTGGGATCTGTTTCGTCCAGTAACCCGTAGTAGGTATCAAAACATGTACTCCGTACTAGGTCGGAGAAAGGGCATGCTTACTCGACTGATTATAAGAGATCCAAACATGGAGGATGGTGTGGGCGACGCAAACCAACCGGGCCATGTGCGTGCATGAGCCGGGCAAAATGGGATAAGATGACCGTGACACCTATAGATATGGGGCTATGCATATCAGTGAGGGGTTGCCACTTTAGGACGTGATACATCCTACTATGAGGTCGACACAGATTATCCACGGAGTACGGAGTCGATCGATTAGGGTAGTACTTAGGGTACATTTTGACGTATGCCTAAGTCTACCACCTTATAGTGGAAGGGATCATCTCATTCTGGCTATACTAGTAATAGTGCAGAGTAATCATTAGAGAAGCGTATACACCTTATCCGGTCTATCTTGTCACAGCTGCCATTTATGTAGTGATCTCTCTTATCCACTTTTATGCCTGTCATGCTGCTTTTATTTATTTGCTTGCTTAAAGTAACTAAACTCGCCAAATCATGTCTGACCCTTTTGATTCCTCTTCTTTCTTCCATTTCCCCCCTAGGTTCTCAGGGAGGAAACACTCAGGCTTAGTCAGGACTCAGATATCATCTTGCTAGAGCTGCTTTCGAAGTATGGCTCAAGTTCTTATGTCCACTATGGCTTAGCTCTTTTTTCTTGGGGAATTATGTTATGCTTTTTATAATTATATACTCTAATAGTACAAGACAGAAGTTATATATGCCTTGTAATATTCTGTGTCTGTTTGTCTATAACGCTTCACGAAACTTAATGCATTCCCTTTGTGAGTGACATTAACGGACGTGGGGTGTCATACTTTTTAAAACAAATCAATATTTGAGCACGGCCATGCATTTCACAGTCTCTCTCCAAAAAAAGGCCAATGGATATCACCATAAATATATTGTAGGGTTAAATTTCATCTAGATCATTCATAATTTTCATTTGATTCGAGATGTATCCAATAATCACCTTTATCGTCTACTCTGTTACAAGTAACTTTAGATGATATCAAAACACAAATATCTTCAAATAAAATTATAATCATTTCAGGTCTGAGGACGATTACATAACTGTCACTATTGGAATAACTTATGATATTGTTAATTTTTTTCCATGTAGTTTTCTCATGTTGAGTCACCCAATACGCTATTCTCCAATACTTATTTATGTCTTGACATTAATATCATGTATATTAATGATCAATGATATGTGATCATCAATCAAACAACATACTAGTCTCAACTTTTTATTGTTGTCTTATATAAATGATAAAACTTTACTAGGGACATTTAAGAATCATAATACTTAATATATTATATAATCTCAAGTTCAAGTCACTTACTTGAACTATATAATTTCGTATTATAATTCTAAGGACTTCTATTATGTTAATATGTATATTATGCAGTAAATATAACGTGACTAAATTTTTATTCCAAATAAAATAACATCAACAATGTTATTAATTGCATCAAATGGATTGCCTCTAGGGCAAAAACTCTGATAATCTCCCACTTGCACTAGAGTCAATCATTCATGTATCGCATACTTATAAAACTGGCGTGACCATTAAACTTCTGCTGCGACAAAGTTTAATTTAGTAGGTCTGCAATATTAGAACTTTCGCAACTTTGCAGATATACTCATTTCCTATTTGAACAACTTCACATAAAAATTATATTTCTTAAATATATGTTTGGATCGATAGTGAGTTTAATATTTTAGGCCTAAGCAATAGCCATATTTATATCTCAATGTAAATCATTGGATCAACAATGAATTAAGTTGAATTATGAATTTTTTTAATCCAAACATTTTCTTAGAATAAGTATTTATTTCTTGTTTTAAAAACTAACATTATTCACAATAATTAATGTGTTATCAAATAACATTAGAATTATTGTGGTACTCCCATCAATTTCTTGTCTATACAAGACTCAATGACATTTTGTAGTTTTCGAGACATTTCGAATTCTATTTCATTCCCACCACTATCTTAGAGACTGGTTCTCTTTTAAAAGGATGCTAATTCGAGCAATAAAAATTTTGTTCTCAGAGGATTTATAGGAATAATATCCATTTGTTTCTTTTGGATATTCCATAAAATAGTTTTCTGATTTGGCTCTGATCTTATTAGAGAAAGCACGTTTAGCAAATGCCTTATGTCCCAAATGTAGCGATCCTGAAATTTCGACACTCGAATCTTGACATTTACCCACCTCTTGTTCAAGACTCAAGTACCGAAACCCCAGTAAGCTAATAGAAAGAAACTAGAGGGTGAGAAAAGAAAGAAAGAAAGTTAGAATAGAACACTACAAGAAAAGGGGATATCTACAATTGCAAATCACAGCGTTTTCTTCTCCATGTTGTAAAAATCAAACATTAGTACGTTGTTTTTTGGTTAAAACGCTACGATAAATTAAAGCGGGAATTATTTTTCACTTCCCTCCACTCCAACTAAATTCGGCTACGTATCCAAAAAAGTTCCCCAAAATTTTAAAATCTCAAATACAAATTTTCCATCGCAATTTCGTCGTGTGCCTGGTCTCCGTCTCTTTTTCGAATCTCCGTTCAATTAGCATTGTTGCTCTGGTCTCTCGGTTGCCATAACGGATGCCAATCGGTTCCAGTGGTTGAATTTTAATTCCAGTGGAGGTGGCACCCATAGATTTCATTCAAATTTCGTCGTCCTCAAGTTAACGTAAGCATTGGCTTGATTATTTACCTTTTTCATTGATTACCCAATCTTCAGTTTTTTGTAACATATGTTATACCTGCTGAAAATGTTGACTATGCTATTAGCAATTTATACATTGTTGTGTCTCATTTAGTATCACTGTTTTATTTAAGTAGTTATGTTAATTTGCTTGTACACAACAATCGTCTATTACTTTAAATTTTGGAAAGTTGCTTGCTTATGTATTAAATGATGATGGATAAAAATTGGGTGCATTTACATAGGTAACTACATAATTCTCAACAAAAATGTAATTTGCAGATCAAATCATATATTTTGACAAAAGCTAAAAGATTATTTCTTCAAAGAACTAGTAGTGAGTATCAACAAGGAGCTCGGAAGTTTGTGCATACCGCTATGAAAAATTCTGGAAATATAAAAAAAGTTCTATGTCCTTGCTTAAATTGTCGAAATCTTAGTCATTAATATGAGAAGGTGGTAGTTGAGCATCTGATTATAAGAGGAATGGATCGTGTATATAAGACAAGTAGGTGGTATTGTCACGGTGAGCACGTAAATATAAGCACAGACGTTAAGTTCGATGATATATATGATTTAGGCTAAATGACAATAACAAATTATTTAGGCTAACTCATATTTTGTTGTAGCCATAACTGTACTTCTATGTTTTAAAGTCTCCTAAACTTCCGTTATTTGCTGTGAAAAGCAATGTTGTTTTCCTGTAAATAACATATTGAGGTGTAGCATATCCAGGATGGCCTTAATGCACAAGTGTTTGGATTGTATAGTTCTGTTATATATTTTATGTGTTTCCTCATGTTTTAGTAATTGGAAATGAGGCCAATAATGTGGCAACGGAAAAGAAGCAAAGGAGCCAAAAATATATTGCATAAGCCTAATAAACGAAAGAAGCATATTGAAGACAACAACATTCAAAGCGACGGCAATCCACAAGTAGTAGTAGAAGATAATCCACAAGTAGTAGTAGATAATCGAGCACAAGTAGTGGAAAATAATCCACAAGTAGTAGAAGATAATCGAGCACAAGCATTAGAAAATAATGCACAAGGAGTAGAAGATAATCCTAGTGTATTTGAGAAACGTACATTGCAAAACAAACAACACGTGGAAGCCGATGGACCAACTGACAATGCAAATGCCAGTCGACCAAAGAAAAGAAAGAGTAGAGGTCCTACGAAAATGAAGAGGCTTCCTTCAAACTTCACAAATCGTGTTGAAGTTGAATTTAATGATAATGCTGAACCAATAGGTCAAGGATTAGTCCATTTATCGTCTTTTTTAGGACCAATTGTATGAGAGCATGTTCCAGTCACACTTAGTAATTGGAGACACCTTGACGTTGGTCTAAAAGCCATTTTATGGGATTGCATTCAGGTGTATTTTGTAATTTTTATCTTGCTTTGTCTATTTAACTAATTTTTGTGTGCCAAATAAAAAATTTAGATGTTTGGATTTAATATCAGACATCTGGATACCTATTCAGGTATAATATTATAAGCCCAGAAAAATATAAGACGTCTGGAAAAATACCCAGACTTCTTAGTACTTATTCAGGCTTAATAGTTTAGGTTGAGAAAAAAAATCTAGATGTCTAGATAAAATATCAGATTTCTGTATTCGTCTGCAAATATATTTCTCTAGCCTGAGAAATCTATTAGACGTCTGGCTAAACTAACCAAACAGCTGAATATTTATTCAGGCATATTGCTTTTAGACCCAAAAAAATCCAGATGTCTGAATTCTTCTACAGATATTATTTTTAGACAGAGAACACTATCAGACGTCTGGATAAAATATCCAAACGTCTAAAAATATCTTTAGGCATTTTACTTTAGGCCAGAGAAAAATCAAGACATTTGGATAAATTTTTAGACAACTGATTGATATTCACATTGCTTTCTTTTTCTACTCTCAGACGTCTGGAAAAATATTCAGACGTCTTACACACTTGTTTCACTTGTGCATGTATTCCTTGTTGTCGAGCTATAACCATATATAATTAAGGTTCCATATCCACAATATTTTCCATCCACAATAACATACCCGAAATACATAACAATAGCATATCCGAATTACATAACAATAATATACCCAAATATCATAACAAGCATAGCAACAACATGTCTGAATTGCATATTGAGCATAACATATCCAAGTTGAAGGTTTTAACTTAATTTCTGGTTAAGAATTTACTCCGTGATTCACTAGGTGGATGCATTTTAGTGCACGGACCCAACCGGGATTTCATGCTTATTAACTTTATTTAAGTGACAAATGCTGCTTCACTTAACGTAATGAAAATTGCAGCTCCTTGCAGTTCAGCAATTTATTTTTAAGCAACCTTTACTATATTTGAAGCAAACTGTATAGTGGAAGTAATATACATTTGTGTTGCTGTACATGGGAAACTTGTTCATAGGGTTATCTGTTTTTCCATTGCACCAAAAGAAAACGAGATAACCTCAGGAAAACACTTCCCTACAGCAACACAAATGTATATTACCTACACTACACAGTTTGCTTCACGGATAGTAAAAGTTGCTTCAAAATAAATTGCTGAACTACAAGTAGTTGCAAATTTCATTACATTAAGTGAAGCAAAATTTGTCCCTTGAATAAAGCTATTAAAGCATGAAAGCTCAATTGGGTCCATGTGCTAAAATGCATCCACCTATTCGATCACCGAGTAAATTATTCAGCTTGGTCATGCTTCGTCTGCTTCATTATCTATAAATAGTTAAGATACATGCATTTGTACATCACTTAATCAACAAATGCACAACTAAATATGGATAACTTGAACTTTAATCACAAGTTTAATTTTAAACATACACATACAAGCTTTATACAACAGTTAGGAAAACTTACAAGTAGGAGGCGGTTGACAATAAGAGGACGCCGTTGAAGTTAATTTCAGAGGAAAATTTTGATTTTTAGCCATTGAAGTTAATTTTAGGCGGCCACTTAAGTTTATACCTAAATGAGGCCTAAACAAGCAATTTATATCCGTTATAAGTTCTCAGAAGAGGGCTAAATGCAATTTTTTCTTTTTTTAATTACAGGCTAGATTTGTGTTGAATGAGGAATGGAAAAAGGTCACCATATTTCGGAAAATGGGGTGAATTTTATGTGTTCAAAATGCACGTTAGTTAATAAATTGGTCAAAGCAATGTCCAAGGATGAAAGACTTCAAATGAAACCAGATAATATCACAACTATGATGGAGTGGAATGATTTTACCAACTTGAAAACTAGTCCAAAGTTTAAGGTAAATTATGTATAAATGGTCATCTTAGTATATGTGAATTAACTAGTTAGTATATTTTAATTTTTATTTCAGCAACAAAGTGAAACATTCGAAGCCATCAGACGCAGACAGATGCCACATACATGCAGCCGTAAAGGAATGGCACGCTTAGCTGCTTATTTGGTCAGAAATAATTTTAATGTTGTGATCTTGTCGTTCCATTTATAGAGTTATGATAAATTATTTTATTCCAATTTTTACTACCATAGAAAAATGAGAGTCTAGATCCAATTTCTGTCGATCGATTTGATGTTTGGATTTAATCTCACACTCAAAAAAAGGGTGGCGGACGAGCTCGGTTGTTGAAGAAACTATTATATGTGATCTAATTTCAAATTGATATATTATAAATGATTTTAGAATGTGCTAATATTGAAAGTTACAATGTTTGTTGTCCTTTATAGGAGAAGATTAAAAAGATTAACGCTGAATCACAACCTAACTCGACAACTTAGCAGTGCTGGGAAACGATAGACTAGGACGATTAAGAGGAATGAGAAGAGGTATGACCCACACCAAGTTTGTTTTGTCACAAGCTGATAAAAAATAAACAATGCAACTACAAAACAGAGTTGAAGATTTGGAGAAGTTGGTTCAAATGCTAATATCAAAAAACCAGGTATTTCTAAAACGAATGGCAATAATTTATAACTTGCAATTAGTTATTAGCATTCTGTGAGTTTATAATCGTAGTAAATCATTGAATAAACTCTTTGTTGAGTAATGACTACATAAATAATTCCTAATAAAATTCAAGTTGTCATATAAACCCAAAGATAAAATAAAGATTGAGTACATGCAGCAGTTTCATACTTCGATTTTCGCAAAACCAAAAGATGTATCCAGAGATAGAATAAATTCAAGCTGGACACTGCTGCATGTACAGGCTTGACACTGCTGCATGTAAACATGGTTTCTATGTTGTGGTATGCTCAAAAGGTGAATCAATGAATCATGGCTATATGCCAAAACATAAAAAGTTGGACCCTGTTCATAAAAGATGACTCAATATGTGTATATGCATGTATCTCCTCATCTAGAGCTTGTCAAAATGAGCTGCATGTACACATTGTTCCTTATCAGAAATGAGCTGGCTCTTTCATCCCTATCTAAAACTTATTAGTAGAGTTACTTCTTGTCTTCACCATACTTCAAAATATTATGATAGACCACACTCATAGTAACTTAAAGACACAGTCCTACTGTCTTTAAGTTACTTCTTTCCTCTTACACAAGCCTTATTACCATGTCAGTCATGAAGTAGTGATGTCATGCTCGCATCTATTGGGAGCAAGCCATGCCGCCTTGGTTAATTGAAGCCATGCTGCCCTGGTTAACGTTAGTACTGTCATGAGGTTATTTTTAGATCGATGTAGAGGGGTATTCAGTACCTTAAAGATACTGAATACCTCATCTACGTGGTTCTGAAAATAAACTTTGTGGCATCACTACTCAACATTTTAAGGGGTTACACTGTTATCATATATCGCTGTGTCCAATATATTGTTTGTTTTGATATTTGATCAAGTTGTCCAATATATCATTGTATTATAAATGTGTATAAATTTGTCCAATATATCGCTGTGTTCTACATGTATATCAATTTGTCCAATATATCACTGTGTTCGTTATGATATTCAATGCTTCTGCAGATATTATTTTAAGCCAAGAAAATATCCAGACGTCTGGGTAAAATATCCAGACGTCTGAATGATTCTTCATGCATAATATTTTAGGCCGAGATGTAATCCAGATGTCTGATTGCTGCTTCATTCACAATTTTTTAGGTCGAGAGAAATTTCAGACGTCTAGATAAAAATTCCAGACGTCTGAATACTTCTTCAGGAATAATATTTTAGATAAAGATGAAATCTAGACATCTGGGTAAAATATTAGATGTCTAATTATCATTCAGATGGTTTTCTGGTTCTGATATCAGATATCTGGCAATATATCCAGACATCTGACACATCAAAATCAGTTGTGCATGTCGCAAAATCATTACATTCTGATATCCGTCCATATCCGAAAACTAAGAGAATATGGATATCCGATATCCCAAAATTAAGCGGATTATCCACAATATGAAAATAATTTTGGATATGGATACGGATATGGCACAAAAATTATCACAAGTTATCACAAGCTAACATACGTCAATGTATAATCAAAACACAACCATCAAAGTCACAATCAAAACACAACAAACTAACATCATCTAATTATCACAAGCATAGCACACATCAAAGTCACAATCAAAACACAACCATGTCACAAAATAAAGTTTAAAACATAGATAATTTTTCATAAATTGTAAATTAAGCTTCGGCGTCTTTAGGTTCGACTCTCGCTTTTGTTGAGTCGTTATCCCCCTCTTTATCTACCCTTATGTCTATCTTGTCATCAGATTTCTTTGAATCTTCTTTTTCCTTAGGTTCGATGCTAGCCTCTTTTGGGTCGCCTTCCCTCTCTTTTTCTTCCTCTCTCTCCTCCTTGTCATCGGATATCTTTGGATCTTCTTTTTCTTTAGACTCGATGATCGCTTCTTTTGGGTCACCTTCCCCCTTTTATTTCTTCCTCTATTTCCTCCTTGTCATCGGATTTCTTAGGTTCGATGCTCGCTTCTTTTGGGTCGCCTTCCCTCCCTTTTTCTTCCACTTTCTCCTCCTTGTCACCATTTTATTTGAATCTTCTTTTTCTTTAGAATTATGTACTGAAAAGTTTAGAAATGGTGGAGATGGCGGAGTCCGTGGTCGAGTACATCGTAAAATTTCAATGAGAGACTGCGCTGTTGCACTCATTGTATACTCAATAGTTGCGAGACGAGTCGCTAGTGTAAGTTCCATATTCGCAATACGATTCTCCAAGGCAACTTGATTTTGACACATTATTAATTGATTATGAATGACGGCATGACGAAATGATTCGTTTGGAAGAATTTGTGCCTTGGGAGAAGTCATACCTTCAAAAGTTCGATATTGACAAGCTTGTTGGGAGGAAGATTCCGGCATATCCTGAATATGCTCTTGAGGATGCACTTGCGGCGGAACTTGTTTACCTTGACATTTATCTCTCCATTCGTCCAGAGTGCAAAATATTGGTGGTTCTTCCAGGAGACGCATCAAGGAGAAGATTTTTTTACCTGTTTTCTTAAACGAAATTTCCTCAAACATCGATAAATAAGTCTGAACTTCTTTTGCCTTTAATAATCTCATAATAAACGGAGCATAGATAATTGTTTGTCGAGACCTACTCCAAAATTCCTTTAGTTCATCAAAGATAAATTGAGCCCAATTAACTTGAATACCCCTAAATATAGCATATAAGGCCCTATGCTCTGAATCAGTATTTTGTCATGGCTTCCAAGCCAAGAAAACACTGTATTTATAAGAACTCAATTAAGAAATCTCGCTTTTGGTCTTAAATATTTAGTAGAAAATTGAGGCATATCATCTTCCCAAATTTGATGAGTAATGTTATCCCGTGACTTAAAATGCATATCGGGAATATCATTTATATTTGTCCTGGTGTTAAAACATTGCAATATATCTCCTATGTCCTTAGTTGTGAATCTAATAGTATCCCCGCTAACACTTGATCAAATACAATCTTTTTCTACTTGAGGATTCCAAAAACCTGTATTATCTAAGTTCGCATAGAATAGAAATATGGATTACTGGTCAATGTGAAAGTGATTAGAAGGGAATGAGACCAGTGTTACAAGACCAGCAGCCTGGCATAAGCTATGTAAATCATAGATCGGAAATCAATGAAACAACAGAATGGACCAATATGTAGGATTTTATTCTGCATTAATCCATATCTTTCAATTGCAAAGGGTGTTTTGTTCATCCATCAGTCGATTCGTGATTACTAAACTGGTTGGGGTGTTTCTTCAGTAATTTGTAGAGGATTTGATGATTCTTCATCTGCCCTCTTTCGTTTTGATGAGCTTTTTTTAGGACCCATGATTTGGACTGGATTTGGGATTTTATGGTTACAGAAGTTTCAATTTGGTTGGTGAAATGGAACAGTAAGGAATAGAAGGTTGCAGTTATTTTTATATAGAAATATCTGACGTTTTGTGAATCAGACCTCAGGTTTAAGAAATAGACGTTTGATTTAGGGTTTTTTCAACCCGAGGAAGTTTTCAGACGTTTGGGAATAGTTTCAGACGTCTGTGTTGGATGATTTTTAAACCTATGTTTATTTTCAGACGTCTGCTAAATTTTTCAAACGTCTAATATTAGTTTTCATGTTTTTTATTTTAACCCTGTCAGTTTTCAGACTTCTCGTTTATTGATTCAGACGTCTGGTTTTTAATTTTTTGTGATATGTCCCCTTAGTTTGCATAATTGTTTACATAATTGCATCACGATCACCACCAATTTATAATTACTTGGATGATTGTTTATTAGGTTAAAGGAAGCAGCAGGGATGAGAGTCCATCTCAAGTGGTGCAAATGATTTATATTATTGTTTCCATAACAATGGAATTTATTTTGATTTAATATATAATATAAATGATTGACTAAATGTAGAGTAAATATGACCAACCGAATGTCAGATGTAGTTTGTTGGATTGAACTAGGATGGACGAAATCGTAGCTGATGGAAGAATTCTTTCAAATGACCCTAAAAAGCTTTTGTACAATATTCCACTTGGACCAAATGCCATGAAAATTTTGATAGAAATCCCGAAGAAATTAGATGCTTATTTGTGGAGGTCAACTCCTAGGATGATCTCACATATTGGAGAAGCTAAGGATGAGATAGTAGCATGACCATCTGACAGAGTTGTACTCCACACTACGATAGTCTCTGAAAATGATGAAAATGTGGTATACTTAATTTTTTATGCACTCATTAGCTCTTTGATTTAATATAAGAACCTAATAATATATTTTTTAGTAGAGTAAAACTTCATCAATAAATAAGAAATGCAAGTTGTATGATTGGGTTGGAAGCAAAGAATTAGTTGCCAAACGGTGGTTGTACTCTACTGATCCAAATCAGCTTGTGGATAATATTCCACTTGGACAGTCTGTTGTGCTTGTTTTGATTGATGCGCCAAAAAAATCAAATGCATTCTTATGGAGAGCACCATTTGGTATGACATATGTTGGAGAAGCTATTGGGTGCAAAGTAGCTTGGCCGCAAAAAAATGTCATTCTTGAGGATATTAATGCTACGAAATCTACTGATACGCCAAATATAGTGTCACATTCAGCGGTAATGTGTAGTTTTTGTATTTAATTTATAAAAACATGCATATACCTTTATACTGTTTTACTATTATAATCACTTCTGTTTTGTAGAAAACATATTTAAATTGTTTCAAATATTGCGTGACAGACCACAAGTTTCAAGTCAAACATTAAATACAAGTTGATTAGTGTTCATGAAGAGAAAGAAATTGTTGCTGAAGGATGCGTGTCTTCGACTGACCCAAATGCGATGGTCCATTTTGTTCATTTGGGAGAAGGTGCCGTTAAAGTTTGGGTTGATATTGTTAAAGTTCCAAATGCACCTTTATGAAGACCTACGTCTGAGTTTGAGTTTATTGAAGATGCAATTGGTTCTACTATAGCTTGGCCTTCTGCAAATGTTGCCGCAGAATCGTCTTCAAGTAAGAATGACTTCTACTTCTCTTTACTTATCGTCAGTATGAATGATGGAAATACCCCTTATTATGATTGTCTTGGTAAAATTTTACTTCAAGTATGATTTCCCTTTTCACCTCTTAAAACTGAATTAATATTAGATAAAACCGGAAAAAAATAGAAGATACAGTGACCAAGATGTGCTCAAACGTTTTGATCTTATAAAATTTTCCTTTCTTGCAATTTGTTCGTTCTAAGCCGTACGCATATTTTTTTGATACAAGAAATGTTGCGAAGTTTAGGATGCTGGTTGGACAAAAAATATGTTGCCTGTGCCTGGAACTGAACCGTGCCAATGCTGTCAAGTAGTTTAAGCACTACGACCAGTCAAACAAGCCAATATTTGAAATGTTATATTTATACCGAATCCAACAACCAGATAACTTGATCACACTTGACCTCGTTTTCTTTTCACATTGCCATGTTTAGCCGTACTTTTTAGTTCAGTTGTTAGCAGTTTCTCAATGTCATACGTATACAACAAAAGTAGTTATGTATTTTCTTATTGCCAAATCAGGTATTTATGTTTGATGCATGACGTAAATTCAACTTTGTAGCACAAAAGCTTGAATTTTGAACGGTTTATATTTTCTTTTTTGTCAGTGAGCATCTTTTGTAAAAACAAATTAGATGGGAACATTGATTACAAAATTTTATGTCCAATTATTGTATATTTGACATATGGAATTATTATAACTTATGTGATATAGTTTTATAATTATAATTCTTTTGTGTTGTTTGAATTTCGTGATGATTTTGAACTGCATTGTGTAAAAATGATAAATGCTGATAGATGTACCTCAACAACTCTACAGAAACACTGTGATATATTTTGAAAAAAAAAAGTTGTGGCATGCGGGAAAGAACAACATTTGCAGATGATAAAAAGCGCTATGATATGTAGAGAGTAACAACTTTTCTAACTAGAAATAAATGTTGTAATATATGTTGGAAAATGCTGTGCTATATGGATGGTCATAACATTTCTAGACTTTATAAAACGCTGTTATATATGTTGAAAACACGATAATATATGGATGATGACAATGATTATAGCCATTTTAAAACGATGTTATATATTCATAAAAACACTGTGGTATGAAGACGATAACGGTTGTAACCCATACAAAACGCTGTTATATATGTGATGAAGAAGGAATAATTTGTGTTAGCTATGCAAACACAACAACACATAACGCTATATAAACATAATGAAAACGCCAATTAAAACATTGTACAAGCATAACAACAACACCAACTAAAACGCTATAGTATGTCCTTTTTATACATCATTTACAAAGTATTGTGATATTCCTATGACTATAACAACGTGTCGGTAGACAGCGTTCTTCAAAACGCTGTAAAATTATGTAACAAGATTTTTTTAACGCTGTCAATGAACATATCCGTTGTAGTGGAAGAATAAGAAGATCCAACATAACACAGAGTCTCACATCGTAGTGGAACAAAATATAATATATATACATAGACTTTATTGAGATCTTGAAATAATACTTACAACATCAGAGTATATCAATACACCAGGACAATTATAATAGCCTGTCTTCATATATATATATATAACACACAGCAGAATGAACAACACCTATATATGTATATAATAGGTCTTAACTCCTCCAACTCGTCTTTGGGCTTCACAACATCAGATAACCTTAACCTGTACAACCCGGGCTAACCCGAGCATTACAAACACTGGGTTAGTCTGGTGAACCAAAGTGAGAAAACTCAATTAAGTTTAAGGGTATCATCCAACTTGATTTTAACGTTCAAATCCTTTTAAAAGAAAAGGATAATCCTAAGACCAAATCTGTACAAAAATACGGATAGTTTTTACCTTACGATAACCCAAAACATTCTTGAAATCAATATCTTATTCTGATATCTTAATAGTGTCTAAATACAAATAAATATCAATCTAGTGGAGCGTTTGCATCTCACGCTCCACATATATAGTATACAAAAAAAAACCGCGGGTGCTTACTGGAGGTTGGATTCCGACTATGACAAGGCATGGAACCATCTATCGATAGTGTATCTCTAGAGGGAAATACACTTGGTTCAACAAGAACGTCTTGCAACCCGGCCCACACATGACCGACCACCCATTTCTCTTGAGTGTATCGAATGTATATCACCAACGGTTGGGCTTAAACCACCGTTTCCCGAAAGGGACAACATCGAAAGATTTAAGAAGGAAATTGATTTTCTCTAGATAGGTGATTATACACCCTAACGGGGGCGACCTATATAGCCATCCTACTTGCCCGATTTTTGTCATTTCCCGGTTGATGAGGCTTGAGGTTTAGAATCTTCTTTTTGAACATCTGCCCATCATTCACTTTGAATTCCACATCGTCAAATTCGCCAGATATCATTAATTGACGTCCACAAAAATACTCTATTTGTTAAGCTAAAGAAGTTTCCCTTCTATGCCAACAACTTGGTATGTTTGAAGAAATCAACGTATGTGATTCCTTTAGAAAGAAGCTCAAGTTGTCTTGGTACTGGACAAACCGAAGGCACTCTCCTACCACATCCTAGGAATCACCCTATACATCAATAGCGAGTAGTCCTTGCAATCCGTAGATTCCAATCACGAAAGAATCATTGTTAACTCTAGGGATCAACCAGAGATATTTAACAATGGTTCTTCCGCTCATGAATATTTACGGTCTTTAAATACTCCATCTTTAATCAGCATCTTTCACATATTCGTATTTATTGGTCGGAATGGTTTTCGAATATAAATCTAATCCTGGTCTTTCCATACCAACATCGCATTGGGTATGATTTTGATAGTTGGTTATTTAACAAAATAAGCAATCATAGAAATAAAATAGATTCATTGGATGAGTACATAACATCACTTGGCCTTTAAAAATAATATATCAGTTTTCATATATTAATATTCTCAAATCCTTTTATTTATATCTTGAAATCATGTCAATTCTTCCATTAACTATCATTTCAAAGCATTTTCTGCAACATTATCTATTATCTATAATTGGAAAATCGATTCAACTTATCATCGTAAATAATCGTTACGTAATCTTCTTTTGTTTTGTTATTCAAACAAAATAATCGTCACTTATCCTTTTAGAATAAACTCATTCTACATCTCATCGCCTTAGTTTTTGAAAATATCATTATATTTTCACAAATTCCTTTTTATTTCTTTTATTATGGAAATATCATTTCATATTCTCAAGCCCCATTTTATTTCCTTTTTATATTTTGGAAATATCAATATATATTTCCTCAAATCCTTTTATTTCCTTTATTTTGGAATTACATTATCTATCCTCAAATACTTCAAATAATGTTGCAATATTATTTCTCAAAATAAATTTCTTCTAACATCTTTACCATTACAACTAATATCACCTTTCGATAATCCTGAATTCATTCAAGTTGGGGTATTCTAATTACCTCTCAGACCTTAATCAACAACATTCTTATCTTAAGACATATATGAATTGTAATTCAAAAACCCACATTCATCCTAACTTCAATGTGACGAGAAGGAATTTCGCTCGGTCTGAACCAGTCGCTAAACCGACCCAGACCGTTCGAAACGCCCTATCGTTTTGAGAACACGACACAACGGAATCGCAGACGGAAGAACATTTCATTGTTAATTACAACAATGCATCAGATTACAAGAATATACAGAGTATAAACAAATAAATATTACACAGAAATATCAGAGATTCAAATTACATTTAAATACATAGCAGCGGAAAATAATACAATACACAACTAGAAGGGATATACGGATACAAAGCTTTCCGGATATCGTTCCAGCTGTAAACCAGGATCCTGTGAATATAAATCTGCAAAACCAAAACTACTAGCTGCCCGTGTAAAAATAAGGGCACCCAGAGTTTAGGTTAAAACAATAAACTCCAGGTCAGTCATGGGACTGGTGTGAGAACTAAAGCAGTTATTATCTTTATTTTCAAAGTAAGGTAAATCAAGGGACCACGCCGTATAACATGGAACGAGTTTCCTCCCAAAAATACCAGTGCATATAACAAAACAGCGCAATGCTAAATAAAGAAAAATGAAGCTGTTATAAGACCCAAGTCCTATCACACAATGCAACGCAAGCCGGGGGATAGGGTTTTCCCTTATAAAAGCCAAAGAATGCTTGATACGTTTAAAACAAATCATTTGATACTATAATAAGTGTACAGTGTTTAAAACAATTTCAATCATAAATATCAATCATAGGCGACATGAGCGTCCCATGCCACTATGTCGCCATATATAGGTTATACAATCAAAATCGCAAAGTCACGTATTTGGAAATTGGGTTTCCTTCTATGAACCGAGGCAAAAGATAGTCCTCAACCGATTCGAGACGCTCTAGCCTGTGCCTCAGGCAAGTACTCTGTCAAGCCTTTGGATCGTCAGGGCCGGTCCACTGATGTGGATTAAAATTCTTGAACACTGCGTTTCCCCGCCCTTTGGGGCATAAGTGAGCCAACGAATGACTCCATCGGACCCGGATCGTCCGATCAAACCGAGGCGCCTCGCAACAGCAATAACCACACAGGTGAAAAGTATATAAATGTCAGGGCTGGTAGGTCACTGACACCACCCTAGCTAGAAAGAAACGCATGCCCTCCCTGATGTCCGTCTCCCGTTTTTGGTTCACAACCGGGGTGTGAGGCTCGCGAATTCACGTTACACAAAGTTGTGCCACACAGGCTGTGCTTTGATCATTACCACAAGACTTTGCTTTTCAACAGAAGCCTTGATCAATTGCCACTTAGCATGCCACACAGGCAAACCACTCTATGCAACCGATATCAGTCACACAGAATGAAATCCAATGTTAGACACACAGTCCATTTATAAGTCCGTTCTAGGTCTGAACGAAACCGGAGGCACCTAGTACCCCGCATATCCATCGATCTCCATGTACGTCTGGACGATCACCAACTGTTTCCATCTTCTTGGGTGTACAGCCCAATCAAGATCGTCAGTATTCACCCAAACGACGTGAAGACCTCCGGTCTTCAACCATCGTCTTCATCTTCGACTTATCGTCGTATCGGTTATTCAGAATGGGATAAACCCGGTCTTTCCGAATAACTCGCGTATATTTTAAATAAGTGTTACACAAACACAACATACGCCTCATTCCAATTCATCGGTCACTAACTGTAAATTAATCAAGAGAATAATTCCCCAAATATTAACCCCGAAGGCCGAAACCAACATCAGATCAATATCCAGAAAACCGTTCTGCTTAGCTAACCGACAGTTAGTTTCTAAATTTCACATTCATAGGGAGAGGTTCCCATTAATTTTATCAAAGATAAATCATTAAAATCTATTCTTTAATCCACTTTTGAATTTCGATTCTACTAGTCGGGATTAACGAATCTTACCGAAGTAATCATTTGTTTTAATTTCCCAATCCTATCCTATTGATCCCATGAAGTAAAACTGGTAGTACTTCATATCTAACACCACAGTGTTATCGGTAAATTCAATTACCATTTCACGTTCAAATCTAATTAAAGATTTAACTATCGCCTGGAGTAAAACTGGTGATACTCCATTCTCGATCTTTTCAATCTAATTAAAGATTCATTAAAACTCCACTTAGTTTTAATCGGTAACTGGGTTAAAGAACCAATGTCATTTAAAACACGGCCCACAATAAACCCAAAATCACATTCATTAATTATCGGGTTAAAGAACAAGTGTTATTTTAAAACACTGTTCACGATAAACCCAAAAATCAATATCAATTCAATTCCAATTAAATATTATTTAATTGGTACACTTCATTAAATCTAAATAAAAAGATTTAATCTTTTATCAACTGGGTTCAAGAACAGTGTTAATGAAGATACCATTCACGACAAACCCAAATCACATTTGATATTAAACACAAGGCTCTGAATATAAAATATACCGGCTTATATTCAATATCAAATTCTACGACTAACAAATATCGTATTGGAAATAACGATATATATATATCTTTCAAATTCCCATAACAATATCTGTATCATCACGAAATCCAACATCGAAATAATCCAAAGACAATTTCGATTCAAATCCATTCCGATATAATTATTGGAAATTCTGGTTATTTTTCAAAGCCATTTCTAATCCAGTTTATTTATTTTAAAAATAAATAGAATTATAATTCTAGTTCAAAACTAGTTCATTTCGATAAAAATCTATTTTTATCTTTTCAAATATGGAGTTTTTCATCCCAATTCTTTCTAAATCATTTCTTATGATTTTACACCAATTATTACTATTTTTAATAATTTTATCAAGGCCCGTACAGTCGATTTTCATCAATGGCCATCGAACTGCACTTACAACGACCTTTTTCAAATTTGATTTGGACATAATTCCAAATCCAACCGTTAGATTTCAAATTTCTAATATTCGTTAGAAAGCTCTATTCGATACGAACCCAACGGTTCTGGTTTCAGGAGAATCCGACGGTCGGATCTCCCGCAATATCCGTTCGAAGTCAATGGTCGAAATTCGCGAACTGCCGCGGCGCGACGCGTTCTATTCAGGCCATTATATTATATATATAATATATACTTCGTCGATTTCAATTCAAAACTTGCTTTATAAATCGTTTTAAATTCATTTTCAAAACGGTTTCAACTTCATATTCAATTTTCAAATCAAAATTGAATATTCCAATATAAATTCGTTTTAAATTCATTTCAAATCGATTTCAATTCAATTTCAATTCGAATTCATTTCTATTCAATTTCAGATTTTGAAATCACCTTCGATATTCATTATAAAATGAATAAAATCGATATAAATATCGTTCACGTCAAAATGGCGTCAATCTAACCAACATGGCTTCATATGTTTCTATTTTCAAATATTTTATTTCAAATATTTCTATCTCAATTATTTCTTTTCAAATATTCTATTTTCAAATATTTTTATTTCGAATATTTCTATCTCAAATATTTCTTTTCAAATGTTTCCTTTTTCAAATATTCTATTTTCAAATATTTTTATTTCAAATATTTCTTTTTCGAAACTGGAATGAGGCCCAATCAATTACCATATAATGTTAATTATATGGATTTCCTACAACACATGTATATATCAACAACGATGAATAATCAACCATCATCCAAAGTGCATTCTACACTGTATAAGCATCAAATATAAATATTCAACGCTTATAACAGTTTATCAATCTATCGATCGACATACACTAAACAATCGGGATTAGTGTACGTCAAATATCATCCCAATACCCGTGTGGGGTTTCAAGCAATCCAACACAGATTTTTATTTGTGCAGTTGGGCGATGTGTAAAATTTATCGTCCCAATCAATGTCCTTCAAATAGGTGTACATAAACAAACCATCCGGTTTGTAAATGAATATTTATTTATTCACATTCACGTTAAAAATTATATTTTTAACGATCAAACTATTTTATTCAACCTATGAATATTCTATTCGGTTCATTTATTAAATAAAATGTTACCTTTATTTTTCTAACTTATTTTTAGAAAATTTCGGCGGCATAACGGCACGATACTAGAAACGGGACAAGGCCTAGCCTTATCCCCGGTCTAGTGAAGGCCCACGCCATTCACACATCAATCAAATCAATTTCATTTCACCAAACAATTCAATTCAAACCAAATAATCTAACCAACTACACAACCAAACAATTAAACAAACAAGCCATCCATGGTCTGTGGATGACGGGTGTCGGGTGCTACTAAACACCGTCTGCATCCTAGTATATATATATAACTAGAAAATTAAATTAAAGAGTGAGAAGTTCTCACTGAAAGCTATCCAAATTCCACGACTCTTCTTTTGAATTTATCTTCATCGTTCTCGCCTTTCTTCACTTTCGTTGCCTGTATTCTCTACATATGTAAAAATCGAATTTTTACTATGCTATTCAATATATAAAAATCGAATTTTTTCTTCGCTATTCAATATATAAAAATCGAATTTTTACTATGTTATTCAATATATAAAAATCGAATTTTTTCTTCGCTATTCAATATATAAAAATCGAATTTTTACTATGCTATTATATATAAAGATGATATTCCTATCATGTAAAAATTATATTTTTACTTCTCTACATAAACAAAAATCATATTTTTACATCATTTATATAGTAAAGACTATATTTTTAATACTTTAAAAATATAAAAATCATATTTTTAATTGAATAAAAATCTATTCTACCCCTTCCTTATATAAAAATCGCATTTTTAATAAAAAATAAAATATAATCTTCTCTATTTTAAAAATCAAATTTTTATATATACTTTATTTTCAGATCTTATAAATGATAATTCATGTATATAAAAACTGATTTTATAAATATAAATAAAAATATAATCAAAACTTACAGTGATCTTTTGCAGAGAGATTGGGGGGATTTCGAACTGTGGAGGAGGATGGGGGCGCGCCTCGCCTGAGGTGGAGGAAGGAGGTGGCGCGGCTTCTAGGGGGGTGCGGGTTTCTTGCTCCATCTCGGTTTGGAGGCTGCGTCGATGAGCAGAGGGTGGTTGCGGTCACAGGAGGGTCGGGGGAAAGTGGGCTGGCCTGAGGCAAACTCTGGTGGGTGGCGGAGGAAAGCAGGGGGCGGTGGGGTTGATGATCAGGGCAGTGGCGATTTAGGGGTACGGGTTTTATTGGAAGAAGAGGAGAGTGAGCGCGAGAGGAGGAGGAAGTGGAGCGGCGGAGCTAGGAGGAGGGGGCGGCGGTCGGTACGGTTGGCGGCGGACGAGATTGGAAAGGGGCTGAGAGGGATTGATCTATTTTGTGAATGAATAGGAGAGAGAGAGGTGAGGGTTCAGAAGAAAAATATATATAAATAATATAATAAATTATTATTTTATTCCATGAAAGTTGACTTTTCATACCAACTCTAAACGAGACCCAACAACTGTCACCCCTAGCGTATTACCCCCATTCCGAACACAATGGGATATGTTTCGCTAGCCAATTCGATCGTTACGATCAGTTTTCATCAAAAATTAAAATATAAATCAGTATATATTTAATTTAAACGTACATTGTAAATTACTGAGGTCACATACTAACTAGAAAAATTCCAGAAAAATATTTTCTAGCTTCGTATTGACGATACGGTCCTATCAAAACTAGTTTCGTCGAATTCTGATACCGTTGGAAAAATGGTCATTTTCCAGTCGATTAAAATCAACTGAAACTGGTCAAACGCGTTTTCCTTTGCCACGCTCACATATTGATTCGAAAAATTATGAAATTTGAAACCTAGCAATAACTTGACATCCCGGATCCAACAAAAGTGTTTTCGTCGAAATCCGAGGTCATTTGCAAAATGGCTATTTTCTAAGGGCCGAAATTCCATAGCGACTATTCAGGATTTTCAACTGGGCATATCTTTTGATCCCCGCTATGAAATTTCAATTTTTCGGATTCGTTGGAAAGATATTATCAAATAGATCCTAATGTTTTCAGTTTCGCTAAAATCCGGATTGTTTTGCACCCGGTACATTCAATTGAAGTTTGAAATCGAGTTATTGAACTACCGCGCCATTTTCAATTCTATTTATAATTAAATATAATTATTTATATTCTAACGATGGCGTATATAATATATACGTTCTAATTATATTCAAAATAAATTTCTCGTCGATATTATTTAAAATAATTCATTTTAAATAATCAAAATTCGCTAAAATTGCCAAAATAAAAATTTTAAACTGGCCCAGATTTTCTGGTTGTTACAATCTCCCCCACTTAAAACTTTTCGTCCCCGAAAAGGAACAAAGTCGAAAGTGGTTTGATCATTCAACTCTACGTTCGATCTGGCATCCCTTCTCTAACTTTTCAGTTTCTGAGAATTTTCCAATTCTTCAAAAATTTGGATAACACCCTAAATTTTCGAAAAATTTCGCCATAACCTCCCCTGCACCGGGAGCCACGGGAAAATCCCGAAATTGCCATACAGGCCTTCTGATCTCAAAAAGAAAAAGAAAAAGCCAAGCGGCTAGCCAATAGGCTCATAAAATCATCATCACCCAAACAAAACAGTAAATTATAGTAAACATGTACCTATTTGTCGGGCAAACAAATTTTATTCTCTGCTCTAGCCTCCTTGCTATGACCTGTTCAATGTAAGCACATGTATATGCAAGCAAATGCGACCAATTTTCAATATAATTCAATATGTGATTCAATTAGGCTAAATGGCTAATAATTAGCAAACAAATAAACAAACAACACAAACATCAATCAATTAGTGAATTAGAGTTTCAAATTCATAATTTTGATACATATACAAAAATCATGTTTTTGATGCCAAATCACAACAATAGGCCCTATCTAATTTTTGGTTCTCACACCAGTCTAATGGAAATATATAAATATCACACCTTCGAAACTCGAAACACAACACTGATGATGGGTACCCATCATCAGAATCATTCCCGGGCGACTACAGTGGGATTCTATATCTACCCAGTATATTAAAATTTCGAATATACGTTTGCAAGGCGTATATGCAAAACCTTTATATATTGGATTGTCCAAATCAATATAAATAAATAATCAAATACGAATAATTGATTTAAATTTTCAAAACAAAAATTGTTTTCATTTTAAAAATATACTCTTCACACTCGTTCTAGGATACTACTGATCCCATCTCTAACGAGTCATTCTCATTGGATATTGCTAATCCAATATCTGATGAATTCTTTCGTTCGGTTCTAAGGTGCCTTGTTCTCTGAGATTTGTAAACCAAAGCTCTGATACCAACTGTGACGAGAAGGAATTTCGCTCGGTCCGAACCAGTCGCTAAACCGACCCAGACCGTTCGAAACGCCCTATCGTTTTGAGAACACGACACAACGGAATCGCAGACGGAAGAACATTTCATTGTTAATTACAACAATGCATCAGATTACAAGAATATACAGAGTATAAACAAATAAATATTACACAGAAATATCAGAGATTCAAATTACATTTAAATACATAGCAGCGGAAAATAATACAATACACAACTAGAAGGGATATACGGATACAAAGCTTTCGGGATATCGTTCCAGCTGTAAACCAGGATCCTGTGAATATAAATCTGCAAAACCAAAACTACTAGCTGCCCGTGTCAAAATAAGGGCACCCAGAGTTTAGGTTAAAACAATAAACTCCAGGTCAGTCATGGGACTGGTGTGAGAACTAAAGCAGTTATTATCTTTATTTTCAAAGTAAGGTAAATCAAGGGACCACGCCGTATAACACGGAACGGGTTTCCTCCCAAGAATACCAGTGCATATAACAAAACAGCGCAATGCTAAATAAAGAAAAATGTAGCTGTTATAAGACCCAGGTCCTATCACACAATGCAACGCAAGCCGGGGGATAGGGTTTTCCCTTATAACAGCCAAAGAATGCTTGATACGTTTAAAACAAATCATTTGATACTATAATAAGTGTACAGTGTTTAAAACAATTTCAATCATAAATATCAATCATAGGCGACAAGAGCATCCCATGCCACTATGTCGCCATATATAGGTTATACAATCAAAATCGCAAAATCACGTATTTGGAAATTAGGTTTCCATCTATGAACCGAGGCAAAAGATAGTCCTCAACCGATTCGAGACGCTCTAGCCTGTGCCACAGGCAAGTACTCTGTCAAGCCTTTGGATCGTCAGGGCCGGTCCACCGATGTGGATTAAAATTCCTGAACACTGCGTTTCCCCGCCCTTTGGGGCGTAAGTGAGCCAAGGAATGACTCCATCGGACCCGGATCGTCCGATTAAACCGAGGCGCCTCGCAACAGCAACAACCACACAGGTGAAAAGTATATAAATGTCAGGGCTGGTAGGTCACTGACACCACCCTAGCTAGAAAGAAACGCATGCCCTCCCTGATGTCCGTCTCCCGTTTTTGGTTCACAACCGGGGTGTGAGGCTCGCGAATTCACGTTACACAAAGCTGTGCCACACAAGCTGTGCTTTGATCATCACCATAAGACTTTGCTTTTCAACAGAAGCCTCGATCAATTGCCACTTAGCATGCCACACAGGCAAACCACTCTATGCAACCGATATCAGTCACACAGAATGAAATCCAATGTCAGACACACAGTCCATTTACAAGTCCGTTCTGGGTCTGAACGAAACCGTAGGCACCTAGTACCCCGCATATCCATCGATCTCCATGTACGTCTGGACGATCACCAACTGTTTCCATCTTCTTGGGTGTACAGCCCAATCAAGATCGTCAATAATCACCCAAACGACGTGAAGACCTCCGGTCTTCGACCATCGTCTTCATCTTCGACTTATCGTCATATCGGTTATTCAGAATGGGATAAACCCGGTCTTTCCGAATAACTCGCGTATATTTTAAATAAGTGTTACACAAACACAACATATGCCTCATTCCAATTCATCGGTCACTAACCGTAAATTAATAAAGAGAATAATTCCCCAAATATTAACCCCGAAGGCCGAAACCAACATCAGATCAATATCCAGAAAACCGTTCTGCTTAGCTAACCGACAGTTAGTTTCTAAATTTCACATTCATAGGGAAAGGTTCCCATTAATTTTATCAAAGATAAATCATTAAAATATATTCTTTAATCCACTTTTGAATTTCGATTCTACTAGTCGGGATTATCGAATCTTACCGAAGTAATCATTTGTTTTAATTTCCCAATCCCAACCTATTCATCCCATGAAGTAAAACTGGTAGTACTTCATATCTAACACCACAGTGTTATCGGTAAATTCAATTACCATTTCACGTTCAAATCTAATTAAAGATTTAACTATCGCCTGGAGTAAAACTGGTGATACTCCATTCTCGATCTTTTCAATCTAATTAAAGATTCATTAAAACTCCACTTAGTTTTAATCGTTAACTGGGTTAAAGAACCAATTTCATTTAAAACACGGCCCACAATAAACCCAAAATCACATTCATTAATTATCGGGTTAAAGAACAAGTGTTATTTTAAAACACTGTTCACGATAAACCCAAAAATCAATATCAATTCAATTCCAATTAAATATTATTTAATTGGTACACTTCATTAAATCTAAATAAAAAGATTTAATCATTTATCAACTGGGTTCAAGAACAGTGTTAATGAAGACACCATTCACTACAAACCCAAATCACATTTGATATTAAACACAAGGCTCTGAATAGAAAATATACCGGCTTATATTCAATATAAAATTCTACGACTAACAAATATCGTATTGGAAATAACGATATATATATATCTTTCAAATTCCCATAACAATATCTGTATCATCACGAAATCCAACATCGAAATAATCCAAAGACAATTTCGATTCAAATCCATTCTAATATAATTATTGGAAATTCTGGTTATTTTTCAAAGCCATTTCTAATCCAGTTTATTTATTTTAAAAATAAATAGAATTATAATTCTAGTTCAAAACTAGTTCATTTCGATAAAAATCTATTTTTATCTTTTCAAATATGGAGTTTTTCATCCCAATTCTTTCTAAATCATTTCTTATGATTTTACACCAATTATTACTATTTTTAATAATTTTATCAAGGCCCGTACAGTCGATTTCCATCAATGGCCATCAATCTGCACTTACAGCGACCTTTTTCAAATTTGATTTGGACATAATTCCAAATCCAACCGTTAGATTTCAAATTTCTAATATTTGTTAGAAAGCTCTTTTCGATACGAACCCAACGGTTCCGGTTTCAGGAGAATCCGACGGTCGAATCTCCCGCAATATCCGTTCGAAGTCAATGGTCGAAATTCGCGAACTGCCGCGGCGCGGCGCGTTCTATTCAGGCCATTATATTATATGTATAATATATATAATATATACTTCGTCGATTTCAATTCAAAACTTGCTTTATAAATCGTTTTAAATTCATTTTCAAAACGGTTTCAACTTCATATTCAATTTTCAAATCAAAATTGAATATTCCAATATAAATTCGTTTTAAATTCATTTCAAATCGATTTCAATTCAATTTCAATTCGAATTCATTTCTATTCAATTTCAGATTTTGAAATCACCTTCGATATTCATTATAAAATGAATAAAATCGATATAAATATCGTTCACGTCAAAATGGCGTCAATCTAACCAACACGGCTTCATATGTTTCTATTTTCAAATATTTTATTTCGAATATTTCTATCTCAAATATTTCTTTTCAAATATTTCCTTTTTCAAATATTCTATTTTCAAATATTTTTATTTCGAATATTTCTATCTCAAATATTTCTTTTCAATTATTTCCTTTTTCAAATATTCTATTTTCAAATATTTTTATTTCAAATATTTCTTTTTCGAAACTGGAATAAGGCCCAATCAATTACCATATAATGTTAATTATATGGATTTCCTACAACACATGTATATATCAACAACGATGAATAATCAACCATCATCCAAAGTGCATTCTACACTGTATAAGCATCAAATATAAATATCCAACGCTTATAACAGTTTATCAATCTATCGATCGACATACACTAAACAATCGGGATTAGTGTACGTCAAATATCATCCCAATACCCGTGTGGGGTTTCAAGCAATCCAACACAGATTTTTATTTGTGCGGTTGGGCGATGTGTAAAATTTATCGTCCCAATCAATGTCCTTCAAATAGGTGTACATAAACAAACCGTCCGGTTTGTAAATGAATATTTATTTATTCACATTCACGTTAAAAATTATATTTTTAACGATCAAACTATTTTATTCAACCTATGAATATTCTATTCGGTTCATTTATTAAATAAAACGTTACCTTTATTTTTCTAACTTATTTTTAGAAAATTTCGACGGCATAACGGCACGATACTAGAAACGGGACAAGGCCTAGCCTTATCCCCGGTCTAGTGAAGGCCCACGCCATTCACACATCAATCAAATCAATTTCATTTCACCAAACAATTCAATTCAAACCAAATAATCTAACCAACTACACAACCAAACAATTAAACAAACAAGCCATCCATGGTCTGTGGATGACGGGTGTCGGGTGCTACTAAACACCGTCTGCATCCTAGTATATATATATATAACTAGAAAATTAAATTAAAGAGTGAGAAGTTCTCACCGAAAGCTATCCAAATTCCATGACTCTTCTTTTGAATTTATCTTCATCGTTCTTGTCTTTCTTCACTTTCGTTGCCCGTATTCTCTACATATGTAAAAATCGAATTTTTACTATGCTATTCAATATTTAAAAATCGAATTTTTTCTTCGCTATTCAATATATAAAAATCGAATTTTTACTATGCTATTATATATAAAGATGATATTCCTATCATGTAAAAATTATATTTTTACTTCTCTACGAAAACAAAAATCATATTTTTACATCATTTATATAGTAAAGACTATATTTTTAATACTTTAAAAATATAAAAATCATATTTTTAATTGAATAAAAATCTATTCTACCCCTTCCTTATATAAAAATCGCATTCTTAATAAAAAATAATATAATCTTCTCTATTTTGAAAATCAAATTTTTATATATACTTTATTTTCAGATCTTATAAATGCTAATTCATGTATATAAAAACTTATTTTATAAATATAAATAAAAATATAATCAAAACTTACAGTGATCTTTTGCAGAGAGATGGGGGTGGATTTCGAACTGTGGAGGAGGATGGGGGCGCGCCTCGCCTGAGGTGGAGGAAGGACGTGGCGCGGCTTCTAGGGGGTGCGGGTTTCGTGCTCCATCTCGGTTTGGAGGCTGCGTCGATGAGCAGAGGGTGGTTGCGGTCACAGGAGGGTCGGGGGAAAGAGGGTTGGCCTGAGGCGAACTCTGGTGGGTGGCGGAGGAAAGCAGGGGGCGGTGGGGTTGAAGATCAGGGCAGTGGCGATTTAGGGGTACGGGTTTTATTGGAAGAAGAGGAGAGTGAGCGCGAGAGGAGGGGGAGGAAGTGGAGCGGCGGAGCTAGGAGGAGGGGCGGCGGTCGGTACGGTTGGCGGCGGACGAGATTGGAAAGGGGTTGAGAGGGATTGATCTATTTTGTGAATGAATATGAGAGAGAGAGGTAAGGGTTCAGAAGAAAAATATATATAAATAATATAATAAATTATTATTTTATTCCATGAAAGTTGACTTTTCATACCAACTCTAAACGAGACCCAATGACTGTCACCCCTAGCGTATTACCCCCATTCCGAACACAATGGGATATGTTTCGCTAGCCAATTCGATCAGTACGATCAGTTTTCATCAAAAATTAAAATATAAATCAGTATATATTTAATTTAAACGTACATTGTAAATTACTGAGGTCACATACTAACTAGAAAAATTCCAGAAAAATATTTTCTAGCTTCGTATTGACGATACGGCCCTATCAAAACTAGTTTCGTCGAATTCTGAGACCGTTGGAAAAATGGTCATTTTCCAGTCGATTAAAATCAACTGAAACTGGTCAAACGCGTTTTCCTTTGCCACGCTCACATATTGATTCGAAAAATTATGAAATTTGAAACCTAGCAATAACTTGACATCCCGGATCCAACAAAAGTGTTTTCGTCGAAATCCGAGGTCGTTTGCAAAATGGCTATTTTCTAAGGGCCGAACTTCCATAGAGACTATTCAGGATTTTCAACTGGGCATATCTTTTGATCCCAGCTATGAAATTTCAATTTTTCGGATTCGTTGGAAAGATATTATCAAATAGATCCTAATGTTTTTAGTTTCGCTAAAATCCGGATTGTTTTGCACCCGGTACATTCAATTGAAGTTTGAAATCGAATTATCGAACTACCGCGCCATTTTCAATTCTATTTATAATTAAATATAATTATTTATATTCTAACGACGGCGTATATAATATATACGTTCTAATTATATTCAAAATAAATTTCTCGTCGATATTATTTAAAATAATTCATTTTAAATAATCAAAATTCGCTAAAATTGCCAAAATAAAATGTTTAAACTGGCCCAGATTTTCGGGTTGTTACAATCAACCATTACTATTTCACTATTTTATTTAAAACACAGTTTCATAAAACCTCCTTACTTTTGAAATCTCCTTTTTAAATATACTATCATTGCTAAATTCGTTGATTTAGTAATTGATATATAAAATATCAACTTTTAAACCTCGACTTCTTTAAAATGTTTGTCTCGTTATCTGGATTTTATTACAAATTCTATTACTCAGTCTTTTACCAAATTAAATTACGAGAATCCTTTTTTCCAAACCTTCCATTTCATTCCCTCTAGAAAACCTTATTTCAAAACTCATTCATTTCAGTTAATACCATCATTAAGTAACATTAATTTAAAATTTTACGCTTTAGCTTCCCATCATTTTTTATAAACTCGTTCATACAACCTTGGTTTAATATAAAACTCTTTTCCAACTTGAATTCCTTTACTTAGTTCAAATATTAAGTAACATATATATATTAAACTTATAGTACTAGCTTAAAATCACTTTATAACTTCATATATCAAGCTCGGTTTAAATATAAACCCGTTCATAAACTCACTTTGAAAATTTAATTATATTTCATTTCTAACTTCGATTACTTGTTTAAATGAACTTCATTTAATAATAAATTTCTTTAAATTATTATTAATTTACTTTATCATTAACTGGGATAAATATCCAATTTCCTTTTTGTTAAACACAATTCGCTAAATTATCCCATTTGATTAAACGACATAAATTAATTTAATTTAATAATCAATTGTTGGTTTGGTCAATTTTAAAATATGGTTAACTTGTTAATCAACTCTAACTCATCTTTTCATTTAAATTTTAATAATATAATTAATTTTAATAATCCCATTTACTTTGATTATTATTAAGCAAATAATCATTGATCCAATATAATTCCATTTGATGGTTACTTAAAAATAATTAATTTCAGTTAAATCGTTACATTAATCCTTGCTCACTTGCTTATCCTAATCTAAGAATTAGCTTTATAAATCATTTAATAATTTAGATAAGGCACGTGCTTCACACACGCTAAACTTTGGTACAAAAATGGTGATTGGTGATTGAAACAAACAATATATATATATATATGTGGTTGGTTTATTTCCTTTTTATAAACTTCATTAAAATAATATATTTAAAAAAAGTCTATACTCAGTTATAAAATAAATTTCATAACTTCAATTCGATGGTAAATTAGTCTTTATAAAACAGTACATATATTTGGGCAATCAGCTATAATTCCCAACCAACACTACTCACTGGTTAACAAGACAACAATCGTTAAATTTAGATTCAACATTCGGTAACCAAATCAATAATCCAATCGTATTGGTTAAACGGTACATATGATGATAATATGAAAATAAACAATAAATTTAACTGATCATGGTCAACTAATAACAACCATTCAAGCATCCAATTTAATTCAATACGTTTATATATTATAAACGTAACCAACAAGGTAAGTTACCTTGTTTGGAAATCATCTGTAACGAACCAAACTTCCCTAGTCTCCAAAGAGAAGAAAAAGAACGGATTGTCTGAGAACACGACAAATCAGAACACAAACAGAAGAACATTTCTTTGCTTATTACAACAATCTACATCAGAGTACAAGAATATAAAGAGTATGAACAAATAATATACATTTGATAAATATCAGAGATTTACAAATTACAATGCAGCGAAAGATAATACAAAACACAACTGAAAGAGATACACGGCTACAGAGCTTTCCGAATATCATTCCAGCTGTAAACCAGGATCCTGTGAATATAAATCTGCAAAACCAAAACTACTAGCTGCCCATGTGGAAAATAGGGGCACCTAGAGTTTAGGTTAAAACAATAAAATCCATATCAGTCATGTGATTGGTGTGAGAACTAAAACGGTTATTTAAAACTTTACTTTATAAATAAGGTAATTCAAGGGACCACGCCGTATAACATGGAACAGATTTCCTCCCAGGAATATCAGTGCATAAAACAAACAACGCAATGACTTTTGAAAAAAAATGAAGCTATTATAAGACTCAGGTCCCATCACACAAAGCAACGCAAGCCGGAGGATAGAGTTTTACATTATAATAGCCAAACATGCTTGGTACGTTTAAAACAAATCATTTTGATACTATTATAGTGTAAAGTGCATGAAAACAACTTTAAATATAAATGTATCGATCATAGACGGCATAGTGCCCCATCCCACTATGTCGCCATACTAAGCTCAACAAATAAAACCGAATGTCACGTATTGCAAATTGGATTTCTGTCATGAGTCGAGGCCAGGGATAGCCTCTCCGATTCAAGACACTTTAGCAAATGCCTCAGGATACCCCGTAGTGAATCCTTGGATCAGTTGGGCCAGTCCTCCCTTACGTTTGAGGATTGGCAATTCCTGAACACACGTTTCTCGGTCCTATCAGACCTATATCCATTGGCTCCGTAGAGACCGATATATCCAAGGCGCCTCGCAATCCAACAACCAGATAGGTAAAAATATAAAAATGTCAGGGCTTGCAAAACCCTGACACCACCCACAGCTAGAAAGAAACGTCATGTTCTCCCAACGGTCCGATCCCGTTTTTGACTCATACCGAGGTGTGAGGCTCGCGAATTACCGCTATACACAAACATATGCTATATTAAAGTCGTGTTTTGACCATCAACCACAAGACACTGCTTTTCAACGGCTGTCTTGATCATTTGCATCTCAGCATGCCAAACAGGCAATTCACATCATGCGACTTATGTCTATCGATATATAACCTCTGAGCTCGTACGTCTCAGAGAAGGGCGTTAAGCAAGAGAATAAATTCTCCACCGCCAAACAGATATATATTTAATAGAGTTCAACCAACACAAAATAAAATTCAATGTCAGACACACATCCATTTACAAGTTCGTTCTGGGTCTGAACGAAACCGGAGGCACCTTATTCCTCGTCCCGTATCCAATACAGGAGAGAGGTCCTCGCATATCCGGTCGATCTCCAAGTACGTCTGGACGATTACCACTTATTACTTTGACTTGGGTGTACGGCCCAATCGAGACATCAATAATCGTCCAAACGATGTGAAGACCTCCGGTCTTCAACCACCGTTTTCCTCGTCGACTTATCGTCGAATCAGTTATTCAGAATGGGTATAAACCCGGCCTTTCCGAATAACTCGCGTATATAATAAGCAAGTTCTATAAAAACCCAACATACGCCTCATTCCAATTCAGAATATTCTTTTATTCAAATATTCACATCCTTAGGGATATGTTCCCATTAATTTTATCAAAGATAAATTATTTAAAATTTATTCTTTAATCTTCCTTTGGATATCATTCAAACCATATTAAGGTTTTCCAAACTAGTCGAGATTAACGCACCTTACCGAAGTAATCATTTATTTAATTTCCCAATCCTAACCTATTCATTCTATGGAGAAAAACTGGTCATACCCCATATCTAACACCACAATGTTATCGGTAAATATTAATTACCATTTCACATTCAAATCTAGTTAAAGATTTAACTATCGCTTGGAGCAAAACTGGTGATACTCCATTTTCGATCATTTTCTTGAATTGATAATTTTAATTATCACATTCACTTTTCAATCTAACCAAAGATTCATTAAAACTCAATTTAGTTTTAATCTTCCCAAAAATCAATATTAATGATTATTCAAAGCTAAGAAATTAATATTATCTTTATCTGGGTTAAAGAACCAATGTCATTTAAAACACGATTCACGATAAACCCAAAATCACATTCCATTTTATTCCAATTACTAAATATAACTGGAAATTCTAATAATCTTAATTAAAATATTTATTCTTTTCACACGGGGTTTAAGAACAGTGTTGCTGAAGACACCATTCCATCAGTCTCTAACCGTAAATTAGTAAGAGAAAAATTCCCTAAGTATTAATCCCGAAGACCGAAACCAACATCAGATCAATACCCAGGAAACCATTCAACTTAGTTAATCTCCGGTTAGTTCCTAATTTTCTTAACTCCATTGGGTTTAAGAACAGCATTTTTAAAGATACCATTCACGAAAAACCCAAAATTCAATTCAATTCCAATTAAATATTAATTAATTGGTAAACTTCATTAAATAATCATTAAAAATAATGATGTCATTCATTTAATTTAAATGATAGATATAAAATATTTAACAATCATCTAACAACTAACTACCATAGCATACAAATAATAAACCCGACTTATAATAATTATAAGTGGGAGAATTGAGTGAGTTAAACTCACCCTGGTTGTTTCTGTCGTTAAGGCGGTTGTTTTTAACTAAATTAAACAACTGTTTAATTTAATTAAAAATTCCCGGTGTTTCCTGCGTTGACCAAAATTACTCCATCTCGTAGCGCTGATAGACCTGATTCCGATGTGACGAACCGCGTTCAATTCTGTTAACGGACGATCAACATGTTAATAAGTTATTATACTCTAATTTAATTTAACTTAAATTTTAAATTACACATAATGCCTTACCCAATATCATTCAATCCGACCCGTAACGATTTTCTTCCACTTGCATTGGCACGTTCCTGCTACTTTCCATCCTCACATACGTTGTGCCATCTATTTTATTTCTTTTTTCACTCTTTTACACTCGAAACCCATACGGCCCAAAGTCCCCCACGCAGCCCAGTACGTATACCTTCCTCCTCCCCAAACTCTTTTCTCCGTACAGTCTTTCTTTCCTCCTTCCCCTTTTGATTCCTGCTCATGCTCCTTTTTCTTCTTCAAATAAACCGCACGAACCCGATAGAATGAAACACTGCTCCTCATCATGATTTTCCCACACATTTTATTATTCACGTGACTTCCCTTTTCCATGAATATTGGCTACCAGCTACTATTATGTGTGCCTGCATGTATTCTTCCTGTAAGATATCACTCCCTTCACCACATAGTGCACGCCACAACTCACCATTCATGCAACTACCTCGGCCTCCCTGATATGCCTACTCACCCTTTGCACCATTCTCCATTTTCACGTTCTTAAAATGCTCTAAACCATTCTTGCTTCTTCTCTTCGGTTCTCGTTCTTTATATATACATATATATAAGTACATCGGCTCAAGGCCCACTTAACAAATCCACACCCTCCAACTACAATGATATATTCCTTCCCTGAACGAAATGTTTCCCCAACCCCTCCCCCTCCCCAAGCTTTTTTTTCTCTCTTGCCAAAAATATGCCGTGCATGCAAATTATTAAGACCATAACCAACCATCCGTTCTGTTCACTTCATTCTCTCTCTTATTTTACAACTAAACAAGCCACATGGCACCCAGGAAGAAAAACTAGCCACGAATCTACTTAAATAATAACATTAAAAAAATATAATAAAAAATTATTTGTTGTTTATAACGGCAAACTCTTTGCCGTTATAAACATAAAACATACCAGAAAATTTAAAACGGCAAAGTGTTTGTCGTTATAATCTTATAACGGCAAACAGTTTGCCGTTATAAGAACTGGTCTCTGTTGGGTGAACCAGCCACGGAGAAGCTCAAAACTAGCCACAGACCAGTCACGGGTGAGTGAACAAGCCACACCTGGTTGCTCCGTGGCTTGTTTAGTAACTGAACAAGCCATTGTTGGTTGTGCTCTAACAGAAAAAACAACTGCATGTGCCACCCAATAAACTTCGTCGTTCGACTCCTCTCACCAGGCCGTGCTTGCCGACCGTACTACTCTTCACGACTCCATGCTCTCATTCAACACCACTTCTCACTGTCCTGCTTCCATTTAACGAAATCATGCTGCTCTGTTTCAAGAACACACCACTCTGCAATGCCCCCTTATTACCTCACGCACCCATCAACATCCGACCACCGACCACCGTTTTGCGTAGCTGTTCCCTGCCACCCGTTCGCATGTAGTGTAGAAAATCCAAAGCCCCTTTATTCCTTCCCACCGCAGGCTTCTTGCTCATTGTAAATTTTACTTTTGTATGTATAACTGAGTTCGGTTTTGTGTATGTGGAGTATGTGGTTTCAGCTTTACATATGGTTTGCAAATTGAATTAAAACAGTGAGGAGTGAGGCGTATATACAGAGGAGGAAGTGTGGAAAGCATGGTATTTGAAAAATCATATAAATTCGTTACTTGGTTGGCACGGTGACTGAATTGTCGTTTCCATGTACATGTACTTTTCGGCCAGGTTTCAGTATTCTGACAAGTAAATACTAGTACCTAAGCTTGCATGAGGTAGGTAATTTCAGAAATGGCATGTGATGATATTTAAATTGATAGAAATATGTGCGGTTGACACCGATGGGTAGTCATGCAATAGTAAATTTTTTAAGGCAACCATGTGCTTTGGCTGCACATTTTAGTTTTGATTTAACTTCTGCATGCACATGAACCTGTTCTATCTATAGGCATTGAAATCGATAGGAAAATATAGACTACATGTTAGGCACTAGAGTGGTTGTACTTTTTATATTTTACTTTCTCTTTATTTATTTTGGTATTATTCAGATATTTTAACTTACCACTTTGTTTCGCTCCTTGACGTTGCACGTTCTTAGTTCGTACTGTCACATAGAATTATAATGCGATGAAAAATGGTCGTAGTGCTATGTCTTGACATTTCGTGTAACACCCCGTAATTCTGTAACATTAAGTTTCATAAATTAAAGTATAAATAATTTTTAGAAGAAGAATTAAGGGAAACTGGTTAAGCCATTGCGTTCATCTCGAAATTCTGCTTGAGATAGAGTCTGATGCGTAAATCGGACTTCGTATGAAGAAGTTATGGCCTTCAGAAGTTTCAAGAATTTAAATAAATAAAAACAGATTCAAAATTCTAATTCAAAACACACACCCGTGCTGGGCGGGAAATTTCCCGTCCAGGACCCAGGTCAACCAGGGGGTCGACTTGTGTACATAGGTCGACCAGGGGATCGACCTCCCCCATATAGGTCGACCAGGGGGTCGACCTGCCCTGTTTTTCCAGATCTGGACTACAACGATTTTGACCTATTCTGGACGGACCGGATGGCTTCTAGGGCGATCTAATGGCTCTAAAACACTAACTACACTTATAAAAGAATGCCTAGACCTAAGGTTTCCCCACATATATTCTTTGAGGTGTCTACATGCTGTTTCTCTCTAGCTTCCACCATTAAAATAAATTTAATTAAAACAAGTTATATTTCTTCTTCAAATTGGAGATTCAAATCAAGTTAAAGCTTCAAGTTGGACCATAGGCATTCTGCTTCAAGGAACACACTACGCCAAAAAAGGCATTTAGTAGCGTTTAAAAAACACTACCAAAGCCTTTGGTAGCGTTTTAGGGAATGCTACTACAGGTCCTGCAACTAAAAGTCTGTTTTTTTGTTGCGTTTAAAAAAATGCTACCAAATGCCCCATGCAACTGCGTTTTACAACCGCAACCAAATACTTTCTGCAGCGTTTAAAAAGTCCAACCAAAACTAATATTTTTAGTTACATTTGTGCTTGGTCCTTTTCTTTGATTTTCTGTAGCGTTTATTTTATGCAACTAAAAACTTTTCATTGCATTTATTTTATGTTACTATAAATTTAAATGATATTTTACATTTGTTTTAGTAGAGTTTCAAAAACGCTGTTAAAATGTATTGATTGTTTTGTAGCATGTTTTACATGTTACTACATACTGTTAATAGCTTACATTGTTTCCAGCAACGAGCTTTATAATAATGACATAAAAATCAGCAATAATCATATAATTATCACATTCAAACCAACAATTAACAAATCTTATAATCATCATATTCCAATAATTAAAAGCATGTTAGTTACATAAGTACTATCGATAACCATTTAGATAATAATTATTTGACATAATGAACAATTCACATACCACAATCATTCTCAAAGAGTTTTGCGTAGTACCAACTAATATCATAATACATATAACAACTGAAGTCACGTCCATTGTTGATGATGGTTTTTACTCCAGAAAAGCTAATTACCTGCAAACACATTCGATAATCAACAATAAGTATTTGTCATTAATTATCAAATAATATTAATTGATTGTTATTAAAACAAACACATAAATAATTAAGCTGAATATCAAATAACATTCAAACAATATTGATAGATATGGTGCAGTTAAAATATGGTGTTCTTATGTACTCATCTACAATACATCAAATAAGATAAATGCACCATATTTTATTATCCTATGATAACGAGGATGGTGCTTGCTACAATCATAGCTCTAAGATCATACGACAGTAGAATATGGTAATAAGCACTTAATAAGGGTAGTGTATGGCATTTAGAATAGGGTAAGAACTGGGTGGTTGAATGAATATTGTGTCACACAATCAATACCTTAGAAATATTGGCTTATTTTTAGTAATTTACCTAATAAAAATAATTATATTATTTTAAATATTATTAGTCAAGATGTATACATTTATTTATAGTTAAGTTTGCTTGACAACAAATCATGGACACTCTTGTACTAAATATTATACGGCAATTTAAGTGAACTGATTATTAAAAATCATGGACACACTTGTATCAAATATTAATATGTAACATCTGACAAGTCACAGGAAAAGTTTGGCCCAATAATGGAAATTGGGGCACAAAGATTATTACAATTCACATGTAACAAAAATATTAGATCATGTATTTTCTGTGTGGTATTGTAACATGTAACCTATTTGTGCTAAAATCTTAATGTTGATAAAAACATATCATGGCCCACTAATGAAACTTGTCCCACGCAGCAAACCAGAGTAGCCACATATATTAATACTACCCATATTGTAACGACCCGGAAATTTACTATCTTGGTTATCCGATATACAACACATATCGAACATCCAAGGATCGGCAGTTAATGAAAAAAATTAGAGGGTGAGGAAAGATAAGATAGAAACTTGGAATAGAAGAAGAAGAAGAACACAACATCAGAGTAACACGAACCTCACAGCGGAACGAATAACATATAATAGATAATAGATAACATATCTTTGAAACAAAATATTGTACTTGAATATACAAATCATTATCAAGTACAGCACTTACCACACAGCGGAATAATAATAGCTATATAATCCTAAAGCCTCCTGCTCCATCTCTTCAAGTATCTGTAAATCCCGACTACTTGACTGCCCGTACAAAACTGGGCACCTAAGAGTTTAGGGGAAAAAAAAACTCCGGGTCAGTCATGTGACTGGTATGAGTAAAATAGTTTAAAACGGTTTGAGCCATTAAACGATATCTCATAAGACCACGCAGTAAAACGGAACGGGTTTTTCCCTTATGAGAATCCAAAATATCTTTACATCAAAAATCTTTTGATATTATAATAATGTCTATCAACCATAATATAATAATCATCTAGCAGAAATGCTTTCATCTCACGTTCTACATATATAATATACAATCAAAACCGCAAGCACGTATTGGGTAATGGATTTCCAACTATGACAAGGTATGGAACCACCTTTAGCTAGTGTAACTCTAGAGAGGAACACACTGCGCTCAACAAGAACATCTTGCAACCCGGACACACATGACCGACCACTCATTTTGCTTGAGTGTATCGAATGTATATCACCAACGGTTGGGATCAGCAACCATTTCCCAAATGGGACAGTATCGACAATAGATTTTTTGAAATAAATGAAACTCTAGATCAGGTAATTATACACCCTAATAGGTGCGACCTACATAGCCATGCTACCTGCCCGATTTCTGTCATTTACCAGTTGATGAGGCTTGAGGTTACGCTTTATCATCACATCAGATTCACTTCGAATGCCACATTGTCAGATCCATCGGAAATCACTAATTGACGTATAAACCAGTACATTACGTGTTGGATAAAGAAGTTTCCTTCTCCGCTTCCACTCTTGGTACGGTTGAAGAAATCAATGTACGTGACCTTTCTGGAAATACTCTTTCAGACATTCATCCTTACAAGTCATCCAGGAATAGGATGAACTGAAGGCACTATTCAGTATATCCATCTTAGGCACTGTTCTCTAAGATTTATACGACAGCCCTTGCACTTTACTCTGTCTTCAATTATCTTTGGCATATATGATTCGCAACGCTTATGCCAATACAGAGTGGTTCTTTGGATAATAATCCAACCGGTCTCTCCATATTAACAACGTTAAAATGGTCAATACTTTGATAGTCTGTGATTTAACCATCAAAGAAAAACACGTGTGCAAACAACGATTTTATTTCCAAATGGAAATTATATCGATCAATCATCATTTAACATTTATCTCTTTAGTTCATAACTTTATTTATCTCCTGTTTCCATATATTCAACATTTCTTATTTTCTATTATCAGAAAACATTTCTGATTCTTGTTTGGAAAACATTTCCAAAACTCCTTCATTTGATTTAAACTGATGTTTAAACCAACATCGCGACGATAACTCAAACTACTATACTTATTTACCAAATTCACTTAACTATTTTCACTCTTGAACCTTAACCACTTCTAAATTAAAAATGAAGTCAATCAAGTTGGGGTATAACTAACTCTCAGACCTTAATTGAACAACGTTTCAAATCTCGAAATAGGGAAAGTTCATCTTTTAACTCTTTAACACTTCCTTACGTAACTTCCAGATATAATTTATGAGTCCAACTCCTTTACAGAATCATTTGATTATAACAGTGGTGTTATAATTTCCTGCTTCTGAAATATAATAACTTTCATCTAACTCTTATTTCCTAACTCGAATAAATAACAAACACTAATTTATCAACTCCTATTTGGTTAACTCTTATTCTATAATTCCTATTCGAATAACTCCATTCGCTTAACTCTAGATCGCAGCGATCACAATGGTTACGCCTGATTCCCTCAGGAAACATCCGACCGCCGTAGGCTATCTGCAGCCCTGCGAATTACGCTAGCAGTCGTGCTAAATGGCAACTCATTTATTTTGACTCCAACTTATTTACTCTACTGATTTATTCTAACTGATAAAATCTAACTCTATTTAACTCTTATTGGATTAACTCTTATTTGAATAACTTACACTCGACTAACTTATATTTGATAATCTCCCTTCTCCGAATAAACCATATTTTGATTTAACTCCTGTCGAATAAATAGATTCGATTAACTCACTTCGAATATCTCTGATTCGATTAACTTACTTCGAATATCTACTATTCGATTAACTCACTTCGAATATCTACTATATTCGTTTAACTCCTTTCTTCGAATAAACTAATATTCGATTTAACTCCTACTGAATAACTCTAACTGGTTAACTCTAACTGATTAACTCAAACTGGTTAACTCTAACTTATTAACTCTAACTGTTTGACTCTAACTATTTAATACTTTGTCCATATTCAGTTTCAAACCTCGATGTTGAAATTGATTCTTACTCCTCTTTATAAGTCCTGACTTATATATTCTATTTATCCACTGATAAAAATTTACTTAATTTATAAATGTCATTTAAAAATTAATCTACTCCGTTTATCGGTTTCCTTCTGTATATATATGTTCGGACTTATATATATCTATTTATCTAATGATAAATATTTTCTTTATAATCTATTTGTTTTCTAAATGCCTTTACCAATATTTCCTTTTTAAATATTTATTTGTAAATGGTTTACAAATATTACCCTTTTTAATTCTATTTGCAAGTGGTTTGCAAATATTCCCTTTAATTATCTTATTTACTTATCCTAGATGAAAAATCCTTTTATTATCTTATTCTATTTAATAAATGAATATCCTCTTTATCTTATTCTATTTACAAATGGTTTGTAAATATTTCTTTAGTGTTTTATTCCTAAGTATTTCCTTTATTAATTTCTATTTGTTTAACAAATAAATACCTCATTTAATATCTCCTTTATTTTCTAAGTAAATAATCCCTATTTAATATTTTATTTATTTAACAAATAAATAATCCATTTTATAGAATCTTATCTATTTATTCTAAATAAATAATTCACTTTATAAATATTCCATTTATAAAGATTTCCCTTCATTTATAATTCCACTTATACGTATTTTCTATTTATAAATATTCCACTTTATAAATATTCTCTATTTATAAATATTCCAATTTATAAAACCCTTTGATTTTATAAAAATCTATTTCCAATATTCATTTCGAAAATTCCCTTTTTAACACTCCAGTATTTCTATGGTACTTAACCCATCAAAACATGATGACTAATATCGTCCAAACACAAATAATCGGCAACAGATTATATAGCACATCATATATTCAATTATATGATAACAATAAAATAACTGTTAAGGAATCCAGTCGGATTCCTCCAACCTGTTTCCCTGCATCCATAGATGTTACACCATATGATTATTATCACTTTCAGTTCAATATGAACTATTCTGATAAACAAAATCAATATAGAAATTCAAATAACTGACTAGCAGTTCAATCAAACAGTCAACACACAGTCAATCAGACAATTTTTAACAGTTCTAAAAAATACAACATGCAAATATAAACTGTTCAGAATTAGTGAGATTTACTCACACTGTCCGAAATCGTTAACTAACGATTTACGGTCGTTGGTTCGGATCATACAATTTATTTTGTCATAAATTGTTTCGAGCTCCTAATTGTTCTAAGCCAGTTTAGTGTTGTATCCTCTGATGCTATTCCAATGCTTCCAACCGTGTTAAATTCTGACATTGTACAAGCGCAGTATAACATTTAAAAGTTGCACACACATTTAAATTAAACTGTATAGTTAGATTATATTTATCATTTAGCCTCACCACTAAAACTTGGCCCATTGCTCCCTATTTGGCCCGATTAAAATTGGATCCTTCTTCCTGAATACATACTTGCAAACAGTTCTCCCATCAATTCCCTTTCCCTTTCTTCGATCACCCTTTCGAGTCCGTCTCGACACCACAAAATCTCCACCGCTCCTCAAATTCATGTCATTCCCAATCACAGAAAACCCAACCTCCCTACTGCCGTGAACTATCCCTCAGCTCATATCCGCATTGTTCCTTCTTCTTCCCTGCAGTGAAGAATCGGTCTCCAGTATTTTGAAGTCGGCGTCTCCCATTTCTCAAGGCCGAATCCTTCCATGAACAACCAAATGAAATCCACCAACATCCATCTCTTCGCTAACTCTACTTCTTCATACCCAAGTTTTACCAAACGATTAACATCATCACATTGCGTTCTTCAGCAAATACTGCAACCCCCTGGCATTTCGAACGACATATCAAATCACAGAAAATCCCCAAATTCATCACATAAGCTCGAAATCTTGTCTCAAACCCAAAACCATAATCGAAATCTTAAATTAAAGCCTTGATTTTTGGATTTCCTCAACCCTAATCGTCGCTGAAGCCAAATCGGAGGAAAATACTAACGTCGAACTAGTTGAGAAGGGTGTAGACTTGAAGAGTAGCCTTCCGGGATCTCAAATAAACTTGTTTCATAAATTTAGAGAATTTATTTCTATTTTCTTTCGATTTTTCTTTGATCGAACTTCTGCTGTAAGGAGAAACAACGGCGGAATTTATTTGACCAAAGGAAATGAAGACTTAGGTTTAGAACGGTATGGTGAGGGTATATGTAAGGAAAAAAATATTATTTTTATATTCCATTGTTTAAATTATTTTTATAGCAACGTTGTTTGTATATGTCTTTAAAAATTCGTACGACCACATATAATACCCAAAAATCATGAAAATTGACATGCAGTTAAAGTTCGACATTTCGGTCCCAACGAAACTGGTTTCGTCGAATTCCGACTCCGTTTGCTCACACAGCGTATTTTTAACAATCAAAATACTGACTGTTTTTCACTTTAAAAATCCGTACGACCACACAGTGACCCCAAAAATCACGGAACTTGGAATCTAACAATAATTTGATGTTGTCGATCTAACAAAATTAGTTTCGTCGAATTCCGACTTCATTTGCAAAAGTGGCTATTTTTAAAGCCCTAAATAACCCATTTAAATATATAAATATATTTAAAAATAATTAAATTAAATATAAATAAATTTATATTATCATATATATTCACAGTGGAATACCATACAGCTCCAGAATAATGATATACTCGATATTCCAAGTCCAGGTTGAATCGATATTCCATTTATATTAAAAACCCCTTTTATAACTTAAATAAAGCGTTGCAAATTATAAAGGAATTCCACGGCGACTTTTCTAAAATTTGATTTGGACGTAAATCAAAATCTACCCAACGAAATCCATATCTTTCTCTTCCATTAGAAAAATATACTCCACCAGCTCCGTACGTTTCTTGTTTCATAGAAATCCGATTAAAAACAAACCCTGTACATTCAGTTGAAGTTCAAATCGCCAAATAGCGAACTGCCGAGCCATTTCGAGCTCGAGTATAATTATAATAAAATTATACATTCAAACTGACGTTATTCAAATATATTCGTTATTCTAATTCAATTCTAAACTGAATTATATATTTTGAATTGCCCAATTCACACCATATCGCCATTTCAGTAAATTTTGATTATTTCAGAATTAAATATATTATTTAATTATTACTTTAATTAAATATTCACTCTTATTTAATTCCACGACCATTTTATTCTCTAAACCACCATTTAAATATTTAAATTAATTAATTATTATATCGTTGAAAATGCGGGTCATTACATTCTTCCCCACTTAAAATAATTTCGTCCTCGAAATTACTAAGGTAAAGGACGTCCCTATCGACTGGTTAGAACTTATTTGTTTGCTTCTTAACTTCAGTTTTTAACTGAACCAATTTAATTTCAATTAGAAATTTATTTAATTCTTATCAACGAAAATTTTCAAAAATCTTGAAAATTTTCTAATGCCTTAACTGTTCAAAAAATTTCGCCAGCACCTCCTTCGTACTGGTCAATACGTCAAACCATCACTCGCCTCTCTAGGAATTCTCCAACCCAAAAGAAAATCAAACAGCCAAGCGGCTGGCCAATTCGGCTCATCAAAATCTCATACCATATGAAATATAAACTTGTACCTTTTTGTCAGGCATATCAACTCTATCACTTCCATATGCTATCAACTCAGCATATACCAACGTTATCACACTCAAATTCTGAAATCACTTTTATCTCCAACATAACCATTCGCTTTTACCAAGCTAAATTTTCATTTCAAACTCAAGTTTCGTTCTTGATCCCGAATCCTTAACTCACCAGCACAATATCATTTCAAATCAATTTCTTTTACCACTTAACTGGCTTTACTTTAATTTGCTTTTACAAATTCCTATTTAATTTGTCTTAAATTAAACGAATCAAATTCTGGGAGTTCTAATCAGCTTTGTTTTTCTCAAAACAAATTCCTTTGGTAGTAATCTGTCACTCAGCAACTCGAAAATGAACACCAATGACGTCTAACTCATCATTGGGGTTATTTCCCAGCTACCGAAGTGAGTTCAATACTATATCATTTTCAAAATCATTCTTAAACACTTTTATTTTGAAATCAGTTCAAAATAACATTCACAAATGCTTAGAATACAATTTAAAATCTCCTAGGATCTTAAAAATTACATATATTTAATCTAAGTCTATTTACAAACTCTGTTCCAAATTTCCAGGGTTTCAGTTTCTTTTCAAATTTAAATTTCAGATTTAATTCAATTTATTCTACTTATCTGAATTCCGATTGGTTATTTACATAACCATTTCACATTTTTATCATCTTATTCGATTATAATATCAACCAATATATCTAATATGTATCAAATATACGTTGGGTAAAATTAATTTCATTTACCCTCTTTTCAAAACATATCATGCTGACCCATCGTATTTGAGTGTTTATAAACTCCTACCGATACAGTGGAACAAACTGATCGACTAGAACACATAAACAACTCAACCAATAAATTTCCACGATATAAAACAATTTTTATATCGAATAACAAATACGTTCACTCGTATATATACACTCAACTCAATCTAGGGTATTACTAACCCTATCTCTACCGAGTCACGCCACAGAGCCAAGGTAATTACTTAACCTTATGCTCTGATACCAACTGTAGCGACCCGGAAATTTGCGATCTTGGTTATCCGATATACAATACATATCGAACATCCAAGGATCGAAAATACCGGTAGTTAATGAAAGAAATTAGAGGGTGAGGAAAGATAAGACAGAAACTTAGAATAGAAGAAGAAGAAGAAAACAACATCAGAGTAACATGAACCTCACAGTGGAATGAATAACATAAAGCAGATAACATATCTTTGAAATAATAGATTGTACTTGAATATACATATCATTATCAAGTACAGCACTTACAACACAACGGAATAATAATAGCTATATAATCCTGAAGCCTCCTGCTCCAGCTCTTCAAGTATCTGTAAATCCCGACTACTTGACTGCCCGTACATAATTGGGCACCCAAGAGTTTAGGGAAAACAAAACAAAATAAACTCCGGGTCAGTCATGGGACTGGTATGAGTAAAACAGTTTAAAACAGTTTGAGCCATTGAACGATATCTCATAAGACCACGCCGTATAACGGAACGGGTTTTTCCCTTATGAGAATCCAAAATATCTTTATATAAAAAAACTTTGGATATTATAATAATGTCTGTCAACCACAATATAATAATCATCTAGCAGAAACGCTTTCATCTCACGTTCTACATATATAGTATACAATCAAAATCGCAAGCATGTATTGGGTAATGGATTTCCAACTATGACAAGGTATGGAACCACCTTTCGCTAGTATACCTCTAGAGAGGAATACAATGGGTTCAACAAGAACATCTTGCAACCCGGCCACACATGATCGACCACTCATTTCGCTTGAGTGTATCGAATGTATATCACCAACCGTTGGGATCAGCAACCGTTTCCCAAATGGGACGGTATCGACAATAGATTTTTAGAAATAAATGAAACTCTAGATCAGGTGATTATACATCCTAATAGGTGCAACCTACATAGCCATGCTACCTGCCTGATTTTTGTCATTTACCGGTTGATGAGGCTTGAGGTTACGCTGATCCATCGAGAATCACTAATTGACGTCTACAACAGTACATTACGTGTTAGCTAAAGAAGTTTCCTTCTCCGCTTCCACTCTTGGTATGGTTGAAGAAATCAATATATGTGACCTTTCTGGAAATACTCTGTCAGACATTCATCCTTACAAGTCATCCTGGAACAGGATGAACCGAAGGTACTATTCAGTATATCCATCTTAGGCACTGTTATCTAAGATTTATACAACAGCCCTTGCACTTTACTCTGTCTTCGATTATCTTTGGCATATATGATTCGCAACGCTTATGCCAATACAGAGTGGTTCTTTGGATAATAATCCAACCGGTCTCTCCATATTAACAACGTTAAAATGGTCGAAACTTTGATAGTCTGAGATTTAACCATCAAAGAAAAACACGTGTGCAAATGACGATATTATTTCCAAATGGAAATTATATCGATCAATCATCATTTAACATTTATCTCTTTAATTCTTAACTTTATTTATCTCCTGTTTCCATATATTCAACATTTCTTATTTTCTATTATCAGAAAACATTTCTGATTCTTGTTTGGAAAACATTTCCAAAACTCCTTCATTTGATTTAAACTGATGTTTAAATCAACATCGCGACGATAACTCAAACTACCATACTTATTTACTAAATTCACTTAACCATTTTCACTCTCGAACCTCAACCACTTCTAAATTAAAAACGAAGTCAATCAAGTTGGGGTATAACTACCTCTTAGACCTTAACTGAAAACATTTCAAATCTCGAAATAGGGTAAGTTCATCTTTTAACTCTTTAACACTTCCTTACGTAACTTCCAGATATAATTTACGAGTCCAACTCCTTTACAGAATCATTTGATTATAACAGTGGTGTTATAATTTCCAGCTTCTGAAATATAATAACTTTCATCTAACTTTTATTTCCTAACTCGAATAAATAACGAACACTAATTTATCAACTCCTATTTGGTTAACTCTTGATCTATAAATCTTATTCGAATAACTCCATTCGCTTAACTCTAGGTCGTAGCATTCACAATGGTTACGCCTGATTCCCTCAGGAAACATCCGACCGCCGTAGGCTATCTACAGCCTTGCGAATTACGCTAGCAGTCGTGCTAAACGGCAACTCATTTATTTTGACTCCAACTTATTTACTCTACTGATTTATTCTAACTGATTAACTTTAACTCTATTTAACTCTTATTGGACTAAATCTTATTTGAATAACTTACATTCGAATAACTTATATTTGATAATCTCCCTTCTCCGAATAAACCATATTTTGATTAAACTCCTGTCGAATAACTAGATTTGATTAACTCACTTCGAATATCTCTGATTTGATTAATGTAACACCCCGCCTCCGCTAGGGTCACTCACAAAGGAATGCACTAGCTTTAGAGGGGCATTATTGGTAAACATGCACAGAAATATCACAAGATAGAACATATAAAATAGCGGAAGTAAATCGAACTTTCATAAACATTTATAATTAAGGTCTAAAGCCTTTTACATCAGAGTACATCAAAACCTGTCTTGCAATAGTAAAGAAGCATAAAGACTTTTTCATAAATTATTCCCCAAATAAAGACAGTAAAGTAGCCATAGCCAAGAAAAGTCCAAGCCATCCATGATGACCTTCAAGCAGAAGAAGTCCAAACTAAACAGCAGTATTTCCTCCCTGTAACCTGGGGGGGAATGGAAGGAAAGAGGCGAAACAAAACGGGTCAGTCAAAAAGACTGAGTAAGCCCTATCTACTATCAGTATAGAAACTAGTAAAGTTAACTGACATGAGAAACTGAGATGAACATGAGCATGATAACAAGATAGATAAGCTAAATCAAAATAACAGGATAAACTACTGAACTAAGGTATCATGATAAACTACGGTGTCATGATAAATCAAAGTATCACATCGTCAGATTTCTATCAAGTATACTATCCCAAGGTATCTACCCCCTCTAACATCCCACGGTATCTATTCCGTATGTTCTTCCTGGTTCTAACATGTATATTTGCTCTGCACCTCTCGTACTAGTATCCCTACCCGCGTCATGTGTTAACCATGAATGTCCCTTGCTCAAAGTCGTGTAATGGTCCATGTCAACCTAATATATCGCATATATAGGTTACTCAAATCATATGTTTCTTTCCATGTATATAAGTTCAGTCCTTTGCCGTACCTCGTACGGGCTTCCTCATGTCGTATTTTCCTTGAAATCGTTTGGACTGTCACCCTTGTTCTAGCTAGGCTCTTCCATATGAATCATCGTTTGAACTACTAGGACTTACGCCACCTAGCACCACTAGGGATTACGCTTACCTATTGCACGCTTTCGTATTTCGGTTTGGGTTAAACCACCTAGACCACTAGGGATTACGCTAACCCTCCACCGCGCCCTTTTCCCCATGCATTCATCGTGAATCGTTTTTCTATAACTGTATGCACATGTATCACATCGTGCCATCCGAGTCCTGTCACAGGGCAAAACAAGAAATACAGGACTCGGTCGGGAGCTTTAGATTTATCTGCCGATGCAGATACTAAGGTCTGCTTTTCTACACGTGGCTATGGTCCCACGAGACCCCTCCCTCAACTAGTGAAAGGCAACACAAGAGAAAATCTTGCATGAGAACTACACTCCGGCCAGCCCACATCCTACGGCCTACCTCACCCATAATTAGATAGCAATTATGGTCTGTTGGGTGTTCCCTGCCTTTCAGTACGTACACGCTTGACTCAAGATGGTAGACGATCGACGAACTTTTTATCTCGGGCACCTTATGTATTCGTCGACTCACTGCTATCCACCCCAGTCTTTAGGTCGCTCGCATAGCAACCAAGGCATATTCTTGGTTCTTCTACCGCAGACCTCAACCTCTCGTGAGCCTAGTATAATGACCTGGCAGCTCACAGAGGGATCCCAAGAATATCCTCACGTTCCTCGAAGCCGCTGCTTCGTTACCCAGTTCGTTGGAGCCTTTATCTAAATCAGATAGCCTGCTCCTACACGCATACCTAAACGTTGACCTAACGTATCGAGTTACTAATCTATCTAAGAAATGGTCCAAATTTCCTTGACTAAGAATTATTACTTAGTTTCCCTTAACTAAGGTTTACCACTTAGCCTTATTTCCATAATCCTTGTTAACTATGGTTATTTACCTAATCCTCCGAATTAGGGTTTATCTAATGGGTTAAGTGTCACTTAAGTTCATAACTTAGCCCGTCTACAAACCATGTCAAAATTGGCTAAGTACCCAAGTCCAAGACTTAACCCTACAAACCATATGTCAAGTTGGCTAAGTATATTAAGCAATCCATAACTTAACCTCGTCTAATTATCCTTTTAGATTGGTTAATTATATAAATTAACTTGACCTTGTCAAATTACCGAGTCAAATCGGTCAAGCGTATTCAAGTGATTCGTGACTTAGCCTTATCATGTTTTCATGTTAGATTGGTTAAGTATAGGTCACTTAACCACATCAAACTAATGAGTTGGATTAGTTAAGTGTAAATTAACTTAACCCCGTCCAATTACCATGTCTAGATTAGTTAGGTCTGAGTTGACTTAACCCCATCCATTAACTGTATTAAACGGTTAAGTGTTACTAAGAAAATTTACTTAACCTTATCAAGTTATCGTGTTGGATTGATTAAGTGTTGGTTAACTTAATCCCGTCCCCTCGTCGTATAAAAATGGTCAAGTGTCGTTAGGCAAATCAAGTTACTTAACCTACCCAACCCTGTCATGTTTTGTTAAGTATCATTAGCCTAATCAAATTACTTAACCCATTTGTCCATGTCATATTTGGTTAAGCCTCATTAATCAAATTAACTTAACCCTATTATGTGGCATTAATTATTTAATGCACCCCAACCTCTCACATTAGACTTTGTTGTGGTTACTAGTTAAGCCGGGCGGGTCCGGGTAGATTTACACCACAACTTGGTCTAACCTCGGGTTCAAGCACAACATGACCAACTTCTCACATTGAGTCCTATTGTTTGCAACTACTAGTTAGGCCGGTCGGTTCCGGGTAGTTTTACGTTGCAAACTCAACCCAACCTCGAGTTGGCCACTTTCATGTTTAGTCTAGTGTCATGTTCATAGTCAAGTTTTCAAGCGATTGGGTAGACCTAACTTAATAGGTAAATTCCCAATGGGTAGACCTAACTTAATAGGTAAATTCCCAAGCTTATGTTTTTATGCATACTTACATGTCAACTTCCATGTTACATTTCAAGTTATGTTTTCAAGTATAAACACATGTCATATTTAACGTTACATGTTGTCATGTTTATACCCATTTACCCAAATCATATTCATGTCATTATGTTTCCCCATAATGTGACCCCCAACGTTTTTTTTAAACTCGCATATACGTTTGCAACAACGTGATGGATTAAAAGAAGAGACTTGGCAAAGGCATGACAAAAATGGATATTAAGCCACAAGTTAATCATGGTGGCAAATGAGGCACACATGTGTTCATTGACTTGCATGTTACATTCCTACACCTCAAAAACATGCATAAACCCAAACTTGGCACATAAGCGAATCATGGTGATAAACAACATGGAATGATGACAAGTAACTCGCATATGACCTCACATAAGGGTTATGGCTTCATATGCAAGTTGACATGAAGGTTATAAGGGTTCTCATGTTGCATAATGCAACATTTCAACATAAAGGTCAAAGCTTTATGACCACAAGACCAAGGTAATGACTTTATAAGCTTGCATAAGATGATAGCATGCTACATACTAATGTTTAAACCCACTTACAACATGTCATGTTAAGTTTAAAGTTCATATCTAATAGTAGGAGAAGGGCTTACATTGCTTTGAAGGCCTAAATCGATTAAACTAAAGCTTGTGAGGAAGCCTATGCATGCCATCACCCAAAAACCCAAAGATGGATGCCCCAAATCAACAAAAGCACCATCTTTATGAACAAAGATCAAAGCTTTTGCCTTGAAATCAACTTGAGAGGCTCTCATACTAACATAGGGACTCTCTAACACTCTCATGATCATGAAACCTTTCATAGAAATGAAGTGGAGGCTAGGATAGTTGAGTGGAGGCCATGAGAGTAGAAATTTTGCCATAGTTTAGTTGCATGAATGAATAATGAGGATTTAGGATAGGTTAGGGTCTTATTTATAGATTAGGCAAGTGTTTTAGGCCATAGGATTAAACCTAGATTTAATCCAAGCCATCAAAGCATGTCTTGGGGAAGAAGTCAAGTGTAGCAACCATCTAGGGCCTTTAGATTAAAGATGAACCATGAGAACCATCCAAATGCAAAATCTGCATTTGAGCGAATCGGCCCACGGGTTGACAGCCAAACACCCTGGATTAACCCCTAGTCGACCCAGCGGGCTCTGGTCGACCTCAAAAATCGGCCGGTTCGGTTATTCCCCTCTCCCAATTCGCTGTTTTGAACATTTTTTCATATTTATTTATTTAATTTTCAATTATATATATATATATCAATATATATATATTTCTCTGCGCAACCCATTTCACTTAATTAAGTATACTTTAATTTGGGAATTTTTCGTGAAACTTCGCGAGGCCATATCTTGGTCATACGGACTCCGATTTTCGAAAACTCGTACTCTATTTCGCGTATTTTTCCGAGACGAACGCAATGGCATAGCCCGTTTCACTTGATTCAGAATTTAAAATTAAATTCTGCCTTGATTCTCGTCTTAATCATGTTATCGAAATACGGGTTGTTACATTCTCCCCACCTTTTAGGATTTCGTCCCCGAAATCTCCAAGTTAGGAAGAACATATCCTACCATCCATCATCCATCTACTCAAAACATCATCCACGAGCAACCATTGTCCTTAGATGATTTCTAATGCAGTATGAATATATGCAAGACGTGTGTGTACATGTTCCTTAGCTAATGCTAATGATCAGGCCTGAAAAATCTTTTGAATGCAAAAATATGTTTAGTGCTATGAATCCATCATGTATGCAAATAGTCCTAGTCATATACACTATATGCGTGCACAAACATTCATCCATATGCAACATCCGCATGATAACACATTCAATTTCATCCATAAACAAGTATAAATACTCGTGCATATGCAATATGAAATGTGACCGAGTCGAGCTAATATCTAACGTAAATTCGTGCATCCACGAGCAACCACTTGCAACCATTTGCAACCATATCAACCATAACATGTTTCAAATACATGTTTACATCCATAGGGTTCTACCTAGGATTCCCTGAAACAGGGTCGAGAAGATAAACAAGACAAACTCCTTATGGGGTTTGTAACAGAAAATAGGACCGAGAGGATGTCAACAAAAGATAGCCTACAAGTAAGCTCTACAGAAAATAGGGATCAAGGATATACTCCCAAAAAGAGATATCATGCGCGTATCTAGTCTTTGACCATCAAAGTCGTATTTACTTGAGCTTAATTCCATTGTGCCTTGACCATCCTTTAACTTCGCGATTTCGTAGCTTCTTATTTCATGTTTCCATAACATGAGCTGGAACTCATTTCTTCGTCGCCTCTCGTTTCACTTATTCTTTCCCTAGTATGCTTGGCCCAAACATATCTGCGTACTCATGCAAGCTCTCCAAAATTCACTAGTGAATTCTGGATCTCGTTTTCCGATGCCAATCCAAGTTGCCAAGAGTTCTTACTAGGGTGATTCCCATAACTCATGCATAATCGAAACGAAGCATCCGCCTTAGCGGCGAGTTCTATTCAAACGGATTACCAGCAACTGCATCATGGGATTCTAGGTAACTAGCCATGACGGAACCCAAAAGGGTTACACGAGACTTCGAGGGTATTACCAAGGCTAGTCAAGAGTCTAACTACCCTCCTATCAAAACCGAGAGTGGCACCCCTTACTGGATAACCACTTCATCCCTAGAATCCATCCATAGCTTAAAAACATAAGCATTATTTCCAAACTCAACACTTGGCATAGACATTCCCAAATCCAAACAAGTCATGTATAAATGGACTGATTCTCCAATAGGACTTTGAGACAAAAATGGGATTCTCTATTACGCTAGTACTTAAGGTGCAGAGACTCAACTATCGAAGCGGACTTAAAAGATGCGGTGATCAAAACAAAGTCCCGACAGGATGATAGAGAAGAAAAGCTAAACCTTTAACAAGATCGTTACCCTCCTTCCGAGGCACCCTAGAAATGAGAGCATACTACTGCCCTCCCGATGATCTTGTCCTTGTCCCATGATACTTAACTATCCGTCCCGTTCCACCATGCCAAAGGTACTCTCTCGTCATGGGTTTCATTGTTCATCTTTCTCTCTCATTCTGAGTTGAGCCATACCAACAAGTTGCTCATCCTTAAACTCGTATCCTTTATCCTCTTTCTCTCTACCCTTTCTTATAACGCGGCCACTGGTCTCCCGAGAACAGCCTCCATCGCATGGAAAGCACTTTCGAAGATAGAAAAGACTAGTCGCAGTTAAAACCACTGTGACTACAGATGGAGGAAAGAAGGGAAAAGAGATTCAATCTAGGAAACCAGGATAGTGCTAATGGCCTTTGGGGAATAGCCTTTTTCTTTTTAAAAGAAAATTTTCTTGAAAAATGCTTCTTTATAAACGATTTTCAAATAGTTTTCAGAAGGTCTTTAAAAACTTTTGCCCAGTCTGGTAACCTTCTGCTCTGATACCACGTGTAACACCCCGCCTCCGCTAGGGTCACTCACAAAGGAATGCACTAGCTTTAGAGGGGCATTATTGGTAAACATGCACAGAAATATCACAAGATGGAACATATAAAATAGCGGAAGTAAAATCGAACTTTCATAAACATTTATAATTAAGGTCTAAAGCCTTTTACATCAGAGTACATCAAAACCTGTCTTGCAATAGTAAAGAAGCATAAAGACTTTTTCATAAATTATTCCCCAAATAAAGACAGTAAAGTAGCCATAGCCAAGAAAAGTCCAAGCCATCCATGATGACCTTCAAGCAGAAGAAGTCCAAACTAAACAGCAGTATTTCCTCCCTGTAACCTGGGGGGGAACGGAAGGAAAGAGGCAAAACAAAACGGGTCAGTCAAAAAGACAGAGTAAGCCCTATCTACTATCAGTATAGAAACTAGTAAAGTTAACTGACATGAGAAACTGAGATGAACATGAGCATGATAACAAGATAGATAAGCTAAATCAAAATAACAGGATAAACTACTGAACTAAGGTATCATGATAAACTACGGTGTCATGATAAATCAAAGTATCACATCGTCAGATTTCTATCAAGTATACTATCCCAAGGTATCTACCCCGTCTAACATCCCACGGTATCTATTCCGTATGTTCTTCCTGGTTCTAACATGTATATTTGCTCTGCACCTCTCGTACTAGTATCCCTACCCACGTCATGTGTTAACCATGAATGTCCCTTGCTCAAAGTCGTGTAATGGTCCATGTCAACCTAATATATCGCATATATAGGTTACTCAAATCATATGTTTCTTTCCATGTATATAAGTTCAGTCCTTTGCCGTACCTCGTACGGGCTTCCTCATGTCGTATTTTCCTTGAAATCGTTTGGACTGTCACCCTTGTTCTAGCTAGGCTCTTCCATATGAATCATCGTTTGAACTACTAGGACTTACGCCACCTAGCACCACTAGGGATTACGCTTACCTATTGCACGCTTTCGTATTTCGGTTTGGGTTAAACCACCTAGACCACTAGGGATTACGCTAACCCTCCACCGCGCCCTTTTCCCCACGCATTCATCGTGAATCGTTTTTCTATAACTGTATGCACATGTATCACATCGTGCCATCCGAGTCCTGTCACAGGGCAAAACAAGAAATACAGGACTCGGTCGGGAGCTTTAGATTTATCTGCCGATGCAGATACTAAGGTCTGCTTTTCTACACGTGGCTATGGTCCCACGAGACCCCTCCCTCAACTAGTGAAAGGCAACACAAGAGAAAATCTTGCATGAGAACTACACTCCGGCCAGCCCACATCCTACGGCCTACCTCACCCATAATTAGATAGCAATTATGGTCTGTTGGGTGTTCCCTGCCTTTCCGTACGTACACGCTTGACTCAAGATGGTAGATGATCGACGAACTTGCTATCTCGGGCACCTTATGTATTCGTCGACTCACTGCTATCCACCCCAGTGTTTAGGTCGCTCGCATAGCAACCAAGGCATATTCTTGGTTCTTCTACCGCAGACCTCAACCTCTCGTGAGCCTAGTATAATGACCTGGCAGCTCACAGAGGGATCCCAAGAATATCCTCACGTTCCCCGAAGCCGCTGCTTCGTTACCCAGTTCGTTGGAGCCTTTATCTAAATCAGATAGCCTGCTCCTACACGCATACCTAAACGTTGACCTAACGTATCGAGTTACTAATCTATCTAAGAAATGGTCCAAATTTCCTTGACTAAGAATTATTACTTAGTTTCCCTTAACTAAGGTTTACCACTTAGCCTTATTTCCATAATCCTTGTTAACTATGGTTATTTACCTAATCCTCCGAATTAGGGTTTATCTAATGGGTTAAGTGTCACTTAAGTTCATAACTTAGCCCGTCTACAAACCATGTCAAAATTGGCTAAGTACCCAAGTCCAAGACTTAACCCTACAAACCATATGTCAAGTTGGCTAAGTATATTAAGCAATCCATAACTTAACCTCGTCTAATTATCCTTTTAGATTGGTTAATTATATAAATTAACTTGACCTTGTCAAATTACCGAGTCAAATCGGTCAAGCGTATTCAAGTGATTCGTGACTTAGCCTTATCATGTTTTCACGTTAGATTGGTTAAGTATAGGTCACTTAACCACATCAAACTAACGAGTTGGATTAGTTAAGTGTAAATTAACTTAACCCCGTCCAATTACCATGTCTAGATTAGTTAGGTCTGAGTTGACTTAACCCCATCCATTAACTGTATTAAACGGTTAAGTGTTACTAAGAAAATTTACTTAACCTTATCAAGTTATCGTGTTGGATTGATTAAGTGTTGGTTAACTTAATCCCGTCCCCTCGTCGTATAAAAATGGTCAAGTGTCGTTAGGCAAATCAAGTTACTTAACCTACCCAACCCTGTCATGTTTTGTTAAGTATCATTAGCCTAATCAAATTACTTAACCCATTTGTCCATGTCATATTTGGTTAAGCCTCATTAATCAAATTAACTTAACCCTATTATGTGGCATTAATTATTTAATGCACCCCAACCTCTCACATTAGACTTTGTTGTGGTTACTAGTTAAGCCGGGCGGGTCCGGGTAGATTTACACCACAACTTGGTCTAACCTCGGGTTCAAGCACAACATGACCAACTTCTCACATTGAGTCCTATTGTTTGCAACTACTAGTTAGGCCGGTCGGTTCCGGGTAGTTTTACGTTGCAAACTCAACCCAACCTCGAGTTGGCCACTTTCATGTTTAGTCTAGTGTCATGTTCATAGTCAAGTTTTCAAGCGATTGGGTAGACCTAACTTAATAGGTAAATTCCCAATGGGTAGACCTAACTTAATAGGTAAATTCCCAAGCTTATGTTTTTATGCATACTTACATGTCAACTTCCATGTTACATTTCAAGTTATGTTTTCAAGTATAAACACATGTCATATTTAACGTTACATGTTGTCATGTTTATACCCATTTACCCAAATCATATTCATGTCATTATGTTTCCCCATAATGTGACCCCAACGTTTTTTTTAAACTCGCATATACGTTTGCAACAACGTGATGGATTAAAAGAAGAGACTTGGCAAAGGCATGACAAAAATGGATATTAAGCCACAAGTTAATCATGGTGGCAAATGAGGCACACATGTGTTCATTGACTTGCATGTTACATTCCTACACCTCAAAAACATGCATAAACCCAAACTTGGCACATAAGCGAATCATGGTGATAAACAACATGGAATGATGACAAGTAACTCGCATATGACCTCACATAAGGGTTATGGCTTCATATGCAAGTTGACATGAAGGTTATAAGGGTTCTCATGTTGCATAATGCAACATTTCAACATAAAGGTCAAAGCTTTATGACCACAAGACCAAGGTAATGACTTTATAAGCTTGCATAAGATGATAGCATGCTACATACTAATGTTTAAACCCACTTACAACATGTCATGTTAAGTTTAAAGTTCATATCTAATAGTAGGAGAAGGGCTTACATTGCTTTGAAGGCCTAAATCGATTAAACTAAAGCTTGTGAGGAAGCCTATGCATGCCATCACCCAAAAACCCAAAGATGGATGCCCCAAATCAACAAAAGCACCATCTTTATGAACAAAGATCAAATCTTTTGCCTTGAAATCAACTTGAGAGGCTCTCATACTAACATAGGGACTCTCTAACACTCTCATGATCATGAAACCTTTCATAGAAATGAAGTGGAGGCTAGGATAGTTGAGTGGAGGCCATGAGAGTAGAAATTTTGCCATAGTTTAGTTGCATGAATGAATAATGAGGATTTAGGATAGGTTAGGGTCTTATTTATAGATTAGGCAAGTGTTTTAGGCCATAGGATTAAACCTAGATTTAATCCAAGCCATCAAAGCATGTCTTGGGGAAGAAGTCAAGTGTAGCAACCATCTAGGGCCTTTAGATTAAAGATGAACCATGAGAACCATCCAAATGCAAAATCTGCATTTGAGCGAATCGGCCCACGGGTTGACAGCCAAACACCCTGGATTAACCCCTAGTCGACCCAGTGGGCTTGGGTCGACCTCAAAAATCGGCCGGTTCGGTTATTCCCCTCTCCCAATTCGCTGTTTTGAACATTTTTGCATATTTATTTATTTAATTTTCAATTATATATATATATATCAATATATATATTTCTCTGCGCAACCCATTTTACTTAATTAAGTATACTTTAATTTGGGAATTTTTCGTGAAACTTCGCGAGGCCATATCTTGGTCATACGGACTCCGATTTTCGAAAACTCGGACTCTATTTCGCGTATTTTTCCGAGACGAACGCAATGGCATAGCCCGTTTCACTTGATTCAGAATTTAAAATTAAATTCTGCCTTGATTCTCGTCTTAATCATGTTATCGAAATACGGGTTGTTACAATTAACTTGCTTCGAATATCTACTATTAGATTAACTCCGTTCGAATATCTACTATATTCGTTTAACTCCTTTCTTCGAATAAACTAATATTCGATTTAACTCCTACTGAATAACTCTAACTGGTTAACTCTTACTGATTAACTCTAACTGGTTAACTCTAACTGATTAACTCTGTAACACCCTGAATTTTCTGTTAACTATAACTTAACAAGTATAATTAATTCTAAATGATGGAATTAAGGGAAATGGGTTATGCCATTGCGTTCGTCTCGGAATTCTGCTTAAGATAGAGTCCGAGTTTGTGTAAAACAGATACGTATGAGGAAGGTATGGAAGAAACGAAGTTGGGCAGAAAAACCAGAAAACGGGTCAGAATGCACTGGCGCACATAGGAAGTGCGCCAGAACAAAATTGCACTGGAGCACTTGGGAAGTGCGCCAGTACAAATTTGCACTGGCGCACCAGCCAAGTGCGCCCAAGCTAGAAAACCTGCTTGGTCAGGCCCTGGCTGGTCTGGTCGGGTTCTGGTCGATTTCTGAGGCTTGGCTGAGTCACTAGGGCTTACATGTCGCTTTCTGATTGGCTTCTCTTGAGATGGATGGTCTAGACTAACTCTAGCTTCATCGACGGCTCTAATTAGTTTAAAATTCTATAAATACAACTCAAGTCTAAACCTAAATTCACACAAATAATATAGTACTAGAGCCGCCATGCTGCTGGAAGGAAACCAGGAGTGGTCGTCAGTTAGAAAGCTTAGAGACAAGTCAATACTAAAGTAAAACACGAATCAAAACAACGTTAGTCTACACAATGGAAAGCATATCAAATTCAAAACTCAGAATCCAGAATTCAAGTTCGTTGTTCGTTGTAAGTATAGTGATTTTTCCGATGAGAATAAAACTAAGACTTGATTCGATGTAAATTGGAAGTGGAATTGTGCTATTATGTAACGACGATGTTAATTCATATCTATGTATTGAAATGATTTTGTTGTGAATGCAATTGGTATGTTTGTGGTATAATTAAGATTGATGTTGATCCTATTGTACTTTTAGAATGACAACAACATCACAAGCAAATTGTATAGTTCATGTTTATGTGATTATATAGGTTGTTTGTGATTAGAACCTCATGTATATGCTTTATGCTAGAACCTTTATGCCTAAATGGTTATGTTCATATACATGCTCCTATGTTTATACAAAAGTTGCAAGTTCCTAATTGGATCCATGTCAAGATCCACTTTAGTACATGTTTCATGTTGTAATTAGATATGCGATTGGATCTAGTTCACACCCTTGTCATAAAGTTATACATATTTATGAAAATGTCATATTCTTGCCATATGCTAGTGATGTTCGATGTTATGCCTAGATCCAAAAACAAGTTTAGGCTTATGTTATCTAAATCTATGCTAATTTGTGTGACACCTTTTTGGTTAGATACCTATTTCAATGCAAGTTCACATATATGTTGATTTAGGCAATGTTGCAAATTCACATTCATGTTGACTATTTTGCAAGTTCGCACCTATGATGTTCATATTGACTATGCCAAAAATGCCAAGTTTACACCTATGTCATGTTTATGTTTATGAATCCCCTTATGCCTATTTGTGTGTGCTAAATTAGGCTAAGTCTTTAGCCTAATATTATATGTTAAAACTATGCGAACGAAAATTAGGCTAAGATTTTTAGCCTAATGTTTAAATGGGGTAACGTTGGGAATATTGGTAAAACTTGACATAAAAATATATGAAATTGGCATGTTTGTCACATGCCAAAATTGGTGGCATTTTAAACGGTATAAATTCTTATACCAAAAATGTTAAACTTGGAAAGTGGGCCACAACATTTAATTGTTGACAAATTTACATATATTAAGTAATAAAGACAAATACGTAAATTTAGAAAATACGAATATGCTTAACACGAGGTTGGATTGAGTTGTGATGTAAACTTGCCCGGACCCGCCCGGCTGTCCAGTAGTCATAACAATACCTATCCAATGTGGGTGGTTAAGCATGGAGCCCAATAAGGACCTGAGGTTAGACTGAGTTACGGTGTCAATCTACCCGGAACCGACCGGCACATCCAGTAACCGTAACAATATCTGTCTAATGTGAGTGGTCGGTGCTTTAAGAAGCTAAGGACAGACTAGTCAGGATAGAGAGTTAAGTTAACTAAAACACTTAACCAATTCAACATGTTAATGAAATTGATGGGTGGGGTTAGGTAAATACAAACACTTAACCACTTAACATGTTTGACTAGAAAACCCTAGTGACAGGGACCCATTTCAGCAGTAACCCAATTAGGTATCATGGTACCCTGAAACTAGGCAAGGTGGGGCACGATTACTGGGCTGATTGTAAGCGGTCAAAGCGATGGCGGTGGGTGCAACAGTGTGGGTTCTAATGGAGTGCGAGCGTGCACACGCTTCAGAGCAGATAAACAGGGCACTAGGGGCACCAGTAGTATAACCTATGCATTCTAGTATTGTGTCGGGCCGCCACCATGGGTCTTGATACACCCCATGGTGGGACCAGCATAGGTATCTACAATCTTTGGGGCCGTAAGACACAGGTGATTATACGAGTAGCAGCCGATCTTTAGAAAAAGTGGATCACTTCACCTCCTGCTTGGGGTGCCAGTTAAGGCAGTACAAATAGGTGCAGGGATATAGTGTGGGGTGCGATAGTATATTCGTTTCAAAACTACTTTATCTTAGTTTATGATACTTTCCCTGTTTCCAGTTTATACCTATCATGCCCTTATTCTTATTCTCATACTGAAGAGTCACTAGACTTACCAGGCTTTATGTCTGACCCTATTTTCTTTCGTCTTCTTTTCTTCCGTTCCCCCCTCCCTCCAGGTCCACAGGGAGGAAACAACTCAGCTTATTGAGATTCTTTGCAAGCTTCGAGATAGCAGATGTATGGTTTGGACTCTCTTGCTTTGGCTATGGCAGTTGGACAAAATCATGGGGATTTATGTAGTTTTAATCATGTTTTATGCTTCTTTATTTAATAACCAAGAAAGAATTGATGTTGTAATGTTTTGGAAGTTGTTATGAGACAATTATGGAAATGTTTTGTATGAACAAGTATTTGATGAAATAAAAGTTTGATGTTTTCTGCTGCTTATACATATGTGTTTATATCTGTCTTGTGTTTTATCTGTGACTTTTACTTACAAATCTCCACCAAAGTTAAGGCAGTCCCTTGTGAGTGACCTTGATGGAGGGTGGGGTGATTCACTTGGTATCAGAGCATAGATTTACCAGACTAGATAAAAGTTTTTGAAACTATTTTCAAAAAGAAGTTTAAAGAAGCATCTTTTTCAAGAAAAAGCGTTGTTTTTAAAAGGCATTATTCCCCAAAAGCCATACGCACTTCTCTCTATCCTTTTGTCTTGAATCTTTCCTTTTCGTTTCAGCATGTCTGGGGACCTAACTCCCCAGCTGCAGACGCTTTTACTCCTCCTCCTCCTCTACGTGAAATGGCAAGCAGAAGAATCACAGAACAAGAAGACGGATTATAGTCAAGGAGGAAAGGACCACAACTATAATAACAAGACATGTGAGAAAAGGAAATGTTATTTCTGTGGCATTGTTGGGCATATAGTCCAGGATTGTAGAAAGAAGAAGATGAAGGTGGGAACATGCTTTCAGTGTGGTGATACTGGACATATCAGCAAGAACTGCCCTAAGAAGCAAGGGCAAGGCCCGCAAGCAGGACCTTCTAGGGGTACCTCTTTAACTTCTTATCCTAAATGCTTTGTTTTATCTTGCTTATCTTCTCAATCCTATCTTGAGAACCTTAAGTAGAAATATTTCTGTAGAAACCTTAGTTTATCTCTATGATCATCAAGTTCGCATTCTCTTTGATTCGGGTGCATCACACTCCTTTATTTCATCTGCTTTAGTAGAATCTCTGCACCTAGACACTAGTATGGTAGAAGATCCCTTGGTTGTTTCAAATCCGATTGGGGGCTCGGCTTATTTGTCAATGGTTTTCTTGGATTTGAAAATATCTATTCTCAGTGTTGAATTTAGATGTAGTTCCTTTGTTTTGGGCTTCTCAAGATATGGACTGATCTTAGGCATGGACTGGTTATCCAGTAACGGTGCCATTCTTGATTGTGAGAAAAGAGTGGTTAGGCTCTTGACTCAGCTCGGAAACACTCTAGAAATTTCTTGTAATCCCTTGAATGCTGTTATGCTTAGTAATCTAGAGTCGCTTGATGCTTTTGTTGAGAATTTGCAGTCGGTTAGGGTGGTCCGAGAATATCCGGGTGTCTTTGAAGAGGTGAAAGGCTTACCTCCGAAGTGGGAAATAGACTTCTGCATATATCTTGTTGATAATACAAAGCTCGTAGCTCTGCCTGTTAGACACATGACTCCAAAGGAGAGAAAGGAGCTCAGTAAGCAAGTTAAGGAGCTTCTCGAGAAGGGGTTTATAAGGCGGGGTATCTCGGAATGGGGTGCTCCAGTGGTGTTCGCCACCAAAGCAGATGGTTCACAACGTCTTTGTGTGGACTATAGGGAGCTAAGCTAGCTGACTAAAAAGAATAGACACCCGCTTCCCAGAATAGACGATCTGTTTGATCAGCTTGTAGGTGCGTCGGTCTTCTCCCAACTCGATTTGGCTACTGGGTTCCATCAGCTAAGGGTAGCTGAAGATAGCATTGATAAAACGGCATTCAGAACCCCAGACGGTTTCTTCGAGTGGCTTGTCATGCCTTTCGTTTTGACAAACACACCCGCTTATTTTGTGGACCTAATGAGCAGGGTGTTCAAAGAATTCCTCAATAAGTTCGTGGTGGTCTTCGTAGATGATATTTTGATCTTCTCAAAGAATGAGGAAGAACATGCTCAGCATCTAAAGGAGATCATGGAAACTCTTCGAGTTCATCAGCTAAAAGCCAAATTCTCCAAATGCCACTTTTGGAGGAAAGAAGTAAGATTTCTTGGACATATAGTGTCCAAAGAGGGGTTAGCTGTGGACCCCGCGAAAGTGGTAGTAGTGCAAGATAGGAAGACACCAAGAAATGCAACCGAAGTCCAAATCTTTCTTGGGCTAGCTGGTTTTTACTGAAAGTTCATTAGGGATTTCGCAAAAATCTCAGCTCCACTCACAAGGCTAACAAGGAAGAATCTGGCTTTCACTTGGGATTTGGATTGCGAGTTTGCTTTCCAACGATTAAAAAGGGCTCTCACAACAGCCCCAGTTCTGACTTTGCCCGATGGAAGCAAAATGTTCACAGTATATACGGATGCTTACGGTACGGGCCTATGCGCTGTTCTAATGCAAGAATGGAGGGTAGTAGCTTATGGTGGAAGATAATTGAAAGTGCATGAAAAGAACTACCCAACCCATGATCTTTAGTTGGCCGCCATCGTCTTTGCGCTTAAGTCTTGGCGCCATTATCTCCTAGGTGAGAAGTTCGAATTATATACTGACCATTAATCGTTGAAATATCTTTTCTCGCAGAAAGATCTTAACTTGAGGCAGCAAAGGTGGATGGAGTTCCTTGCCTCGTATGACTTTGAAATTTCCTATACTCCTGGCAAAGGCAACGTAGTAGCAGACGCGTTGAGCATAAAGAAGTTGACCCTAAGCCCTCTCTTTGTAGAAAGGCAAAGCTTGGAGTATATAGCCAGTTTTGACTTTAGGCCCTCCTCGGATTTTACACCTGGTTTATTGGCATCCCTAGAAGTATGGCCCACTCTTTTAGACTCGATAGGGGCCGCACAACGTGAAGACCCACAGCTTGTGGATGTGATCGATAAACTAATTAGGGGTGAAACTTCTAGTCATCTCAATAGGTACTCCATTGATGATAAGGGTTGGCTGAGATGGGATAGAAGGCTATGCGTCCCACAAGCTAGGGATTTAGTGAAGAAGGTTTTCGAGGAGACCCATCATTCCAAGATGAAAATACACCCAGGTGGAGATAAGATGTACAAGGACATAAAGAGGGTTTTTATTGGAGCGGCATGAAGAAGGACGTAGTAGATTTCGTTTCTAAGTGCGTGACAAGCCAACAGATCAAGGCGGAACAAAGGAAGCCTGGAGGACTGATTTATCCTCTAGAAATCCCATAATGGAAGTGGGATAGCATTTCGATGGACTTCATTGACGGGTTGCCTAGGTCAAGAAGAGGCAATACTAGCATTTGGTTGATAGTGGACAGGCTTACTAAAAGCGCCCACTTTATACCTATCAAGAGTAGAAGAACTTCCTCGTCTCTAGCTTCTCTTTATCTCAAGGAAATAGTTCGACTCCATGGAATACCCTCCAGAGTAGTGAGTGACAGAGACCCCATCTTCATGAGCGAATTTTGGCGGAGTCTACAAGAAGCTGTCGGCACACAATTATGCTTGAGCACAGCCTATCACCCCCAAACTGATGGTCAAACAGAAAGGGTGAATAGAGTTCTAGAAGATCTTCTAAAACTGTGCGTTCTTGACTTCAGAGGGACTTGGGAGGATCACCTTCCTTTAGTGGAATTCGCCTATAACAATAGTTACCAAGCCACCATCGGTATGGCGCCCTTAGAAGCTTTGTATGGAAGACCGTGCTGATCACCAACTTGTTGGTGGGAGTCCTCTGACAAGATTATACTTGGCCCAGACATGATTAGAGAGACTTCAGAAAAAGTGGACTTGATACGAAGAAGAATGAAGACTGCCCAAGACAGACAGAAATCCTATGCCGGCAGAAGAAGGACCGACCTTGAGTTTGAGGTTGGGGACAGGGTTTTCCTTAAGGTATCGCCTTTAAGGGACGTCGTTCTCTTTGGATCCGCAGGAAAGCTAGCACCAAGATTTGTAGGACCGTTCCCTATCATCGAGAAGATTGGGAAAATGGCTTATAGAGTAGAGCTTCCTGAAAGATTGGCTGGAATTCACAACATCTTTCTCTCATCTCCTGAAATGTCTACATGAATCTACGGAAGTGGTGGAGCCAAGCATTCTAGAAGAAGCCGAAGTGGAACGCGAAGCAACTGTAAGGAGAGTTCCAACTCGAATCGTAGGAACTGAAGTGAAAAAGCTACGCAACTGCGAAGTGAAGCTCGTTAAGGTTCAGTGGAGCGACGCCGAGGAAGACGCGACTTGGGAAACTGAGGACAGAATACGCGCGACCTACCCTTTTCTTTTTGAGGGTACATCTTTGACCTCTCTTTTTCCTTAAGTTGTTCTTGTATCTATCTTTTAGGTATATCTCCTCGATATGATCCTTTATCCTTAGGTAGAAACCCCTTTGGATGTAAACATGTATTTGAAACATGTTATGGTTGATGGCTGTAAGTGGTTGCAAGTGATTGCTAGTGGTTGCTCGTGGATGCATATACACACACAACCTAGGTTTTAGATCGGCTCAATCACTTCATACTGCATATGCGTATATGTATTCATATTTATATGTGGTTGAAACTTGATATGTTGTCATATGGATGTTGCATTTGTATTGATGGTTGCGCACCCATGTAGAATTATGAGTAAGGACAAATTTGCATACATAATGGATTCATGACACTTACATGATTTGCATTAAGGAGGTCAACTGGATCAGTAAACCGCCAGATTTTGCATTAGCTCAAGACATATACACAGACTGTGCATATAATCATAAAGCATTAGAAGTCTTTTAAGGATAATGGATGCCTGTGTTTGTTGGTTGAGTAGATGGATGATTGGATGTTAGGAATTACGTTCTCCTAAACTTGAAGATTTCGGGGACGAAATCCTTTAAGGAGGGGAGAATGTAACACCCTGAATTTTATGTTAACTGTAACATAAAATTAAAGTATGATTAATTCTAAATGATGGAATTAAGGGAAATGGGTTATGCCATTGCGTTCGTCTCGGAATTCTGCTTAAGATAGAGTCCGAGTTTGCATAAAACGGATACCGTATGAAGAAGATATGGACGAACAAAGTTGGGCAGAAAAACCAGAAAACGGGTCAGAATGCACTGGCGCACTTGGGAAGTGCGCCAGAACAAAATTGCACTGGTGCACTTGGGAAGTGCGCCAGTACAAATTTGCACTGGCATACCTGCCAAGTGCGCGCAGGCCAGAAAACCTGCTTGGTCAGGCCATCGCTGGCCTGGTCGGGTTCTGGTCGATTTCTGAGGCTTGGCTGAGTCACTAGGGCTTACATGCCGCTTTCTGATTGGCTTCTCTTGAGATGGATGGACTGGATTCACTCTAGCTTCATCGACGGCTCTAATCAGTTTAAAATTCTATAAATACAACTCAAGTCTAAACCTATATTCACACAGATAATATAGCACTAGAGCAGCCATGCTGCTAGAAGGAAACTAGGAGTGGCCGTCAGTTAGAAAGCTTAGAGACAAGCCAATACTAAAGTAAAACACGAATGAAAACAACGTTAGTCTACCCAAAGGATAGCATATCAAATTCAGAACTCAGAATCCAGAATTCAAGTTCGTCGTTCATTGTAAGTACAGTGATTTTTCCGATGAGAATAAAATTAAGACTTGATTCGATGTAAATTGGAAGTGGAATTGTGGTACTTTTAGAATGACAACAACATCACAAGCAAATTGTATCGTTCATGTTTATGTGATTATATAGGTTGTTTGTGATTAGACCCTCATGTATATACTTTATGCTAGAACCTTTATGCCTAAATGGTTATGTTCATATATATGCTCCTATGTTTATACAAAAGTTGCAAGTTCCTAATTGGATCCATGTCAAGATCCACTTTAGTACCTGTTTCATGTTGTAATTAGATATGCGATTGGATCTAGTTCACAACCTTGTCATAAAGTTATACATATTTATGAAAATGTCATATTCTTGCCATATGCTAGTGATGTTCGATGTTATGCCTAGATCCAAAAACAAGTTTAGGCTTATGTTATCTAAGTCATATGCTAATTTGTGTGACACCTATTTGGTTAGATACCTATTTCAATACAAGTTCACATATATGTTGATTTAGGCAATGTTGCAAATTCACATTCATGTTGACTATTTTGCAAGTTCGCACCTATGATGTTCATATTGACTATGCCGAAAATGCCAAGTTTACACCTATGTCATGTTTATGTTTATGAATTCCCTTATGCCTATTTGTGTGTGCTAAATTAGGCTAAGTCTTTAGCCTAATATTATATGTTAAAACTATGCGAACGAAAATTAGGCTAAGATTTTTAGCCTAAGGTTTAAATGGGGTGACGTTGGGAACATTGGTAAAACTTGACATAAAAATATATGAAATTGGCATGTTTGTCACATGCCAAAATTGGTGGCATTTTAAACGGTATAAATTCTTACACCAAAAATGTTAAACTTGGAAAGTGGGCCACAACATTTAATTGTTGACAAATTTACATATATTAAGTAATAAAGACAAATATGTAAATTTAGAAAATACGAATATGCTTAACACGAGGTTGGATTGAGTTGTAATGTAAATCTGCCCGGATCCGCCCGGCTGTCCACTTGTCACAACAATACCTATCCAATGTGGGTGGTTAAGCATGGAGCCCAATAAGGACCCGAGGTTAGACTGAGTTACGGTGTAAATCTTCCCGGAATCGACCGTCACATCCAGTAACCGTAACAATATTTGTCTAATGTGAGTGGTCGGTGCTTTAAGAAGCTAAGGACAGACAAGTCAGGATGGTAGAGTTAAGTTAACTAAAACACTTAACCAATTCAACATGTTAATGAAATTGATGGATGGGGTTAGGTAAATACAGACACTTAACCACTTAACATGTTTGACTAGAAAACCCTAGTGACGGGGACCCATTTCAGCAGTAACCCAATTAGGTATCAATGTACCCTGAAACTAGGCAGGGTAGGGCACGATTACTGGGCTGATTGTAAGCGGTTAAAGTGACGGCGGTGGGTGCAACATTGTGGGTTCTAACGGAGTGCAGACATGCACACACTTCAGAGCAGATAAACAGGGCACTGGGGGCACCAGTAGTATAACCTATGCATTCTAGTATTGTGTTGGGCCGCCACCATGGGACTTGATACACCCTATGGTGGGACCAGCATAGGTATCTACAATCTTTAAGGGCCGTAAGACACAGGTGATTATACGAGTAGGAGTCGATCTTTAGGAAAAGGGGATCACTTCACCTCCTGCATGGGGTGCCAGTTAAGACAGTACAAATAGGTGTAGGGTTATAGTGTAGGGTGCGATAGTATTTCGTTTCAAAACTACGTTATCTTAGTTTATGATACTTTCCCTGTTTCTAGTTTATACATATCATGCCCTTATTCTTATTCTCATACTGAGGAGTTACTAGATTTACCAGGCTTTATGTCTGACCCTATTTTCTTTCATCTTCGTTTCTTCCATTCCCCCTCCCCCCAGATCCACAGGGAGGAAACAAACCAGCTTAGTCAGACTCTTTGCAAGCTTCGAGATAGTAGATGTACGGTTTGGACTCTGATGCTTTGTCTATGGCAGTTGGACAAAATCATGGGGATTTATGCAGTTTCAATCATGTTTTATGCTTCTTTATTTAATAACCAAGACAGAAATGACGTTGTAATTTTTTGGAAGTTGTTATGAGACAATTATGGAAATGTTTTGTATGAACAAGTATTTGATGAAATAAAAGTCTGATGTTTTCCGCTGCTTATATATATGTGTTTATATCTATCTTGTGTTTTATCTGTGACCTTTACTTACAAACCTCCACCAAAGTTAAGGCAGTCCCTTGTGAGTGACCTCAATGGAGGGTGGGGTGTTTCAAACTCTAATTGTTTAACTCTTTGTCCTTATTCAGTTTCAAACCTCGATGTTGAAATCGATTCTTACTCCTCTATATAAGTCCTGACTTATATATTCTATTTATCCACAGATAAAAATTTACTTAATTTATAAATGTCATTTAAAAATTAATCTACTCCATTTATCGGTTTCCTTCTGTATATATAAGTTCGGACTTATATATATCTATTTATCTAATTATAAATATTTTCTTTATAATCTATTTGTTTTCTAAATGCCTTTACCAATATTTCCTTTTTAAATCTTTATTTGTAAATGGTTTACATATATTACCCTTTTTAATTCTATTTGCAAGTGGTTTGCAAATATTCCCTTTAATATCTTATTTACTTATCCTAGATGAAAAATCCTTTTATTATCTTATTCTATTTAATAAATGAATATCCTCTTTATCTAATTCTATTTACAAATGGTTTGTAAATATTTCTTTAGGGTTTTATTCCTAAGTATTTCCTTTATTAATTTCTATTTATTTAACAAATAAATACCTCATTTAATATCTCCTTTATTTTCTAAGTAAATAATCCCTATTTAATATTTTATTTATTTAACAAATAAATAATCCATTTTATAGTAACTTATCTATTTATTCTAAATAAATAATTCACTTTATAAATGTTCAATTTATAAAGATTTCCCTTCATTTATAATTCCACTTAAACGTATTTTCTAATTATAAATATTCCACTTTATAAATATTCTCTATTTATAAATATTCCACTTTATAAACCCTTTGATATTATAAAAATCTATTTTCAATATTCATTTTGAAAATTCCCTTTTTAACTCTCCAGTATTTCTACGGTACTTAACCCATCAAAACACGATGACTAATATCGTCCAAACACATATAATCGCCAACAGATTATATAGCACATCATATATTCAATTATATGATAACAATAAAATAACTGTTGAGGAATCCAGTCGGATTCCTCCAACCTGTTTCTCTGCATCCACAGATGTTACACAATATGATTATTATCACTTTCAGTTCGATATGAACTATTCTGATAAACAAAATCAATATAGAAATTCAACTAACTGACTAGCAGTTCAATTAAACAGTCAGCACACAGTCAATCAGACAATTTTTAACAGTTCTAAAAAATACAACATGAAAATATAAAATGTTCAGAATTAGTGAGATTTACTTCCATTGTCCGAAATCGTTAACTAACGATTTACGGTCGTTGGTTCGGATTATACAATTTATTTTGTCATAAATTGTATCGAGCTCCTAATTGTTTTAAGCTAGTTTAGTGTAGTATCCTCTGATGCTATTCCAATGCTTCTAACTGTATTAAATTCTGACATTGTACAAGCGCAGTATAACATTTAAAAGTTGCACACACATTTAAATTAAACTGTATACTTAGATTATATTTATCATTTTGACTCACCACTAAATCTTGGCCCATTGCTCCCTATTTGGCCCGATTAAAATTGGATCCTTCTTCCTGAATACATACTTGCAAACATCTCCCATCAATTCCCTTTCCCTTTCTTCGATCACCCTTCTGAGTCCATCTCGACACCACAAAATCTCCACTGCTCCTCAAATTCACGTCATTCCCAAACATAGAAAGCCGAACCTCCCTACTGCCGTGATCCATCCCTCAGCTCAGATCCGCATTGTTCCTTCTTCTTCCCTGCAGTGAATAATCGGTCTCCAGTATTTCAAAGCCGGCGTCTCCCATTTCTCAAGGCCGAATCCTTCCATGAACAACCAAATGAAATCAACCAACATCCTTCTCTTCGCTAACTCTACTTCTTCATACCCAAGTTTTACCAACCGATTAACATCATCACATCGTGTTCTTCAGCAAATACTGCAACCCCCTGGCATTTCGAACGACATTTTAAATCCCAGAAAATCCCCAAATTCATCACATTAGCTCGAAATCTTGTCACAAACCCAAAACCATACTCGAAATCCTAAATTAAAGCCTTGATTTTTGGATTTCCTTAACCCTAATTGTCGCTGAAGCCAAACCGAAGGAAAATACTGACATCGAACTAGTTGGAAGGGTGTAGACTTAAAGAGGAGCCTTCCGGGATCTCAAATAAACTTGTTTCATAAATTTAGAGAATTTATTTATATTTTCTTTTGATTTTTCCTTGATCGAACTTCTGCTGTAAGGAGAAAACAATGGTGGAATTTATTTGACCAAAGGAAATGAAGATTTTGGTTTAGAATGGTATGGTGAGGGTATATATAAGGAAAAAAAATATTATTTTTATATTCCATTATTTAATTTATTTTTATAGCAACGCTATTTGTATATGTCTTTAAAAATTCGTACGACCACATATAATACCCAAAAATCATGAAAATCGACATGCAGTTAGAGTTCGACATTTCAGTTCCAACGAAACTGGTTTCGTCGAATTCCGACTCCGTTTGCTCACACAACATATTTTTAACAGTCAAAATACTGACTATTTTTCACTTTAAAAATCCGTACGGCCGCACAGTGACCCCAAAAATCACGGAACTTGGAATCTAACAATAATATGATGTTGCGGATCCAACAAAATTAATTTCATCGAATTCCGACTTCATTTGCAAAAGCGGCTATTTTTAAAGCCCTAAATAACCCATTTAAATATATAAATATATTTAAAAATAATTAAATTAAATATAAATAAATATATATTATCGTATATATTCATAGTGGAATACCATACAGCTCCAGAATAATGATATACTCGATATTCCAAGTCCAGGTTGAATCGATATTCAATTTATATTAAAAACACTATTATAACGTAAATAAAGCATTGCAAATTATAAAGGAATTCCACAACGACTTTTCTAAAATTTGATTTGGACGTAAATCAAAATCTACCTGACGAAATCCAGATCTTTCTCTTCCATTAGAAAAATATACTCCACCAGCTCCACACGTTTCTTATTTCACTGAAGTCCGATTAAAAACAAACCTTGTACATTCAGTTGAAGTTCAAATTGCCAAATAGCGAACTGCGGCGCCATTTCGAGCTCGATTATAGTTATAATAAAATTATACGTTCAAACTGACATTATTTAAATATATTCGTTATTCTAATTCAATTCTAAACTGAATTATATATTTTGAATTGCCCAATTCACACGGTATCTCCATTTCAGTAAATTCTGATTATTTCAGAATTAAATATATTATTTAATTATTACTTTAATTAAATATTCACTCTTATTTAATTCCACAACCATTTTATTCTCTAAACCACCATTTAAATAATTAAATTAATTAATTATTATATCGCAGAAAAAGCGAGTCATTTCATTCTTCCCCACTTAAAATAATTTCGTCCTCGAAATTGCTAAGGTAGAGGACGACCCTATCGACTGGTTAGAACTTATTTGTTCACTTCTTAACTTCAGTTTTCAACTAGACCAATTTAATTTCAATTAGAAATATATTTAATTCTTATCAACGAAAAATTTCAAAAATCCTGAAAATTTTCTAACGCCTTAACTTTTCGAAAAATTTCTCCATCACCTCCTTTGTATTGGTCAATACGTCAAACCATTACTCGCCTCTCTAGGCATTCTCCAACCCAAAAGAGAATCAAACAGCCAAGCGGCTTGCCAATTCGGCTCATCAAAATCTCATACCATATGAAATATAAACTTGTACCTTTTTTCAGGGCGTATCAACTCTATCACTTCCATATGCTATCAATTCAGCATATACCAACGTTATCCCACTCAAATTCTAAAATCACTTCTATCTCCAACACAACCATTCACTTTTACCAAGCCAAATTTTCATTTCAAACTCAAGTTTCGTTCTTGATCCCGAATTCTTAACTCACCAACACAATATAATTTCAAATCAATTTATATTACCACTTAACTGGCTTTACATTAATTCCAATTTGCTTTTACAAATTCCTATTTAATTTATCTTAAATTGAACAAATCAAATTCTGGGAGTTCTAAACAGCTTTGTTTTTCTCAAAACAATTCAAAAACAAATTCCTTTGGTAGTAATCCATCACTCACCAACTCGAAAATGAACACCGATGATGTCTAGCTAGTCATCAGGGTTATTTCCCAACTATCGAGGTGAGTTCAATACTATATCATTTTCAAAATCATTCTTAAATACTTTTATTTTGAAATCAATTCAAAATATCATTCACAAATGCTTAGAATACAATTTGAAATCTCCTAGGATCTTAAAAATTACATATATTTAATCCAAGTCTATTTACAAACTCTGTTCCAAATTTCCAGGGTTTCAATTTCTTTTCAAATTTAAATTTCAGATTTAAATCAATTTATTCTACTTATCTGAATTCTGATTGGTTATTTACATAACCATTTCACATTTTTATAATCTTATTCAATTATAATATTAACCAATATATCCAATATGTATCAAATATATGTTGGGTAAAATTATTTTCATTCACCCTCTTTTCAAAACATATCGTGCTGACCCATCGTACTTGAGTGTTTATAAACTCCTACCGATAAAGTGGATCAAACAGATCGACCAGAGCACATAAACAACTCAACCAATAAATTTCCACGATATAAAACAATTTTTATATCAAATAAAAAATACGTTCACTTGTATATATACACTCAACTCAATCTAGGGTATTACTAACCCTATCTCTACCGAGTCACGCCACAGAGCCATGGTAATAACTTAAACTTATGCTCTGATATCAACTGTAACGACCCGAAAATTTGCGATCTTGGTTATCCGATATACAACACATATCGAATATCCAAGGATCGAAAATACCGGTAGTTAATGAAAGAAATTAGAGGGTGAGGAAAGATAAGACAGAAACTTAGAATAGAAGAAGAAGAAGAACACGACGTCAGAGTAGCACGAACCTCACAGTGGAACGAATAACATATAATAGATAACATATCTTTAAAATAAAAGACTGTACTTGAATATACATATCATTATCAAGTACAGCACTTACAACACAGCGGAATAATAATAGCTATATAATCCTGAAGCCTCCTGCTCGAGCTCTTCAAGTATATGTAAATCCAGACTACTTGATTGCTCGTACAAAATTGGGCACCCAAGAGTTTAGGTAAAACAAAACAGAATAAACTCCGGGTCAGTCATGGGACTGGTATGAGTAAAACAGTTTGAGCCATTAAACGATATCTCATAAGACCACGCCGTATAACGGAACGGGTGTTTCCCTTATGAGAATCCAAAATATCTTTATATCAAAAACCTTTTGATATTATAATAATGTCTATCAACCACAATATAATAATCATCTAGCAGAAACGCTTTCATCTCACGTTCTACATATATAGTATACAATCAAAACCGCAAGCACGTATTGGGTAATGGATTTCCAACTATGACAAGGTATGGAACCACCTTTCGCTAGTGTACGTCTAGAGAGGAATACACTGGGTTCAACAAGAACATCTTGCAACCCGGCCACACATGACCGACCACTCATTTCGCTTGAGTGTATCGAATGTATATCACCAACGGTTGGGATCAGCAACCGTTTCCCGAATGGGACAGCATCGACAATAGATTTTTAGAAATAAATGAAACTCTAGATCAGGTGATTATACACCCAAATAGGTGCGACCGACATAGCCATGCTACTTGCCCGATTTCTGTCATTTACCGGTTGATGAGGCTTGAGGTTACGCTTTATCATCACATCAGATTCACCTCGAATGCCAAATTGTCATATGCATCGAAAATCACTAATTGACGTCTACAACAGTACATTACGTGTTAGCTAAATAAGTTTCCTTCCCCGCTTCCACTCTTGGTAATGTTGAAGAAATCAATGTACGTGTCCTTTCTGGAAATACTCTGTCAGACATTCATCCATACAAGTCTTGCAGGAACAGGATGAACCGAAGGTACTATTCAGTATATCCATCTTAGGCACTGTTATCTAAGATTTATACAACAGCCCTTGCACTTTACTCTATCCTCAATTAGCTTTGGCATATATGATTCGCAACGCTTATGCCAATACAGAGTGGTTCATTGGATAATAATCCAACCGGTCTCTCCTTATTAACAACGTTAAAATGGTCAAAACTTCGATAATCTTTGATTTAACCATCAAAGAAAAACACATGTGCAAACGACGATATTATTTCCAAATGGAAATTATATCGATCAATCATCATTTAACATTTATCTCTTTAGTCCATAACTTTATTTATCTCCTTTTTCCATATATTCAACATTTCTTATTTTCTATTATCAGAAAACATTTCTGATTCTTGTTTGGAAAACATTTCCAAAACTCCTTCATTTGATTTAAACTGATGTTTAAATCGACATCGCGATGATAACTCAAACTACTATACTTATTTACAAAATTCACTTAACCATTTTCACTCTCGAATCTTAACCACTTCTAAATAAAAAACGAAGTCAATCAAGTTGGGGTATAACTACCTCTCAGACCTTAACTGAACAACATTTCAAATCTCGAAATAGGGTAAGTTCATCTTTTAACTCTTTAACACTTCCTTACGTAACTTCCAGATATAATTTACGAGTCCAACTCCTTTACAGAATCATTTGATTATAACAGTGGTGTTATAATTTCCTGCTTCTGAAATATAATAACTTTCATTTAACTCTTATTTCCTAACTCGAATAAATAACGAACACTAATTTATCAACTCTTATTTGGTTAACTCTTATTCTATAAATCTTATTCAAATAACTCCATTCGCTTAACACTAGATCGCAGCGATTACAATGGTTACGCCTGATTCCCTCAGGAAACATCCGACCGCCGTAGGCTATCTGCAGCTCTGCGAATTACGCTAGTCGTCGTACTAAATGGCAACTCATTTATTTTGACTCCAACTTATTTACTCTACTGATTTATTATAACTGATTAACTCTAACTCTAATTAACTCTTATTGGATTAACACTTATTCGAATAACTTACATTCGAATAACTTATATTTGGTAATCTCTCTTCTCCTAATAAACCATATTTTGATTTAACTCCTGTCGAATAACTAGATTCGATTAACTCACTTCGAATATCTCTAATTCGATTACTTCTAATATCTACTATTCGATTAACTCACTTCGAATATCTACTATATTAGTTTAACTTCTTTCTTTGAATAAACTAATATTCGATTTAACTCCTACTGAATTACTCTAACTAGTTAACTGTAACTGATTAACTCTAACTGGTTAAATCTAACTGATTAACTTTACCCGTTTAACTCTAACTGTTTAACTCTTTGTCCTTATTCAGTTTCAAACCTCGATGTTGAAATCGATTCTTACTCCTGTATATAAGTCCTGACTTATATATTCTGTTTATCCACTGATAAAAATTTACTTAATTTATAAATGTCATTTAAAAATTAATCTACTCCATTTATCGGTTTCCTTCTGTATATATAAGTTCGGACTTATATACATCTATTTATCTAATGATAAATATTTTCTTTATAATCTATTTGTTTTCTAAATGCCTTTACCAATATTTCCTTTTTAAATCTTTATTTGTAAATGGTTTACAAATATTACCCTTTTTAATTCTATTTGCAAGTGGTTTGCAAATACTCCCTTTAATATCTTATTTACTTATCTTAGATGAATAATCATTTTATTATCTTATTCTATTTAATAAATGAATATCATCTTTATCTTATTCTATTTACAAATGTTTTGTAAATATTTCTTTAGGGTTTTATTCCTAAGTATTTCCTTTATTAATTTCTATTTATTTAACAAATAAATACCTCATTTAATATCTCCTTTATTTTCTAAGTAAATAATCCCTATTTAATATTTTATTTATTTAACAAATAAATAATCCACTTTATAGTATCTAATCTATTTATTCTAAATAAATAATTCACTTTATAAATATTCCATTGATTTCCCTTCATTTATAATTCCACTTAAACATATTTTCTATTTATAAATATTCCAATTTATAAATATTCTCTATTTATAAATATTCCACTTTATAAAACCCTTTGATTTTATAAAAATCTATTTTCAATATTCATTTTGAAAATTCCCTTTTTAACACTCCGGCATTTCTATGGTACTTAACCCATCAAAAACACGATGACCAATATCGTCCAAACACATATAATCACCAACAAATTATATAGCACATCATATATTCAATTATATGATTACAATAAAATAACTGTTGAGGAATCCAGTCGGAATCCTCCAACCTGTTTCCCTGCATCCATAGATGTTACACAATATGATTATTATCACTTTCAGTTCGATATGAACTATTCTGATAAACAAAATCAATATAGAAATTCAACTAACTGACTAGCAGTTCAATCAAACAGTCAACACACAGTCAATCAAACAATTTTTAACAGTTCTAAAAAATACAACATGCAAATATAAAATGTTCAGAATTAGTGAGATTTACTCACATTGTCCGAAATCATTAACTAACGATTTACGGTCGTTGGTTCGGATCATACAATTTATTTTGTCATAAATTGTATCGAGCTCCTAATTGTTCTATGCCGGTTTAGTGTAGTATCCTCTGATGCTATTCCAATGCTTCCAACTGTTTTAACTTCTGACATTGTACAAGCACAGTATAACATTTAAAAGTTGCACACACATTTAAATTAAACTGTATACTTAGATTATACTTATCATTTTTCCTCACCACTAAATCTTGGCCCATTGCTCCCTATTTGGCCCGATTAAAATTGGATCCTTCTTCCTGAATACATACTTGCAAACAGTTCTCCTGTAACAACCCGTATTTTGAATAACAAGTTATAACATAAATCAAGGCAAAATTAAATGATAAAATCTGAATCAGGGGAAACGGGCTGTGCCATTGCGTTCGTCTCGGAAAAATACGCGAAATAGAGTCCGAGTTTTCTAAAATCGGTGTCTGTATGACCAAGTTATGGCCCGTCAAAGTTTTCAGAAGATTTCAAGTTCAAATTTGTATTCAGAAATTCAAATTCAGCTGGGCAGGATAGGCGGGAAAAGATCCCGCTACTCCCCAAGTTGACTGGGGAGTCGACACACCCCAGGCTGTGTCGACTGCCCAGTCGACACCCCTGTCGACTTGGGTGGTCGGCCAGTCTGGCCTGGGTGCACCTGACTTGTTTCTCAAGACATGTTTGGAGGCTAGTGACATGAATTGATGGCCCAGATCTGAATTAGGGTTAATTCTATGGCCTAAACTAACCTAATCTTCTATAAAAGGACCCTAATACCTAGCTTAAATCATCATAAATCAATCCTACAACTAAACTATGCCAAAATGTTTAATCATGGCCTCCACCCTCTTGTCATAGCCTCCATCTTCATTCATATGAGAGTTCCTAAGATTGTTTGAGAATTTCAAAGCTTGATTCAAGGCCAAAGTTCAATCTTTCTTCATTAAAACGAGGATCTTTCTTCATACAAGTCAAAGGAGCTTCTTGGAGCTTGTATTCATTTGGGGTTTCTAGAGTTGCTAGTGGCATCGTCTCAATCTTATTTCATTTTATAAGTCTTCATAGCATTGTAAGCCCTATACTACTCTTAGATTCTAACTATGAAGTTAAATATGACATGTTGCAAGTTGAGTTTGGGCCGAAGTATGATATGTGCTTTGATTTTATCATGTTATGCATAGATTTATTCTATGCATGTTTGTAAAGCTATCACCTTGACCTTATGCATAGAAAGCTATGAGCTTTGATTGGAAATGTTGCATAAAGCAACATAGAAACTCTCATAAACCTTATGTTATCTTGCATATGATGTTATATGCGAATCACTAGCTATCATCCTATGTCATTTATGATCATGTTTCACCTATTTGCTAAAGTTTGATATCATGCATGTTTTGAGGCTTATAATATAATATGCAAGTTTATGATCTCTCATTAACCTTTTGATATCTTGCATATGATGTTATATGCGAATCACTTGCTATCATCCTATGTCATTTATGACCATGTTTCATCTATTTTGCTAAAGTTGATATCATGCATGTTTTGAGGCCTATAATGTAATACGCAAGTTTATGAACACATTTGCCTCATATGCCACCATGTTTAACTTGTGGCCCAAACCTTATTAATTATGTCATGCTTCTAAGTTTCCCCCTTTGAGATCTATTTGTGTTTATGCGAACTTACATGCGATGGGGTTACGTTATGGGTAAACTAAAATGACATAAAAACATGACTTGAAAAGATGACATGAAGTATGACATGTGATTGTGCTTGAAACATGAACTTGGACATGACTTCTAGGAAACATGAGAATGGCCAACTCGAGGTTGGGTTGAGTTTGTAGCGTAAATCTACTCGGAACCGACCGGCTTAACTAGTGGCTACAAGCAATAGGACCCAATGTGAGTAGTTGGTCATGTAGCACTTGAAACCCGAGGTTAGACTAAGTTGTGGTGTAAAGCTACCCGGACCCGCCCGGCTTAACTAGTAACCACAACAAGGTCTAATGTGAGAGGTTGGGTGCATTAAATTGATTAATGCCACATGATAGTGTTAAGTCATGGACCACTTGAATACTTAACCAATTAAACACGATGGGTTGATGGGGTTAAGTCATGAACCTTGGGTACACTTAACCAACTTGACTGGATAGGGTTAACCACGTTTAACCCGTTAGAAACCCTAGTTATGAGGTCCTTTTCACCCGTAACCCTCTTGAATGTATCATGATGCCCTAGGGACTAGGCTAGGGTGGGGCACGATTACTGGGTTGACATGTAAGCGACCAAAACGACGGCTGAGTAGGTGCGTCGGTGTAGGTTCAGGCGGACTATGGTCGTGCACATAGTCCGGAGTTGAAAAAGCAGACACGGGCACCAGTAGGTTTAGACTGTGCGTGCTTGATTTGTGTCCGTGGTTGGCACCCTAGGGCTTGATACATCCTAGGGTGGACCTAGCACGGGTTGACTACACTTCGTGATTGGGCCGTATGACACCGACACTTGACGAGTTAGGCTTTAGGGAGCCGATCGACTAGACCGAGTAGTTGGACCTTGATTTAGGTCACCTCATGATATTGGGCCAACTTTGGGCCAAGGGATCATTTCTTGTTTATACTTGACATGAATTGGAATACCAGTACACACTTGGTGCAACTTAACCTTGTATATGCGATGCCACACTTGATCTACCTTGTTAACTTTTCAACATGCCAGTTGTCATCCTATGTTTCATCTCTGCTTTACATGTCCAGTTAACTTTATTAGTTTTTATACTAATAGTGGATAGGACTTACCAGTCTTTTTGACTGACCCGTTTTCTTTCGCCTCTTTTCTTCCGTCCCCCCCCCCCAGGTTTACAGGGTGGGAACACTGGTACCTAGCTTGGATCTTTAGCTTCTTTTCTGGATAGCTCATGTACGGTTTGGACTTGAGCATGCTATGGCTTTGTTCTACTTTGGGGATAGTTACTTTATGTTTTTTCCAGTTTTCAGTTGATGTTTCTAGACTTTGTTTTGTGGGAAATAATGACCAAGTACTTTGATGTAACTTGACTATGGTTTTGAAATGTTAGTTTTTACCCGCTGCTTTATTTACTCTGTTTTACTTATATGTTCTATCTTGTGATATCTGCATGCATGTTTACCTTGTTTAACGCCCCTCCAAAGCTAGTGTGCTTGCAAGAGTGGCATTGGCGGAGGTGGGGTGTTACATTTGGTATCAGAGCCTAAGGTTTACAAGATTTGAGCAAAAAGGGTTTTAAAAACATACCTTTTTGAAAAACTATTTTCAAAACCAATTAAGTATTTTCCAAGAAAAGTCTAGTTTATTTTAAAAGGCTATTCCCCAAAAGCCATTAGCCCTATCCTTTGTTTCCTCGTTCTTAATCTATCTTTTCCTTTTTCATCATGGCTGATCTTAACCTTCCCGAGGGAGTAACCATTCCCGGATGGTTCCGGAGGTACTTGGAAGCTAGGGCCAACGATGCGGGCCCAACAAATACCCCCACCGTAACTGAGGTTCCTCCTCCTCCTCCTCCTCAGCATCCACAAGCAGATTTCGCAAAGGTTTGCAAAGACTTTAAGGCGATGGGTGGCAAGAATTTTATTGGGACAGAGACTTTTGTGGAGGCGAGAAATTGGTTGAAAGAAACTGGAGATCTCTTCGCCATCTTTGATGTGGAAGACCGTAGAAAAGTCATGTTGGCAGTGTAACACCCCACCTCCGCCAGAGTCACTCACAAAGGGAATGCACTAGGTTTGGTGAAGCATTATCGAGGTAAACATACACAGAAATATTACAAGACAGAACATATATAACACAGCGGAAGTAAAAACAAATTTCATTACCTTATAAAATAAGGTCTAAAGCCTTTTACATCAGAATACATCAAACCCTGTCTTGCAATGGTAAAGAAGCATAAAACCATTTCATAAATTATTCCCCAAGTAAAACAGTAAAGTAGCCATAGCCAAGGAAAGTCCAAGCCATGCGTGATAACCTTCAGGCAGAAGAAGTCCGAACTAAATAACAGTGTTTCCTCCCTGAAAACCTGGGGGGGGGAACAGAAGACAAAGAGGCGAAAGAAAACAGGGTAAGTCATAAAGACTGGTAAGTCCTATCTACTTCCAGTATAAAAACAGGTAACGGTAACATGACATGCATAAACTGAAAGTAAACATAAGGATGATGACAAGGTAGATAAGCTAAACCAAGATAACTGGATGAACTACTATAGCAAGATAGGATAAGGTATCATGATAAACTACATGTCAAGATAAATCAAGGTATCACATCGTCAGGTTTCTACCAAGTATACTATCCCAAGGTATTTATCATGTATATTTGCTCTGCACCCCTCGTACTAGTATCCCAACTCGCGTCATGTGTTAACTATGAATGTCCCTTGCCCAATGTCATGTAATGGTCCCTGCCAACCTAATATATATAGCATATGTAGGTTTTCCCAACTCGTATGTTTCTTTCCATGTATTAGTTCAGTCCTTTGCCGTAGGCCGTACGGGCTTTCCCATGTAAATCTATGCCACCTCAACGTAGTACCATTTTATCCTTGAAGTTGTTTTGGACTGCTACCCTTGATCTAGTTATGTTTTCTTACCATGAACTATCGCGTGTTCACTTAGGATTTATGCCACCTAGGACCACTAGGGATTATGCTACCTAATGAATGTTTCCGTGTCTCGGTTTGGGTTCAAGCCACCTAGGGCCACTAGGGATTATGCCACCCGTCAACCGCGCCCTCTATCCCTCGTATGTATCGTGAATCGTTTTCCATGTCTAGACGCACATGTTCCTCAATGTGCCATCCGAGTTCCGTGCCAGGGCAAATCAAGAGATACGGAACTCGGTCGGGAGCTTTAAGTCGTCTGCTGATGCAGATATCAAGGTCTGTTTTTGTACCCGTGGCTATGGTCCCACGTGACCCCTCCCTCAGCTACTGAAAGGCAATCCAAGAAAAATCATGTATGAGAACCACATCCCGGCCCCACTATAGCCCCACTTTCCTATGGGCCAACCTCACCCATGACTCGATAGCAAGAACATGGTCTATTGGGAGTTCTCTGCCTTTCCGTACGTACACGATTGACTAAAGATGGTAGGTAGTTGACAACGTGCTATCCAGGGCAAAAATCAAGTATCGTCGACTCCACGCTAATCCATCCCAGTCTTTAGGTCGCTCGCATAGCAACCAAGGCATACTCTTGGCTCTTCTATCGCAGACCTTAACCTCTGTGAGGCCGAGTTTCATGGACCACCTGCCACCTCACAGAGGTATACCAAGGGTACCCTCACGTCCCCCGAAGCTACCGCTTCGTCACCCAGTTCGTTGGAGCCTTTATCCAAGTCGGATAATTTGCTCCTCCTCGTGTGTTTAAGCAATGACCTACCATATCGGGTTACTCATCCATTCATGAACTAGTCCCATGTCCTTGGCTAAGAATTATTACTTAGTTATACTTAACTAAGGTTTACCACTTAGCTTCTTTTCCCCGTTACCCTTGATTAACCACGATTTTCTACCTAGTTCCTCTAACTAGGGTTTTGTCTATTGGGTTAAGTGTTGTTATTCAGGTTCATGACTTAGCCCGCCTACGAATCATGTCAAGATTGACTAAGTATTTAAGTTCAAGGCTTAGCCCTACAAGGTGGTTAAGTATACCAAGAAGCGTATGACTTAACCCTATCAAGTCAAATCGGTTAAGTATTGGTTTGTCTTAACCCTATCAGATTATCGTGTTAGATTGATTAAGCATAGATTATCTTAATCGCATCAGATCATCGAGTCGGATTGGTTAAGTATGGGTTAGCTTAACCTCATCCACTAATCGTACTACAAGGGTTAAGTATATTCAAAAGGTCTTGTGACTTAACCCTATCAAGTCCGCATGTTAGATTGGTTAAGTATAGGTTACTTAACCTCATCAAATCATCATGTATAATTGGTTAATTATAATTTACTTAACCCCATCATGTTAAGTTGGTTAAGTATTGGTTGCTTAACCTCATTGAATTACCAAGTTCAGATTAGTTAAGTGTAAATTACTTGACCCCATCTAATTACCAAGTCGGATTAGTTAAGCGTAAATTACTTAACCCCATCCCCTAATTGTCTTGTATGGTTAAGTGTCATTAGGAAATCAAGCCCGGTCCCACTTAACCTACCCATTCGTGTCATATCGGTTAAGTGTCATTAGTCAAATTTACTTAACCTTATCTTGTGGCATTAATTTAATTAATGCACTCTCAACCTCTCACATTAGACCTTGTTGTGGTTACTAGTTAAGCCGGGCGGGTCCGGGTAGCTTTACACCACAACCTAGTATAACCTCGGGTCTTAAGCGCGACATGACCAACTTCCCACATTGGATCCTATTGTTTGTAGCCACTAGTTAAGCTGGGCGGGTCCGGGTAGATTTATGCTACAAACTCAACCCAACCTCGAGTTGGCCACTTCCATGTTTGGTCTAGTGTTATATTACACTTACAACCCCCGTGTCTAGTTTCAAGCCCCATGTTTACCCCACATGTCATGTCCCCATTTAGGTGTATCATGAGTGTCATATTTTCATGAAATCCCATATCAAATTTTCATGTCATAATCACGCTCGTCTATCCTACCCCAAATCGTGTTTTACAACCCATGTAAAAGCGAGTCAACATAGTAAGGATACTATGCTACATAATGGCCTCAAAACATGCACGATGTCAAGAAGGGGTTGGCCACAAATATGCATGGTATCATAAGGGAGTTTGGCCTCAAAATATGCATAGCATCATAAAGGGTTTTTGGCCACAAACATGCATAGTATCATAAGGGGATTTGGCCACAAACATGCATAGTATCATAAGGGGATTTGGCCACAAACATGCATGATAACATAAGGGGTTTGGGTTCATTTACATGCATAAGCCCCAAAGTCCAATCTTTGCCAATGTTTCACAAGTCAAATGGTTCCCAAAGGTTCATGCTAGCATTCCATAGATAAAGATTCAAACTTGCAAGGTAAACTAGGTTAATCATAACATGAATAGCATGATTTAGTCACTAAGCATAGCCAAAAGTCATACGTTAAAGCAAAAGAGGCATGACAAGGTTCATATAGGCTAGCATACTTAGTTTAATCTCGTTTTATTCCATGCCATCATTAAAACTACCGTTTAGATCTAGAAGTAGCTAGAACTTACATAGCATGTCAAGAGGGCTAGGAACATGAATCGTCTTGACGAAGAAAGGTGGCTCCTTTGTTGAAGAATCGTCATGAAATAGCCGTAGCAACGTTGATCGAGCCTCGATTTGGTGTAGCAAGCTTGCACCTTTCGATTCGGATCCGATTTGCATGCATAGTCTCTTGGAGTTGGAGATGGAGGCCATGATCACTTGGCATTTGGGCAGCACTTCGTGGCATGAGTGATTTGTGAGGGTTAAGGGTCAACTTAGGGGTCTTTTTATAGAGATTAGGAGTAGTTTAGGCCGTAGGATCAACCCTAGGATAGATTTGAACCCTCAAAAATCGTCACAAGCCTCCAAAACCGAGCCAACATGACAAGCAGGTGCACCAGGTCGAGGTTCTACAGGGGGAGGGTCGACCCCTGGGTCGACATGGGTGTCGACCCATTGGGGGGGGTCGACACTGGTGTCGACCCCTGTGTCAACCCTGCCTGGGGCGTGAAAATTCCCGCCCATTCTGCCCTGGTTGTAATTTAAATCTGAATTCGAATTTGAACTGTTTTCGGGCTTGGAATTTTCTAAAAACTTCATTGGGCCATAACTTGGTCATACGGACTCCGTTTTTCGAAAACTCGGACTCTATTTCGCGTATTTTTCCGAGACGAACGCAATGGCACAGCCCGTTTCCCTTGATTCAGATTTTACAGTTTAATTCTGCCTTGATTTACATTATAACATGTTATTCAAAAATACGGGTTGTTACATTCTCCCCTCCTTTAAGGATTTCGTCCCCGAAATCTCCAAGTTAGGAAGAACGTATCCTACCATCCATCATCCATCTAATCAAAACATCATCCACAGGCAACCATTGTCCTTAAGAGACTTCTAATGCTTCATGTAGACATGCAGAAAGTGTGTGTATATGTTCCTTAGCTAATGCTAATGATCAGGCCTGAATGATCTTTCTAATGCAAAGTATGTTTAGTGTCATGAATCCAACATGTATGCAAATAGTCCTAGTCATATAAACACTATATGTGTGCACAACCATTCATTCATATGCAACATCCACACGATAACACATTCGATTTCATCCATAAACAGGTATAAATACTCGTGCATATGCAACATGAAATGTGACCGCGTAAATCTAGTATCTAATGTGCATTCGCGCATCCACGAGCTACCACTTGCAACCATTTGCAACCATATCAATCATAACATGTTTCAAACACATGTTTACATCCATAGGATTCTACCTAAGGTTCTCACGATAGGATTGAGGAGATAAACAAGGTAAACTCCCTACGGGGTTTGCAACAGAAACAGGACCGAGAGGATATTCACCAAAAGATAACATGCGAGCAAGCTCTACAGGAAAAACCAGGGATCCAGGATATACTCTTAAAAAGAGATATTGATGCGCATATCTAGCCTTCAACCTTCTAAGTCGCCCTCCCTTGAGCTTAATTCCATTGTGCCTTGACCGCCTCTAACTTCATGATTTCGTAGCTCCTTGATTCCTATTTCCAAGGTATGAGTCGGAACTCATTTCGTTGTCGCCTCTCGTTTCACTTTCACTTATTCTTTCCCTAGTATGCTCGGCTCAAACATATCTGCGTACTCATGCAAGCTCTCCAAAATTCACTAGTGAATTCTGGATCTCGTTTACCGATGCCAATCCATGTTACCACGTACACTTACTAGGGCGATTCCTATAACCCATGCTTAAGCAGAATGAACCATCCGCCTTATTGGCGAACGTTACTCGATCGGATCAGAGATTTCCGATAAATGCATCAAGAGATTCTAGGTAACTAACCATGACAGAACCCAAAAAGTTACACGAGACTTCGAGGGTATTACCAAGGCAAGTTAAGAGTTTAACTTCCCTCCTTTCGAAACCGAGAATGGCATCCCTTACTGGATAACCACTTCATCCCTAGAATCCACCCATAGCTCAACAATAGATGCATTGCTTCTAATCTCAACACTTGGCATAGACGTTCTCAAATCCAAACAAGTCATGAATAAATGGACCGACTCTCCAACCAGATTTTGGGACTAAAGTGGGATCTTCTACCATGCTAGTACTAAGGTGCAGAGACTTAACTATCAAGGCAGACTTAAATGATGCGATGATCAAAACAAAGTCTAGACGGGACGATAGAAAAGAAAGGCTAAGCCTTTAACAGAAACGGTACCATTCCTCTTAGGTACGCTAGAAATGAGAGCATACAATTGCCCTCTCGCTGATCTTGTCTTTATCTTCCTTTGTGGATCAAGCCATACCAACAAGTTGCTTATTCTTAAGCTCGTGTCCTTTATCCTTGCTCTTATTATCCCTTCTTATAACTTCGGTAACAGGTATCTCGAGAATCTTCCTCCATCGCATGGGAAAACACTTACGTAGCTAGACAAGGGTTAGTCGCAGTTAAAACTACTGTGACTACAGATGGAGAAAAGAAAGGAAAAGAGGTTCAATCAAGGAAACAAAGGATAGTGCTAATGGCTTTTGGGGAATAGCCTTTTTTTTAAAAAAAAAATGTTTCTTGGAAAATGCTTCTTTGTAAACAGTTTCTCAAAGAGTTTTTCAGAAGGTTTTAAAAACTTTTGCCCAGTCTAGTAACCTCCTGCTCTGATACCAAATGTAACACCCCACCTCCGCTAGGGTCACTCACAAAGGGAATGCACTAGGTTTGGTGAAGCATTATCGAGGTAAACATACACAGAAATATTACAAGACAGAACATATATAAAACAGCGGAAGTAAAATCAAATTTCATTACCTTATAAAATAAGGTCTAAAGCCTTTTACATCAGAATACATCAAACCCTATCTTGCAATGGTAAAGAAGCATAAAACCATTTCATAAATTATTCCCCAAATAAAACAGTAAAGTAGCCATAGCCAAGGAAAGTCCAAGCCATGCGTGATGACCTTCAAGCAGAAGAAGTCCGAACTAAATAACAGTGTTTCCTCCCTGAAAACCTGCGGGGGGGAAACGGAAGACAAAGAGGCGAAAGAAAACGGGGTCAGTCATAAAGACTGGTAAGTCCTATCTACTTCCAGTATAAAAACAGGTAAAGGTAACATGACATGCATAAACTGAAAGTAAACATAAGGATGATGACAAGGTAGATAAGCTAAACCAAGATAACTGGATGAACTACTATAGCAAGATAGGCTAAGGTATCATGATAAACTAAATGCCAAGATAAATCAAGGTATCACATCGTCAGGTTTCTACCAAGTATACTATCCCAAGGTATCTATCATGTATATTTGCTCTGCACCCCTCGTACTAGTACCCCAACCCACGTCATGTGTTAACTATGAATGTCCCTTGCCCAATGTCATGTAATGGTCCCTGCCAACCTAATATATATAGCATATGTAGGTTTTCCCAACTCGTATGTTTCTTTCCATGTATTAGTTCAGTCCTTTGCCGTAGGCCGTACGGGCTTTCCCATGTAAATCTATGCCACCTCAGCGTAGTACCAATTTATCCTTGAAGTTGTTTTGGGCTGCTACCCTTGATCTAGTTATGTTTTCTTACCATGAACTATCGCGTGTTCACTTAGGATTTATGCCACCTAGTACCACTAGGAATTATGCTACCTAATGAACGTTTCCGTGTCTCGGTTTGGGTTCAAGCCACCTAGGGCCACTAGGGATTATGCCACCCGTCAACCGCGCCCTCTATCCCGCAAATGTATCGTGAATCGTTTTCCATGTCTAGACGCACATGTTCCTCAATGTGCCATCTGAGTTCCGTGCCAGGGAAAATCAAGAGATACAGACTCGGTCGGGAGCTTTAAGTCGTCTGCTGATGCAGATATCAAGGTCTGTTTTTGTACCCATGGCTATGGTCCCACGTGACCCCTCCCTCAACTACTGAAAGGCAATCCAAGAAAAATCATGTATGAGAACCACATCCCGGCCCCACTATAGCCCCACTTTCCTATGGGCCAACCTCACCCATGACTCGATAGCAAGAACTTGGTCTGTTGGGAGTTCTCTGCCTTTCCGTACATACACGATTGACTAAAGATGGTAGGTAGTCGACAACGTGCTATCCAGGGCAAAAATCAAGTATCGTCGACTCCACGCTAATCCATCCCAGTCTTTAGTTCGCTCGCATAGCAACTAAGGCATACTCTTGGCTCTTCTATCGCAGACCTTAACCTCTATGAGGCCAGGTTTCATGGACCACCTGCCACCTCACAGAGGGATACCAAGGGTACCCTCACGTCCCCCGAAGCTACCGCTTCGTCACCCAGTTCGTTGGAGCCTTTATCCAAGTCGGATAATTTGCTCCTCCTCGTGTGTTTAAGCGATGACCTACCATATCGGGTTACTCATCCATTCATGAACTAGTCCCATGTCCTTGGCTAAGAATTATTACTTAGTTATACTTAACTAAGGTTTACCACTTAGCTTCTTTTCCCCGTTACCCTTGATTAACCACGATTTTCTACCTAATTCCTCTAACTAGTGTTTTGTCTATTGGGTTAAGTGTTGTTATTCAGGTTCATGACTTAGCCCGCCTACGAATCATGTCAAGATTGGCTAAGTATTTAAGTTCAAGGCTTAGCCCTACAAGGTGGTTAAGTATACCAAGAAGCGTATGACTTAACCCTATCAAGTCAAATTGGTTAAGTATTGGTTTGTCTTAACCCTATCAGATTATGTGTTAGATTGATTAAGCATAGATTATCTTAATCGCATCAGATCATCGAGTCGGATTGGTTAAGTATGGGTTAGCTTAACCTCATCCACTAATCGTAGTACAAGGGTTAAGTATATTCAAAAGGTCTTGTGACTTAACCCTATCAAGTCCGCATGTTAGATTGGTTAAGTATAGGTTACTTAACCTCATCAAATCATCATGTATAATTGGTTAATTATAATTTACTTAACCCCATCATGTTAAGTTGGTTAAGTATTGGTTGTTTAACCTCATTGAATTACCAAGTTCAGATTAGTTAAGTGTAAATTACTTGACCCCATCTAATTACCAAGTCGGATTAGTTAAGCGTAAATTACTTAACCCCATCCCCTAATTGTCTTATATGGTTAAGTGTCATTAAGAAATCAAGCCCGGTCCCACTTAACCTACCCATTCGTGTCATATCAGTTAAGTGTCATTAGTCAAATTTACTTAATCTTATCATGTGGCATTAATTTAATTAATGCACTATCAACCTCTCACATTAGACCTTGTTGTGGTTACTAGTTAAGCCGGGCGGGTCCGGGTAGTTTTACACCACAACCTAGTCTAACCTTGGGTCTTAAGCGCGACATGACCAACTTCCCACATTGGATCCTATTGTTTGTAGCCACTAGTTAAGCCGGGCGGGTCCGGGTAGATTTATGCTACAAACTCAACCCAACCTCGAGTTGGCCACTTCCATGTTTGGTCTAGTGTTATATTACACTTACAACCCCCGTGTCTAGTTTCAAGCCCCATGTTTGCCCCACATGTCATGTCCCCATTTAGGTGTATCATGAGTGTCATATTTTCATGAAATCCCATATCAAATTTTCATGTCATAATCACGCTCGTCTATCCTACCCCAAATCGTGTTTTACAACCCAAGTAAAAGCGAGTCAACATAGTAAGGATACTATGCTACATAATGGCCTCAAAACAAGCACGATGTCAAGAAGGGGTTGGCCACAAATATGCATGGTATCATAAGGGAGTTTGGCCTCAAAATATGCATAGCATCATAAGGGGTTTTTGGCCACAAACATGCATAGTATCATAAGGGAATTTGGCCACAAACATGCATAGTATCATAAGGGGATTTGGCCACAAACATGCATGATAACATAAGGGGTTTGGGTTCATTTACATGCAAAAGCCCCAAACTCCAATCTTTGCCAATGTTTCACAAGTCAAATGGTTCCCAAAGGTTCATGCTAGCATTCCATAGATAAAGATTCAAACTTGCAAGGTAAACTAGGTTAATCATAACATGAATAGCATGATTTAGTCACTAAGCATAGCCAAAAGTCATAGGTTCAAGCAAAAGAGGCATGACAAGGTTCATATAGGCTAGCATACTTAGTTTAATCTCGTTTTATTCCATGCCATCATTAAAACTACCGTTTAGATCTAGAAGTAGCTAGAACATACATAGCATGTCAAGAGGGCTAGGAACATGAATCGTCTTGACGAAGAAAGGTGGCTCCTTTGTTGAAGAATCGTCATGAAATCACCGTAGCAACGTTGATCGAGCCTCGATTTGGTGTAGCAAGCTTGCACCTTTCGATTCGGATCCGATTTGCATGCATAGTCTCTTGGAGTTGGAGATGGAGGCCATGATCACTTGGCATTTGGGCAGCACTTCGTGGCATGAGTGATTTGTGAGGGTTTAGGGTAGGCTTAGGGGTCTTTTTATAGAGATTAGGAGTAGTTTAGGCCGTAGGATCAACCCTAGGATAGATCTGAACCCTCAAAAATCATCACAAGCCTCCAAAACCGAGCCAACATGACAAGTAGGTGCACCAGGTCGGGGTTCTACAGGGGGAGGGTCGACCCCTGGGTCGACATGGGTGTCGACCCATTGGGGGGGTCGACACTGGTGTCGACCCCTGTGTCGACCCTGCCTGGGGCGGGAAAATTCCCGCCCATTCTGCCCTGGTTGTAATTTAAATCTGAATTCAAATTTGAACTGTTTTCGAGCTTGGAATTTTCTAAAAACTTCATTGGGCCATAACTTGGTCATTCAAACTCCGTTTTTTGAAAATTCGGACTCTATTTCGCGTATTTTTCCGAGACGAACGCAATGGCACAGCTAGTTTCCCTTGATTCAGATTTTACAGTTTAATTCTGCCTTGATTTACATTATAACATGTAATTTAAAAATACGGGTTGTTACAGGCAGCATGGCTATTGAAAGAAGAAGCTGCTTATTGGTGGGAGGTCACCAATGCTACTAGGCCTATAGAGACTTGGGCCGACTTGAGGACGAGGTTTGGGCTTAAGTTTCTATCATCTGCTGAGGCGAATCTACAATTGGAGAAGTTTATATCTTTGAAGCAAGTGGACATGACAGTGAGGGAGTATGTCAATAAGTTTAACCAGCTTGCTCGATTCGGTTTGGACATGGTTAATACTCCCCAGAAGAAGGCTTTACGCTTTGCACGAGGGTTGAATGAGCCATTACAAGGTTTAGCCCTGTCTGATATACCCATGGGGGGCCACCTTTGAAGGCCTAGTGGACATGGCATTGCTTCAAGGAGACGATAAGAATGGCAAGAAAGAAGTCAAGACTAATGAGACTCAAACCAAGAAGACGGACTCCAAGTGGGGAGGAAATCAGAGCAATCAGAACAACAAGAACAACAAGGGCAATAAGGCCAACAACAACAAGGCAAAGGACCCAAGAAAATGCAATTTCTGTGGGATTGTTGGGCACATAGCCAAAGATTGCTGAAAGAAGAAGAGGAAGTTGGGCGAATGCTTTCACTGTGGAGAGCCTGGACACCTTAGCAAGGATTGCCCCAAGAAGCAAGGACAATGGCAAGGGCAGACTCAGCGTGTAGGACCTTCTGGAGGGCAAGTGCATGCTCTTAACACTGCTCCAGTTCAGGACCGAGGTAGTATTTCTGTAGAAAGCCTTGTTTATATTTCTGATTTTCCTGGTCGCACTTTATTCGATTCTGGCGCATCGCATACCTTTATTTCTTCTAACATTGTTGAAAGTTTGCACCTAAGTACTAGTCTAGTTGAGGATCCCGTTAGTGTTTCAAATCCAATTGGGGGTTCCGCCCATCTATCTATGATTTGTGTGGATTTGAAGATTTCTATCTTGACCGTGGAATTCACGTGTAATGCTTATGTTCTCAGGTTCACGGGATACGGGTTGATTTTGGGCATGGATTGGTTGTCCAGTTATGGAGCCATTCTCGATTGTGAGCATAGGGTGGTGAGGCTCATGACTCGCCTCGGTAATACCCTAGAAATTTCTTGTAACCCTAGAGATCCCGTCATGTTATGTTATCTTGAATCTCTTGACTCGTCCATCAATGATCTGCAATCTGTAAGGGTGGTCCGAGAATATCCCGATGTCTTTGAAGAGGTTAAGGGGTTACCCCCTAAACGAGAGATAGATTTCCGCATTTATCTTGTTGATAATGCCAAGCCAGTTTCATTGCCCGTTAGGCATATGGCCCCACAAGAAAGAAGGGAGCTCAGTAAGAAAATCAAGGAGTTGCTTGAGAAAAATTTTATTAGGCGAAGCATTTCTGAATAGGGTGCTCCTGTGGTATTCGCTACTAAGGCGGATGGTTCGCTTCGTCTATGTGTTGATTATCGAGAGTTGAACAAGCTGACAAAGAAGAATAGGCACCCATTACCGATGATTGATGACCTCTTTGACCAGCTTGTTGGTGCTTCTGTTTTCTCTCAGCTCGATCTAGCCACCGGATTCCATCAGCTTAGAGTGGCTGAGGATAGCATTGATAAGACTGCATTTAGGACTCCAGATGGATTCTTTGAATGGCTTGTCATGCCATTCGGTTTGACTAATGCACCCGCCTACTTCGTAGATTTGATGAGTAGGGTGTTCAGGGAGTTCCTTAACAAGTTCGTGGTTGTTTTCGTGGATGATATTCTGATCTTCTCAAAGGATGAGGAAGAACATGCTAGACACCTCAAGGAAGTGATGGATACACTTAGAGCTCACCAGTTGAAAGCCAAGTTCTCCAAATGCCATTTTTGGAGAAGGGAAGTTCGGTTTCTTGGACATATAGTCTCTAAGCAAGGCATACTGTGGATCCCGCGAAAGTGGTTGCAGTTCAAGACTGGAAGACTCCTAGGAATGCAACCGAAGTAAGAAGCTTTCTCGGTCTGGCGGGCTACTATAGGAAGTTCATCAGGGACTTCGCTAAAATTTCAGCCCCTCTTACTAAGTTGACAAAGAAGAACTTAGTCTTTGCATGGGACTTAGAGTGTGAGCTTGCTTTTCAAAGGCTCAAGAGGGCCCTTACTACAGCTCCAGTTTTGGCATTACCTGATGGCGGTAAGATGTTTACCGTGTACACCGATGCATGTGGCACGGGTTTAGGTGCTGTTCTGATGCAGGAAGGAAGGGTGATATGTTATGGGGGTAGGCAACTTAAAGTTCATGAGAAGAACTATCCCACTCATGATTTGGAGTTGGCAGCGATCGTCTTTGCACTCAAATCCTGGCGCCACTATCTTCTAGGCGAAAGGTTTGAGTTATATACTGATCACAAATCGCTCAAGTACCTCTTCTCGTAGAAGGATCTGAATCTAAGGCAGCAAAGGTAGATGGAATTCTTGGCATCTTATGAATTCAAGATAGCTTATACCCCTGGAAAGGGTAATGTTGTGGCAGATGCGTTAAGCAGAAGTAGGTTGACTTTGAGTCCCTTGTTTGTTGAGATGAGGAGCCTAGAGTTCTTGGCAACCTTTGATTTCACAACAGCTGTTGAGTCGATGACGGGTTCGTTAGCATCCCTTGAGCTTAGACCTATACTTCTTGATCAAGTTGGGGCTTCGCAGAAAGAAGATCCGCAGATAGTCGAGGTCACGGACAAGTTGATTCGTGGTGAGACGTCTAGTCACCTTGCTAGATATACTATTGATGACAAGGGTTGGCTAAGGCGTGATGGAAGGCTATGCGTTCCACAAGTAGGATACTTGGTGCATAAAGTTCTCAAAGAAGCGCATCACTCGAAGATGACTATACATCCTGGAGGAGATAAGATGTATAGGGATATGAAGCGCATTTTCTTTTGGGCTGGAATGAAGAAGGATGTGGCATAGTATGTTTCAAGGTGCATGGTGTGCCAACAAGTGAAAGCCGAGTCGAAGAAACCTGGTGGGCTATTACATCCATTGGAGGTCCCGCAATGGAAGTGGGAAAGTATTTCTATGGATTTTGTGGATGGATTGCCTAGGTCAAGGAAAGGGAATACGAGCATATGGGTCATAGTTGACAGACTTACGAAGAGTGCTCATTTCATTCCAGTGAAGAGCAAGAGGACCGCATCATGGCTAGCATCTATTTATCTTCGAGAGATAGTGCGGTTGCATGGAGTTCCTTCTAGCATAGTTAGCGATCGTGACCCAATCTTCACTAGCCAGTTTTGGAATAGTTTGCAAGAAGAAATGGGTACGCGATTGAATCTAAGTACAGCCTATCACCCCCAGACAGATGGCCAAACCGAAAGGGTGAATAGAGTGCTAGAAGATCTCTTGAGGCTTTGTGTTCTTGACTTCGGTGGTACTTGGGAAGACCACCTCCATCTTGTAGAGTTTGCTTATAATAATAGCTATCAAGCTAGCATAGGGATGGCACCATTTGAAGCTTTGTATGGGAGGCCGTGTAGGTCACCATCTTGTTGGTGGGAGACAACGGATAGGCTTATACTTGGGCCCGATATGATATGGGACACATCCGAGAAAGTTGAATGGGTGAGAAGACGGATGAAAGCGGCCCAAGACCGACAAAAATCCTATGCTGACAAGCGAAGGACAGATTTGGAATTCGAAGTTAGAGATATGGTTTTCGTGAAGGTTTCTCCTTTGCGTAATGTGGTTCGTTTTGGAGCAGTTGGGAAGCTGGCACCAAGGTTCGTAGGACCCTTCCCTATCATAGAAAGAATTGGGAAGATGGCTTATAAGGTGGAATTGCCCGAGAAGCTGGTCGGAGTGCATAATTTCTTTCATGTCTCGCATCTCCGATAGTGCTTACACGAGTCCGCTGAGGTGGTTGAACCTAGCATTCTTGAAGACGTGGAGGTAGAGAAAGAGGCAACCCTGAGGAGAGCCCCGATTCGTATCTTGGGAACGGAGATCAAGAAGCTAAGAAATCGAGAAGTCAAATTGGTGAAAGTTCAGTGGAGTGAAGCCGAAGAGGATGCAACTTGGGAAATCGAGGAGAAGATGCGTGGACTTTATCCATTTCTTTTTGAGGGTACATTCTCGACCTCTTTTCTTTTTTAACATATCTTCCTTTTTGCTATCCATGTTTATCCTGTTTATCTTGTTATCTCGTTAACCTTGTCATGAGAACCTTAGGTAGAAACCCTTTGGATGAAACATGTATTTGAAACATGTTATGCTTGATGTTTGCAAGTGGTTGCAAGTGTTTGCAAGTGGATACTCATGGATGCATGATACACATTAGGCACTAAGATCGGCTCACACACTTTCATATTGCATATGCATGAGTGCTTATACTTATTCATGGATGAAACTTGTTATGCTATCACGTGGATGCTGCATATGGATGAATGTTATGTGCACTCATATAGAGATTATAAATTATGTTAGGAATTTGCATACATATGGACGCATTTCACTAACATACTTTGCATTAAAGAGGTTTACTGAATCAGTAACCGCCTGATTTTCGCATTAGATAAGTACACATACACACACCTTTGCATATAATCATACATCATTTAGAATTTGTTAAGGATATTGACTGCACGTGGATGATGTTTTGAGTAGATGGATGATGGATGGTAGGATACGTTCTTCCTAACTTAGAGATTTCGGGGACGAAATCCTTTAAGGTGGGGAGGATGTAACAACCCGTATTTTGAATAACAAGTTATATCATAAATCAAGGCAGAATTAAATGATAAAATCTGAATCAGGGGAAACGGGCTGTGCCATTGCGTTCGTCTCGGAAAAATACGCGAAACAGAGTCCGAGTTTTCGAAAATCGGAGTCCGTATGACCAAGTTATGGCCCGTCAAAGTTTTCAGAAGATTTCAAGTTCAAATTTGAATTCAGAAATTCAAATTCAGCTGGGCAGGATAGGCGGGAAAAGATCCCGCCACTCCCCAAGTCGACTGGGGAGTCGACTTGGGAGTCGACACACCCCAGGCTGTGTCGACTGCCCACTCGACACCCCTGTCGACTTGGGTGGTCGGCCAGTCTGGCCTGGGTGCACCTGACTTGTTTCTCAAGACATGTTTGGAGGCTAGTGACGTGAATTGATGGTCCAGATCTGAATTAGGGTTAATCCTATGGCCTAAACTAACCTAATCTTCTATAAAAGGACCCTAATACCTAGCCTAAATCATAATAAATCAATCCTACAACTAAACTATGCCAAAATGTTTAATCATGGCCTCCACCCTCTTGTCATAGCCTCCATCTTCATTCATATGAGAGTTCCTAAGCTTGTTTGAGAATTTCAAAGCTTGATTCAAGGCCAAAGTTCAATCTTTCTTCATTAAAACGAGGATCTTTCTTCATACAAGTCAAAGGAGCTTCTTGGAGCTTGTATTCATTTGGGGTTTTTAGAGTTGCTAGTGGCTTCGTCTCAATCTTATTTCATTTTATAAGTCTTCATAGCATTGTAAGCCCTATACTACTCTTAGATTCTAACTATGAAGTTAAATATGACATGTTGCAAGTTGAATTTGGGCCTAAATATGATATGTGCTTTGATTTTATCATGTTATGCATAGATTTATTCTATGCATGTTTGTAAAGCTATCACTTGACCTTATGCATAGAAAGCTATGAGCTTTGATTGGAAATGTTGCATAAAGCAACATAGAAACTCTCATAAACCTTATGTTATCTTGCATATGATGTTATATGCGAATCACTAGCTATCATCCTATGTCATTTATGATCATGTTTCACCTATTTGCTAAAGTTTGATATCATGCATGTTTTGAGGCTTATAATGTAATATGCAAGTTTATGATCTCTCATAAACCTTATGATATATTGCATATGATGTTATATGCGAATCACTTGCTATCATCCTATGTCATTTATGACCATGTTTCATCTATTTTGCTAAAGTTGATATAATGCATGTTTTGAGGCCTATAATGTAATACGCAAGTTTATGAACACATTTGCCTCATATGCCACCATGTTTAACTTGTGGCCCAAACCTTATTAATTATGGCATGCTTCTAAGTTTCCCCCTTTGAGATCTATTTGTGTTTATGCGAACTTACATGCGATGGGGTTACGTTATGGGTAAACTAAATGACATAAAAACATGACTTGAAAAGATGACATGAAGTATGACATGTGATTGTGCTTGAAACATGAACTTGGACATGACTTCTAGGAAACATGAGAATGGCCAACTCGAGGTTGGGTTGAGTTTGTAGCATAAATCTACCCGGAACCGACCGGCTTAACTAGTGGCTACAAGCAATAGGACCCAATGTGAGTAGTTGGTCATGTAGCACTTGAAACCCGAGGTTAGACTAAGTTGTGGTGTAAAGCTACCCGGACCCGCCCGGCTTAACTAGTAACCACAACAAGGTCTAATGTGAGAGGTTGGGTGCATTAAATTGATTAATGCCACATGATAGCGTTAAGTCATGGACCACTTGAATACTTAACCAGTTAAACACGATGGGTTGATGGGGTTAAGTCATTAAACTTGGGTACACTTAACCAACTTGATTGGATAGGGTTAACCACGTTTAACCCATTAGAAACCCTAGTTACGAGGTCCTTTTCACCCGTAACCCTCTTGAATGTATCATGATGCCCTAGGGACTAGGCTAGGGTGGGGCACGATTACTGGGTTGACATGTAAGCGACCAAAACGACGGCTGAGTAGGTGCGCCGGTGTAGGTTCAGGCGGACTATTGTCGTGCACATAGTCCGGAGTTGAAAAAGCAGACACGGGCACCAGTAGGTTTAGACTGTGCGTGCTTGATTTGTGTCCGTGGTTGGCACCCTAGGGCTTGATACATTCTAGGGTGGACCTAGCACAGTTTGACTACACTTCGTGATTGGGCCGTATGACACCGACACTTGACGAGTTAGGCTTTAGGGAGCCGATCGACTAGACCGAGTAGTTGGACGTTGATTTAGGTCACCTCATGATATTGGGCCAACTTTGGGCCAAGGGATCATTTCTTGTTTATACTTGACATGGATTGGAATACTAGTACACACTTGGTGCAACTTAACCTTGTATATGCGATGCCACACTTGATCTACCTTGTTAACTTTTCACCATGCCAGTTGTCATCTTATGTTTCATCTCTGCTTTACATGTCCAGTTAACTTTACTAGTTTTTATACTAATAGTAGATAGGACTTACCAGTCTTTTTGACTGACCCGTTTTCTTTTGCCTCTTTTCTTTCGTTCCCCCCCCCCCCCGGTTTACAGGGTGGGAACACTGGTACCTAGCTTGGATCTTTAGCTGCTTTTCTGGATAGCTCATGTACGGTTTGGACTTGAGCATGATATGGCTTTGTTCTACTTTGGGGATAGTTACTTTATGTTTTTTCCAGTTTTCAGTTGATGTTTCTAGACTTTGTTTTGTGGGAAATAATGACCAAGTACTTTGATGTAACTTGACTGTGGTTTTGAAATGTTAGTTTTTACCCGCTGCTTTATTTACTCTGTTTTACTTATATTTTCTGTCTTGTGATATCTGCATGCATGTTTACCTTGTTTAACGCCCCTCCAAAGCTAGTGTGCTTGCAAGAGTGGCATTGGCGGAGGTGGGGTGTTACATCTCCCATCAATTCCATTTCCCTTTCTTCGTCCACCCATCTGAGTCCATATCGACACCACAAAACCTCCACCGCTCCTCAAATTCACGTCATTCCCAAACACAGAAAACTCAACCTCCCTACTGCCGTGAACCATCCCTCAGCTCAGATCCGCATTGTTCCTTCTTCTTCCCTGCAGTGAAGAATCGATCTCTAGTATTTCGAAGCCGGCGTCTCCCATTTCTCAAGGCCGAATCCTTCCATGAACAACCAAATGAAATCCACCAACATCCTTCTCTTCGCTAACTCTACTTCTTCATACCCAAGTTTTACCAACCGATTAACATCATCACATCACGTTCTTCAACAAATACTGCAACCCCCTGGCATTTCGAACGACATTTGAAATCACAGAAAATCCCAAAATTCATCACATAAGCTCGAAATCTTGTCACAAACCCAAAACCATACTCGAAATCCTAAATTAAAGCCTTGATTTTTGGATTTTCTCAACCCTAATCGTCGCAGAAGCCAAACCGGAGGAAAATACAGACGTCGAACTAGTCGAGAAGGGTGTAGCCTTGAAGAGGAGCCTTCCGAGATCTCAAATAAACTTGTTTCATAAATTTAGAGAATTTATTTCTATTTTCTTTTGATTTTTCTTTGATCGAACTTCTGCTGTAAGGAGAAAACAACGGCGGAATTTATTTGGCCAAAGGAAATGAAGACTTAGGTTTAGAACGGTATGGTGAGGGTATATATAAGGAAAAAAATATATTAATTTTGTATTCCATTATTTAATTTATTTTTATAGCAACGCTGTTTGTATATGTCTTTAAAAATTCGTATGACCACATATAATACCCAAAAATCATGAAAATCGACATGCAGTTAGAGTTCGACATTTCGGTCCCACTGAAACTGGTTTCATCGAATTCCGACTCCGTTTGCTCACACAGCGTATTTTAACCATCAAAATACAGACTGTTTTTCACTTTTAAAATCCGTACGGCCACACAGTGACCCCAAAAATCACGGAACTTGGAATATAACAATAATTTGATGTTGCGGATCCAACAAAATTAGTTTCGTCGAATTCTGACTTCGTTTGCAAAAGTGGCTATTTTCAAAGCCCTAAATAACCCATTTAAATATATAAATACAAGTGCGAACCCGTGCTTCGCACACGGGCGCAGTGAAAAATGATGTATTTCCATAGCAAACCGTAAACAGGAAGATCATTTACATATAGAGTAGAAAGTGAATATCGCAAGTCAACATGCATGGCAAATAACATTAAGGGTACATTCGATTTTGAACAGAAAGGGTTATTTGAAAGAGGATTTTAGAGGGGGTATTTAAAGGGGAATTGTTGCAAACGGGGAATGTGTTTTTTTTTACGAAAGTGGCAAATTGGAAGGGGCAGAGTGTTTATTTTTAATGTTTTTATATTTATTATTTTAATTGTTTTTGTAGTTATTATTTTTATTGTTTGTGTTTGTATTCGTGTGTTTATCGTCGAATAGAATAGCAGAATGCAAAATACAAACATTGTTCAAATGCAGAATTTAAATTTAATCATTCAAACACCATTACAACGCAGAATACCATTCCATTACAACGCAGAATACCATTTCATAAAAACACCAACAAATACATAAAAAAACTATATATGTCTAGTCCTTAGCTTATGAACATAATAAAGAATACAAGTCTAAGCTGTACGTGATTGTCAAGCAGAAAATACAAAGGGTTAGGACCCCTTCTATTGTCTAATGCTGGTAGAATAACCGCGAGCTCTGCGGATAATAATCATCATCGTCTTGACGTACTTCCATACACAAAGCAATCAGTTCTTCTTGATCCATGAAAGGAGGATATGTAGGGATTTGGTGAGGAATGAGTTTTGGTGATGAAAAAGGTTGGAAATGAAGTTGAATTTATAGTTGTAGGAAAGAGAATCGGCAGTTCCAAAAATTCCGTGGCATCCGACATGTTCGATGCGAAAGTTAATTTTCCAACCGTTCGTCTCGAAGGGGCAAATGTGTGGGTCCCATGTTCGACGCAGACGTGAACGTTAAATGATCTATTGGAAAATCAAACGGTACCTAAACCACATGATTTTACAATATTGTGAGATACACATGGAAGTAGTAATCAAGGTCCAAGGATGCATAAGTTTTCTTGCAGCTGCAAATTTAAATCCTGGGTTAACTAAAAACTTGGATTTAGCATTATTAAATTTTGAACAATGATTGAGGCGGTTCCATGCAAAACCATCCTATAACTGAATATGTGAATTTGAAATTTTACCAAATAGCAGATGATGGATAGCTTATCTGTGAAGTGCCCCATATTTTTTCTGCATTATATGACTTAATTTCAAAAACATCGATTGGAAAACATAATTTTTTATATAGAAGTTACCTTTTGATCACTTTAACATGCACATCCTAACAATATTGTTGAAAAATCAAACATCCCAATAATTATTTCATTTTTTTCATTTTCAAGCGCACATCACTTTGAATCACGCACATTGTAAAGTCCACATATAACACCATCGACATTAGATCTATTGAAATCAACACCAAATTATCCATTGAGGTTCGAGTATTATGGCAATACTAAATTGCATTGTCCCAAGCTCAAGCCACACGAATTACAAATAAGTTAGAAACTTATAATAGTTGAATAGATGAAGACTGTCATGCATATCCAAATTAAATGGATAAACATAAACCATAGGCATTAAAGATCATTGCCTCGATTACAACCATGAAATAAATGCATGCTTAAACATTTTTGCCCCCGTATTCATGTTTATCTATGTAGAGCAAATGGTAAAACAATATGAAAATAAATCTGAGGGATAAAACCTTTCTTTAAACATACAGAACATGCATGGTTCAAAATTTATATATATTACAATGTGGTAAATAAAAAAAATTAAGACGTAGTCTGCTCCGTTGCATGAAATGCAACATTAATCTCTCACTCTGGCAACAACTCCAGTCCAAATAATGTAAAATGCAATAACAGTAGCATATCTTTTGAGGTGCGCAAACTCCACATGATGACCACATATTAATTAAATAAACATCAAAATATCATCTTTATATGATATAGAGAATCTTTAAAGCTAAATTTTTTATATATGAAATCAAACAGGATATATTTAAATTAAGGTCATGTCTATAACAAAATAAAGACTGAAAATACAATGTTCTAACCTCAGCTTCGTAAAGCAAACATTATTGAGAAAAGCTTTTATTAATAATATGTTTATTTGCGTCTGAGCTGCATGATTACACAGGGTCAGCAAACCTATTTTTGACCATCGGTAGACCATGCATTCTGATTTGTAATGCATTGGGACAGTTTGCAGCATCTTCGTCTCAGTTCAATTTGCAACAACGCTTTTCCTCAGCCTTCAACTCTGCCCACTTCGTTGGATCATATCAGTGCATTTCTAATTATGATTCTCACCTCAGTAGCCCCTTTAGCTAAGTGCAACAACTCAACACCTTTATTGCCTGGCTCCGAGTTGAAGACCCCTCTGGCTTTCTTGAAGCAACTCTAATTCCAATGCACACTCATGAAACTCAATTCTATCACGTTTAATCACAGCTGCTGGTCAGCTCCTATATAATCCATCATCATATGTAGCTAAACAATCACATAGGTCAATAAAAAATAAATGGAAACATAGGTCAGGAAAAAAAATTGCATAACTTAATTTTGAAATCTATACGAAAACATAATGATTATGTTGTCGATAACATAAAAGTGGAAACTTCTTAAGTAGAAGTTCACATAATATTACCTTTCTCTTTTGTCTTTGACAAATAGTTACTATGAGCAATGAGGAATTTTTTTAATTTCATTTATATCAAAAAAATGTGAACATAGCTTGATAAAGGAAGACATCCATTCCTTATGTTTGCAGCTAGCATACTACAACACAAAGGATTTTGTTCTTTAAAACGAAGGATTTTGCCTCTTACTGCTCAAATTTACCATCATAGTTTCAAAGCATAAATATACATATTTCCAATATCTATACAAAATTAAAAGAAGCAAACATAGTTAAAAAGCAACCACTTGGTAATTATATTTCCAGTATCAGTCACTATATAGTTGCCATTTGTTATGGTTGGAGGCATAAATATGTGACTGTATTATCAACTGCATATAATTTATGGAATAGGCAGATTTATTTTTTTCCCTACTTAGCTGTATACGCACTAAGTGATGATAATTTAGTAACATATACTAGAAAGGCCTCTCCAAGATAATGAATTTTCAACATCTTCGATGATAAAATGTATGATCAAACTGCTTTAAGCTCCGGTTTCTTGAAATTTATAATTTTAACCTGTACCATATTGCCTTATTAACCTTACCTAGACTTTAACACAACGTTCTAAAGCATACGAATAGGTAATAACCTACCACACATTCAATGTAACATTGGAATCATCGTATAAAAATAGTTCTAAACAATTCATGTTTTTCTGTTTGTATCACAACAATGATACCAAAAGAAATGTCAGTGAAATAGAATGCTAATTTATAAGAGTTGGTATACTTTTAATTATTTTATAAATTACCTAGAATAGTCAAAATGACTTCTTCCATATCCACTATATCACAACAGCTGGGAAAAAAGGAAAAAAAAGTTGATACGCTTGATCAAGGACAAAAAAGAAAAAGGTGACATCACTTACGCTTCTTATTAAGAAAAAATATTTACTATACATTTTTTGTTTATATTTTAGTGGGTGGTGGCTCTTAAAACGTTTTAAAGAACTAATTATTATTTTTTGTGAAAATTTCAACCATTATCAACAGTAATGCAACTTTAGCTATCTTTTTCCTATTATTAGCATCAAAGATAACATGCTTACTAATGCCAGAAACAAATTGAAAATATTAATGCATAAGTAAAAAACTAATCATGTGTGAAACTAATTTGAGAAAAGTTAACAACAAAAGCATGGAATTTTTTTCAAGTGGTTCAACATGGAATGGAAATTATTCAAAGCAGGTGATTACGAGAATACTAATAATTACCTGTATGAACCATTTCCTTACTAAAAGTAATGATTTGATAGGAAGCTCCATTGAAAGATTCAAAAGAAAGAAATATTGATTCAGAACCAAATAAGAGAGAAAAATGTAACATTGAATATCAAAGGCAATAAGAGAAACTGTCACATGCAATCAATGTTTACAATTTAAAATTATACGAGGATATGTAAGCAGTCATCATATCTGTGAAGAATTTTTATCATAGATTAACATGAAAAGTTAATTGGCTGCAATGCAATTTTTAGATCGCAAGATAAATGTCTCCATTTATGATTTCATTTATAATAATACAGAAGAAAGTAGGCTTTGTGCCATGATTCTGTTTCAAGAAAAAGTTAAATTAATGTATACAAAACTATTGTATTTTTGAAAATCAATCATTCTATATAAGTACGAATATGTATAAATATGAAAAATGGTGAAGCATTAGAACTATACTTCATTTCTATTATGCTAAATTGAATATCTTGTATTATATAAGCATTATACATGGTTGCAGATTTCTAGCTAGTCAAAAAGAGGGGAAAACATGAACAATTCAAAAATAAACTAAATTAGACTACATCTACTCCGAGAAACATCACCAAGTTAGAAAGCAAAGTAGAAGAGTTTACAAATTGAAACTATATATGAAAAATTGATGCAATAATATCATGCCTTTATTGGCTACGTTATGAGAAGTTACCTTAAAACCTGATATTCGAATAAATTCAACACAATAATAACATGTGTTTATTTCAGATTTGATTCTATCTAACAAATTATTGTTGTTGTTATAATTGATGATTCTATATAAAAAATTATAGGGTGTCGCAACATGCTTGAATTAAAAGTTGAACTTAACATATAATTATGCTACTTGAGCATATAGACAGAACATAACAGGAAAGTCGAAAAGCTCAGTTTACTCATGTAAATACATAAAAAGTTCAATTCATGTTCGGGTAGACAAAAAAGATTAATATAATTCTCCATTTTAAGCAATAAAGCTATTTAATTCCTCATTAAACCAAGGTGTAGAACATTACGAAATGACCATGTTTTAAAGCATGTATTCTATTTGTTTAGAAATAACCCTTTTGATACATATAAGCTGCCCAAAACTGTGGAGTTCATAATTACTTTGCATATATATAGCAATATAATCACCACATTGTAGGAAATTTTCTAAGTGCTTGGAAACTTGAATGTTTATAACCTTTCAGTGCACCACACTACAATAAATTGGTAAAAAATTAAACCTGTAGTAACTTCAGACAACCTATTAGTGCACCACACTGCAAAAAATTGGTGAAAAAATAAATCTGTAGTAGCTTCAGACGACAGGACAATAAGGCAAACCATGTACATGCATACAGAAAATGCAAGAGAATTGGCATAGTTTCACCTGCATGCCTGTTGTCTTCTCTAAAACAGAAATATAAGAAAATGGAAACTGAAACAAAATTTAAACTTTCAGTACTTTACCAAAGCAACATAACTGGTAAGATAGAGGATGCAAAATGGTTGCTTGAACAGTATGTGAATGGTAAGCCAAAGAAAATTTTAATTGTTAAAATGCAGTACGTATGAAACAGCAAGCATGAAACACAGAGTTCAATGGATGTCCAAAATGCAGAAGCATCAAAATCGTAGTATAAATAGACAATATAAAAGAAACAACCAAGCCAAATGTTGACTGAAACTATGAATCAATAACAGCATAACAGATGAATGAAATGAGTCAAGGTTTTTTTTATGTGTAATGGTGAATCCAGAGGTTGTAACATAAAATGGAGAGGACTGAACGCTACCAATAAATTTTCGTGCTAGTTAAATCCGAAAATGGATATGCTTTTGGTTACATTTAATCCCCTTCATAATTCGATTCATAATCTACCTTAAACGCATTAAAATAATATGCAAAAATGCTTAGTATATAAAACCTTCTAATATGACTAAATATAAGGAGAAGTAGAACCAGAGATAAACGTAAAAAAGTTAATGAAACAAAGGAAACATGTACATCACAACAGTAGATAAAGAAATTTCTTGAAATAAGCATAACAAAGATAAAATAATAGGCATGGTTGATCACAAAAGTAGGCAAATAAATCACTGTAACGTGAATCTCAACATAACACATACGAAAATATAAGCCAGAATCAATCAATTATTCTTGAAACTAACATTCCAAATATTAACTTAATCATATGGGTATACAAAAGCCAACATTAGCCGTATACTTCTATTTTTTTGAACTATCCTTAACAATAGAGGAAGCATTCCGAAAATTTAAAATAAATCAAATGAGAACAAAGTGAAAATTCACGTTGAATACAAACAACCCAAATTTAAAGCATCTTAAATACAACAGAGTACGTTACTTGCATTAACCATAAGACATGATAAGAAATTTTTTAAAAAATAAATCATATTAAATGACTACGATGTTTATCTTACCAAGCTATCAACATAATTTTAGCCTCCTAAAAATATTACATGACTAACTGTAACACCCCGAAAATTCTATAACTGTGAAATTCATGAATTAAAGTATAATCAAATTCAAATCAAAGAACTAAGGGAAACGGGATACACCATTGCGTTCGTCTCGGAAAAATACGCGAAATAGAGTCCGAGTTTTCGAAAAACGGAGTCCGTATGAAGAAGATATGGCCTTCGGAAGTTTTGAATTAAATTTAAAATTCAAACAGAATAAAATAATAATTTTGAAATGGGGCCCAGTGGGCCAGGCGGATAAAACACCCGCCTAGCCACCCAGGTCGACTGGGCTGTCGACCTGGGCTACCCATGTCGACAGGGCTGTCGACAGCCCTGTCGACAGGGGTATCGACCTGGTCGAGCCCAGTCAACCTGGCTGGCCAGGTCGGTGTGTGGTCGAATTTCTGTGGTCTGCTTTGTCATTAGGGCTAGGTGGCGGGTTTTTATTGGTCTCTCTTCCTAATGAATGGCTATGATCTAACCTAGCAACATCAAGGGTCCTAATTAGTTCCTAACCTCTATATAAACAACCCTAGACCAAACCCTAATCTATTCATTAAAAATTAAGAACATAGCCGCCATGTTGCTGAGGAACGACAAAGCATAGCCGCCAACTAAAGAGAGGATTGGGGAGGAAGTTCTAAGGCCTAAAGCAATTCAAAGCAACCTAAAGCTAATCAATTCAACAAAGGAATTTGCGTCTTCAATCCCTAAACTAGAGAAATCATCAAACCATTGTAAGTAGAGTATTACTTTGGTATAATAAACAACTGTGTTAATGTGTATGCTTGAATTGTGGCAATGGAAGTAATTCATGTTTGTGCAAAATTATGTATTCATTATAAAGGACTACATGCGGTAGTTCTATGCAAATAAACGTTTGGGATATTGCGCAAATTGTGTATAAATCATTATATGATGTATGATCGTTATGTGATTAAATTCATGCAAATTTGAGGCTTTGTTATTAGGCCATTATGATGTATGTTTTTATGTATAAATCATTTTGCAAGTAATTGAAACAAGTTTGGTTATTATAGTTCATATGAAACTATGTGGAATTTTGACACCATGTATTAGTCATGCTTTTGCAAACTTATGAATATGGCTAGGAATAATATTTGGCATAATTGAGATCTATGATTAAGTCTATCTTGTTTTAAAGAATTATATGATGACATATGTGAGACATGGTTAGTTTAGACTCAAAAATCCCCTTTTTGCAAGTTTAAAGCAAAGCACCATGATTAGGAATATTTATGCATAAGTATGTTTATACCATCGTTATGTGATTAGGCTTAAAACATGATTAAGTTGAATTATGTTATGTCATGCTAGAAGTATTTATGCCATGCTTATGTTTGACAATATGCCATGCCTATGCTAGAAGTACTTTATGCCATGTTTGACAATATGCCATGTTTATGCTAGAAGTATTTAGGCCATGCTTATGTTTGACATTATGCCTAAATAAGAATATAGGTTCATGTTGTAGTTAAACCTATGCAAGTTTACATGCCTTGATTTATGTTACCTATGTTGTATGACCAAAATACATGTCACCACTATGCAAGTACACCAATTTCTATTATGTATTTTCCAACGTCATATGCAAGTTCATGCGCTCACTTTCCCCTCTTTGTGTATACGCCATAAGCCTCCCCTTTTCGCATGGCTAAATTGGGCTTTAAAAAGGCTAAGCCCAATATATATGAGCGGACGTGTTAAACGGGGAAAAATAACGTTGGGTTACATTAATTTAATGAATGAAAACTAAAGAAAAGGGCCCAAATTCAAGTATGGGTTGGGCCCATGGTTGGTGTAACCTTTACACCATTAACATAATAATGGGCCGCAAATATTTACCTATAAGAAATAAAGAAGAATGACAAAATATGTAAATGTAGAAAAGACGATGTGTTTAACCCGAGGTTGGATTGAGTTGTGATGTAAACCTGCCCGGAACCGCCCGGCTGTCCAGTAGTCACAACAATACCTATCCAATGTGGGAGGTTAAACATGGAGCCCAGCAAGGACCCGAGGTTAGACTGAGTTGTGGCGTAAGACTGCCCGGAACCAACCGGCAACAGGCAGCCACAACAATACCTGTCTAATGTGAGAGGTCAGGGCCTTAATAAGACAATTAAGGCTGAGTCAGGATTGTTAGGATTAAGTAAACTAAAGACTTAATCAAAATGGAACATGCTAAACTAAACGGACTGGTGGGGTTAGGTTAGGAAACACTTAACCAACTTAGCATGTTGGCTAGAGATAGAAAACCTAGTAACGGGGGACCCTTTTCAGCAGTAACCCTAAAAGGTGTATCAGGATACCCTGAAACTAGGCAGGGTGGGGCACGATTACTGGGCTGATTGTAAGAGGTCAAATCGACGGCGGTGGTGTAGCAGTGTAGGTTCTAACGGTGTGCGGGCGTGCACGCACTCCGGCGCAGAAAAATAAAGCACTGGACACCAGTAGCATACCTTTGCACTCTAAGGTTGTGTCGGGTTGCCACTATGGGACTTGATACACCCCATGGTGGGACCAGCATAGGTAACTACAGACATCGGGGGCCGTAAGACACATGTAACTATGCGAGTAGGAGCCGATCATCGTAGAATGGATCACACTACCCTGATTATGGGGTGCAGATTGGAAACCAGTTTATATGGGTTCAGAGATTAACATGGGGTACGATAGTATATTCGACCCTAGATAACTTAACCAAGTTCATAGTGTTTGCCCACTTCCTGTTTTACTTATCATACCCAGTTCTTTATTCATAGACAAAGTAGTACTTGACTTACTCAGGCTTTATGTCTGACTCTATTTTTCTTTCGTCTTCTTTCTTCCGTTTCCCCCCCAGGTCCTCAGGGAGGGAACACAGCAGCTTGACCTACCTCAACATCCAGTTTGAAGAAGAGAAATGTATTGCTTGGACTTTCCTGTTTTGAACTATGGCTTTGGACAATTCACTATGGGGCTTTGGCAGTTTATCTATGTTTTATTTATGCTTCTTTAAAAATAATGTACTCAAGACAGATTATGAAGTATTATGTTATGTTTTTGGAAAGGATGTAAGACAATCATGGTGATGTTTTGTGACACGTATTTGACTTCATGAAATAAAAGTTTGTTGTTCTTCCGCTGTTTACAAATATGTGTTCTTATATCTGTCTTGTATATCTGTGACTTGTACTTATAAACCTCCACCAAAATTAGGGCATTCCCTTTGAGAGTGACCCTAACGGAGGTGGGGTGTTTCACTTGGTATCAGAGCATAGGTTTACCAGATAAGATAAAAAGTTTTGAAAAATTATTTTCAAAAAGGAAATTTAAAGAAGCATTTTTAAAAGAAAAATATTATTTTATTTTAAAAGGCAAAGTCCACTCCCCAAAGCCATAGGTACTATCTCTTATCCTTCGTTTTGAATCTATCCTTTTTGTTTCAGCATGTCCCAAGATCTTAACTTGCCTGAAGGGGTACCCATACCTGGTTGGTTTAGACGTTTCTTAGAGGCAAGGGCCACTCAGCCAGGTCCTACCGTTCCTCCTCCTCCAGCTGAAGGGAGTCATCCAGCCGCAGCAGCACCTTTTCCTCCACCTCCTCCACGGGGAAACACATTCGCTAAGATATGTAAAGATTTTAAAGCTATGGGAGGAAGGGATTTCCATGGAACTGAGTCATTCGTAGCAGCTAGGAATTGGCTAAAAGAAACGGAGGACCTATTCATCATCTTTGAGGTAGAAGATAGACAAAAGGTACAACTAGCGGTGTGGCTATTGAAGGGCGAGGCTTCCTACTGGTGGGAAGTCACCAATGCTGAAAGACCAGTGGATACATGGGAGGACTTTAGGGGAAGGTTTGAGACTAAGTTTCTCTCAGATGCAGAAAGAAGCTTGCAATTGGAAAAATTCTTATTTCTTAAGCAAGGAGACAAGACTGTCAGAGAGTATGTGAATCAGTTCGATGAGCTGGCTAGGTTTGGGCTTGACCTAGTCAATACCCCGCATAAGAAGGCACTCCGTTTCGTCAAGGGGTTGAATGAGCCATTACATAGTTTGGCCATGACCCATATACCCATGGGAGCCACGTATGAAAGATTGGTGCAAATGGCATTGCTGAACGAAGAGGACAAGGGCAAGAAGGAGACCAAGGCAGAAAGCTCTCAAGGGAAGAAAGAGGGTTTGCAGCCTAAGAAGACAGACTTCAAGAAGGGCGGAAAGGGCAACAAAGAGAAGAGGAAGTGCAATTTCTGTGGCAAAGTGGGGCACTTAGTAAAGGACTGCCGGAAGAAAAAGGCCAAGGAGAATGGTGGGTGCTTTTCATGCGGTCAGACAGGCCACAGGGCTAAGGACTGCCCAAGGAAACGAGGGCAGGGGCAGGGGGCTGGATCCACCCCAGGGGCACAGGTTCATGTGCTAGAAGCGCCACCATTGCAACAGCGAGGTACCAATACTTCTGTAGAAAGTGTAGTTTATCTTTATGATCACCCCGTTCGCACTTTATTTGATTCCGGCGCATCACACTCCTTTATCTCGTCTGCTTTAGTAGAATCTCTGCACCTAAAAACTAGTATGGTAGAGGACCCCTTAATTGTTTCAAACCCAATTGGGGGCCCAGCTCATTTGTCTATGATCTGTTTGGATTTGAAAGTTTCTATCCTAAGTGTTGAATTTCAATGTAGTGCCTTTGTTTTGGGCTTTTCGGGGTATGGTTTGATTTTGGGTATGGATTGGCTATCCCGTAATGGGGCCATCCTTGATTGTGAGAAAAGGGTTGTTAGGCTCCTAACCCAGCTCGGTAATACTTTGGAAATTTCTTGTAATCCCTCGTATGCGGTTATGCTTAGCTATCTTGAATCGCTAGATGCCTCTGTTGAAAATTTGAAATCAGTTAGAGTGGTCCGGGAATATCCGGATGTCTTTGAAGAGGTGAAGGGCTTGCCTCCGAAGCGGGAGATAGACTTCCGCATATATCTTGTAGATAATGCAAAGCCCGTTGCGTTGCCCGTTAGACATATGGCTCCACGGGAAAGGAAAGAGCTCAGTAAACAAATTAAAGAGCTTCTAGAAAAGGGGTTCATTAGGAGGAGCATTTCAGAATGGGGCGCTCCAGTGGTGTTCGCTACAAAGGCGGATGGTTCACTCCGTTTATGTGTTGACTATAGGGAGCTCAACAAGCTAACGAAAAAGAATAGGCACCCTCTCCCTAGAATTGACGATTTATTTGACCAGCTTGTAGGAGCGTCTGTTTTCTCCCAACTCGATTTAGCAACCGGTTTTCATCAGCTAAGGGTGGCTGAAGATAGCATCGATAAAACGGCTTTCAGAACCCCAGACGGTTTCTTTGAATGGCTTGTCATGCCTTTCGGCTTGACAAATGCACCTGCTTACTTCGTGGACCTAATGAGTAGGGTATTTAGAGATTTCCTCAACAAATTCGTAGTGGTCTTCGTAGATGATATCCTTATCTTCTCAAAGAGTGAAGAGGAACATGCTCAGCACTTAAGGGCAATCATGGAAACTTTGCGAGTCCATCAACTAAAAGCCAAATTCTCCAAATGCCACTTTTGGAGGGAAGAGGTGAGGTTCCTTGGGCACATAGTATCCAAACAAGGGTTGGCGGTGGACCCTGCTAAGGTAGTGGCGGTACAAGATTGGAAGACACCAAGGAATGCAACTGAGGTCCGAAGCTTTCTAGGACTAGCAGGTTTCTATCGAAAATTTATAAGGGATTTTGCGAAAATCTCAGCTCCGCTCACGAAATTGACCAAGAAGAATCTAGTATTCAATTGGGATTTGGATTGCGAGTTTGCTTTCCAACGACTGAAGAGGGCTCTCACAACAGCCCCAGTTTTGACGCTGCCAGATGGGAGCAAGATGTTCACTGTTTATTCGGATGCATGTGGGACAGGGCTAGGCGCCGTCTTAATGCAAGAAGGAAGGGTAGTAGCTTATGGCGGGAGGCAGTTGAAGGTGCACGAAAAGAACTACCCAACCCACGATCTAGAGTTAGCCGCCATCGTCTTTGCACTCAAGTCTTGGCGACACTATCTCCTAGGTGAGAAGTTCGAACTTTACACTGACCATAAATCGTTGAAATATCTTTTCTCGCAGAAGGATCTTAACTTGAGGCAACAAAGGTGGATGGAGTTTCTTGCCTCGTACGATTTCGAAATCTCCTACACTCCGGGCAAAGGCAACGTAGTGGCAGACGCGTTGAGCCGAAAGAAATTGACCCTAAGCCCGTTGTTTGTTGAAAGACAAGGCCTAGAGTTTATAGCCAGCTTCGACTTTAGGCCCTCCTCCGATTTCGTACCGGGTTTGCTTGCATCTCTCGAAGTGCGCCCAACTTTAGTAGATTCAGTAGGGGCAGCGCAACGCGAAGACCCTCAGCTTGTGGAAATAATTGATAGGCTAATTAGGGGTGAGACTTCAAGTCACCTCAACAGATACTCCATTGACGATAAGGGTGTACTAAGGCGAGATGGAAGACTATGCGTCCCACAGACAAACGATTTAATAAAGAAGGTTCTCGAAGAAGCACATCACTCCAAGATGACGATACACCCCGGCGGAGATAAAATGTACAAAGACATAAAAAGGACTTTCTTCTGGAACGGCATGAAAAAGGACGTGGCAGAATTCGTTTCTAAGTGTATGGTGTGCCAACAGGTTAAGGCGGAACAGAAAAAGCCTGGCGGACTGCTACATCCTCTAGAGGTCCCGCAGTGGAAGTGGGATAGCATCTCAATGGACTTCATCGATGGGCTGCCTAGGTCTAGGAGAGGCAACACTAGCATTTGGGTAATAGTGGATAGGCTTACTAAAAGCGCCCACTTTTTACCTGTCAAAAGTAAAAGAACCGCCTCATCCCTAGCATCACTTTACCTCAAGGAAATCGTGCGACTCCATGGAATACCATCTAGCATCGTTAGTGACCGAGACCCCATCTTCACCAGCGAGTTTTGGCGGAGTCTGCAAGAAGCAGTAGGAACGCAGCTATGCTTGAGCACGGCCTATCATCCCCAAACCGACGGCCAAACGGAGAGAGTGAACAGAGTTTTGGAAGACCTCTTAAGGCTATGCGTCCTCGACTTCGGAGGGACATGGGAAGACCACCTCCCTTTGGTGGAATTTGCATACAACAACAGCTATCAAGCAACCATAGGAATGGCGCCCTTCGAAGCTTTATATGGAAGAACGTGCCGATCGCCCACTTGTTGGTGGGAGTTCACAGATAAGCTCATACTTGGACCAGACATGATCCGAGAGACTTCAGAGAAAGTAGACTTAATACGAAGAAGGATGAAGACGGCCCAAGACAGACAAAAGTCCTATGCCGACAAGAGAAGGACCGATCGTGAATTCGAGGTTGGAGACAGAGTTTTTCTCAAGGTATCACCGCTAAGGAACGTTGTTCGTTTTGGAACCACAGGAAAGCTAGCGCCAAGATTCGTAGGGCCATTCCCTATTATCGAGAAAATTGGGAAAATGGCTTATAGATTAGAGCTACCCGAGAAGTTGGCTGGAGTCCACAACGTTTTTCACGTTTCACATCTCCGAAAATGTCTACATGAGTCAGCTGAAGTGGTAGAGCCAAACATCCTCGAAGAGGCTGAAGTGGAACGCGAAACAACCATAAGAAGAGTTCCAACCCGCATCTTAGGAACGGAAGTGAAGAAGCTACGCAACCGCGAAGTCAAGCTCGTCAAAGTTCAGTGGAGCGACGCCGAGGGAGACGCGACTTGGGAAACTGAAGCTAGAATACGCACTGCTTACCCTTTTCTGTTCGAGGGTACATCCTTGATCTTTCTTTTTCCTTAAGTTGCGCTTTTATCTATCTTTTTAGGTATATTTCCTCGACCGTATCTTTAGGGTAGAAACCTTTTGGATGAAAACATGTAATTGAAACATGTTATGTATGAATGGTTGCAAGTGGTTGCAAGTGATTGCTAGTGGTTGCTCGTGGTTGCATATACACACACAATCTAGGTTTTAGATCGGCTCAGTCACTTCATATTGCATATGCATATATGTTTGTATTCGTGTGTGGTTGAACTATAATGTGTTGTCATGTGGATGTTGCATTTGTATTGAATGGTTGTGCACTCATGTAAAATCAAGAATAGGAAAATTTTGCATACATAATGGATGCATGGCACTTGCATAATTTGCATTAAGGAGGTCAACTGAATCAGTAGACCGCCTGATTTTGCATTAGATAAGTACATGTACACACACCCTTTGCATATGATCATGAAGCATTAGAAGTCTTTTAAGGACAATGGATGCTCGTGTTTGATGGATGAGTAGATGGATGATTGGATGTTAGGATATACGTTTTCCTACACTTGAAGATTTCGGGGACGAAATCCTTTTAAGTGGGGGAGAATGTAACACCCCGAAAATTCTATAACTGTGAAATTCATGAATTAAAGTATAATCAAATTCAAATCAAAGAACTAAGAGAAACGGGATACACCATTGCGTTCGTCTCGGAAAAATACGCGAAATAGAGTCCGAGTTTTCGAAAAACGGAGTCCGTATGAAGAAGATATGGCCTTCGGAAGTTTTGAATTAAATTTAAAATTCAAACAGAATAAAATAATAATTTTGAAATGGGGCCCAGTGGGCCAGGCGGATAAAACACCCGCCTAGCCACCCAGGTCGACTGGGCTGTCGACCTGGGCTACCCATGTCGACAGGGCTGTCGACAGCCCTGTCGACAGGGGTATCGACCTGGTCGAGCCCAGTCAACCTGGCTGGCCAGGTCGGTGTGTGGTCGAATTTCTGTGGTCTGCTTTGTCATTAGGGCTAGGTGGCGGGTTTTTATTGGTCTCTCTTCCTAATGAATGGCTATGATCTAACCTAGCAACATCAAGGGTCCTAATTAGTTCCTAACCTCTATATAAACAACCCTAGACCAAACCCTAATCTATTCATTAAAAATTAAGAACATAGCCGCCATGTTGCTGAGGAACGACAAAGCATAGCCGCCAACTAAAGAGAGGATTGGGGAGGAAGTTCTAAGGCCTAAAGCAATTCAAAGCAACCTAAAGCTAATCAATTCAACAAAGGAATTTGCGTCTTCAATCCCTAAACTAGAGAAATCATCAAACCATTGTAAGTAGAGTATTACTTTGGTATAATAAACAACTGTGTTAATGTGTATGCTTGAATTGTGGCAATGGAAGTAATTCATGTTTGTGCAAAATTATGTATTCATTATAAAGGACTACATGCGGTAGTTCTATGCAAATAAACGTTTGGGATATTGCGCAAATTGTGTATAAATCATTATATGATGTATGATCGTTATGTGATTAAATTCATGCAAATTTGAGGCTTTGTTATTAGGCCATTATGATGTATGTTTTTATGTATAAATCATTTTGCAAGTAATTGAAACAAGTTTGGTTATTATAGTTCATATGAAACTATGTGGAATTTTGACACCATGTATTAGTCATGCTTTTGCAAACTTATGAATATGGCTAGGAATAATATTTGGCATAATTGAGATCTATGATTAAGTCTATCTTGTTTTAAAGAATTATATGATGACATATGTGAGACATGGTTAGTTTAGACTCAAAAATCCCCTTTTTGCAAGTTTAAAGCAAAGCACCATGATTAGGAATATTTATGCATAAGTATGTTTATACCATCGTTATGTGATTAGGCTTAAAACATGATTAAGTTGAATTATGTTATGTCATGCTAGAAGTATTTATGCCATGCTTATGTTTGACAATATGCCATGCCTATGCTAGAAGTACTTTATGCCATGTTTGACAATATGCCATGTTTATGCTAGAAGTATTTAGGCCATGCTTATGTTTGACATTATGCCTAAATAAGAATATAGGTTCATGTTGTAGTTAAACCTATGCAAGTTTACATGCCTTGATTTATGTTACCTATGTTGTATGACCAAAATACATGTCACCACTATGCAAGTACACCAATTTCTATTATGTATTTTCCAACGTCATATGCAAGTTCATGCGCTCACTTTCCCCTCTTTGTGTATACGCCATAAGCCTCCCCTTTTCGCATGGCTAAATTGGGCTTTAAAAAGGCTAAGCCCAATATATATGAGCGGACGTGTTAAACGGGGAAAAATAACGTTGGGTTACATTAATTTAATGAATGAAAACTAAAGAAAAGGGCCCAAATTCAAGTATGGGTTGGGCCCATGGTTGGTGTAACCTTTACACCATTAACATAATAATGGGCCGCAAATATTTACCTATAAGAAATAAAGAAGAATGACAAAATATGTAAATGTAGAAAAGACGATGTGTTTAACCCGAGGTTGGATTGAGTTGTGATGTAAACCTGCCCGGAACCGCCCGGCTGTCCAGTAGTCACAACAATACCTATCCAATGTGGGAGGTTAAACATGGAGCCCAGCAAGGACCCGAGGTTAGACTGAGTTGTGGCGTAAGACTGCCCGGAACCAACCGGCAACAGGCAGCCACAACAATACCTGTCTAATGTGAGAGGTCAGGGCCTTAATAAGACAATTAAGGCTGAGTCAGGATTGTTAGGATTAAGTAAACTAAAGACTTAATCAAAATGGAACATGCTAAACTAAACGGACTGGTGGGGTTAGGTTAGGAAACACTTAACCAACTTAGCATGTTGGCTAGAGATAGAAAACCTAGTAACGGGGGACCCTTTTCAGCAGTAACCCTAAAAGGTGTATCAGGATACCCTGAAACTAGGCAGGGTGGGGCACGATTACTGGGCTGATTGTAAGAGGTCAAATCGACGGCGGTGGTGTAGCAGTGTAGGTTCTAACGGTGTGCGGGCGTGCACGCACTCCGGCGCAGAAAAATAAAGCACTGGACACCAGTAGCATACCTTTGCACTCTAAGGTTGTGTCGGGTTGCCACTATGGGACTTGATACACCCCATGGTGGGACCAGCATAGGTAACTACAGACATCGGGGGCCGTAAGACACATGTAACTATGCGAGTAGGAGCCGATCATCGTAGAATGGATCACACTACCCTGATTATGGGGTGCAGATTGGAAACCAGTTTATATGGGTTCAGAGATTAACATGGGGTACGATAGTATATTCGACCCTAGATAACTTAACCAAGTTCATAGTGTTTGCCCACTTCCTGTTTTACTTATCATACCCAGTTCTTTATTCATAGACAAAGTAGTACTTGACTTACTCAGGCTTTATGTCTGACTCTATTTTTCTTTCGTCTTCTTTCTTCCGTTTCCCCCCCAGGTCCTCAGGGAGGGAACACAGCAGCTTGACCTACCTCAACATCCAGTTTGAAGAAGAGAAATGTATTGCTTGGACTTTCCTGTTTTGAACTATGGCTTTGGACAATTCACTATGGGGCTTTGGCAGTTTATCTATGTTTTATTTATGCTTCTTTAAAAATAATGTACTCAAGACAGATTATGAAGTATTATGTTATGTTTTTGGAAAGGATGTAAGACAATCATGGTGATGTTTTGTGACACGTATTTGACTTCATGAAATAAAAGTTTGTTGTTCTTCCGCTGTTTACAAATATGTGTTCTTATATCTGTCTTGTATATCTGTGACTTGTACTTATAAACCTCCACCAAAATTAGGGCATTCCCTTTGAGAGTGACCCTAACGGAGGTGGGGTGTTTCACTAACGTATATTTTCAATCAATTTTTACACATCAATCGATTTAGCTTTGTTAAATAGGATTAAACTGCAGGATCACCTGGTTGTTTTCACCATGCGGCTAAGTCTGAAAGGCATGGAACTTCATTTGCATACACCCATGCAGTCTTCTTCTATATATTGAAAAGAAGAGCTAGAACCTATTCTTAATATGGTATAAGATGAGTGCTCTATGGGTGTAAAAAACATAAATATTGTTTTGATATCTGTAACCATGTTAAATATTAGGAATTAACTATATTATAACACATAAAATCACTTATATACCCCTTCATTGTCTACAAATTGTAGTCGGAACCTAAAACAATTAAACACTGATCACCTTTTGACCTTAGAGTTGGATTTGTGCCAACTTTAAAGCTTGTTTGCACACTTACGCTTAATATATATACTCTTCACTGGCTACTAAGAAAGAAGCAGAAAAAGATCCCTCAGGGGCTAAGTCTAACACATGGCAACAATTCTAAATTATAGTATGGTCACTCGTGAATTTTAGGACATATATCAATCACATACCAAATATACATACATATATACATACATATATATATATATATATATATATATGAATGATCGAGAATGAGTGAAAATGGCAATATAAAAATGAAAAAGAAAAATCTCAAACATGTTAATGATAGGTGTACCTCTTCGTTTACGTGTGAAGGGACAAAGCTGTCACGCTTTATTGAGCGTAGTATATGGAGGACGCCCTGCAAATATTTTTATGAGCGAATAATTCATCACCTATGATTTCAATCACATGTCCAGTTAGCTATATAAAAGTACCTACTTAGATTCATGCATAAAATAAGTGATGTCACCTTTTTCTTAATGCATAAAATAAGTAATGTTTGCAACTTCACGTCGGATTGAATGGTATAAGATAATTTGTTTATCTCATGTGTGATACAATCTGGATCTTGCAACGTAACCTTGAAAAACTGCCATGATGAAACCAATGAATTTTTAAAGATAAAACAACATTAGCCCAAGATTTCGTCATCCCTTCTTGAAGAAGAAATACGACTAACCTTTCCAGCCTATATCCTATATCCAAAGACTTTCAAACATAAACCTTCCTGACCATTTACCATAGAATTAGCCAGGCCTTCTTTTTCTGTATCAACCTCAAACCAATCTTTAGACTATGAATCAAGATGATAATTTTCTAACAAAAAGATAAGATCCTCTTCTCTTTTTTGGACATCTTGTAGAAGCATCCAAGAAAATAGTTTTAAATTCAGTAGCCGGAGGTTAAGATAAAATCCATATTCATACTAACTCTACGGCTAAGGTAAAGATGTTACATAAGAGATTGTATAATATTTTTGTTGACAACCAAATTATTTCTCTCATACTATTGCTAAATGAGAATCATCCCAAACTCAAAAATATAAAAAGCCCTTTCTTTCGTTCAATCCATGGTTTAAAGCAGACTTTCTTCTGTTGCAATGCATGCTTACAGAAAGAGTTGAAAAGAATGCATAAAAAAGAAAATGGAATAAATTACTCGTAAATTGTTACGCGTAAAAAATTTAAAGCAAACCTTCAGAGAATTCAGGCCAAGACAACAAAGTAGAATGATAGATCCAAAACCAATCTTCGAATAGAGAAACATTTGCAAAAAATAGAGTTCCTTGACTAAGCAATTGAACTGATTCTACAATCTTAACATGGAAACATTAATAATGCAGATACTTAAAATGTAATATTATATGTATGTATGTAGTATGTACATATACGTGCATGTAGTCTATGTGCAAAAACAGGATTTTATAGTTTTGTATATATTAATTCAATTCAAAGTGCATGCAAATTATGGAAAAAAAAATACGTGCACGTGTTCGCACCTAAAATTTAATACTCGTTAGTTCAAATGATATGATAATTATTTCATGTTCGCTTTATGAAAATGGATATTGAGAGAAATTGCTGCAAAACGTCATTGAATAGATTTAAGATCGAAATGTTTTACCGGTAAAAGGAAAAATCAAAAGGCACCAGAAGCAATACTGGACTGAATTTTAAAAATAAACAATTCACTTTAGACTGATGGAACTTTTGCACTGAGTTCAGTTAAGTTCGTCAATGTCAGTCCAACGAAATTCATCCTAGGTATCACATTTCAATAACAGTATCATTCATTTTCTATTTTAAGATGATAGGTAACATTTGCAATAGCCACCCATTATTGTAGTCTTCTCCAATTCTAAAAAAATGCAGTGTAGATCACATATCCCAATCTTAGCACATTTTAGCATTTAAAATTTGATTAAAACAGGGAACTCATTCATAAAATAACATTGTTATGAAAAATATAGAGCTGCAAAGTAATTTAAAAACGTATAAGGGCGTAGCTAGCAAAAATCCCTTGAAGACAAAGATATCTAACTTGCCAACAAATATCATTGTGCTCTATAAGCTAGCGAACTCAGCGAGAAGAAACTTCACTTGACATCAGCCAATAATTTTCCAAAATTGAAGCTGAAATCTAAATTAACCTGGTAACAAAATCACTTTACTAAATAACTTTATCAAGATTGATGTTATAGCAATTGTCTAACTGAAATTTCCTTTAAGTTCAAACAAAGAAATAAGACATTTTAAATCAGATCATAGTTATTAAAAGGATTCATGTCAGAAATTCAAAAATTATCGCTTTCAAAAGTAGTTATAGAATAAGACAGAAAGTAAATTTTTGACGAGAAATTCACCTATGAAATTAGAAGAACCATAAAGAGAAGAGGGCCCAAAACCGATCGTCGACGACGTCCTGTAGATGGAGAGGTCAAGCAGAATGCCTGGAAAAGGGTTAAAAAGAGGGCATCGTGCATATCTAGGGATTCTAAGGGATGAACCGAACTTGATCTGGTACGACCATTGGAGTGAGAACTTGGACTCACCATCGAAGTACATGGTAAAGTTGCTGGTATTATGGTCGATGTCGTAGGAAGTGGCACTAATAAGGATGAGAACGGTAGGTTAGTAGATTGCATGTCGTGGGTTGAAAGAGCCCAGGGTTCCATAGCTAAGAACCAATATAGGAATTGGGATGCTTGAAAGGATGCAGAAATTCGAAGAGACATGGTTTTTGCGATAGACGTCGAATAAGAGGTGGGAAAATGCATAAATTAGAAGAGGAAGAATACAGAGGGGCTGAAAGGCAGAGAGGGTGGGATAAAAACGCGGATGAAAAGATAAAACATTTGGTGCGACCGTTGAGTTTAATTTAACCTAGAGAGCCTGAGAGCTCTCGAAATCAAACTCAGTAATTATAATATTGTATAGATATTTAAAAATAATTAAATTAAACATAAATAAATTTATATTGTGATAACCCCAAACTTCCGTTGACCGAAAGTAAGGATAATCATTTGGAATACAACATATTTATAACAACAACATATCTCAGATAATATCATAACACATAATTATTGCCGCGGAAAAGGTATAAGTCATAAACACCACATCAACAAAACTACAGAGTACGCAGTTTGCAGGATACAACTTAGCAAAACAAAAATCTGAATCAAAGGAAATAGTTTCAAAGGAAATAGGTCTAAACTCCATGACGTACACCAAAATACAAGATAGAATAAAGGCTCTAAAGTAAAATATAATGATAAAAGAGAGTCTTCATCTTCTCCTTCCAAGAAGTCTTCAATCCAGAAATGTCTACTTAAGAACCTGTCACTTGGCTGCCCATGTAAAGAGAGGGCACCCGAGTTTGCAAAGTGAAACAAACATCGAGTCAGTCACGGGACTGGTATGAGAAATCTTTCTATACTAACTATCAATATGGCGAATCACAGGACCACGCCGCTAACGCGGAACGGGTTAACTCCATTGGATTACCAGTGCATAATTTAATAAAGTTTATACAAAAACAACGAAATGACTTCTGAAAAATGAAACCATCATAAGACTCAAGTCCTATCAACAATGCAACGCAAACAGGAGGATAGAGTTTTCCCTTATGATGATCAAACATGCTTAATACGTGTAAAATAATATTTTAATATTATTATTAGTGTCTAAGCAGTATTAAAATACTTCAATATAAATATATCAATCCTAGACGGCATAGTACCCCATCCTACTATGTCGCCGTATATAAGTTTATAATCAAGACCGAAATGTCGTATAAATTGGTTTTCTGTCATGAAATCGAGGCTAGGGATCGTCCTCTCCGATTCGAGACACTCTAGCAAATGCCTCAGGATCACACCTATGGGCAACACTTGGAGCGGTAGGGCCGGCCCCCACCTAACGGTAGTGGATTAGTTATGCCTGAACACACGTTTCCCAGTTCCTTTGAACCTATAGTATGGCCACTAACAACCTATAAAACCCGAGGTACCTCAATCCAACATCCACATAAGTAAAATGCCAGCTAGTTTAAACAATAACACTACCCCTAACTAGAAAGAAACGTGTGCACTCCCTACGGTCCATATCCCGTTTTTGACTCATACCGGGGTGTGAGGCTCGCGAAGTCGCGCTATACTCAAAGATATGCCTAAACAGGCTATGCTTTGATCATCAACCACAAGGCTCTGCTTTTCAACAAAAGCCTTGATCATTGCATCTTGGTGTGCCACATTGGCAATTCACGCCATGCGATCGATAACTATTACTATATACCAGGGTGTTAAGCAGAGAATAAATTCTCCACCACCAAACAGACATATATTAATACAAACCGATTTAATTACATGGAATGAATTCCAACGTCAGACACGCATCCATTTACAAGTCCGTTCTGGGTCTGAACGAAACCGGAGACACCTGATGGTTCTCGCTTATCCGGTCAATCAACACATTCGTCCGGACAAGTACTGCTTCAACCCCGTCTTGGGAGGAAGTCAGTCCAAAACATCAGTAGTCGTCGTCCGTTCGATGTGAAGATCGCCGGTCTTCAACCATCGTCTTCTTATATCTTTGATTTAATCGTCGTGCAATTATTTGAAATGAGTTAAACTCGGTCTTTTCAAAAAATTGTCGCATAATTATCATTTAAAACATTTCATATATATATATATATATATTTATAACTATTTATCGCTATTTCTATTTATTTGAAAATAGCTCAAAATAAATAAACGACGCTTTGGGTCAGTGGGCTGCCCTGGCGCTGTTTTTACCCGATTTTGATTTACACATATCTTGAAATCTAACCGTCAGATTTTGAAATTTTTATATCGTTGGAAAGCTCTTCCCAAAGCGGTCCTACCGGTTCCGGTTTTGGGAAAATCCAACGGTCGGATCTTTCGGTATAATCGTTTAAAGTTACGATTGCCGATATGCGAACTGCCGCGCGCGTTTCATTTTAATTTTTATATTTATATATATAAATATAAAATTGTGTCATTTGGTGATTTCAACTAAAAAAAACCTTCTTTTTATCACATCTAAAATGATGATAAAAATATTACCTATATTTCTCTGCTCTTATTTACCTTTAACATATAAATGAAATATACCTTTCTTTTCTCCATGTTTTTATTCATATTTAAGAAGTAAATAAAGTATCACTCTTTCTAATTCATGTTTTCCTCCAAATAATACTGTATTTTATATTTCTGTTTTTATTTGCAACTACTTTGCAAATAAAAAGTATAATTCCTTCCTATGTTTGTTTGCACTTAGAAATACAAACAAAATATGTAATCTTTTCTTTGTCATATTTTATTAACACTAGATATGAATAAAATGCCCCTTTCTGAATTTATGTTTTATTTACACTAAATGTGAATAAAACATTCTTCTTCCTTTTTATATTTATTTACACAAAATTTAAATGAATGTGATCTTTTTCTATACAAATTTATTTACACTAATTGTAAATAAAGTTCCTTTTCCTTTTTCTTATTTATTTACTATAATGGCAAGGAATTTCGCTCGGTCCGAACCAGTCGCTAAACCGACCCAGGCCGTTCGAAACGCCCTATCGTTTGAGAACAGGACAAAACAGAACGCATACAGAAGAACATTTCACTGTGTATTACAACAGTGCATCAGATTACAAGCATATACAGAGTATAAATGAATAAATATTACACAGAAATAACAGAGATTTAAATTACATTTAAATACATCGCAGCGGGAAATAATACAATACACAACTAGAAGTAGATATACGGATACAAAGCTTTCCGGATATCGTCCCAGCTGTAAACCAGGATCCTGTGAATATAAATCTGCAAAACCAAAACTACTAGCTGCCCGTGTCAAAATAGGGGCACCCAGAGTTTAGGTTAAAACAATAAACTCCAGGTCAGTCATGTGACTGGTGTGAGAACTAAAACAGTTGTTAATCTTTATTTTTAAAGCTAGGTAAATCAAGGGACCACGCCGCATAACACGGAACGGGTTTCCTCCCAAGAATACCAGTGCATAAAACAAACAGCGCAATGCTAAATAAAGAAAAATGAAGCTGTTATAAGACCCAGGTCCTATCACACAATGCAACGCAAGCCGGGGGATAGGGTTTTCCCTTATAACAGCCAAAGAATGCTTGATACGTTTAAAACAAATCATTTGATACTATTGGTGCGTAGTGTATAAAACAACTTCAAATCATAAGTATCAATCATAGGCGGCATGGGTACCATATATCATGTCGCCATACTAGTTTTACAAATAAAACCGCAAATGCCACGTATTTGGAAATTGGATTTCTGTCTATGAACCGAGGCCAGGGATCGTCCTCTACCGATTCGTGACTCTCTAGCCCGAGCCACAGGAACAGCCACAACTGCCCCATGGAGCGACAGGGCCGGTCCACCGATGTGGATTATCGTGCCTGAACAATACGTTTCCCCGCCCTTTGGGGCGTAAATGAGCCAACTAAATGACTCCATCGGTTCGAGAACGACCGATCAATCCGAGGCGCCTCGCAACAGCAACAACCACATAAGTCAAACTCGTCAGGGCGTGTAAAACCACTGACGCCACTTCTAACTAGAAAGAAACGCATGCCCTCCCTTAGGTCCTCTCCCGTTTTTGGTTCATACCGGGTGCGAAACACGCGAGGTAAACGTTACACAAAGCTACGCCACAAAGGCCGTGCTTTGATCATCACCACAAGACTTTGCTTTTCAACAGAAGCCTTGATCAATTGCCACTTAGGCATGCCACACAGGCAGTTCACTCCATGCGTTTGATATCCATCAATATATAACCCCTGAGCTCGTACGTCTCAGAGAAGTACGTTAAGCAAGAGAATAAATCCTCCGCCGCCAAACAGATATATATTTAATAGAGATCAATCACACAGACTAAAATCCAATGTCAGACACACAGTCCATTTACAAGTTCGTTCTGGGTCTGAACGAAACCGGAGGCACCTAGTACCCCGCATATCCATCGATCTCCAAGTACGTCTGGACGATCACTAACTGTTTCCATCTTCTTGGGTGTACAGCCCAATCAAGATCATCAGTAATTACCCAAACGACGTGAAGACCTCCGGTCTTCGACCATCGTCTTCATCTTCGACTTATCGTTGTATCAGTTATTCAGAATGGGATAAACCCGGTCTTTCTGAATAACTCGCGTATATTATAAATAAGTGTTACACAAACACAACATACGCCTCATTCCAATTCATTAGTCACTAACCGTAAATAAATCAAGAGAATAATTCCCCAAATATTAATCCCGAAGGCCGAAACCAACATCAGATCAATATCCAGAAAACCATTCTGTTTGGCTAACCGACAGTCAGTTTCTAAATTTCACATTCATAGGGAAAGGTTCCCATTAATTTTATCCAAAATAAATTCCTTGAATTTATTCTTTATTCTATTTTTGAATCTCAATTCAAACTAGTCGGGATTAGCGAACCTTACCGAAGTAATCATTTGTTTTAATTTCCCAATCCCAACCTATTTATCCCATGAAGTAAAACTGGTAATACTTCATATCTAACACCACAGTGTTATCGGTAAATTCAATTACCATTTCACGTTCAAATCTAATTAAAGATTCAACTATCGCCTGGAGCAAAACTGGTGGTACTCCATTTTCGATCTTTTCAATCTAATTAAAGATTCATTAAAACTCCACTTAGTTTTAATCTTTAACTGGGTTAAAGAATCCGTGTCATTTAAAACACGGTTCACGATAAACCCAAAGTCACATTCCATTAATTATCGGGTTAAAGAACGAGTGTTATTTAAAACACTGTTCACGATAAACCCAAAAATCAATATCAATTCAATTCCAATTAAATATTATTTAATTGGTACACTTCATTAAATCTAAATAAAAAGATTTAATCTTTTCTCAACTGGGTTCAAGAACAGTGTTAGTGAAGACACCATTCACGACAAACCCAAATCACATTCGATATTTAATACAAGGCTCCGAATAGAAAATATCCCGGCTTATATTCAATATCAAATTCTACGACCAACAAATATCGTATTGGAAATAACGATATATAAATATCTTTCAAATTTCCATAACAACACCTGTATAATCACGAAATTCGACATCGAAATGTTGCGAAGACAATTTCGATTCAAATCCATTCCAATGCAATTATTGGAAATTCTGGTTATTTTAAAAACCATTTCAATATTCAATTCATTTATTTAAAAATATATAGAATTTAATTCTAGTTCAAAACTAGTTCATTTCGATAAAAATCTATTTTTATCTTTTCAAATATGGAGTTTTTCATCCCAATCCTTTCTAAACCATTTCTTATGATTTTACACAAATTATTACTATTTTTAATAATTTTATCAAGGCCCGTACAGTCGATTTCCACTAATGGCCATCGAACTGCACTTACAACGACCTTTTTCGAATTTGATTTGGACGTATCTCCAAATCCAACCGTTAGATTTCTAATTTCTAATATTCGTTAGAAAGCTCTTTTCGATATGAACCCAACGGTTCCGGTTTTAGGAGAATCCGACGGTCGGATCTCCCGTAATGTCCATTTGAAATAAATGGTCGAAATTCACGAACTGCCGCGGCGCGGCGCGTTCTATTCAGGCCATTATATTATATATATAATATATATTTCGTCGATTTCTATTTAAAACGAATTATATAAATAGTTTTAAAATCGTTTCAAAAGCAATTTCAACTTTCCTTTCAATTCAAATCAAAATTGAATTCTTCTTTATAAATTCGTTTTAAAATTCATTTCTATTCAATTCAAATTTCAATTCAATTTGAATTCATTTCAATTCAATTCATTTCGAAATCGTTTTCTATTCAATTCATTTCGAAATCGTTTTCAATTCAATTCATTTCGAAATCGTTTTCAATTCATTTCATTTCGAAATCGTTTTCAATTCATTTCATTTCGAAATCGTTTTCAATTCAATTCATTTCGAAATCGTTTTCAATTCAATTCATTTCGAAATGAATAAAATCGATATAAATATCGTTCACGTCAAAATGGCGTCAATCTAATCAACACGGCTTCATAAATTTCTATTTTCCAATATTCTATTTCAAATATTTCTTTTTCAAAAATAGTTGTTATTATCAAAATATTTCGTTCAACACATGACCAATCTCAATGGATGAGTACTGTCAACACATGAACTTTTATTTTATATTGATAAAGATGTAAATTTTATTACTAAAATATTTCGTTCAACACATGACCAATCTCAATGGATGAGTATTGTCAACACATGAACCTTTATTTTATATTGATAAAGATGTAAATTTTATTACTAAAATATTTCGTTCAACACATGACCAATCTCAATGGATGAGTATTGTCAACACATGAACCTTTATTTTATAATATTCTTTATTTTTCAAATTGGAATGAGGCCCAATCAATTACCATATAAAGTTAATTATATGGATTTTCATACAACACATGTATATAATAGCATGGAAAAATAATCAACCATCAACCAAAGTGCACTACACTGTATAAGCATCAAATATAGATATCTAACGCTTAAAACAGCCTGTCAATCAACCGATCGACATATTTAATAAATCAGGATGAGTGAACTTCAAATTTCATCCCAACACCCGTGTGGGGTTTCAAACAATCAAACACATATTTTATTTGTGCTGTTGGGCGATGTGTAAAATTTATCGACCCAATCAATGTCCTTCAAATAGGTGTACATAAACAAACCGTCCGGCTTGTAAATGAATATTTATTTATTCACATTCACGTTAAAAATTATATTTTTAACGATAAAACATTTTATTCCAACATATGAATTTCTATTCAGTTCATTCTTTAAATAAAATGATATTCTTATTTTTCTAACATATTTTAGAAAATTTCGGCGGCATAACGGCACGATACTAGAAACGGGACGAGGCCTAACCTTATCCCCGGTCTAGTGAAGGCCCACGCCATTCACACATCAGTCAAATCACCAAACAACCAAATTCAAATCAAATCATATAACTAATCTATGCAACCAAACAAACAAGTCCATGGTCTGTGGACGATTGTGTCGGGTGCTACTAAGCACCGTCTGCATCCTAGTATATATATAAAACTAGAAAAGAAATTGAAAGGTGAGAAATTCTCACTGATAGCTATCCTAATCTTCACGGCACTTCATTGATAGAAATCTTCAGCGTTCTCGCCTTTTGTCGCTTTTGTTGCCCGTAGCCACTATATATATAAAAATCACATTTTTACTATGCTATTCAATATATAAAAATCGAATTTTTACTATGTTATTCAATATATAAAAATCAAATTTTTACTAATTTAAAAATCTCGCCTTTTTAACTATAAAGATTTCGCCTTTTTAACTATAAAGATTTCGCCTTTTTAACTATAAAGATTTCGCCTTTTTAACTATAAAGATTTCGCCTTTTTAACCATAAAGATTTCGCCTTTTTATATTTTTACATCTATATCTCATAAAGATTATATTTTTATAGTTCCTACTATGCAAAGATCATATTCTTATCTTTCTACAATATAAAAGATTACATTTTTACTACTTTAAAAATATAAAAATTATATTTTTATAATTGCTATATAGTAAAGACTATATTTTTAATACTTTAAAAATATAAAAAAAATCATATTTTTAATTGAATAAAAATCTTTTCTACCTCCTCCTTTTATAAAAATCAAATCCTTTTTAAGCTCTATATACATATAGAAAATCAAATCTTTGTTTCAATTCCTTTCTTTAAATCAAAATCTTGTCTTTACATAACTATCATATACATAAAGATCAATCAATTTTTTTTTACAAATCGTTATTCTACATGCAAATAAATCGGACCTTTATATTTTTCCTAACACCTATTACATTAAATAGAATAAAAATAAAACTTACCTTGTTAAAAATTGAATTTTTATGGAAGAGGGGTCCATAGCCGGAGTGGTGGTCGGAGTTGGAGCTTCTGGGGGAGGCGCTGACGTCGGGAGGGGGAGGCACGCTGTCGAGGGTGCACAGGTGTGCGGTGGTGCTGCCTAGGGAGGCGCGCACAGTGGATGGGGTTTCCAGAAAGAAGGGGGGGGTCTCGGCGGTCTTCGAACGGAGGAGGGGAGGGACAGGCGATGGGGGAGGAGACTGGAGGGGTGCGGCGAGGTCAGCCGACCTCCGGCGGCGGCGTGAGATTGAACATGGAGGGATATCGAGCAGAGGTTTTTTTTTTCTTCCGTTGACTGAAGTAAGGAGATAAAGGAAGGGGGTAAGGGCTTAAAGTATATAATATATTATTTAATTAATTTACCCTCTAAAAGGTTACTTCAAAATTCGAACTCAAAATTGAGCCCACCGACTGTCGTCCCTAACGTTTTACCCCTATTCCGAACACAATGGGATATGTATCGTAAGCTGATTCGATTGTTTTGATCAGTTTCCGTTGAATTTACATTTAATTCACTATATTGAATTTTAAACATATATTTCAAATTACCGGGGCCACATACTAACTAGAAAAATTCCAGAAAAATATTTTCTAGCTTCGTATTGACGATACGGTCTTAACAAAACTAGTTTCGTCAAATTCTGAGACCGTTTGAAAAATGGCCAATTTCCAGTCGATTAAAATCAACTGAAAATGGTCAAACGCATTTTCCTTTGCCACGCTCACATATTGATTCGAAAAATTATGAAATTTGGAATCTAGCAATAATTTGACACTACGGATCCAACAAAAGTGGTTTCGTCGAAATCCGAGGTCGTTTGCAAAATTCCCATTTTTAAGGGCCCGAATTCCATAGCGACTATTCAGAATTTTCAACTGGACATATCTTTTGATTCCCGCTATGAAATCTCGATTATTCGGATTCGTTGGAAAGATCTTATCAATTAGATCCTATCATTTTTGGTTTCACTAAAATCCGGATTGTTTTGCACCCGGTACATTCAATTGAAGTTTGAAATCGAATTATCGAACTACCACGCCATTTTCAATTCTATTTACAATTATATATAAATATTTATATTCTAACGACGACGCGTATAAATATATACGTTCGAATTATTTTCAAAATAAATTTTTCGTCGTTTTTATTTAAAATAATTCATTTTAAATATTCATACTTCGCCAAAATTGCCAAAATAAAAATTTTAAACTGGCCCAGATTTTCGGGTTATTACATTTACTCTATATATAAATAAATGTTACTTTTCCTTTTTCTATTGTTTACACTACATATAAATAAATGAAACTTCTTCTATTCCTTATTTATTTACACTACAGGTAAATAAATACACTTTTACTATTTCTTATTTATTTAACAATGAAAATAAGGTGTTCGTCCTTTTCATTTGCACAAATAAATGTAAATAAAATAGCATCACAAATTTTGTTCTTTTTCCAATTATTAAATTTTGTGCCTTTTCTAATGATCCAAATTTTTGTTCATTTTCTAATGATTAAAATTTGATCTCTTTCTGATGCTCAAGATTTGATCTTTTTCTAATGATCACAAATTTTACTTACAACTAGACTTGTTCTTTTTATCTACCAATGAAATGCAAATAAAATTCAATCGCTAAACTTGTTCTTTTTATTTACCTATGAAATGTATCAATAAGGTTCAATCGCTAACTTTGTTCTTTTATTTACAAAGAGAAATGCAAATAAGATTTCCTCGCTAATCTGTACTTTTATTTACATAGAAAAAATGTATATAAAGTTTCAATGTCTAATTCCTACTTTTATTTACATAGAAAAATGTATATAAAGTTTCAATGTTTAATTCCTACGATAGAAAAACATAAATAAAATTTCAATGTTATGTTTTGTTCTTTTTATCCTACATAGAAAATATAAATGAATATCGTCTCAAAATTTGTTCTTTTTATTTACATATAAAATGTAAATAGAATTTCATCGTTACATTTGTTCATTTTTTTTATCTACATAAGGAATGTGAATAAAAGTTCATTGCTAATATTGTTCATTTTATTCACATAAGGGATGTGAATAAAATTCTATCGTCAAAATTGTTATTTCTATTCATACAAGAAATGTGAATAAAGTTCTATCACTAAGTTTGCTCTTTTTATTTATAAAGGAAATGTAAACAAAAACACTTTTTCAATGATTAAGTTTTGACCCTTTTATTTACAAATGTAATGCAAATAAAATCACTTTTTCATATTTCAAGTTTTGACTTTTTTCTTTTATTTACAAAGAAATGTAAATAAAGTAATCTTGTGTTGGCTAATCAAATTTTGATCCTTTTCTTTTATTTACAAAGAAATGTAATAAAATATCAACATATTAACATAGCGCTAAAAATAAGGTTCCACTTCGATGTCATGACATCACACAGATTTTAAGTTTTAATTTCAATGTGATAACACTACACTAGGTATAAGGTTCATTTACTAATATGTTAACACAACGCTACAAATAAGGTTCATCTTCTAATATGTTAACACAACGCTACAGATAAAGTCCATTTTCTAATATGTGATAACATGAAATGACAAAACATATTTCTTCTTATGTTTGAATTGATAAAATAGATCAACTCAAAAGAGGCCAAGAGTGCTAACATAATATGTGACAATCATATTTCTTTTTATCTTTGAATTGATAAAATAGATCAATTCAAAATAAACACAAGTGATAACTTAGCATGGAAAATCATATCTCTCTTATTTTGAATTGATAAAATAGATCAATTCAAAATAAACACAAGTGATCTCATAGCATGATTAATACACATGGATCTACAACTATCCATTACAACACATATCAATCCATCATCATCATGTAGGAAACAAAATAGAACTGAAGCGTAAACATGTGATTATTACAATGCAAATAAATAAATTAAATTAAATTAATTAATTTAAAAAAAGAAATCTCACTTTCGTTCGTGATTTAGTCCAAAATTTCAACAGTCCAGAATTGTCCCGTTTCAGTCCAGAGTCGTAGATCTTGTCAATAGGATCACAACGCTTCTGAAATTGTAAATTTTCGTCGTCGTATGCATCAGTTACCGTCTAATTAAGATTAGAAACAATTTTAAATTATTTAATTAATCATAAACAAAGTGTTAATACCCTTTCTTCCTCAAAAGATATCGGCCACGTTAAACCCAATTGGGTTCCAAACTAGGGCTGACAATTTCGATCGGATGGAGTAAGGGATTGACGATCAGAAAGTGGCACTCCTGTCGCTTACAAGTGGCACACCCACGGTGGAGTGGGGGGGGGGGGCAGCTCGCACGCACGCACGGGGGGCCGACGACGGTTTTGCGGCGACTTTGGGTGCGTGAAACTCGGTGATAGTGGCACCAGAGAAATGATCAGGTGGCATGGAATCGTAGAGGAGAACAAGAGCTTCAAAATAATGTAAAGTATAGAGTTTACTTCTTAGAGGAGAGGGAGAACTTAGTAGAAGAAGGTGGGACAAATTTGGCCATTGATATTAGGGGTGGCGGCTGAAGAAGATAGATGAATAGTGTTTTGTCTTTAGGGTTTTCTATTTTTATACTATTTTTAATGTATTTTTACAATTAAATCTAAATCTTCTTAACCGTTTTGAATCCAGTCCGCAGAGAGTGTCCCTAGCCAATAGCCCATATTCCGGATCCAACGGGATAGGTCCCGTCAGCCCAAACGGCTGTCTATGGCCTGTTTTATTTAAATTTAATAATTAAATCCTTTATTAATTTAATTTGTTCACATAAATAATTCACCGAGGTCGCATACGGACTTAAAAAAATCCGGAAAAAAATATATTTGGCTTTGTTATGACGATACGGTCCTAAAAAAATTAATTTCGTCAAATTCTGAGGCCGTTTGAAAAATGACTAATTTTCAGTCGATTAAATTTTAACTGAATTGAACAAAACACAGTTTCCTTCGCCACGCTCACATACTAACTTGAAAAATTCTAAAAATTGAAACCTAGCAATAATTTGACATTCCGGTTCCAACGAAAGTGGTCTCGTCGGAAACAGAGACCGTTTGAAAATTGACTATTTTCACTGGCTTCAATATTTTTTTTTAAAAATTTCTGCAACATTTTCCACCAAATTATTTAAAATAAAATGTAGTAACCCGTAACTTCCCAGTTAAGGAAAGAGCAAATACTTTGAGAATAACACACAAAAGAACACAGACAGAAGAATATTTCATTGCTTATTACAACAATTCCACCAGAATACACGAATATACAGAGCATGAATACATATTACACAGAAAATATCAGAGATTTAAATTACATTTAAATACATCGCAGCGGAAATAATACAAAACCCAACTAGAAGAGATATACGGATACAGAGCTTTTCGGATATCGTTCCAACTGTAAATCAGGATCCTGTGAATATAAATCTGCAAAACCAAAACTACTAGTTGCCCATGTGGAAAATAGGGGCACCCAGAGTTTAGGTTAAAACAATAAACTCCTGGTCAGTCATGTGACTGGTGCGAGAACTAAAACAGTTATTAATCTTTGTTTTTAAAGTTAGGTAAATCAAGGGACCACGCCGTATAACACGGAACGGGTTTCCTACCAAGAATACCAATGCATAAAACAAACAGCGCAATGCTAAATAAAGAACAATGAAGCTATTATAAGACCCAGGTCCCATCACACAATGCAACGCAAGCCGGAGGATAGGGTTTTCCCTTATAATAGCCAAATATGCTTGATATGTGAAATTTTCATCTTATATTATTACTATAAGTGAGGAAAACAACTTCAAATATAAATGTATCAATCATAGACAACATGGGTACCATATATCATGTCGCCAATACTAGGCTCTACAATCAAAACCGCAAAATGTCATATTTGGAAATTGGATTTCCATCATGGTGGCTCCTGACTCGAAAGATCGATCACGTAGTGCCATCCACAGCGGCTTACGTCTCAGTGAGAGAAAATACCGTAATGCACATCCACACTTTTGGGAAATCGAGTATCACTGCGGCTTACGTCTCGGCGAGAGAAAACACCGCTTACCCTATCCCTCTGAGCACTAAGCTCAATCTCGGTCGACCGAATCCACGACACCACTGAGGTGCCCATCCTCTGAAAAGCATACTGATCAAACCATCAGTTTACCACCATACAGGGGTGTGAGGCTCGCGAATCAACGCTATACACAAACCGTTCTATATTAAAGCTGCGCTTTAATCATAAACCACAAGACTTTGCTTTCAGCATAAGCCTCGATCATTTGCCACTTAGGCATGCCACACAAGCAATTCATGCCATGCGATTGATATCCATCAATATATAACCTCTGAGCTCGTATGTCTCAGAGAAGGGCGTTAAGCAAGAGAATAAATTCTCCGCCGCCAAACAGATATATATTTAATAGAAATCAATCACACAGAATAAATTCCAATGTTAGACACACAGTCCATTTACAAGTTCGTTTTGGGTCTGAACGAAACCGGAGGCACTTTCCTCGCATATCCATCGACCTCCAAGTACGTCCGGACGACTACCACTTTAGCCCCCTTCAAGGCAGCTACTCCTATCGTGAGAATCAGTAGCACCCATCAATTCGATCTGAAGATCGTCGGTCCTGCACCATCTTCAATCTCTTCGACTCATCGTCGAATCAGTTATTCAGAAGGGGTTATACCCGGACTTTCTGAATAACTCGCGTATCTTAATCAACAAGTGCTATAAAACACAATATACGCCTCATTCCAATTCAGAATATTCTTTTATTCAGATATTCACACTTCTAGGGAAAGGTTCCCATTAATTTTATCAAAGATAAATTCTTTTAAATTTATTCTTTAATCTTCCTTTGGATATCATTTCAAACCATATTATGGTTTTCCAAACTAGTCGGGATTAGCGAACCACACCGAAGTAATTATTTATTTTATTTCCCAATCCCAACCTATTTATCCCTTGGAGCAAAACTGGTGATACTCCATATCTAACACCACGGGGTTATCGGTAAAGTTAATTACCATTTCACGTTCAAATCTAATTAAAGATTTTAACTATCGCTTTGGAGCAAAACTGGTAATACTTCATTCTTGCTCACTTTCCAAATTTGGTAATTTAAATTATCAATTCACATTTCAATCTAATTACCGATTCATTAAAACACCTTTTACTGGGTTGAAGAACTAATGTCATTTAAAACACAGTTCACGATAAACCCAAATCACATTCTATTTATTATCAAGTTAAAGAACAAGTGTTATTTAAAACACCGTTCATGGTAAACCCACAAATCTATTCAAATTAAATATATTAGAAATTCTGGTTATTTAAAACTCATTTCAAATTCAATTTATTTATTTTAAAAATACATTGATTTTAATTCTAGTTCAAAACTAGTCCATTTCGATAAAAATCTATTTTTATCTTTTCCAATATGGAGTTTTTCATCCCAGTTTTTCCCAAATCATTTCTTATGATTTTACACAAATTGTAGATATTTTTAATGATTTTATCAAGGCCCGTACAATCGGTTTTCAATAACTGCCACCGAACTGCACTTACAACGACATTTTCCAAATTTGATTTGGACATAATTCCTAATCCAACCGTTAGATTTCAAATTTCTAATATTCATTGGCAAGCTCTTTTCGATACGAACCCAACGGTTCTGGTTTCAGGAGAATCCGACGGTCGGATCTCCTGCAATATCCATTCGAAGTTAATGGTCGAAATTCGCGTACTGCCACGGCGCAGCACGTACTATTCAGGCCATTATATTATATATATAATATATATTTCGTCGATTTCTATTTAAAACGAATTTTATAAATCGTTTTAAATTCGTTTCAAAAACAATTTCAACTTCCTTTTCAAATTCAAATTAAAGTTGAATTTTCTGTTATAAATTCTTTCTACATCCATTTTAATTCAATTCAAATCGATTTCAATTCAATTTCAGTTCGATTTCAATTCGATTTGAATTCTTTTTAATTCAAATTCATTTCGATTTCCAATTGCATTTTTATTTCATTCAATTTCAATTCGATTACCATTCAATGTGAATTCACTTCAATTCGAATTCATTTTATATTCAATTCAATTCGAATTCATTTTATATTCGATTCAATTCGAATTCATTTTATATTCTATAAAAATTCATTTTCTATTCAATTCAATTCGAATTCATTTTCTATTCAATTCAATTCGAATTCATTTTCTATTCAATTCAATTTGAATTCATTTTCTATTTATTCGATTTTTAAATCTCTTTCCAATGTTCATTATAAAAACGAATATAATCGATACAAATCTCGTTCACGTCAAAATAGCGCATCTATAATCAACACGGCTTTATATTTTTCAATAACTTCGTTATTCTATTCAACAAATGAATATATATTCTATTCAATACATGAATCTATATTTTTCAACACATGAATATATATTTATTTTCAACACATGAATATATATTTCCTTTTAACACATGAATATATATTTCCTTTCAACGCATGAATATATATTTATTTTATTATATTCTTTATTTCTAAATGGGAATGAGGCCCAATCAATCACCATATAATGTTAATTATACGGATTCCATACAACACATGTATATAATAACAATGACTAATAATCAACCATCATCCAAAGTGCACCACACAACTGCATAAGCGTTAAATATAAATAATTAACGCTTACACAGTCTGTCGACTAATAGATCAACATACAACTAAATAATTGGGATTAGTGTACGCCAAATATCATCCCAACACCCGTGTGGGGTTTCAATCCACAAACACTGAATATTATTGGTGCAGTTGGGCGACGTTTAAAATTTATCGTCCCAATCAATATCAGTCAAATCAGTGTATATAAACAAATCGTCCGATTCGTTTATAAATATTTATTTTATATACACATTAAAAATTATATTTTTAACTATAGAATATTTTCCACTATAAAATATTTTATTTCGTTACACATCACACAATCAAATTTTACAACATAGCAACCAAACAAACAAGTCATCCATGGTCTGTGGACGACGGGTGTCAGGTGCTGCTAAGCACCGTCTGCATCCTAGTATATATTTAAACTAGAAATTTAAAATAAAAATGAGGAGTTTTCACCTTTGGGTCCCACTCCGCCATTCTATATTTCTGAACGGTTTGGATTTCGTTTTGATTTCAGTCAGATCCATCGTCATCTGTTCCACACAGTTGATTATTAAAAATCACGTTTTTATTCTATTACTATACCAATAAAAATCACATTTTTATTCTAACGTTCTATACATGAAAATCATATTTTTACTTTGCTACATATATATAAATTATATTTTTAATTTGTATAAAAATTATATTTTTAATTCGCCACTTATATAAAAATCGAATTTTTATACAACTCTACTACATATATAAAAATCATATTTTTATATTATCAAAAATCATGTCTTTATATTCTCAAAAATCATGTCTATATATTCTCAAAAACAATGCTAATTTTTATAATTAAAACATCATGCTATTTATTTTTAAAACATCTTTCAAAACAATGCTATCTTTATAATTAAAACAATACTATTTTATAATTAAAAACTATACAATTTTATATAAATTTTAGTTTTTAAATTTTATATATAATTTTGTAATTTTTAAAACAATTTGATTTATATAATAAATAAATAAACTGCTCACTGATATCTTCCTCTAGACTTCTGTTCAAAGCCGACTTGAGCTCAAGAACTAGGGCATGGATTTGCGGGCGCTAGGAGGCGTTATTCTCTGATCGGATCCCGCCCATCGAAGCGCCAGGGTGGCGCCTCTCTGCCACCGGAGTGGGGCCCAGCTCGGCGGTTCCTAGCACCTCACAGCAGCGCGCGAACCAGTGGACTACGAGCCACGATTCTGGCCATCTCGGAGCATGAATGATGATCATGGCGGTTAGGTTCATAGAGCTTGGAAAGCTCTTCAATATAGTATTTGGAATTTTCAAAATCACTGAGTGGACTAAGCCCTAATCGAGGATGAAATTTCGTGCGATTATGTCCTCTGATGGGTTTGTGGCGGCTGCTTCTGAGAATAAGGAGTTAGGGTTAGAAACCTAGGGTTATATAATATTTTTATATTATTTATTTATTAATTAATTCGTTTTAAAACCAGAAATCATCACGAACTCCAAACCAAACGCAACGACTGTCGCCCATACCTAAATACCCCTATTACGAACACAATGGGATATGTTTTGTAACCCTATTCGGCTGTTACGATTAGTTTCTGTCAAAATCAAAATATAGCTCTATATATTGAATTTGAATACGCATTTCAATTTACTGGGGCCACATACTAACTAAAAAAATTCCCGAAAAATATTTTCTAGCTTAGTATTGACGATACGGTCCTAACACAATTAATTTCGTCCAATTCTGAGACCATTTGAAAAATGGCCATTTTCCAGTCGATTAAAATCAACCGAAACTGGTCAAACGCGTTTTCCTTTGCCACGCTCATATATTGATTCGAAAAATTATGAAATTTGAAACCTATCAATAATTTTACATCACGGATCCAACAAAAATGGTTTCTTTGAAAACCGAGGTCGTTTGCAAAATGGGCATTTTTAAATGCTAGAATTCCATAGCAACTATTCTGAATTTTCAGCTGGGCGCATCCTTTGATTCCCTCTATGAAATTTTGATTAATCGGATTCGTTGGAAAGATATTCTCAATTAGATTCAAATATTTTTGGTTTCGCCAAAATCCGGTTTATTTTGCACCCGGTACATTCATTTGAAATTTGAAATCGAATTATCGAACTACCGCACCATTTTCAATTCCTTTTATAATTTAAAATAAATATTTATATTCTAACGACGATCTATATAAATATATACGTTCGAATTCTATTCAAAATAAAATTTTCATCGTTATTATTTAAAATAATCCATTTTAAATATTCAAATTCCGCTAAAATGGCCAAATTAAAAATTTTAAATTGGCTCGGATTTCCGGGTTGTTACATAAATTTTTTAAATTGGTTCGGGTTTTCCGGGTCGTTACAATTTCCCCCACTGAAGAGTTTTTCGTCCTCAAAAAGGAAACAAAGTAAAGTAGGAAACAAGATGGCAAATGTAAATTGGGGTAAATGTACCTTAACACAAGAGTTATTCGGAGATGTCCACTCTGCACTTGGGGTAAGCCTTTTTGATGCTATCCTCTGTCTCCCAAGTATAGTCTCTAGGATCCCCACTCCATTGAACTTTGACTAGGTTGATCCTCTTGTTCCTCAAAATTTTGGTTTCTTTGCCAATGATCTTAATCGGGTCTTTTCTCTCTGTTAGATTCGGAGCATTATCCAGGACCTGTTGATTTATTTCATCCACAATCAGATCTGGATCATGCACATGCTTGCGAAGTTGAGACACATGAAATACATCATGCACCCCTGGCAACCAGTCAGGCAGCTGCACTCTATAAGCGAGAGTACCAATCCTTTCGAGAATAGGAAATGGACCAATGAATCTCGGTGCCAACTTTCCAGTCTTCCCAAAACGAATTACGCCTCTCAATGGAGAAACCTTCAAGTATACTCGATCAACAACAGAGAATTCTAAATTTCTTCTTCGCTGGTCTGCATAGCTCTTCTGTCGGCTCTGAGCAGTCAACAAGCGCTTCTTAATCAAGTCGACCTTATCTGATGCTTCACGAATCGTATCGGGGCCCAAGACTAGTCGATTGCCTGACTCCACCCAACATGTCGGAGATCTGCAGGGTCTGCCATATAATAATTCAAACGGTGACATCTTCAAGCTTGCTTGGTAGCTATTATTGTAAGAGAACTCCACCAAGTGCAAATGATCCTCCCATGAACCTCCATAATCAAGAATGCAAGCTCGCAACAAGTCTTCTAAAACACGGTTCACCCTCTCAATCTGGCCATCTGTCTGAGGGTGATTGGCAGTGCTCAGATTCAATTTGGTCCCAAGCTCTTCCTGAAAAGCTTCCCAGAATTTGCTAGTAAATAATGGATGCCGATCATTGAAAATGCTTTTGGGAACACCATGCCGTCTGATTATCTCTTTAAGATAAAGCTGCGCCAAACTTCGAGCTGTTCGATTGGACCTGACAGGGATGAAATGGGCAGACTTTGTTAAGAGATCCACAATCACCCATATGCTATCATTCCCTTTTCTACTTCGGGGCAAGCCATCTATAAAGTCCATAGAAATTTCCTCCCACTTCCAACCTGGAAATCCCAGTGGTTGCAACAAACCGGCCAACTTCTGTTGATCACTTTTAACTTGCTGACAAGTGGGACATCTAGCAACGTAAATAGAAATATCTCTCTTCATCGCTTTCCACCAAAAAGTGCACTTAAGATCATGGTACTTCTTGCTTACACCAGGATGGACACTGATTTTAGATTTGTGGCACTCATCCATAACTTCTCTCTTTAGCTCAGCAATGTCTGGCACACAGATTCGCCCTTGCAATCTAAGGGTCCCATTACTGTCAATTTGGAAGCTTGAGGCTTCGCCCTTTCGAACTTGTTCGCAAAGCTTCCAGATAAATTTATCGTTCCTCTGAAGAGCAGAAATTTTATCAATCAAAATAGGAGTGATAATGAGACTGGCGAGGATGAGATTGTCGCTATCTGCATTCTTTCTACTAAGCGCATCGGCTACAACGTTGGCTTTCCCTAGAGTATATAGGATATCCAGATCATATGATGCAAGAAATTCAACCCAGCGTTGCTGCCTCATATTCAAATCTATTTGGGTAAAAAGATGTTTCAAGGATTTGTGATCTGTATATATTTCAAACTTCTCACCCAAGAGATAGTGCCTCCATATTTTAAGAGCAAACACAATAGCCATTAGCTCAAGATCATGCGTGGCGTAATTCTTCTCATGCGGTTTCAGCTGGCGGCTAGCATGTGCGACTACTTTGCCTCTTTGCATTTGCACCGCACCAATACCTTAAATGAATAAGGGATAACATGTTAAAATGAGATTTGACATTAAAAGAAAATTTTATCTATGACATGTTGATTTATAAAAGAAACAACCTTATTCAGAAGCATCGGTCCAGACTTTCAAATCCAGATTGCCATCTATGATGGTCAACACAGGAGCATTGGTCAACCTCTTTTTTAGATCTTGGAAAGCTGCCTCACATTCGGGTGTCCAATTGAATTTTGTATGCTTCTTGGTTAGGTTTTTCAATGGACAAGCTACCTTTGAAAAATCTTTGACAAATTTCTGATAATAGCCAGCCAGTCCTAAGAAACTTCTAACCTCTGTGGGAGTTCTAGGCTGTTTCCACTCTTGGATGGCTGCGGTCTTTTCTAGATCTACTGAAATGCCTTCTTTTGATACAACATGGCGAGGAATTTCACCTCTTCTTGCCGGAATATGCATTTGGAGAGTTTGGCTTTTAGCACATTTCTTTGAAAAATCTCCAAGACTTTTCTCAGATGTTGTTCGTGCTCAGCAGTTGATTTAGAAAAGATGAGAATGTCATCGATGAACACTAGCACAAATTTATTTAAAACATCTCTGAACACTCTATTAATCAGATCAACAAAGTATGCTGGAGCATTACATAGACCGAAGGGAATTACTAGCCATTCATAAAAGATATCCAGTCCTCTGAAGGCAGTCGAAGGCACACACTCTTCTGCAATGCGAAGTTGATGGAAGCCTGTAGCTAGGTCCATCCTAGAAAATACTCGCGCTCCATGTAAGCGGCCAAGTAAGTCATTAATACGCGGTAGTGGGTACTTATTTTTCAGTGTTTGTTTGTTGAGATCGCGGTAATCCACACATAGCCTGAGAGTACCATTAGATTTTGGGACGAACACCACTGTTGTACCCCATTCTGAGAAGCTGGGCCTGATCAGACCCTTCCACAAAAGCTGCTTGGTTTGATTTCTCAGCTCCTCTTTTTCTTTTGGCGACATTCTCCGAATAGGATGTACAACAGGCCCTGCATTCGGAGCTAAGTCAATTCTGAAGCTGATTTCTCTACGTGGAGGTAAGCCCTCAACTTCTTTGAATACATCAGCGTAATCTTTGACGACAGGGATATCCTCAATAGAAGTAGGGGTAACTTCTAGAGAAGACCAGAATGTTTTTCTGTCGGTGGCTGAGCCGTGGCATGGAATAGATATAGTATCTCCAAATTTGGGTTTGATCTTAACTATTCTTTCAGCGCATACTAACTCAGCCTCATACTTTGCTAGCCAATCTATACCAAGTATGATATCATATCCGGAAAAATCCATGATGATCAAATTAAAAGGAAACATATAGCGAGAATAGGAGATAGGCACTTTACATTACTGACCTAGAATGAGGGAGCCTCCTATCGGGCTATTATCTCTAATCAATTCTTTAAGTTTCTTTGGTTTAAGTCTTAACTTTTTAATTGCATCATTAGAGATAAAACTTCGTGCGGCACCAGTGTCAAACAAGGCGGTAATAGGGATGTCTTTAATATTAAGAGTACCTCCTAAGACATTGGGTTTACCTGGACCCTCGGCAGAAGCTGGTGCATCAGCTCCTTCGTAAACATGCACCACTTCAGTTTTCTTCAATAGGGAACAGTTTCTGGCAAAGTGCCCCAGCTTATGGAAGTTATAGCAATCCTGAGTGTTCCTGGGGTTCTGACCACGATCCTGAGAAATCTGGCCACGATTCTGAGAATCCTGGTTACGATTCTGGCTAGGTCTTGATTCGTTCCTCTTGACTCTTTTCGGAGCTTTACACTCGAAGTCAAAATGCCCAATCTTGCCGCAATTATATCATGTCACCTTGCTCCTGTCCCTCTTCTTCCCTTGGGGCTTAGCGGTAGAAGAATTGCTTGCCTCCGGTTTCTTGTTTGCCTGTTCCTTCTGGTTGTTGCCTTGCCTTTTCACTCTATCCTGCGGTCCAGACTCGTCATTTTCCTCGTAGCGGCAAGCCATCTCTACTACTTCATTGAATGGAAGCTTGATATGAGCAGTGACTCTGTTCAAATATTTCTTTGAAAGGCCCTTGATGAATTTTTTATTCTTCTCTACTGGATCTTGAATCAACCCAGGAGCACATCGTGAAAGCTCATCAAACTTCCTCACATACTCGGAAACATGCATACTCCCTTGCTGTAGGTTAACAAACTGCTCGCGTAGGCGCTCTCTTGCTTGTGGTGGAACATACTTGTCATTGAAAAGTTCTTTAAATTTGGCCCAAGACATATTGGCCACGTCATTGCAGATCTTGACCGTATCCCACCAATGCCCAGCTTCATCCTTTAGTTGCCATACTGTCAGGAAAAGCTTTTGTTGATCCTCCAATTCTAAGCCCTCTAGGATCTTTTCACAGTCCTTAAGCCATGCCTCAGCCTGAATCGCAGACTCTCGCCCCGTGAAAGGTACACCACCTAGATTTCTGAATTTCTTTGACATTCTCTCCAAGTCGAAGGGCTGTGGAGGTGGAGGTGGTTGTCCTACGACCTCTGAAGTAGGCTGTTCCTGAGTAATGGGGGTCTCGTCTCTAGTTTTCCCTCTAGCTCCCCCTCGGGCTCCTTCTCTGGCCCCGCCTCGAGTTCCACCTCGGGCTCCTTCTCTGGCCCCGCCTCGAGTTCCACCTCGGGCTCCTACCCGGGCTGTTCTTGCTCTGGTATCCATTTAAATCAGTCTATACCATCAAGCAAAGAGTCAGACCAACAGAAATGAAAATTTTCAGGAAAAGATAAGGTAAGGACAAGATGAAAAGATAATGATGTAATGACTGATAAATATGTGCTATTCTGTTGTGCTCATTCTAGGACATTACTAGTCCTATCTCTAATAAGCTACTCGCCTCAGAATAATGTGGATTCTATCTAGATGAATTGTTCTAAATATGTTATATTCCGAAGCTAAGGTTAACCTTAAGCTCCGATACCAACTGTGATAACCCCAAACTTTCGTTGACCGAAAGTAAGGATAATCATTTGGAATACAACATATTTATAACAACAACAGAACTCAGATAATATCATAACACATAATTATCGCAGCAGAAAAGATATAAGTCATAAACACCACATCAACAAAACTACAGAGTACGCAGTTTGCAGGATACAACTTAGCAAAACAAAAATCTGAATCAAAGGAAATAGTTTCAAAGGAAATAGGTCTAAACTCCATGACGTACACCAAAATACAAGATAGAATAAAGGCTCTAAAGTAAAATATAATGATAAAAGACAGTCTTCGTCTTCTCCTTCCAAGCAATCTTCAATCCAGAAATGTCTACTTAAGAACCTGTCACTTGGCTGCCCATGTAAAGAGAGGGCATCCGAGTTTGCAAAGTGAAACAAACATCGAGTCAGTCACGGGACTGGTATGAGAAATCTTTCCATACTAACTATCAATATGGCGAATCACAGGACCACGCTGCTAACGCGGAATGGGTTTACTCCATTGGATTGCCAGTGCATAATTTAATAAAGTTTATACAAAAACAACGAAATGACTTCTGAAAAATGAAACCATCATAAGACTCAAGTCCTATCACACAATGCAACGCAAACAGGAGGATAGAGGTTTCCCTTATGATGATCAAACATGCTTAATACGTGTAAAATAATATTTTAATATTATTATTAGTGTCTAAGCAGTATTAAAATACTTCAATATAAATATATCAATCCTAGACGGCATAGTACCCCATCCTACTATGTCGCCGTATATAAGTTTACAATCAAGACCAAAATGTCGTATTGGAAATTGGTTATCTGTCATGAAATCGAGGCTAGGGATCGTCCTCTCCGATACGAGACACTCTAGCAAATGCCTCAGGATCACACCTATGGGCAACCCTTGGAGCGGTAGGGCCGGTCCCCACCTAACGGTAGTGGATTAGTTATGCCTGAACACACGTTTCCCGGTTCCTTGGCCACTAACAACCTATAAAACCCGAGGTACCTCAATCCAACATCCACATAAGTAAAATGCCAGCCAGTTTAAGCACTGACACTACCCCTAGCTAGAAAGAAACATGTGCACTCCCTACGGTCCATATCCCGTTTCTGACTCATACCGGGGTGTGAGGCTCGCGAAGTCGCTCTATACTCAAAGCTATGCCTAAACAGGCTATGCTTTGATCATCAACCACAAGGCTCTGCTTTTCAACAAAAGCCTTGATCATTGCATCTTGGCGTGCCACATTGGTAATTCACGCCATGCGATCGATAACTATTACTATATACCAGGGTGTTAAGCAGAGAATAAATTCTCCACCACCAAACAGACATATATTAATATAAACCGATTTAATTACATGGAATGAATTCCAACGTCAGACACGCATCCATTTACAAGTTCTTTCTGGGTCTGAACGAATCCAGAGACACCTGATAGGTTCTCGCCTATCCGGTCAATCAACACATTCGTCCGAACAAGTACTGCTTCAACCCCGTCCTGGGAGCAAGTCAGTCCAAAGCATCAGTAGTTGTCGTCCGTTCGATGTGAAGATAGCCGGTCTTCAACCATCGTCTAATTATATCTTTGATTTAATCGTCGTGCAATTATTTGAAACGAGTTAAACTCGGTCATTTCAAATAATTGTCGCATAATTATCATTTAAAACATTTCATATGTATATATATTTATAACTATTTATCGCTATTTTTATTTATTTGAAAATAGCTCAAAATAAATAAACGACGCTTTGGGTCAGTGGGCTGCCCTGGCGCTGTTTTTACCCAATTTTGATTTACACATATCTTGAAATCTAACCGTCGGATTTTGAAATTTTTTATATCGTTGGGAAGCTCTTCCCAAAGCAGTCCTAACGGTTCCGGTTTTGGGAAAATCCAACGGTCGGATCTTTCGGTATAATCGTTTAAAGTTACGATTGCCGATATGAGAACTGCCGCGCGCGTTTCGTTTTAATTTTTATATTCATATATATATAATTGTAAAATTATATCGTTTGGTGATTTCAACTAAAAAAACCTTCTTTTTATCGCATCTAAAATGACGATAAAAATATTACCTATATTTCTCTGCTCTTATTTACCTTTAACATACAAATGAAATATACCTTTCTTTTCTCCATGTTTTTATTCATATTTAAGAAGTAAATAAAGTATCACTCTTTCTAATTCATGTTTTTCTCCAAATAATATTGTATTTTATATTTCTGTTTTTATTTGCAACAACTTTGCAAATAAAAACTACAATTCCTTCCTATGTTTGTTTACACCTAGAAATACAAACAAAATATGTAATCTTTTCTTTGTAATATTGTAACGACCCGGAAAATCTGAACCAATTTATAATTTTTAAATTGGCTAAAATAGTAGATTTTAAATATTTAAAATAAATATTTTAAATAATAGCAATGAAAGGTGAGTTTGAATCGAAGTTTGAAAATGAATATAATTAATTCTAATTATAAACAAGGCCTGAAATGGCGCTGCAGTTTCAAAAATTGAATTCAAACTTTGTCGGACTGTACCGGGTGCAAAACAAAACGGATTTGAGCGAAACCAAAAATATTTAAATCTGTTAGTGAATACCTTTCTAACAAATCTGAAAAATCGAAGTTTCATAGCGGAAAGCAAAAGGTATGGCCAAATGAATTTTAAGAAAGGTCGCTATGGAATTTATATAGCCCGTGAAAACGACCATTTTGCATACGACCTCAGAATTCGACGAAACCACTTTTGTTGTATCCGCGATGTGAAGTTATTGCTAGGTTTCAAATTTCATAATTTTTGAAGCTAGTATGTGAGCGTGGCAAAGGAAAACGTGTTTTGGTCAATTACAGTTAAATTGGATCGACCAGAAATGGGCCTTTTTGCAAACGGTCTCAGAATTCGAAGAAACTAGTTTTCTTAGGACCGTATCGTCAAAAACATAGCTAGATTTATTTTTCGGGAATTTTTAGAATCGGTATGTGGCCCTGGCAAATTGAAATGTACGTCCAAATCAAATATTGAATGTTTTATATTTTAATTTGAAGGAAAACTGAATGAAACAGTCAAACGGGCCTTCAAAACATATCCCATTGTGTTCGGAATGGGGGTATTTAGCTGGGGACGACAGTCGTTGGGTCTGGATTGGGGTTCGTGAGTGAAAGAAGGTATTTTCTAAATTTAAAAATATATAAATAAATAAAATAATCTGATTGGCCGTTCATTTTCTCTCTCTCTCTCTATTTCCTCTCTCCACGCTCGCGATAAACGACGGTGGGTGTTCAAATCTTCCCATCCATTTTCCGACCAAACCAGGAAGAACCAGACCCTGCTCCAGTTCAACTTTTTGAAGATCTCGATCCCCTCTCCACATCCATACCTGACTCGACCCCTGTAGCTGCGCCATTGTCGAGATCCAACGCTTCAAAGTTCACGACTTTCAACCGCAGCCGAGCCCGCCAGGAACCACCAAACTGGACCTCCTCCCTGGCGCACGTGCGCCTCTCCAGGCCCTACCCCGTGGTGAAATCCGATCGAGCAACCGCTACACGGATTTCGAGAAAAGCCGAAACCTAGTTTTGAACAAATCAGAGAGGTAACGGATGAAATTATATTAAACTATTAAATAGCACTTTAAAGCGCTACGGTTTTTGATTTCACTGTAAAAATCATATCTTTTTCGTTTCTTGATGAAATTCAGTGAAACAAGAGACAGTGGACTTGTGTGGACGTCTTCTACATTCTAGAAGAGACCGCATATTTTTCTGAGCCTTCTGCTATTTTTGTTGGAGTGGAACCCAATGTGAAATTTCTAATTTATAAACGATATGGAAAATGACGATGTATAAATTTATAGTCGATGTATGAGTTATATAAGCATTGTACACCTCTTGTATAAGCGTTGTATAAGTTGTATATGCGTTGTAAAAATTATATATGTGTTGAAATAGAAATGAATTGCTATATATATATATATATACACCCCTCGTCCACAAACCATGGACGATATTTATTGGTTGTGATTGGTGTGAAATTTGATTGATAATGAATGGTTGATTGGAAATGTTTGTGGTTTATATTGATTGATTGTGGTTGAAAAATACCCATTTGTGGTTCAGAAATATTTGGTTGAAACCACATAGGATTAGTTTGTGGAAATGAAAAATATATACATGCCGCCTGCGTGCGAACTAGATGCCTGATTCCCAATTGTCAAAAACCGCGAGGCTTTAAGGTAGAGCAAGGAGCCGTACTAGGGACGGTCCCGGTTTTAACTACCCTGCCGTTATGCTGTCGAAATTTCCTAAAATATTCATGTGTTTGATTTATTTTCAATTGTTGAAACTATATTCATTTGTTGAGTGGAAATTCATGTATATAAAATAATCATGTTTTGAAATAAATTGTTTTACAATAAAAATCACATTTTTACTATATACATGAACTGTTGAAAATGGTGATGTGTAGAAATAAATATCTGTTGGATAAAAATATCATTTTTATCGATAGTGCGAAGTGAAAATGGTTTTGAAACCGAAGAATGAAATATATATAATTATAATATATCGAAAAACGAAGCTGCAGTTCGTATTTTGAAACCGTTATTTCAAACGATTAGTGCGGAAGGTCCGACCATCGGATTTTCCTGAAACCACAACCGTTGGGTTTGCCTTGGAAATATCTTTCCAACGGCACCAACTTTGTAAAGATCCAACGGTTGAATTGTCTGGAATGTTTAATTCAAATCTGAAGAAAAACAGTGCCAGAATCGATTATATTTTTATATATATATATATATAATTAAATTAAATCGAATAACGACGCTGCAGTTCGTATTTTGGAAATTATAAATTCAAACGATTAGTGCGGGAGATCCGACCGTCGGATTTTCCCAAAACTGAAACCGTTGGATTCGTTTTGAAAAGATCTTTTTGATGATATAAATTTTGTGATGATCCAATGGTTAGATTTTCAGATATGTGCAAATCAAATCTGGAGAAAAACAGCGCCACGGCCGCGTTATGGCCTGAAGCATTGTTTGAATGGATTAGCTATTTTTAAATAAATAAAAATAGCGATAAATCGTGATAAAATATTATAATCGATATGGAATGGGAATAAACTGAATTTGCTTGATTTATTTGATATTTGATGGTTGAATGTGTTTTGTGTGAAAATTACATTAAAGAACAAAATTGGTGTTGTCGAATAATTTAGCCATTGAAATGAATTGATTTGAAATTCTAGATATACGTGAATTATTTGAAAAGGCCGAGTTAATTCTCATTTCAAATAATTGATCGACGAGTGAAAGTCGAAGATATGAAGATGGTGCAAGACCGATGATCTTCACGTCGAATGGAGGGGTGCTACTGATGCTCATGATAGGAGTAGCTACCTTGACGGGGTTGAAGTAGTAGCCACCCGGACGTACTTGTTGATTGTCCGGATATGCGAGGTATTGAGTGCCTCCGGTTTCGTTCAGACCCAGAACGAACGTGTAAATGGACTGTGTGTCTGACATTGGATTTTGTTCTGTGCAGATTGATCTCTATTAAATATATATCTGTTTGGCGGCGGAGAATTTATTCTCTTGCTTAACGGCCTTCTCTGAGACGTACGAGCCCAGAGGTTATATATCGATAGAAATCAGTCGCACGGGGTGGATTGCCTGTGTGGCACGCCTAAGTGATAGATGATCAAGGCTTCTGTTGAAAATCAAAGTCTTGTGGTTGATGATCAAAGCACAGCCTGTGTGGCATAGCTTTGTGTATAACGTGAATTCGCGAGCCTCACACCCCGGGATGGACCGGAAACGGGAGAAGGATCCAGGGAGGACATGCGTTTCTTTCTAGCTAGGGTGGTGTCAGTGACCTACCCGCCCTGACATTTATATACTTTTCACCTGTGTGGTTGTTGCTGTTGCGAGGCGCCTCGGATATATCGGTCGATCCGGGACCGATGGAGTCATTGGGCTCATTAACGCCCCAAAGGGCGGGGAAACGCAGTGTTCAGGCATTTTAATCGACATCGGTGGACCGGCCCTGTGGCTCCTAAGGGTCACTCGAGCTCTGATCCTGAGACATGGGCTAGAGCGTCTCGAATTCGGTGAGGACTATCTTTTGCCTCGGTTCATGACGGAAATCCAATTTCCAAATACGACATCGTGCGGTTTTGATTGTATACCTATATATTGCGACATAGTGGTATGGGGCATTAATGCCGCCTATGATTGATAGTTATGATTGAAACTGTTTTTGAAACATATATACACTAGCAATAATATCAAATGATTTGTTTTGCTCGTATCAAGCATATTTTGGCCATTATAAGGTAAAACTCTATCCTCTGGTGTGTGTTGCATTGTGTGATGGGAACTGAGTCTTATAATGGCTTCATTTTTATAAAAAGCATTGCGATGTTTAAAAGAATTATTTGTTTTAAAGCACTGGCAATCCAATGGAGTAAACCCGTTCCGCGAAAGTGGCGTGGTCCTATGATTAGCCATATTTAAAAATGTGTTGAGTAGATTTCTCATACCAGTCCCATGACTGACTCGTAGTTTGTTTCACTTGCAAACTCGGGTGCCCCTATTTCTACACGGGCAACCTTGTATTCAGGTTTTAGCAGGCTCTTTCTGGATAGCTGGAGCTGAAGATGGATTCTATCATTTATCTCTTTTTATGTTGTTCATCTCCTGTTGTACATATTATGTTTTTCTTTTCCGCAGTGGACATTTATGTCTAGCTGAACTGTATTTTGTACTAAGCAAGATCCTATATACTATGTAACTCTGATGATTATATTTATCCAGTGTATTCTATTGTGCATTATCTGGTGTATTTATTTATTTCTGTTCTGTTATTATCTATTTATGTGTTATATTCCAAAGATTACCCTTGCCACCGTCTTATCGGGAATGGGGTTGTCACAAACGTGGTATCAGAGCTTTGGTTAAGCTTAGTTATGGAATATAACATATTAACGAACTCGTCCGAAATAGAACCAGTAGTGTTCTAGGACAAGCAACTCATTACTGATAGGATCAGTAATATCCTAGTATGAGTATAACAGAATGAAATATACTTCCATAGACACATTTACATACAAGTATATGTCTCTATGTTTCAAAATTACTTTTTCTGTTGGCCTAACACTTTGTCTATTCTTTGCAGACATAGAAAATGAGTGGCAGAAGCAGAAGAAATAATCCTATGGTTCAACAAATTAATGAGCCAGTTGTACTCCCTCAGCCAGGATCGGATATAGAGCTCTATTGAAAAGATATCGAAATCTGGGAGGAGTACCATTCACGGGAAGTGAATCCATTATTCAAACTCAGGCTTGGATGAGTTCTCCTGAAAGAATTTTTGAAAGTTTCCAGCTGAGAGATGACCAGAAAAGATTAGTGGCATCTTGGGCACTCAAAGAAGAAGCTTTAATCTGGTGGGAAACAATCATTAAAGATAATCCAGAAGGTGATATCACCTGGGGTATGTTCAAACAACTTTTCAATAAAAAAATTATTCCTCCAGAAGTAACTGAGCGGTTATGTGATGAATTCTACTATTTGATACAAGGAGATATGAATATCCCAGAATATCATAAGAAATTCAATGAACTTTCTCACTTCGCCCGTCATCTAATACGAGATCCAAAAAGGAAGAATCTGAGATTTATTGACGGTCTTCAGAGGAAATATCAAAATAGTGTGATGGGCCATGTGAAGCTTCCTTTTTCTGAAATGATATACATGGATTATCAGTACGAAGATCTTAATAGGCGAGGCCTTTTTGTCGACGAAGAGGAAGTTAGCACTAGCAGAAAAAAGAGATCTGAAACTGATAGCCCAGAGACAAGTACACAGCCTGAGGCCAGTACGACGTCTAGGGCCAGAAAGAAACCTATAGTCAATCGAAAGAAGGCTAAATCTGAGAAGGTGCCAGTAACAACTACCACCTGCTCTAACTGTAATCGGAAAGGGCATTTGGCGATAAACTGTGGACCCTTAAGGAAGAGATTAAAGGATGGACTTCAATCCAAGAAGGGATTTCAAGAAAACCGAAATTGCAGTCAATGCCATCAGGCTGGTCATCTTTCCAAGGCTTGCCAGTTATCGATGAAACCTGAAATAGTAGAAGTAAATGAAGTGGCAGAAGTTCCTGCATCCTCATCTAGTCAGGAAAGGTCAGATGTTTTAGAAGGCACACTTACTGTCAAGAACATTCCGGTTAAAGTACTATTTGACACAGGCGCATCAAGAAGCTTTATTTCAAAAAATGAGGTTAAGAAATTAGATTTGAAATTGAAAAAGCTCAAAGAATCCATCACTGTCCAGAATCCGGTTGGGGGTTCCCTCAATCTTAGTTGGGTTTGTGGGGGTACCTGTTTCCTTTTCTCATTATCGGTTTCCTTGTATCTCGATCGTCATGAATTTTACCGAATTCGATCTTATTTTAGGGTTGGATTGGTTAACCAAATACGAAGCTGTGGTTAAATGTGCAGAAAGGGTTGTCAAGGTTAAAACGAAGCTTGCTAATATAGTAATTCCCTGTGAAGGCCCGAATTCTGATAGAAAGGACTTCTGGGCAACATTAGATATTTCTCCTGCTCTAATAGAACCTGTTCCTGTCGTTACAGAGAATATCCCAGTCGACATAGAAAATATCCCAGTTCTCAAGAACTATGCGGATGTGTTCGAAGAAATTGTTAGCTTACCTCCACAAAGAGAAATTGATTTTAAAATCACTTTAGTCCCGAATGCAAGGCCAGTGGTTCACACAATTCGAAGGATGACCTTGAAGGAGAAAGAAGAGTTAGATAATCAAACTAGACAGCTAGTATGGAAAGGTCTAATCAGGCCTAGTTTTTATGATTGGGGAGCAGCAGTGGTATTTGTTCCGAAGTCCGACGGTACTCTCAGACTGTGTGTCGATTATCGTGACTTGAATAAGCAGACATTGAAAAACAAATATCCATTGCTGCGGATTGATGATTTATTGGACCGATTGAATGGAGCACAAGTGTTTTCACGAATGGAACTTGCTACAGGTTTCCATCAGCTTCGTATTGCCGAAGATTGTGTTCCTTTGACAACATTCAGAGGTCCGGACTTATTCTACGAGTGGTTAGTAATGCCGTTCGGCTTATGTAACACTCCAGCTTATTTCGTCGATCTGATGAACAGAGTATTCAGAGGAGTATTGAATAAATTTGTTCTGGTTTTCATTGATGATATCCTGATCTTTTCTATGTTAGAAAGCAAGCACAAAAATCATTTGGAACAGTTGTTAGAAATTCTGAGAGGGAATGTTTTAAAAGCAAAGTTTTCCAAATGTATATTCTGGCAGGAAGAAGTTAAATTTCTTGGCCACGTCGTGTCAAAGCAAGGAATTTCAGTGGATCCCAGTAAAATCACTGCTGTTCAGAATTGGAAACAACCTCGTACACCCACAGAAGTCAAAAGTTTTCTCGGGTTAGCCAGTTATTATCGGAAATTCATTAAGGATTTTGCGAAGACATCCAGTTCCTTGACGAAACTGACTAAGAAACATTCGAGATTCAATTGGACTCCAGAATGTGAGGAAGCTTTCCAAGAGCTGAAGCTAAAACTGACAATTTCTCCAGTGTTAACAATAATAGATGGCAATGAGGACTTAAAAGTCTGGACTGATGCCTCTAGAGAAGGCCTTGGCGCGTGTTAATGCAAAGAGGTCAAGTGATTGCTTATGCTAGCCGTCAGCTGAAACTGCATGAGAAGAATTACGTTACTCATGATCTTGAGTTATTGGCCATTATATTTGCCTTGAAAATATGTAGGCACTACCTTTTAGGTGACAATTTCGAACTGTATACAGACCATCAGTCATTGAAATATTTGTTCACCCAGAAGGATTTGAATCTGAGACAGCAGCGTTGGCTAGAATTTCTTGCGGCATACGATTTTGAGATTTTGTACACTCTAGGGAAAGCCAATGTTGTGGCAGATGCGCTGAGTAGAAAGAATGTAATAATCGCCAGCTTTATCGTTACGACTTCCTTGATTGATAAGATCTCCATTCTACAGAAAGATGATAATTTTGTTAAGGAGATGATCAAAAGAATTCAAAAAGGCGATGCATCCAGTTTCCAAGTAGATAACAAGGGAATTCTTAATTAAAAGGAAAGATTTGTGTTCCCGACGTCTCCGAGCTCAAAAGAGAAGTTCTTGATGAATGCCACAAGTCCAAGCTGAGTATCCACCCAGGGGTTAGCAAAATGTATAATGACCTCAAGCGAACTTTCTGGTGGAAGGCAATGAAAAGAGATATCTCTATATATGTTAGCCGGTGTCCCACCTGTCAGCAAGTCAAAAGCGACTAGCAGAAACTCGTTGGATTGTTGCAACCTCTAGGAGTACCAGGTGGGAAGTGGAAACAGATTTCTATGGATTTCATAGATGGTTTGCCCAGAACCAGAAAAGGAAATGACAGTATTTGGGTGATCGTGGATCGATTTACGAAGACCGCTTATTTCATACCTGTCAAATCGAATAGAAATGCTCAAAGTCTGGCGCAGGTATATTTCAAGGAAATTGTTAGACTGCACGGAGTTCCCATGAGCATCGTTAGTGATCGTGACCCGATTTTTGCCAGTAAATTCTGGGAAGCATTCCAAGCAGAATTGGGAATGAAACTGAACTTGAGCACCGCATATCATCCTCAGACAAATGGTCAGACTGAGAGGGTGAATCGTATTCTTGAAGATTTATTGCGGGCTTGTATTCTTGATTTTGGCGGATCGTGGGAAGACCATTTACATTTGGCTGAATTCTCATATAACAACAATTACCAAGCGAGCCTGACAATGTCACCATTCGAAGCATTGTATGGTAGACCGTGTCGATCCCCTGCTAGTTGGGTGGAGCCAGGAAATAAACTTGTATTGGGCCCAGATATGATTCGCGATGCGGCAGATAAAGTCGACTTTGTTAAGAAACGATTACTCGCCGCTCAAAGCCGACAGAAAAGCTATGCAGATAAGAGAAGAAGAGATATATCATTTGCTGTTGGCGACTATGTATATTTGAAAGTATCTCCGATGAGAGGAGTTATCCGGTTCGGTAAAACAGGGAAATTGGCACCCAAATTCATTGGTCCGTTTCCTATTCTTGAATGGATTGGAACTCTCGCATATAAGGTTCAATTGCCTAATTGGTTGCCTGGAGTGCATGATGTATTTCACGTATCTCAACTTCGAAAGCACGTTCATGATCCAGACTTGATCGTGGAAGAAGCAGCGCAACAGGATATAGAAATCACTCCAGAATTGGCAGTTAGGAGAGAGCCACTAAAGATAATTGGCAAAGAAACCAAAGAGCTGAGGAACAAAATGGTTCACCTAGTCAAAGTGCAATGGAGTGGAGATCCGCGAGATTGTACTTGGGAAACAGAGGGGAGCATTCAGAAAGCCTATCCTAAGTGTCGAGTGGATATCTCTGATTAACTCCGGTGCAAGGTACATTTACCATACTTTGCATTACCATTTAATTCTCTACTTTGTTGTTATTTTCTTTCCATGGATGTGCACTTTTACTTCTATAATCTGATTAATTTAAAAAGAGAGTAGAATTAATTTGTATGATTTTGAAAAGTTAAAAACAAATTGCTTTTTGTTTGAGTTGGGTGATAGTGGATTGGATTAATTTAATTATTAAAACGATAGTTAATTTAATTAATAAGAGGATGAATGGTAGAATTTATTCGATTAAATCACACATTGAACTAATTAGAAAATAGATAGAAATATATATACATGTGCATTATATATGTTTGAACAGGTAGGTGGATGGCTGTTGAGTAAAGAAATTATTTGCGTGCCCGACAAATAGGTAAACCTTAATGAGTTGGATGCGAAATAATATTATATCAACTCCTGTGAATGCCATTAGATGCGGAGTGCTGGTTATTCTGTGTGTAATTAATAAATGTCGCTATAGGATAGTAAAAATTAATTTTGAACTACATTACATGGCATACTTCTGAAGATAGGCATACTTCATCATATACCACATAAGCATTTGGAGCTTGTGTGACGAGGGGGAAGATTTACCATATGAGCGAGAGGCTTGTATGGCGATGACTATATTTTACAGGTTGAACTGATGACTGATATGGACTATTTAAATTGTAATGATAAAATTGCCAGATTAATAAAAACCCCACACGGGTCTGGAGTTGACAATTATCACGTCTCTCTACTTATTAGATACGGCACATGGACTATTTATTTCCCACACGGAACGAGGTGACAAGAATTTATTCTCTGGAGTTATTAGCAATACACGCTCCCCTATAAACACCAAAATATATCACAATAAATATGTGTATGCTTATTAGGATTTATTAGGTACCTAATATGGCCCAATAAATTTCCAAACCTCTCCCCGTACAAAGGAGGTTATGGCGAATTTTTTTGAAAATTCCGGGTGTTAGCCAAATTTTTGAAGAATTTGAAAATTCTCAGAAACTGAAGAGTTGGAGAATTGAAGCCAGATTGAACGTAGAGTTGATTAATCAAACCACTTTCGACCTTGTTCCTTTTCGGGAACGAAAAGTTTTAAGTGGGGGAGATTGTAACGACCCGGAAAATCTGAACCAATTTAAAATTTTTAAATTGGCTAAAATAGTAGATTTTAAATATTTAAAATAAATATTTTAAATAATAGCAATGAAAAGTGAGTTTGAATCGAAGTTTGAAAAGGAATATAATTAATTCTAATTATAAACAAGGCCTGAAATGGCGCTGCAGTTTCAAAAATTGAATTCAAACTTTGTCGGACTGTATCGGGTGCCAAACAAAACGGATTTGAGTGAAACCAAAAATATTTAAATCTGTTAGTGAATACCTTTCTAACGAATCTGAAAAATCGAAGTTTCATAGCGGAAAGCAAAAGTTATGGCCAAATGAATTTTCAGAAAGGTCGCTTTGGAATTTATATAGCCCGTGAAAACGGCCATTTTGCATACGACCTCGGAATTCGATGAAACCACTTTTGTTGGATCCGGGATGTGAAATTATTGCTAGGTTTCAAATTTCATAATTTTTGAAGCTAGTATGTGAGCATGGCAAAGGAAAATGTGTTTTGGTCAATTATTGTTAAATTGGATCGACCAGAAATGGGCCTTTTTGCAAACGGTCTCAGAATTCGATGAAACTAGTTTTGTTAGGACCGTATCGTCAAAACATAGCTAGATTTATTTTTCGGGAATTTTTAGAATTAGTATGTGGCCCCGGCAAATTGAAATGTACGTCCAAATCAAATATTGAATGTTTTATATTTTAATTTGAAGGAAAACTGACTGAAACAGTTGAATGGGCCTTCAAAACATATCCCATTGTGTTCGGAATGAGGGTATTTAGCTAGGGACAATAGTCGTTGGGTCTGGATTGGGGTTCGTGAGTGAAAGAGGGTATTTTCTAAATTTAAAAATATATAAATAAATAAAATAATCTGATTGGCCGTTCATTTTCTCTCTCTCTCTGTTTCCTCTCTCCACGCTCGCGATAAATGACGGTGGGTGTTCAAATCTTCCCATCCATTTTCCGACCAAACCAGGAAGAACCAGACCCTGCTCCAGTTCAACTTTTTGAAGATCTCGATCCCCTCTCCACATCCATACCTGACTCGACCCCTGTAGCTGCGCCATCGTCGAGATCCAACGCTTCAAAGTTCACAACTTTCAACCGCCGCCGAGCCCGCCAGGAACCACCCAATTGGACCTCCTCCCCGGCGCACGTGCGCCTCTCCAGGCCCTACCCCGTGGTGAAATCCGATCGAGCAACCGCTACACGGATTTCAAGAAAAGCCGAAACCTAGTTTTGAACAAATTAGAGAGGTAACGGCTGAAATTATATTAAACTATTTAATAGCACTTTAAAGCACTACGGTTTTTGATTTCACTGTAAAAATCATATCCTTTTCGTTTCTTGACGAAATTCAGTAAAACAAGAGACAGTGGACTCGTGTGGACGTCTTCTACATTCTAGAAGAGACCGCATATTTTTCTGAGCCTTCTGCTATTTTTGTTGGAGTGGAACCCAATGTGAGATTTCTAATTTATAAACGAAATGGAAAACGACGATGTATAAATTATATAGTCGATGTATGAGTTATATAAGCGTTGTACACCTCTTGTATAAGCGTTGTATAAGTTGTACGTTCGATGTATAAGTTGTATATGCGTTGTAAAAATTATATATGTGTTGAAATAGAAGTGAATTGCTATATATATACGCCCCTCGTCCACAAACCATGGACGATATTTATTGGTTGTGATTGGTGTGAAATTTGATTGATAACGAATGGTTGATTGGAATTGTTTGTGGTTGATATTGATTGATTGTGGTTGAAAAATACCCATTTGTGGTTGAGAAATATTTGGTTGAAACCACATAGGATTAGTTTGCGGAAATGAAAAATATATACATGCCGCCTGCGTGCAAACTAGATGCATGATTCCCCATTGTCAAAAACCGCGAGGTTTTAAGGTAGAGCGAGGAGCCGTACTAGGGACGATCCCGGTTTTAACTACCCTGCCGTTATGCTGCCGAAATTTCCGGAAATATTCATGTGTTAGATTTATTTTCAATTGTTGAAACTATATTCATTTGTTGAGTGGAAATTCATGTATATAAAATAATCGTGTTTTGAAATAAATTGTTTTACAATAAAAATCACATTTTTACTATATACATGAACTGTGGAAAATGGTGATGTGTAGAAATAAATATCTGTTGGATAAAAATATCATTTTTATCGATAGTGCGAAGTGAAAATGGTTTTGAAACCGAAGAATGAAATATATATAATTATAATATATCGAGTAACGAAGCTGCAGTTCGTATTTTGAAACCGTGATTTCAAACGATTAGTGCGGAAGGTCCGACCATCGGATTTTCCTGAAACCACAACCGTTGGGTTCGCCTTGGAAATATCTTTCCAACGGCACCAACTTTGTAAAGATCCAATGGTTGGATTGTCTGGAATGTTTAATTCAAATCTGAAGAAAAACAGCGCCAGAATCGATTATATATATATATATATATATAATTAAATTAAATCGAATAACGACGCTGCATTTCGTATTTTGGAAATCATAACTTCATACGATTAGTGCGGGAGATCCGACCCTCGGATTTTTCCCAAAACTGAAACCGTTGGATTCGTTTTGAAAAGATCTTTTTGATGATATAAATTTTGTGAAGATCCAACGGTTAGATTTTCAGATATGTGTAAATCAAATCTGGAGAAAAACAGCGCCACGGCCGCGTTATGGCCTGAAGCATTGTTTGAATGGATTGGCTATTTTTAAATAAATAAAAATAGCGATAAATCGTGAAAATATTATAAACGATATGGAATGGAAATAAACTGATTTGCTCGATTTATTTGATATTTGATGGTTGAAAGTGTTTGGTGTGAAAAATACATTAAAGAACAAAATTGGTGTTGTCAAATAATTTAACCATTGAAGTGAATTGATTTGAAATTCTAGATATACGTGAATTATTTGAAAAGGCCGAGTTAATTCTCATTTCAAATAATTGATCGACGAGTGAAAGTCGAAGATATGAAGACGGTGCAAGACCGATGATCTTCACGTCGAATGGAGGGGTGCTACTGATGCTCATGATAGGAGTAGCTACCTTGACGGGGTTGAAGTAGTAGCCACCCGGACGTACTTGTTGATTGTACGGATATGCGAGGTATTGAGTGCCTCCGGTTTCGTTCAGACCCAGAATGAACGTGTAAATGGACTGCGTGTCTGACACTGGATTTTGTTCTATGTAGATTGATCTCTATTAAATATATATCTGTTAGGCGGCGGAGAATTTATTATCTTGCTTAACGGCCTTCTCTGAGACGTACGAGCCTAGAGGTTATATATCGATAGAAATCAGTCGCACGGGGATGGATTGCCTGTGCGGCACGCCTAAGTGATAGATGATCAAGGCTTCTGTTGAAAAGCAAAGTCTTGTGGTTGATGATCAAAGCACAGCCTGTGTGGCACAGTTTTGTGTATAACGTGAATTCGCGAGCCTCACACCCCGGGATGGACCAGGATCCAGGGAGGACATGCGTTTCTTTCTAGCTAGGGTGGTGCCAGTGACCTACCAGCCCTGACATTTATATACTTTTCACCTGTGTGGTTGTTGCTGTTGCGAGGCACCTCGGATATATTGGTCGATCCGGGACCGATGGAGTCATTGGGCTCATTAACGCCCCAAATGGCGGGGAAACACAGTGTTCAGGCATTTTAATCCACATCGGTGGACCGGCCCTGTGGCTCCTAAGGGTCACTCGAGCTCTGATCCTGAGACACGGGCTAGAGCGTCTCGAATTCGGTGAGGACTATCTTTTGCCTCGGTTCATGACGGAAATCCAATTTCCAAATACGACATCGTGCGATTTTGATTGTATACCTATATATTGCGACATAGTGGTATGGGGCATTAATGCCGCCTATGATTTATAGTTATGATTGAAATTGTTTTTGAAACATATATACACTAGCAATAATATCAAATGATTTGTTTTGCTCGTATCAAGCATATTTTGGCCATTATAAGGTAAAACTCTATCCTCTGGTGTGTGTTGTATTGTGTTATGGGAACAGAGTCTTATAATGGCTTCATTTTTATAAAAAGCATTGCGATGTTTAAAAGAATTATTTGTTTTAAAGCATTGGCAATCCAATGGAGTAAACCCGTTCCGCGAAAGTGGCGTGGTCCTGTGATTAGCCATATTTAAAAATGTGTTGAGTAGATTTCTCATACCAGTCCCATGACTGACTCGTAGTTTGTTTCACTTGCAAACTCGGGTGCCCCTATTTTTACACGGGCAGCCTTGTATTCAGGTTTTAGCAGGAGCTGAAGATGGATTCTATCATTTATCTCTTTTTATGCTGTTCAGCTCCTGTTGTACATATTATGTTTTTCTTTTCTGCAGTGGACAATTATGTCTAGCTGAACTGTATTTTGTACTAAGCAAGATCCTATATACTGTGTAACTCTGATGATTATATTTATCCAGTGTATTCTATTGTGCATTATCCGGTGTATTTATTTATTTCTGTTATGTTATTATCTGTATATGTGTTATATTCCAAAGTTTACCCTTGCCACCGTCTTATCGGGAATGGGGTTGTCACAAATATTTTATTAACACTAGATATAAATAAAATGTCCCTTTCTGAATTTATGTTTTATTTACACTAAATGTGAATAAAACATTCTTCTTCCTTTTTATATTTATTTACACAAAATGTAAATGAATGTGATCTTTTTCTATACAAATTTATTTACACTAATTGTAAATAAAGTTCCTTTTCCCTTTTCTTATTTATTTACTCTATATGTAAATAAATGTTACTTTTCCTTTTTCTATTGTTTACACTACATATAAATAAATGAAACTTCTTCTATTCCTTATTTATTTGCACTACATGTAAATAAATATACTTTTACTGTTTCTTATTTATTTAAAAATGAAAATAAGGTGTTCGTCCTTTTCATTTACACAAATAAATGTAAATAAAATAGCATCACAAATTTTGTTCTTTTTCCAATTATTAAATTTTGTGCCTTTTCTAATGATCCAAATTTTTGTTCATTTTCTAATGATTAAAATTTGATCTCTTTCTGATGCTCAAGATTTGATCTTTTTCTAATGATCACAAATTTTACTTACAACTAGACTTGTTCTTTTTATCTACATATGAAATGCAAATAAAATTCAATCGCTAAACTTGTTCTTTTTATTTACCAATGAAATGTATCAATAAGGTTCAATCGCTAACTTTGTTCTTTTATTTACAAAGAGAAATGCAAATAAGATTTCCTCGCTAATTTGTACTTTTATTTACATAGAAAAAATGTATATAAAGTTTCAATGTTTAATCCATACTTTTATTTACATAGAAAAATGTATATAAAGTTTCAATGTTTAATTCCTACGATAGAAAAACGTAAATAAAATTTCAATGTTACGTTTTGTTCTTTTTATCCTACATAGAAAATGTAAATGAATATCGTCTCAAAATTTGTTCTTTTTATTTACATATAAAATGTAAATAGAATTTCATCGTTACATTTGTTCATTTTTTTATCCACATAAGGAATGTGAATAAAAGTTCATTGCTAATATTGTTCATTTTATTCACATAAGGGATGTGAATAAAATTCTATCGTCAAAATTGTTATTTTTATTCATACAAGAAATGTGAATAAAGTTCTATCACTAAGTTTGCTCTTTTTATTTACAAAGGAAATGTAAACAAAAACACTTTTTCAATGATCAAGTTTTGACCCTTTTATTTACAAATGTAATGTAAATAAAATCACTTTTTCATATTTCAAGTTTTGACCTTTTTCTTTTATTTACAAAGAAATGTAAACAAAATAATCTAGTGTTCGCTAATCAAATTTTGATCCTTTTCTTTTATGTACAAAGAAATGTAATAAAATATCAACATATTAACATAGCGCTAAAAATAAGGTTCCACTTCGATGTCATGACATCACACAGATTTTAAGTTTTGATTTCAATGTGATAAAACTACGCTAGGTATAAGGTTCATTTACTAATATGTTAACACAACGCTACAAATAAGGTTCATCTTCTAATATGTTAACACAACGCTACAATTAAGGTTCATCTTCTAATATATTAACACAACGCTACAGATAAAGTCCATTTTCTAATATGTGATAACATGAAATGACAAAACATATTTCTTCTTCTGTTTGAATTGATAAAATAGATCAACTCAAAAGAGGCAAAGAGTGATAACATAATATGTGACAATCATATTTATTTTTATCTTTGAATTGATAAAATAGATCAATTCAAAATAAACACAAGTGATAACTTAGCATGGAAAATCATATCTCTCTTATTTTGAATTGATAAAATAGATCAATTCAAAATAAACACAAGTGATCTCATAGCATGATTAATGCACATGGATCTACAACTATCCATTACAACACATATCAATCCATCATCATCATATAGGAAACAAAATAGAACTGAAGCGTAAACATGTGATTATTACAATGCAAACAATTAAATTAATTAATTAATTTAAACAAAGAAATCTCACTTTCTTTCGCGATTTAGTCCAAAATTTCAATAGTCCAGAATTGTCCCGTTTCAGTCCAGAGTCGTAGATCTTGTCAATAGGATCATAACGCTTCTGAAATTGTTAATTTTCGTCGTCGTATGCATTAGTTATCGTCTAATTAAGATTAGAAACAATTTTAAATTGTTTAATTAATCATAAACAAAGTGTTAATACCCTTTCTTCCTCAATAGATATTGGCCACGTTAAACCCAATTGGGTTCCAAACTAGGGCTGACAATTTCGACCGGATGGAGTAAGGGATTAACGATCAGAAAGTGGCACTCCGACCGCTTACAAGTGGCGCACCCACGGTGGAGCAGGGGGGCAGCTCGCACGCATGCAGGGGGGACGACGATGGTTTTGGCGGCGACTTTGGGTGCGTGAAACTCTGTGATGGTGGCACCAGAGAATGATCAGGTGGCATGGAATCGTAGAGGAGAACAAGAGCTTCAAAATGATGTAAAGTATAGAGTTTAATTCTTAGAGGAGAGGGAGAACTTAGTAGAAGAAGGTGGGTAAAATTCGGTCGTTGATATTAGGGGTGGCGGCTGAAGAAGATAGATGAATAGTGTTTTATCTTTAGGGTTTTCTATTTTTATACTATTTTTAATGTATTTTTACAATTAAATCCAAATCTTCTTAACCGTTTCGAATCCAGTCCTGCAGAGAGTGTCCCTAGCCAATAGCCCATTTTCCGGATCCAATGGGACATGTCCCGTCAGCTCAAACGGTTGTCTATGGCCTGTTTTATTTAAATTTAATAATTAAATCCTTTATTAATTTAATTTATTCGCATAAATAAATTCACCGAGGTCGCATACGGACTCAGAAAAATCTAGAAAAAAAATATATTTGGCTTTGTTATGACGATACGGTCCTAACAAAATTAATTTCGTCAAATTCTGAGACCGTTTGAAAAATGGCTATTTTTTAGTCGATTAAATTTTAACTGAATTGAGCAAAACACGGTTTCCTTCGCCACGCTCACATACAAACTTGAAAAATTCTAAAAATTGAAACCTAGAAATAATTTGACATTCCGATTCCAACGAAAGTGGTTTCGTCGAAAACAGAGATCGTTTGAAAATTGATTATTTTCACTGGCTTTAATATTATTTTTTTTAATTTCTACAACATTTTCCATCAAATTATTTAAAACATAAAATTTAAATTGGTTCAGATTTTCCAGGTCGTTACATATATTATCGTATATATTCACAGTGGAATGCCATAAACTCCAAAATAATGATATACTCGATATTCTAAGTCCAGGTTGAATCGATATTCAATTTATATTAAAAAACCCTTTTATAACGTAAATAAAGCGTTGCAAATTATAAGGAAATTCCACAGCGACTTTTCTAAAATTTGATTTGGACGTAAATCAAAATCTACCTAACGAAATCCAGATCTTTCTCTTCCATTAGAATAATATACTCCACCAGCTCCACACGTTTCTTGTTCACAGAAATCCGACTTAAAACGAACCCTGTACATTCAGTTGAAGTTCAAATCGCCAAGTAGCGAACTGCCATGCCATTTTGGGCTCGATTATAATTATAATAAAATTATACGTTCAAACTGACGTTTTTTAAAAATATTCGTTATTCTAATTCAATTCTAAACTGAATTATATATTTTGAATTGCCTAATTCACACCATATCGCCATTTCAGTAAATTCTGATTATTTCAGAATTAAATATATTATTTAATTATTACTTTAATTAAATATTCACTCTTATTTAATTCCATGACCATTTTATTCTCTAAACTACCTTTTAAATAATTAAATTAATTAATTATTATATCGCTGAAAATGCGGGTCATTACACATATATCAAATAATATTAATTGTCATGCTTATTGTATTGGTTTCTATTCTCAATTTACTTTTCATTTTTAAAAATTGTGCGTTAAAACATGTAACAATACTTGGGTGGTTGAATGAAAAGACAAATCCTGTACTCATACCTCCCAACACGATCAAAATAACTACACAAATAAAAAAGTACACAGATAAAAAATAACAAACAACCCACTCTTGCAATACCCCTTTCCTAACACTAAATAATAGAATGATAAGTCGCACATGCACGCACACTTACATACACTATAATTATGATATAAGAAAGAAGCAAATTGAATTAGGATATGTTCTTACAACTGAACTTACTGCATTACTAGTGGAAAATTTGTGCATTAGTCATAACTGTCATTGGTTCCTTTTAAGCATTTTTTTTATTATGTTGAATTAGTCCTTTTCTGAACTATAATTTATCCTTTTTTCAAATTCATTGTTTGCCGTATTTGGTTATACTAATAATCAAATGTAAGAAATTATCCTACATCCGTTAAAACAAATAAACTCTACCATTCTCTCACTTAAACTTGCTACTCTTGGTTGTTATTTCACCTTCACAAACCTACGATCCTACCATACTTAGAAACTTTTGATGCCACTCTAATTTTAGTAGCTTTGTTAGAACATCTACAACTTGCACCTGCAAATCACATTTAAGCAACTGGACAACTTCCTCCTTGTTAAGATCACACAGAAAATGAAAATGTACATCAACGTGTCATAGCTATATACCCACATCAAATCTCTACCCTGCTTTCATCTACAGCACACAAATGTTTTATCAATACTCAGTCCTTCTAAAAAATAAACTAACACCAAATCCATAAAGACCGCAAAAAATAATAAAACTCATGAAAGTACGTTGCTTAACAACCATAATACTTCTCATCCTTATAATCCTCACAATGGTCATATTATACTTCAGGATCCTCAAACCTAAACAGCCCATAGTCAACCCAAAATTAAAAACTTTGAAGATTCCTATCATATAAGAATGCAAATCATCAAAAAAAATTTATACAACCAGTCTTCAATTACGGATTTCAATCTGGCTTTAATTACTTATGTTATTCAAAGGAATACCGATTGCAGCTCTATTTCAACCTCATGTAAAGAAACAAAAACAATCACACAAACAAATGGAAAACAGTCTTGCAGCCTTATTTTGCAGGGTGCAGGCACCGGGCGTATGATGCCCCAAAAAGAATTGGAAAAAATGTAGTAGTTAGAATGTAGGATGGAAGTGGCATTAGGAGGGTAGAACAAAACACGTGAGGAAAGAAAGTAAGATGCAAATATTTTGAAATGCTTTGACTGTAGATAACAGATGACAGAAAATTGGTTATATTCTTTGATTGTAGAAAGAACACATGGTATATGCTATGTTGATCAGAGTATTGGTTATATTTCAATGACTAATGTATGAAATTGAAGGTAGTGCAAGCAGTTCATGGTTATATAACATAGTGAAGTCTGTCGAGATAGTGCTAGCGTGCATGTTCTTAGTCAATGTAACAAACCGATGTAAATAGATGTTTAAGTAAAGCATGCAAGTTGATGTAGAAATGCAACATTTATGTCCACTAAAATTTATCCAAGAAGCCACGGACCTTTGTTTCAAATCCATATTATATAACACAGTAGAGCTCAATAAGACTTGTGCTGCAAATTTATTTGTGTGTATTCCTATTTCTTATTGTCTCCGGTTTCTGTTATTTGGTGCAATTATAACACAGGCAATGGTGGTGCAGGTTGTGTTAAAATTTCTCCAGGTCTGATTAGTGAAGTATTTTTTAAATTTCAATGAACCCCCAAATTTAAAACTGCACTCGCTACTCGCCAGTTTAATCTTTGTGGAAATCCAAGAACCGGCGCTGACTGCAACAACTGTTCATCACCATCTCACAAAGCAACACCTGTGTCAGCATAAAATATAAATTGAAAACAATCTCAGATCTGGTCTTGGAAATTTCCATTCAAGTCGAGGGCAGGTTCATTTGACATTCAAACAAAAGGCTGTTTAATTGAACAACAAGCAATGAGGTGATTCTGCACAGCTCTCAAGGCCAGGGAATGGCATAAGAGCGATTGAACTTCATGTGACGCACACAGATGGCATAAGAGTGACTAGAACTCCATGTCCAAGTAATCATGGGTCGGTTCACAGTATTCGCCTCCTTTCTAGTAATGGCCACGGCAGGCGCGACCTATAGCTTTGGAGTCTACTCCAAAGACATAAAACCGCCCTCTCCTTAGACCAGCAGATGCTAAACACCCTCTCCTTCTTCAAAGATCTCGGGGCCAACTTCGGCATCCTGGCAGGCCTTAACCAATCTCTTTGGCTGCCTCATGATAAAATCGAACCCATCCTTATCGTGTTTATTATTTTTATCGTCCACAAAATCCCTCAACCCACCCTTTGGCACATGTGCCTCTACATCTCATAGGCACCAACTCCCAGTCCTCTAACACCGGTGCCTTCATCACCTGCTTCAGGAACTTCTCCCATGCCCGCGGCATCGTCCTTGGCCACCTCGAAACATATCAGGTGCTGATCATACTAGGGGCAGATAGTTAAAAAATAGAAACTACCCAGGCTTCAGTACCACAACTCCACCACTTCATTGTGCAGGTAGTTATTTAAAGCTCGATCGACACAGAATGTGAGTGGTCTGAAGAACAGGACTGTTGTGTTTTACTTCTAGTGTAATCACAAATGATCATACCTCCCAACACGATCATTACTCAAAGTTTCCCATTCTCTGTGTTGCTAAAAAATTTCCAGTCCTCACCATGTTCAATAATAGTATTCATTCTCCTTACGCAAGAAATGAAATGAAGACAATTCATTCTCCTCCAATTTATTTCTCCACGTAAATTTTTGAACGCAACTCGCGTTTTTTGCTTGACATCATTCACTCCCTTCTAGACAATCATTCACTCCTGATGTAACGACCCAGAAAATCTGAACCAATTTAAAATTTTTAAATTGGCTAAAATAATGGATTTTAAATATTTAAAATAAATATTTTAAATAATGGCGATGAAAACTGAGTTGAAATCGACATTTGAAAACCAATATAATTAATTATAATTATATATAGAATTGAAAATGGCGCGGTAGTTCGATAATTCGATTTCAAACTTCAATTGAATATACCGGGTGCAAAACAATCCGGATTTTAGTGAGACCAAAAATAATGGAATCTAATTGGTAATATCTTTCTAACGAATCTGACCAATCGAAGTTTGATAGCGGGAATCAAAAGATATGTCCAGTTGAAAATTCTGAATAGTCGCTATGGAATTCAGGCCCTTAAAAATGGACATTTTGCAAACGACCTCGGATTTCGACGAAACCACTTTTGTTAGATCCGCAGTGTCAGGTTATTGCTAGGTTTCAAATTTCATAATTTTTCGAATCAGTATGTGAGCGTGGCAAAAGAAAACGCGTTTGACCAGTTTCCGTTGATTTTAATCGACTGGAAATTGGCCATTTTTCAAAAGGCCTCAGAATTCGACGAAACTAGTTTTGTTAGGACTGTATCGTCAATACGAAGCTAGAAAATATTTTTCTAGAATTTTTCTAGTTAGTATGTGACCCCGGTAATTTGAAATGTGCGTTTAAAATTCAATATAGTGATTTAAATGAAAATTCAAAAGGAAACTGATTGTAATGATCAAATCAGCTTGCGATACATATCCCATTGTGTTCGGAATGGGGGTGAAACGCTGTGGGCGACAGGCGGTGGGCCTCGTTTCGAGGTCATATGTAAAAGTCAACCTTTTTGCAAAATATAATAATTAAATAAAAAAAAAGTACTCTTCCCTCCTTTTCTTCTGCTTGCCCCCCCCCCCGACTTCATTATTCAGAAACAAAAAAAAAAAACCTAAATTAATCGATCCCCCCCCCCCCCCGTCTCGACGCCGACGAAGATCCGCCCCCCCCCCTCGTCTCGACGCCGACGAAGACCCGCCCCCCCTCCATCGATCGAAGCATCGCGACGCCCCCCCTGGAGCCTCGAAGACGCCGCCATCGACGAACAACGCCACCGCGAAGCCCAACTCCGCCTTGCCGCCGACGAACTACGAAGTTCTTCCCCCTTGTAAGTATTTCCTTTTATTTTTATTATTTTATTTTTATTTTATATAAACGTAACTTAAAAACTGAATTTATAAAATTAGGTTTAAAAACTGAAAATTAAAAACTGATTTTATAAAAGCAAGTTAAAACAGATTTTTTATAAAAGAATTAAAAACTGAAATTTTTAAAGGAAGAAAAACTGAAATTTTTAAAAGAGGATTTAAACTGATTTTTTAAAGTATTTTAAAACTGAATTTTTAAAAGATAAAAACTGAGATTTTTAAAAGATAAAAACTGAATTTTTTTTAAAGTTAAAACTGAATTTTTAAAAGTAGTTTAAAACTGAAATTTTTAAAAGCATAAAACTGTTTTTTTTTTTTAAGAAAGTAAAAACAGATTTTTATAAAGGAATTTTTAAACTGATTTTTGTAAAGAAAGAATTTTAAAACCTGATTTTTAAAAAGGAATATAAAAACTGATTTTAAAATGATTTATAAACTAGAAGGAGATTAGGAATTTAAAAGGAAAAATCATATTTTTATATATTGAAAGCCGAAGTAAAAATCATATTTTTATATATTGAAAGCCGAAGTAAAAATCATATTTTTATATATTGAAAGCCGAAGTAAAAAAATCATATTTTTTTATATTGAAAGCCGAAGTAAAAAAATCATATTTTTATATATTGAAAGCCGAAGTAAAAATCATATTTTTATATATTGAAAGTCGAAGTAAAAATCATATTTTTATATATTGAATAGCATCGTAAAAATTCGATTTTTACATGTGTAGAGAATACGGGCGAAAGCGACAAAAGGCGAAGATTTCTATAAAGGAAGTGTCGTAAAGTTGGATAGCTATTGGTGAGATTTCTGATTTAAAAATATTATATATGTGTGTGAAATGAAAGTGAATAGCTATATATAAATATCTATATATATATATATATATATATATATATATATATATATATATATATATACGCCCCTCGTCCACAAACCATGGACGATATTTATTGGTTGAAATTGTTGTGAAAATTGAATAATTGTTTGGGATTGTTTGTGATTGATATTGGTTGATTGTGGTTGAAAAATACCCATTTGTGGTTGAGAAATATTTGGTTGAAACCACATAGGATTAGTTTGTGGAAATGAAATAAATATATACATGCCGCCTGCGTGCGAACTAGATGCATGATCCCCATTGTCAAAAACCGCGAGGTTTTAAGGTAGAGCGAGGAGCCGTACTAGGGACGGTGCCGGTGTAACCACCCTGCCGTTATGCTGCCGAAATTTTGAATAATATTCGTGTGTTTGAATTATTTTCATATGCTTAAACTATATTTATTCCTTATATAGAAAACATTCATGTGTTGAATTGATATTCATTCGTTGTTTAGAAATTCATGTGTTGAATGGTATTCATATTTTGAAATAAATTGTTCGATAATAAAAATCACATTTTTATCTATATATAGAAACTATAGAAAACATTCATGTGTTGAATTGATATTCATTCGTTGTTTAGAAATTCATGTGTTGAATGGTATTCATATTTTGAAATAAATTGTTCGATAATAAAAATCACATTTTTATCTATATATAGAAACTATAGAAAACATTCATGTGTTGAATTGATATTCATTCGTTGTTTAGAAATTCATGTGTTGAATGGTATTCATATTTTGAAATAAATTGTTCGATAATAAAAATCACATTTTTATCTATATATAGAAACTATAGAAAACATTCATGTGTTGAATTGATATTCATTCGTTGTTTAGAAATTCATGTGTTGAATGGTATTCATATTTTGAAATAAATTGTTCGATAATAAAAATCACATTTTTATCTATATATAGAAACTATAGAAAACATTCATGTGTTGAATTGATATTCATTCGTTGTTTAGAAATTCATGTGTTGAATGGTATTCATATTTTGAAATAAATTGTTCGATAATAAAAATCACATTTTTATCTATATATAGAAACTATAGAAAACATTCATGTGTTGAATTGATATTCATTCGTTGTTTAGAAATTCATGTGTTGAATGGTATTCATATTTTGAAATAAATTGTTCGATAATAAAAATCACATTTTTATCTATATATAGAAACTATAGAAAACATTCATGTGTTGAATTGATATTCATTCGTTGTTTAGAAATTCATGTGTTGAATGGTATTCATATTTTGAAATAAATTGTTTGATAATAAAAATCACATTTTTATCGACTATATGAAACGGGTAAAATAATCTTGTTTTAAAAGAAATGGTTTTATGACAAAAATCCTATTTTTATCACCTATATGAACTATATAGAAAAATAGTGTTTTGAAATGAATCGTTTTACAATAAAAATCAAATTTTTATTGTATGCATAAATCGTTAAAATGTGAAGAGTTAAAAATAGCCACTTGTTCAAAATAAACATATAGGAGTTGAAATATTCATTAATTAGCTAATGAAATGATTTGCACCTATTTATGTAACATTAGAATGAATGGTGTTTTTAAAACCAAATAGAAATCAAATATGAAGTTGAATAGAAAATGAAAAATGATATGGACTGTATATATATGTACATGCATATTCATTGAACAGGTTATAGCAAAGGGGCTAGAGAAGAGGAATAAAATTTGTGCCCGACAAATAGGTACACATTTACTGATTTGTTTGGGTGATGATTTTGAGCCTGTTGGCTAGCCGCTTGGCTTTTTCTTTTTCTTTTTGAGATTAGAAGGACCGGGACGCTATTTGCGATTTCCCGACGCTCCCGGTGCAGGGGAGGTTATGGCGAAATTTTTCCAAAATTTAAGGTGTTAGAAATTTTTTTGAAGTGAAAACGATATTGAAATTATTGAATGAACTATATTTATATAACTATATAAATATAAATAAAATTAAAACGAAACGAAGCCGTGCAGTTCGTATTTCGAAACCGTGATTTCAAACGACTAGTGCGGGAAATCCGACCATTGGATTTTCCCGAAACCTCAACCGTCGGGTTCGCCTTGGAATAATCTTTCCAACGGCACCAACCTTGTAAAAATCCAACGGTTGGATTGTCTGGAATGTTTAATTCAATTCTGAAGAAAAACAGCGCCAGAAGCGATTATATTTATATATATATAAATATAATTATATATTTAATCGAATAACGACGCTGCAGTTCGTATTTTGAAATCGAAATTTCAAACGATTGTACCGGGAGATCTGACCGTCGGATTTTCCCGAAACTGGAACCGTTGGATTCGTTTTGAAAAGACCTTTCTAATGATGTAAATTTTGTAAAGATCCAACGGTTAGATTTTCAGATATGTGTAAATCAAATATGAAGAAAAACAGCGCCACGGCCGCCTTATGGCCCGAAGCGTCGTTTTGAATAAAATGACTATTTTAAAATAAATAAAAATAGCGATAAATAGTTATAAAATATCATAAGCGATATGGAATGGAAATAAACTGAATTTGCTTGATTTATGTGATGTTTGATGGTTGAATGTGTTTGGTGTGAAAATTACATTAAAGGACAAAATTGGTGTTGTCGAATAATTTAACCATTGAAATAAATTGAATTGAAATTCTAAATATACGTGAATTATTTGAAAAGGCCGAGTTAATTCTCATTTCAAATAATTGACCGACGATTGAAAGTCGAAGATAAAGACGGTGGTCGAAGACCGGAGATCTTCACCTCGTTTGGATGGTAACCGAGGTCCTGATTGGGAGGCATCCCGAGATATGGATAATGAGTGGTGATCGTCCAGACGTACGTGGTGATCGATGGATTTGCGAGGTATTTAGTGCCTCCGGTTTCGTTCAGACCCAGAACGGACTTGTAAATGGACTGTGTGTCCGACATTGGAATTTGTTCTGTGTGATTGATAGCCATCAGTTGCACGGTATGAATTGCCTGTGTGGCATGCTAAGATGCAGTGATCAGGGCTTATGTTGAAAAGCAAAGTCTTGTGGTGATGATCAAAGCATCGCCTGTGTGGCGTAGCTTTGTGTATAACGTAAATTCGCGAGCCTCACACCCCGGTATGAACCTAAAACGGGAGAAGGACCTCAGGGAGGGCATGCGTTTCCTTCTAGCTAGGGTGGTGTCAGTGACCTACCAGCCCTGACATTTATATACTTTTCACCTATGTGGTTGTTGCTGTTGCGAGGCGCCTCGGTTTGATCGGACGATCCGGGTCCGATGGAGTCATTCGTTGGCTCGTTTACGCCCCAAAGGGCAGGGAAACGTATTGTTCAGGCATTTTAATCCACATCGGTGGACCGGCCCTGTCGCTCCAAAGGCTTGACTGAGTACTTGCCTGAGACATGGGCTAGATTGTCTCGAATTCGGTAAGGACTATCTTTTGCCTTGGTTCATGACGGAAATCCAATTTCCAAATACGACATCGTGCGGTTTTGATTGTATACCTATATATGGCGACATAGTGGTATGGGGCATTAATGCCGTCTATGATTGATAGTTATGATTTGAAATTGATTTCAAAACATATAAACACTAGCAATAATATCAAATGCCTTTGTTTTATTCGTATCAAGCATATTTTGGCCGTTATAAGGTAAAAACTCTATCCTCCGGTTTGCGTTGCATTGTGTGATGGGAACTGAGTCTTATAACGGCCTCATTTTTATAAAAAGCATAGCGATGTTTAAAAGAAAGATTTGTTTTAAAAGCACTGGCAATCCAATGGAGTAAACCCGTTCCACGAAAGTGGCGTGGTCCTGTGATTAGCCAAAATATATGTGTTGAGTAGATTTCTCATACCAGTCCCATGACTGACTCGTAGTTTGTTTCACTTTCAAACTCGGGTGCCCCTTTTTCTACACGGGCAGCCTTGTATTCAGGTTTAGCTGGTTCTTTCTGGATAGCTGGAGCTGAAGATGGATTCTATCATTTATTTCTTTTTATGCTGTTCAGCTCCTATTGTACATATTTTGTTTATTTCCGCTGTAGACATTTATGTATAGCTGAACTGTATTTGTGCTAAGTAAGATCCTGTATACTGTGTAACTCTGATGATTACTTTATCCAGTATATTTTGTTGTTCATTATCTGGTGTTTTTATTTAATTCTGTTCTGCTATTATATGTTTCTGTGTTATATTCCAAAGATAACCTTGTTTCCGTGAGAACGGGAATTTGGGTCGTCTCACCTGACTGCTGATATAAACCTGCTTCCAGATTCCAACTGCAATCACCCAAAAAACTGCACCGCTTCCTAATCGCTAACCTTTTTCATCAATCACACCTGAATGCCTCCTGCTTCCTTACCATCGATTACTACCCATGACTGACCTGCCACATCTACATCCGAACCAAGTCGCACTGCCTTTTTTTGCGTTATTCTTTCTATTTTTTTTCCTTTTGGCTGCACGAGTTTGAAACAAATAGAAGAAATTGCATATGCCAATCCAATACTGGAGATTTGGATTTTGTTTATAACTAGGATTTTGCCTTGTTTGGCTGGCTTAACTTGCTATTTCTCCCTTTTCTTTAATTTCTTTCTGCGTTTATTTTAGTGTGATCCATTTGTCAAAAAACATTTGCAAAAATTAAGTTATTACACGTAACAAAAATTGTTATATGGTGTGAATTGTCTGCCTTTTCTTCCATTTAGATTTTATATATTAAATAAATATTGTTTTAATTTTCTTTCCCTTTCCTAAAAATATGTTTTTTAAAGTTTGTTGGTTTTCTTTTAAAACTCCCATTTTTATCGAATTTAAATTTTTGAATGCATCTTGCCATCATTCACTCCCTCCCAGACAATCATTCAATCCCTCCCATAGCCTTATCACTCTTCTTATCACTAACCCAAAAATAAATCCAAGCCGGTTGACACTAGCCCACTACAACTACATCCAAACCATCTTGAGGACCCTAGGCTGCTAATTTAATTTTACATTGAATATTCTTCAACCCATAATTTTTTTCGGTGTTCAACTAAAATTTGTGAAGTAACTCTCAAAAATAACAATTTCCCCAAGCTTAACTCACTGGTATAATTTGTTCTTTATTCTATGATGATAAATTCTTGGCCAAAACCAACCTATTTACTGGTATACTGACTTTTCTAACTATAAACAAAATGATAGTTCTTGAAACTATTTTTTTTGAAATAACTAGTTGCAAGCCTAAGAAAATTACTAGTGTTTGTTTATGTACAGTCTGATAGGCAGAGTTCATATAATATGATTGTTAGACTAAAAAATAATACTTACTTGAAATTGATTCTCCAATGACACACGCCATCGGCCAAGCTATGGTAGTTCCAAAAGCATCTTTCATGTATGTACACTCCGATGTAGGTCTCCATAGTAATTCGTCGTTAACTCTAACAAAGTCTACCCAAACTTTTACTGCATCTTTTTCTAAAGGAACACAGTGCACCATTGATGTTGGATCAGTTGAAGCGATAGTTCATTCGGCCACTACTCGTCCTGTTTCAGTCACATCAATCAACTTGCATTTATCATTTGCTACCAAAATTGAGCTCTGCTGGACAAGTAGACCAGAATATTTTTTTTACAAAGATAGATTAGTCAAAATATTATCAAATCACCTAAAAGAATATTATGTTTAGCTTTAAGTCCAGGTGTTTGGATATGCAGCAGATATGGCGATGTGGTAAGGTTACAAATTACTCATATATTCTGTTATAATTTGTTATGAAAACTGAAATGAAGTATTTACAATTTGCTCTTATAGTTTGTTATAATTTATTGAGAAAACTATTATAAATGAGGGTTGCACTATGATGAAAATTGCAAGGCAACCGATATAAACTATTATAAACAGAGCGACATAAAAAGATTAAAGAGGATAATAGTTAAAGACATAGTTAGGATGAAAACAATTATTAAAGAAAAATTAAAGCAACGAGGAGATCAAATTTTTTTTTGAAAAATGAGCAAATGTCCATAATGGAGTACTAGCCTATGTAAAAAATATAAATACAATATATTTTCCTTTTTATCATGATGGTTCATTGTCCAGTTAATTACCTGACGAGTTGATTTAGCCTTGCAAGGAGAAGTTGAAATGCTTGTTGTAGCCTTGTAAGGAGAAGACACGATGCTTGCTTTTTCAGCTACAACTTTTGATTTTGGCCATGCTATTTTCTTGCCCACGGCCTCTTTAATGCATGAATATCTACTGTGGGTCGCCATAAGTAAGCATCCTCTTTTTTTGCATAGTCTACCCAAACCACCACGACTAACGGACCAAGCGGAATACCGTTCACAATCATTTTTGAATCAGTCGAGCAAAGTCTTCCTTCGGCAACTAACACCTCACCTTCATTTCAATCATAAAGCTTGCATTTGTTGTTTACATTGCAAGTTTTACTCTAAAAAGAACAATAAACGTATTTAATGAAAAATTATGTATACAATTACAAATAGTTACCGTGAATCATAAATTTTACCGTAATGTCTTCTATCGTGTGTCCTCCCGGCACAAAAACATGGTTTGCAGGCCATGCCACTGACTTATTCTTAGCTTCTCCTAATACTGATAAACTAGATGTAGGCCTCCATAAATAAGCGTATGGTCTCTTTATGCAATCTATAACAACTTTCATAGCATTTGGTCCAATACGAATGTCATTGACATCTTCATCTGGATCGGTGGACACCACTCTCCCTTTGGCAACAATTTCATCAATTCCATCCCAATTCAACAGCTCACATATGCTGTCATTATTCTACAATCATTCAATCAAAAATTATATTGATTACTAGAATTAAAACTAAACTCTAAATGGTGTTATATCAATATAAGTGATTTGTAGCATTTCAGGTGTGCTTCCTTCTTTCAAACATTCTTTACCCTGCCAAAATTGTCAAGGTAAAATACATGTTAACATTCATTGAGCAGTGCATCAGATACATCACATTCATGCCAATAACTTTCTGTAGCTCATTCATTATGTTTAACAAGTTTTTTAAGATGTTTTTTTTTTACTTTTTGTGGCTCATTCTATTTTATTTATTAGAACTTCAATCTGCTATTATAAATTTCTTTTTAAATTAGACAAATATATCTAACTGCTTAAATTTATGTCATTTCTCAACAGTAGTGTTGTGCTCATATGTTGAGCTGCATGCATGCATTAACATCCTAAAAGAAGAAACCACTTCAATATTCAAAACTTTGCTAGCACCCACTGCGGATATTTTGCAATATAGCAGCCAATAAAGGCACAAAGCTTTATTAGCCCGTAAATCAATATTTGTGCATATAACAAAAAAAGGCACGTATGTAACGAGTTATATAAAGGGATTCTAGCAAAAAATCTATTAAAAAGGAACAAATGTAATTATGGATTTTGAATGATAGGTTTTGAATATAAGATATTGTCCGTTTGAATATATAACTTAAACAGAAAGGAAAAAGACCTTGTGCGTTAGTCTTAATTAAATGTTCTACATAACATATTAAACTGGGAAGATATTATACAACACTAAAAAGAAATTACAAGATGTTGAAAAACTTCTTTGGTATGTGCAACTGCAAATTAGTTTACAAGCATTTTTCTTGCTAACTCCTTTAGAAAACGGGAAAATTAACTAAGTTTCATATACCACAAAAAATATACTAATAATAGTTGCAGCATACTGCAACTATTAAATATGAAAAAAATATCCAATCCGGAAATTAACAGAGTTTGATTTTCAGCTTAAACTTAATTGAGTTTGTGGAAAATTAACTGAGTTTCAAATACCACAAAACAGGGCAAAATTAACTGAGTGTGGTAGTTTTTAAGTTCGTATGGTTTGATTTTCTTCTTAAAGTTAACTAAGTGTGGCAGTTTTTAAGTTGTATTGTCGAAAAGTTATTTTTTTTTCTTTTTCGTATATAATAGTTGCAGTGTATAAGTCAGAAGAAGTTTCAATTATTATATACAACGGTAAAATGCAAAACAGTTACGAACCATCATGCAACTTAAAACATCCAAGAAATAGAAGATATAATTACAACTTTGAAATAACCAAATTCCAATCCGGAATAAATTACAAGTTATTATCCATCAAGTAGCAACTTGATATCACTCACAAATGAATTACAGACTTACATGGTTCATACTCGTCCTTTGTTACGAAATTAGCAATAACATGTATAGTAGAGTGGCTGAGTTACATAGAAAAAACGGAAATGCCAGTTACTAGTCATAAACAAAAGAATTTTAGTATTTGGTGGTAGAATGACAGAATAATATACACAACATCAAAGTCAAGCTTCATCCCAAAAATATAAGATATAGCAAACTAAAACTGGAGCATGGGAAAAAATGCAATGACATGATGACCATATTCAAATAGTATACAGTGTGAACACAAAATAACACACAATGCATAAATTAAAATATTGTGCATTAGAAAGTATACCAGTTTGTTCATTAGAAATTGAACCGTATTCTCCAATTCTGAAATTCTTTTGCGACACTGAGTTATCTGGGTATCCCTTGATTGTGACAAAGCTAACTTGGTTTTGGTATACCCCCTTCCTAGTGCTCTTATCTGTCCTGGTTTATCTTGTCCCAATATCTGTACAATTGCGTCTTCTTGGATATTCTTTATCGAGTCGGATTGTTTCACATTTTCAATTTTTTTAATCTCTTCCTATTTAAATTAACATACATGTATGTTATATACAATGGTAAAAATGTCAAAACATTCAATTGGTGATAAAAAATTAAAATACTTACAATAACATTTGCAACATCCGTATTCACTGGATCACCATTCTTTTTAGTATGAGATTTAACCCAAATATCCGTTCTAGATATGGACGATGAATCTTGACTATGCTTCTTCTAGATTTAAAAATACAAAAAATAAATCAGTCGATATTTATTAACTAGCTAGGTAAATAATGCTATGTTTAATTAACTAACCACATCATCGGTAAATCTAGCCATTCCTCTACGTCTAGTTGTGTGCGGCAATTGTTTTTGCCTAATGTCTCTATATTTCTCACTTTTTGCCTGAAAATACATAATTTATCCTTAGACTCTAAACTTAATTTAATCCACAATTTAGCTTTAGAGTGAATAGTTTTGAAAAAATATATAAGCATACCTTAAATTCCAAACTTAATTTCTCCTTTACAAATGATCTCCACTCGTTCATGTTTTTTATATTGTAAGGTTTCAAGCTAAGTCTTTCCTCTTCCGTCGTTGCATTAACTAATTTTATATTAAAAGAAATTAGTAATATAAAGTTTGAGTTAAGCAAGCAACTGGAAATTGAAGTTTGAGTTGTGAAATGAAATAAACATGAAGTGATAAACTATAATTGACTAAGTTTACGTCTAAACTGAACTAAATTAAGTATGAAAAAATTATTTAGCAGTAAGCAAAGCAATTATTAAGCAACTAAGTAACAAAATATTAACTTAAAATACAGAAATATTCCTTTATACCTATGTTGTTTTACATTGTACAGTAACAAATTATAGATTGTATTAACTAAGATTTATTAACTAACCATTCAGGATTATTCAAACTTTTATAAAAAATCCAAATTTTTTTGTTTAATTTCAGAAAAAAAATCCTGAACTTCTAAACTGATGTATAGCTAATTATCACTGATCTAACCTTTCTTTCTGCAAATACTTGATTCCTTGTGTATCTTTGGTACTTCTCAAGTCTTAGCATCTAAGTTGGTGTAACTTTGTGGCGGTTTTATGTGAGTTTTGATTTATTAAAAAATCAAATAGTGCTGGAAATCAATGAAATGGGCATTTTTATGAGGAAGAATATAACTATTTTCAATTTAGTTCACATACCTGAATCGACTCCCACAGTACAACTTTCAGTTCATCGCTTAGAAGCCTCCAATCGACAAGTGTAACCGGAACATGTTCTCGTACAAGCGGCCCAAGATAAGAAGATAAATGTAATGAGCCCTCTCTTATAGGTATGGCTACCTCATTGACTTCGATTTCAATTCAATTCCCAAGACTTAACGGGAGTTTTTTTGCTCTTGTTGGACCTCTAGGACATTTTTTCACATCTACATTTGCAGTTTTAACTCCATTTGATCTGTTGATTTCCTCCCCGGCATCAACATTTTCTTCGGAAGCTATTTCAACTTCTTCACTTATTTCATTTTCTTCACGGAGCATTTCATTTTCATCATGCATTTCAGTATCTTCACAAGCCATTTCAATTTCTGCACACGGCATTTGTATTGTCTTGTGTCGTAATTCTTGTTCTTTGTCTACATTGCAAGCATCAACGGTTCGTTTGTTATATTTGACTTTTGGCTTAAACTTTTGGGATCTCTTGTTCTTCAATTGTTGGCGAGTATGTACTAAGCTTTTGTGCATATCCTTATCCTTTTGCTGTGAAAACAATATCAACAAACACAACAAAATTAGTTGAGCACTCAATTAACATTTATTAACAAACACATACATACACCCTCATATAATGTCATACATTTATCAACAGTTATCTTCGCAATTACCATTAACGTTCAAAGCAGAAAAAGGCAACAGTTCCAAAAAATCATGTACTCATATTTTTTATATATGCACCACCATTTTGATACATGCAGCAGGAATGAAAAAGCAACCTGAACGTTTATGCCCAATTTATTTTCTAAAAAAAGCTTATGTTCCTTTTGAGTCGTTTATATATCAGGTTGATCTTTAGTTTACGCTACTTGGGTATTTTTACCCATTTTTGTTCTGTCACGTATTTCTGTTAATGTTGGTGCAAAAATATACCTTACCATAATGGGCATGTAAAGTAGGCGTAGAAGGTAATTGCAAGTATACAGAAAAGCCAAGGTTTTGAAAAAAGGGCAATAATTAAACTTTTGGCTCTACAAAAATAATATTTTAAATAGATAAATTAGGATTGAGGATACATATTCTATCAGACATATTCGTCTTTAATTGCCATATTGAGGACAAAGGCACCAGAATTATTCATATTGATGAAATTAATTATAAACATGTGATATCACTCTTCAATAAACTAAATAATCTTACTATCCTTAAATATTATTATTTATTCATAAAATACTAAGTGCTTCCAGGCCAACGTATTAATTAGTCCTAAAACAGCAGCAAGAAATATTGAAAATCAAACTAACAACATCTCAGTGATGATACTTCTGCATCATCATCATAATCATGATTATCTTCACATATTTAGTGGTGAAAAATTACAAACAAACGGAAAGTCAAAGATAGGTATATAAGCAAAAGAAGAAGATAGCAGTAAAATGCATTTTCCCATCTTACAGAACTAAAAGAACAGAAAACATAACAATGGCTGAAGTCGAGGCAATTATCACTAGCGACAATGACGTTGAAGAACATATCGCTAGTGACATATGCAGGTCAACCATGCATATGCATGCATTAATCTTACTGGCCTACAACTTAAGAATTCGAGTTGGGTTATGATCCATCGCCTTCATCGAACATAACGCATTGATATTCATGACACTTAATTGAGGCATAACCAATTATAATTAACAGTTTTGTTTGAAAGGTAAAAGGGTCCTTTCTTAAAACAAAGGACCAAAGTGTGCTGTAGATATCAAAAATTATAAACGAATATAAAACAAAAGAGAAAAGGAAAAAAGCAACCTTCGATCAGTCAACAGCCATGCACGTGCAACACTTCACACATAATTCAAAAAAAAGACCCGTGTTCTTATACAAATGGCAATTTGCATTTTCGATAGATCTAAGAAAATTTTCATGTCAGTCAGATACCATACCTCACAATCGGAGATGAACTATATTCGACATCAAGGCGGTTTGATTTTCAGGAATGCTTTATAACATAATTTATCTTGTAATCGAAAGCAAGCAAGAGCGATTTCATCCCTGATAATATAATTTTTTCCTTGATTTCTTTTGAGATGCTAGTATTTTTAAATATGCGATTACACCTTTCCTTTCAAATATGGCTTGTGACAACAGTAATAGCAATTCTAGCACTTTTTTGTAGTTCCCCCTTTCGAGTTGTATGATTAAGCAGAGCCTCAATTTCTTCACAAATTTTGAATTTGCTTATATAGTTAAACTAGAATGTATTTTTCACAAAATCTCAAATGAATTTTGAATAGTTGCAAGTAAAGAAAAGATGTTCTCTACCCTCTGTTTTACAGCTACAAAGCCTGCAAGTTTATCTGTAATTGAGTTCCATATGCTTAGTTTATCCATAGTACTAAGTTTGCTAAGACAAGCTAAGTATGTTGGAAAGGCATAATTTTGTACTGTAGGATGTTTCCAAATGGAATTTTCCCATTCAAGATTACTATTGGAGGGTGAAATAGAGTTGTAGACAGTTATATGCTCTTCCGTCTTTTCCATTAAGTGTCTTTTTCTCAACTTTTGCAAATATCCTTCTTTGATGGACTTTTGGCACAAAACCCAAATACAAGTAACAGCGCCCTAAATCCAAATCCAATCAGGAAAGATAAAGATGAAAACAAATTGTGGAGCAAAAAATTAAACCGTAAAGAAGAAGAAATCAATGCGGTTTGACATCTCCAGTTTACGTCTGTTTCAAAGTAATGTTTTTTTGCTATACTATAGTAGGATAATAGTTACAATGTGGTTATAAAAATCGTTAGGCGGATGCTCGATTATAGGCATGAACTAAATATTAATCGTTTACACGGGACTAATCGAGAATTAATCGAAACTATGCATTTTTAATAAATACATGATTTTTAAATTAAAAATTTGTATTTATTTCGTGCTAACTGATCCATAAAGAGGTATCATGTATTTGGATGAGCCCGGAAGAAACTATGTAGACAAAATTGTTTGAAACGAATATTTCGATGCTACTTATAAAAGGAATTATCCCTAAACTGATTCATGTATGGTGTATATGAATCTGTTTATATGCTTAATAATGCAGTAAATCTCATCAAGGTAGTCCAGGAAAATTATCTAAGCAGTATGGCAAGCCTATCTGTGCAGATGGTGGGAAATGGACTGTCAACTGTTCATGAGGAAAATCTGATATATTGTGGCAATACACCCTGCTAGCATTAATTAGTGAACAATTCGATTATGGTGATGAAATTTGTGGAGCGGTTGTCAATGTCCGTAAAAACCAAGAACGAATTTCCAGATGGACCAAAAATGCAGCTAGTGAAGCAGTTCAGGTGAGCATAGGGAAGCAGTGGAAGGAGCTTCTGGATTACAATGAATCCATTGGCTTCATTGTTCATGATGATGCAAAAAGCAGGAACGAAGTGCTAAAAATCGACACACAGCATGATTGCCTAAACTGAATTTTCCATCAACCCCCTTCCCCTCTATTTTTTTTTGAATCATCCTTTGGTCTGGAAATATGATTTATGACTGCACCTAGCAAGTCGGGTCCTTTAGTAACAAGAACATTTGAACATAAAATATTAGGTTCTGTTCTGTAATTTATGGATTTCGTGAAGTTTTATTAAAAAAAATTATTCTGAATTATTTGCAAAATGGAAACGTACTTATACAAACTACCCTGGTTTATACAGAAATTAGACATATATAATTGGAAGTAGATTGCTTTATATATATATATACACACACACACTATTTTGGGTTTTTGAAATAAATCTTTACTCCAAAATTACTTCCACATGTTTGATTTGAATTATCATAGGATATTGTTCATTTTTTATGGAAAATTAGAAATTAAGGGAATGTACTGATTTCAAAAGAAGAAATTTAGATATCAAACGCCATTGTAAGAAATTATATATCCAATAGGATGTACTTGCCATAAAAACAATATTAAATCATAATTGATAATTGATACATAAAATTATTTTTGATTTGTTAATCCCATAAATTTGAGGTATTTATATTTATATAATATAGTTATTAAATCCATAATTTTGGGATAAACATAACTGACCATGTAGACTCTTGGTGTTAGTATTGATAGATTATTTCACGTTCTTATCCCCTTTACATACTTTTTCACTACTACTAATTAGTTAGGCGTGAGAACTAGCTGCATTATCAACTAGGCTCGCACACGTACACGCACGAGCATATGCGCGCAACATAAGCAAACGAATACATGCGTCTTGATAGCGCATTTAGCACGCTAGTGGTTAGCTGCTTAATTACATTAAACCTGATTTTCTATTAATACTTTCTTTTATTTTATTTCAGCTCTTAAAACCGAAAATGTAATTCCTTTTGTTTTCTAATTTGTCAATTTCGTAACCAATGTAATTTATGACATGTTAACATAAGTCGAACACATGTTAACATAATTCGAACACATGTTAACATAAGTCGAACAAATTGTTTGATCTATTTGTTAATCAGAAATCGGCAAAGATTACACGCTAGGGAAGAAGTATGGAGAATAAGACATTGGGAGAAAAAAATATGTGGCGTTTGCAATTTCAGATGCTAGACAATGAGTTAATTACGGAACAAATTCGTGAATATGAAAAACTGCTATTAGACATAATCTACGAAAAAATGAAGGTGTGTGAAATTTTGCAGGCCAATTTATTGCGGGAGAAATTCCCACTGCCATAAATTAGTTATGGAAACGATCTCAAGCATAAAAAGAATGATCTTTCTTTTCAAGAATTAATTAGTCTTATGCAGACTGAAAAAGCAAGTTGCTGGATGTATAAATTCTATGCTATGAGCCTTGACTATGATACTGCTAATCTTTTGGAAAGTAAAAAAAAACTAATAAATCACTACTGAAAATTAGTTTTTATCTTTTTGCTCATTTTGAAACTAACTTCATTCATAACTAACTAGTTTTGATTTGTAACCTTGTACAAACAGCAGAATGACTCGCATTAAATTTTAAATGTGATAGCATTAAACTTTATGGCTTTTAATTTATTGCTTAGGAAACAACTAGAGATTCTATGCTATTAAAAGATAAACTATCTTGACATATTTCACCCGAAAAAAAATGATTTAAAGCTAAATTCATACCTTCATGATCAAGATTAAGAGAGTCTTCAAATATGAAAATCTGTATGATAATCGATAATTAGATACCTGCATATATGAAATAACAAATTTCATGAGATATATAACTCAATACTTCTTCTTGTGATCACCAATTTTTTTATAATTAAATGTATCTTATTGATTTAGATATTGAAATGGAAAAGATGACATCAAAATCATTTATATAAATCAACTCATATCAAACACAATAATTATTACATAAAAAATAAAATACTCAAATATCACAAAATAAAAAATGTCTTGGGTGAAGGGTACCTCTACCTCTTTTTACTAATGCACGTAACAATAGTTATCGACTCTCCATAGGGTAACAAATTCAGCAATATTTAGTTATTAAAGTATGCCTTCGCAGTCCTCTCTAACGTAACTAACATCGTCAACATCCATATCGGTTACATCGAGATCTTCTGGAATATTGATTGTTTCTTCTACATAATCATTTGTCTCTAAATCAAGAAAACCTCTTGGCGGTGCTTTCATTACAACATACCAACTTGAAGAATCGTTTTCTCTTAAATAAAATACTTGTTTTGCTTGAGATGCAAGGATGTACGGATCTTTTGAAAATGTTGCTTGGTTTTGATGTAAATTGACAAGCGTGAAACCATCTTCATCAACTTTTACTCCATTTCCAACATGCGTCCAACGACACTTAAAAACAGGAATATAAAACACATGATAATCTTACAAAATTATATCGGTCAATACTCCATAATAAGTGACCACATCAGCTACTTGAGATATATCTTTTGCACTTGCTCTGCACATAGTAGTCGCATCATAAGTCACTCCACTGTTCTGAGTTTGTCTCGCTACATCTTTTATGTGAAACTATTGTCCATTAATGATATATCCTTTTAAAACAAAGCATCATTCTTTGGACCATATGCAATCCACTTCAGCATTTCATTGTGATCATTGGAGTTAATAGGTATCTACAAAAAAATTTGATTTACATTGGTAATTTTAGAATAATATTCTTTAGAAAAATGAGAGTATATTTAAAAAATTCATTTAACCTTTTTTTTTATCCAATCAGCAAAAATTTTTGTATGCGCTTGCCAAAGCAAGGCTTAATTTTTCCTCCATGCGCTTGTTTGAATTTTGTAATTCCTCGAAGTGCAAACTAGTATAAAACAAGGAATGTTAAGTTATATACTAGTAGAAACACATCAAAATAATTGAAACATAATATTATACTTAGGTTAAAAATGGTTCCACCACGGCCATATTCATTAATACGGCTAAATGAGCACTTTCTTTCTCATTTGAGGATAATGTAACTGTCTTAGACGCTGAAATTGGACGTCCCTCGAGTATTACACTGCTTTCATAATCTTCATTTCGGGTAACTGTCTCCTCAATGTGCCCTGATTTTTTCAAGAATTCACTAAAAAATTTCATGCATTCCTCCGCAAGATAAGATTCAGCAATACATCCCTCAGGTCGTGAATAGTTTCTTACATAATCTTTAAGTGTTTTCATATATCTTTCAAAAGGATACATCCCGCGAAATTGAACCGGTCCACATATTAATGCTTCTCTACCAAGATGAATTGACAAATGCACCGTTATGTCAAAAAATGAGGGTGGAAAATATTTTTCAAGCTCACACAAAATTTCTATAATCTCAATGTTCATTTGTTGCAATTTTTCTCTATCAATGACACGTTGACATAATTTGTTGAAAAATGAACATAAACAAATTATTGATTTTCTAGCCTTCTTTGATAATAACCCTCTTACTGCTACAGGTAATAAATGTTGCATTAAAACATGATAATCATGTGATTTCAAGCCACCAATTTTGCAGTTCTCCAATGATATATGATTTTTCATATTTGAGCAATATCCATCGGGTCCTTTGAAATCATACAGTCTTTTGCAGAATATTGTTTTCTCAGATTTTGACAATGTATAAGGAACCGGAGGAAGATATGTTTTCTTCCCACGAGGTTGTGCATGAAGCTCATGTCGAATTCCCCAATCCTCTAAATCCTTTCTGGAGTTCGTTCCATCTTTTGATTTGTGATCATGCAACATTGATCCTAAGATGCTTTCACCGATGTTTTCTCACATGCATTACATCTAAATTATGTCGTAACGGAAGTTCCTACAAAAATAATAGTGTAACTCATAATTATATTATATTATAATTTTAAATTATTAAAAAATTAAAAACAACCACCAACCTTCCAATATGGCAAATCAAAGAAAATCGATCTCTTTTTCCACCTTGTTAGCTCCAGTTTAATAGGATCTTTATCTTCATCATATTCATCTTCCATATCATGGACAATATTCATCTTCCTCTTTTTCAACTTGATGGATTTTATCTTAATGGCTTTTTTCTTATTGTTCTTTTACTTCTTCTTTTTCTTTTCTTTCTCTTTTCCAAAATTATTTGGAAAATCTTTTAGCAGTTCAAAAATATTTCTTCCAGTTAAAGTTCTAGGAGCGTTACCATTCTCCACGGTGTTATCAAACAAAGTCTTTTGTTTTCTCCGTGCATCATATATAGATAGACATCTTTTATGACCCATGTAAACATTCTTTCGACTATAATTCAACCAACGATGATGAGTATTAACACCACACAATGGACAAGCTTTTTCTCCCTTCACACAACATCCAACAAGATTTCCATAGACTGGAAAATCATTTATTGTCCATAGCAAGATTGCATTCAATTTAAACAATGTTTTACTAAATGCATCATAAGAATCAATTCCATCACTCCACAAATAATGAAAATCTTCAATCAAAGGCGCCAAATATACATCAATATCGTTTCTGGGTTGTTTCAGACCAGGAATATGTAATGTTAACAAAATATTTTCCTTCTTCATACACAACGTAGGTGAGAGGTTGTATGTCACAAGCATTACTGGCCAACAACTATATTTAGAATTTAACATAGAAAATGGATTAAATCCATCTGTAACAAGACCAAGTGTAAGATTGCGTGGATCGGCAGAAAAAGGTTTCCATCGTTCATCAACCATATTCCATGTCATAGAATCCACAGGATGACGCATTTTTCCATCATTGCTTTTATTATTGAAATGCCATCTTAAATCATCTGCCATTTTCTGAGATCTAGACAGTCTTCTAAATCTTGGAATTATTGGAAAATATCTCAAGACTTAACTGGAACACCTTGTACAATCTCCTTAGTATCTTGATTTATTTTCCATCTCGAAGAACCGCATTTTGGACAAGCATTTAAATCTTTGTATTCTTTTCTGAAAAGACAACAGTCATTCTCACAAGCATGTATTTTTTCAAAACCCATGTCAAATGCTTTAAGAATTTTTTTTACTTCATATAAACTCTTAGGAAGTACGTTGTCTTTCAGCAAAAACAACTGTTGCACATTTATAAGCTTGTCAAACCCACTATCAGATAGACCGGTCTCACATTTAAGATTATACAAGACAGTGATGGCTGATAATTTTGTACGATCTGTACAGTCAGGATATAATGGAGTTTCCACATCTTCCAAATTTTTAAGCAACTCATCCTCTCTTCTTTGAAAATCAACACCATCTTTATCATCAGCAGGAAGATCATGATTCACACAATCTTCATCTTCATAGTGAATCATCTTAAATAAGTCGTACGTGTCGAACGAATTTGTCTTTTCATCTGCATTTATTTGTTCGGCATGGCTATACCACCTACTGCTCTTATATTTAGGGTCCATTTCTTTTATAACTAAATGCTCAACAATGATGTGGTCATCATGACGTCTAAGATTTCGACAATCCCTACATGGACACAAAATTTTGTCCACATTTCTCAGATTTGTCTTTGCCACATGCACAAAATTCAAAGCACCTTCTCGATACTCTACACTAGTCACACAACAACAAAAAAAATTAAGTTTAAATATTAACATATTGTGTTAATTCTTAAAATAAATTTTAATATTATATACTCACCTGTTTAAATTCATCCAATCTTTTTCCATCGGCAATATAGACAATCGAGTAATTTCTCAAGCTTTGATGTAGAATATGTTTTTCTGTTTTAATCAAAAAAAATACTACATGTTTCATAATTCAATTTTATATTTTCCAAACTAACTGCAAAAATGAAGACCGGTGTACATTAAACTCATTGCAAAAGCAAATATGAAGATCGATGTACATTAAACTCATTGCTAAACAAAATGCTACACCGCTTTACAGCTTCTTTGAACAATAATCAGTGGTTTGCTCCTTTTTCTGTATTTTATAATTGTTCCAGCATGTTTATTTGAATTTGATGACTCATTTGCATTAGTACACAATAATCAGTGGTTTTATACAATGTGAAACCCATCCAATTGTCTGATGTTCCCTTACAAAAAGCATGAGTTCTTTTCCATTACACTCATTTTCACTTGAATGCAATTGTCATTTTCAACCATACCGAATGTCACAATTTCAGTTGAACAATGTTCGTACGTGAAGCATGGGTTCTCCCTAGCGTTTAATTGAATTTACACTTATTAAATGGGAAACCATACAAATTTATTTTTACTTTTTCATAAATAATATGATTATTGTCTTTCAAAAGTATAGTAATAACAAAATGCCTGTTCTATTTTTTTTTTTTTTTGATTTCTTATGTTTTACCAAATATACAATGAGAGTTTCTGTTTGAATGGCTCCATTGAAATGGGCTTTCCTTTTTAATTCCTTATGTTTTACCAAAAATGGTCCACGCGCGAAGCGAGTGCCTTGATCACGCGCTTAGCGCATGTCATCATCACGCGCGAAACGCGTGTCTTTCTGTTAAATAACTAATATCTGACTTCCAAAATTTCAGCGCGTACGAAACATGTTATCAACAATAATTTTTCACCTTTTCAAATTGTTGGAGTAGCGCACTATATGAAACAGACAAACAATAGCATGCAATATGTGGGCAACAGCGGTGCAGCAAACTTGGATTTAAGAATGTAAGACTTTTAACTCCCAGTAACTATTGAATTATTTTACTATGTTGCATCTGATCTCTCATTATTTTCATAAAAATGGCATAGTCACTCATATTACGCATACATGTTCTTTTTATGTGATAACATCTGACAAGTTCAGGAGTTTAAACTCAGTAGCATTGTTGAATATAATCACAAGCTGACGATGTTCTTTTGTCTGCTCTGCCTCAGTTTTACGATGCGTACACACAAACTGTCTCTTTAAAGAATAAGCTCATAGATGTTATTTATTTTGACAAATATATTTGTATGTTCATAAAGTTTCAAATATTAAGGTTTGTTAGCGTTTTAGTTCCATGTCGTAAATTAAAATTACTCAATTTCATTGAAATATCATTACTATTTGTTATAATCCTTAACATTTGAACAGTTTTTGGTACAGGAAAAAATACGAATCGGAAATGACTAAAAATAGTATGCTTTCCAACCCCCAAAATTTCAGAGATTGGATTTCGTCTCGCGTGTCTTGCAAAGGAGAGATACACTTCATTACTTGACTATAGGTTTTTCTTTTCAAAGTAGTCCTATTTTTATTAAACTATTTATAACTTAAGACAGCAAGTTCTTAATATAACTTTTCCTATTATTCGTTAACAGACTTATGTTCCTTGACATGTTGATGGAGAAAGCACTATGTTTGTTAACAATGGATGGGGTTGAAGCAAGGCGACAGGATATTTAGGTAAAGTCTTCCATTTTGCTTAATTTTTTTTACACTCTGTTGTATTGGTTTGAGATAGAATCGGCCCTATTTGATTTTCAACAGATTTTTTAATTCATTTTCACATGTTTGAACTGGGTATAAAGAAGGATTCAATAACGCACAGTGCTAATTTAAATAACAACCTTATACCAGAAACGTGGTATACAAGGATGTACTGTTAACATGTAACCATGAACTTGGTTAACTACATCACATTTTTTTTTAATTTCTTGCATAGTGTTTTCATAAGTTTTTTATTCACATTCATTTTTTACTTCGTAAAACTATAATAATTGCATGCACAACTCCACGCTGCTGCCGACGCCAAATCTCTAAATAATAAGCGTCAAACAACAATTACCACACTACTCGGACGATATGCAAACTGCTTAACAGCACATAAACATACTTTGTAATACCTGCTCGAAGTTAAAGAAGATACTGTTGAAGGTATGGGTACGTTTCATTCATTTCACATACCAATATTATTATTCTTTCAGTCTTCTTTCTTTTCCTAGCACTCATTCAATATTTTAAAATTAACAACACCTAACAAACTAGAAGCGTACGTCAGCTCCACTCCAAACTTTCAGCGTGTATGAACCAAGTTATCAACATTTATTTTGCAACATTACAAATTGCTTGGAGTAGCGCACTGTTTGAAACATGAAAACAGTAGCACTCATATGTTGGCAATGACTTCAGCAAACTTGGCTTTCCATATGTAAGTCTTTCACCATGTATTATATTTTTATTATTATTTTTACCATTTCCTGCTTGCATGATTTAACAAAACTGACGTGCTATATAGGAGCTTCAATTTTAGGATGCATAAACAACAACATCCCTTGACTGCAAACATTGCTACTTCTTCCCTTCATGGCTATTTAAGTCTATATGAATATACAAATTTGCGTTACCCACTTTAACTGCGTTACCACTTGATAATTATACAGTTAACTTCTGTAGTTTTCTTTTGCGCGAATTGGATGACAGAACCTTTCGCCTGTCTACATCATAAGTAAGGCCACCAAGGCAGTTGTACGACTTTATATGTTTGTGCTCGCTTTACTCGTTTCCATATTTTCATTTCCCAAAAATTATGTAGTTACTATCAACGAATTTTGCTATTCTGATACTTTAACTTCTCCTTATTTTACCGTATGTCTACCTTCAACTATACACTGCTGCAGTTAACTTATATGGCACAAACGAGAAGAAGCACAGGTTTAAACAGTGGAAAGCAAGCTGGCGCGGTAATGTCATTGCCGACTGCTTCATATTTGGTGTTCAAACATTTCAAATACGCTGAATAACTGCAACGACCATTCGACCCAGTCTCCATTTTGTCTTGTATGCTTTTTTTTAAATTCCTTATATGGCTTCCATTTAGTATTATAAACATGATGACAATCCTTGAGTAAACATGCAGCTTCCCACCAACAAATATATTGCTCTATCCAGTATAGTACCTTTATAATAGTTTTATCAACTCAGTTATCTACAAAATTAGAAGTTCAATGCGTATATGAGTGTGTTTTCTTTCTTTCTTTTTTGTACTAATTTCTTTCATGCAATTAGAAGGTGAGGATTGAAGATTTACATCATTTCATCAATGAACCAATATTTAACGGATGTCACAGTGCAAAAATTATTCAATGCTGCATACCAATACCATGGGTACAAATGCCCCATGTTAAGGTAAGCTTCTTTAAATTACTGCGCTTTAAGTACCATATAAAAATTAAATACTTTTTTTAATTTCATATTAGGAGCAACTATGACGGGTTTGATTGAATCAGGGAATACAAGTTAGAACAAATGAACAAACTGATAAGCCAAGGGTACAGGCTTTGGGAAATAGTTGGAGATCAATGAATGAAGCAATGTTTCCGGGCATCCTCACACCAAATCATTTTTCAACGTTCCCAATCCTATGTACTATGTTTCTTAATTTACTCATTTGATGTTTGATGAACATTTCACTTTGCCGTGTTCGTTCGATAATTGAAACCGTTAATAATGCATGCACACACTTACCTTGCTTACGATTAACTAAATGTGCTTCGTTGCAGCATTGTTTGAAGTATCATGCGTCTCATTCCTACTGATTGAGACTCGGAAATGCAGTAATTATGGTTAGCCAGTCTGTGTATTATAAATATACCCACTATGTTTGCATTTTCTTTCCCGTAATGACCCAAAATTCCGGTCCAATTTGAGCTGACCAAAAACACAAGTCCAACCCCAAATTAAACTGAAAATCAGGAAATTAATAGAAAGAAAACAGAAGGTGAGAATAGATAAGATAGAAACTTAGAATAGAAGAAGAAGAAGAACACAACATCAGAGTAACACGAACCTCACAGCGGAACGAATAACATATAATATATATAACATTACTTGAAATATACATCATTATCAAAGTACAACACTTACAACACATCGGAAATAACTATAGCTATAAAATCCTGAAGCCTCGTGCTCCAAGCTCTTCCAGTATATCTGTAAATCCTGACTGCTTGACTGCCCGTACAAAATTGGGCACCCAAGAGTTTAGGGAAAACAACAAATTAAACTCCGGGTCAGTTATGGGACTGGTATGAGTAAAACAATTTAAAACAGTTTGAACAAGTAATCAATATCTCATAAGACCACGCCGTATAACGGAACGGGGTTTTCCCTTATGAGAATCCAAAATATCTTTATATCAAAAACCTTTTGATATTATAATAATGTCTATCAACCACAATATAATAATCATCTAGCAGAAACGCTTTCATCTCACGTTCTACATATATAGTATACAATCAAAACCGCAAGCACGTATTGGGTAATGGATTTCCAACTATGACAAGGTATGGAACCACCTTCTGATAGTGTACCTCTAGAGAGACATACACTGGGTTCGACAAGAACATCTTGCAACCCGGCCACACATGACCGACCACTCATTTCGTTTGATGTATCGAATGTATATCACCAACGGTTGGAATCAGCAACCGTTTCCCGAATGGGACAACATCAACAATAGATTTTTAGAAATAAATGAAACTCTAGATCAGGTGATTATACACCCTACTTCGGAGCGACCGACTTAGCCATGTTGCCTGCCCGATTTCTGTCATTTACCGGATGTGAGGCTAGAAGCTACGCTTTATCATCACACCAGATTCACTTTGAATGCCACGTCGTCAAATCCATCAAATCACCGATTGGCGTCCTCAACCATACATTATGTGTTAGCTAAAAGAAGTTTCCTTCTCCGCTTCAACTCTTGGTATGGTTGGAGAAATCAATATACGTGATCGTCTGGAAATATTCTATCAGACATCCATCCATACAAGTCATCCAGGAACAGGATGAACCAAATGTACTATTCAGTATATCCATCTTAGATACTGTTATCTAAGACGTATACAATAGCCCTTGCACTTTACTCCGTCTTCAATTATCTTTGGCATATATGATTCACAACGCTTATGACAATACAGAGTGGTTCTTTGGATAATAATCCAACCGGTCTCTCCATATTAACAACGTTAAAATGGTCAAAAACTTCGATAGTATGTGATTTAACTATCGAATGAAAATACGTGTGTAAACAATGATATTATTTCCAGATGAAAATTCTATCAATCAATCATCAATCATATATATATATATATATATATATATATATATATATTTCTCCTTATTTTCTATGTTTAGAAAATATATGTTATTAACACTGGAAAACAATTCCTTTTGTTTATCTACATATCACTATCACTTTCACTCTCGAACCTTAACCATTTCTAAATTAAAAACAAAGCCAATCAAGTTAGGGTATAATTATCTCTCAGACCTTAACTGAACAACATTTCAAATCTCGAAATAGGTTAAGTTCATCTTTAACCCTTTAACACTTCCTTACGTAACTCTCGTTCGAATAAATCTCTATTCGATAACTCCTCCCTTCAAATAACTATATTTGATAATCTCTCTTACGAATAACTAGATTTGGAAACCTTTCTTCGAATAAACTAAATTCGATTAACTCTATTTATTTAACCCTAATCGATTAACTCTTTTTACTTAACTCCTTTCGATCAAACTATAATCGATAACTCCTTTCGAATAACTAATTCGATAACTCTTATGTATTTAACTCCACTAGAATAACTAATTCGAATAACCCTTATTTATTTAACTCTATTCGAATAACTAATTCAAATAACTCTTATGTGTTTAACTCTATTCGAATAACTAATTCGAATAACCCCTTTAACTCCATTGGGATAAACTATATTCGATAACCCCTTTAACTAAATTCAATTTGATTAACTTGACTAACTTCACCCATTTGGTTAACTTGACTAACTTAGCCCATTTGGTTATCTCTTATTCGAATAACTAATATTCGATTAACTCTATTCAACTAACTCGACTCAACTAACCCCTTTCGAATAACTAATTTTATTTACTAACTTTCGAATACCATATTCGTTTTAACTCCTTTCGAATACCATATTCGATTTAACTCCTTTCGCTTTATAAAGATTTCCTTTTTAGCAACGTTTATTCATTTTTAAAGATTTACTTTTAGTAACGGTTCTCCACTTTAAAAATGATTTCCTCCTTATAACAGTTTCCTTTTTATAACGTTTTCCCTTTTTCTAAATATCTCCTATTTATAAATATTCCAATTTATAAATATTCCTTATTTATAAATATTCCATTTATAAATATTTTATTTTCAAATATCACTTTGAAAATATTCTCTTATCAACCTTTCGGTATGTTACGGTATTCAACATATCAAATCACAATGATCAGTATCGTCCAAACACATATAATCGACAACAGATTATATATCACATCATATATCACAATATATGAAAAACGGAAAATAAATGTTGAGGAACCCACTCCAACCTATTTCCCTGCATCACAGATGTTAAACAATATAGATAACATCACTTTCAGTTCCATATGATATATTTTGTTAAACAGAATAAAATATAGAAATTCAACTAACTGACTAGCTGTTCAACCAAAAAGTCAACACACAGTCAATCAGCCAATATTTAACAGTTCTAAAAATACAATATGAAATTATAAACTGTTCAGAGTTAGTGAGATTTACTCACTTTGGCAGTTCATCGTTAAAGAACGAAAAACTATTTGTTTGATTTGAATCAAATAATTTAATTCGCCGTAAATTCAAACGAACTCAAATCCACTTCCAGTCAGTTCCATTGTGGAGTCCTCGTCCCTACGGGCTCAACGGATCCGACCGTTCGCGATTCCGATATCATACGAGAGAGTTATGATTTTTTTTAACTAAATATACTATTTGAATTTAAATGAAACTTAAACATTTATATATAACGGGCCTCACCCCTTTCCTATTTCCTGACCTGCTTAAAGAAAACCCTGCCCGACCTGTTCCTCTTTGTCTTCCCCAAAATACCTGTCGTGGCCTCCTGTAGATCTCAAAACATCAGCCGATCCGTTCTTGGATCCAACCTCCTTCATCTCCTCACTGAAAACCACCACGCCACCTCCTTCGTTCTTCTCATCTCAGCCTCAACATCCCCGTACCATCAGCAACGATTCCGACCTCCCCCTACCATTTGCGTCGCTCAGGTCTCGACGAGCCAGACAAAGAAAAGGCCGAACTTTATTTACACGAAAAATTCCAGAATCTTGCATACCAATCCCAAACGAACTCACCAACACCAAACCAGTATTCAATTCACGAATTACAACCCCAAAATTTCCAGAATTCGAACCCTAGAATCCCTGAAACACGCTATTGAACTGGACACCCCAAAGTGGACGTCGAACTCCATAAGATTCATATAGAAATGAATATGAACCCACAAGGATCACTAATACACTTCTGAAATGATTTAAGGAAATTTTATGTAATTCCTTTGATTTTTGAAAGGATCGAAATCCTTTATTGCTTGAAGAAACTGGCGGCCGCGTTTTTTCACAGCAGAGGATGAAAATGTGATTAGATCTTAAGGCTTTGGGATTTCTATTTATAAGCAGATGAAGGAAGATATTTTGATGAATACTTATATATATATAAAATATTCGTTTTTCTTTTCTAAAAATTTGTGTGATCACACACGATACTCAAAAATCACCAAATTGGACATGTAGCTAGAGTTCAACATTTACGGTCCTAATGAAACTGGTTGCGTCGAATTCCGACTTCGTTTGCAAAACCGGCTATTTTTAAAGCTCTTAATGGCCCTTTTAAATATATAAATATATTTAAATATAATTAAATTAAATATTAATTAATTTAGTATTATCGTATATATTCACAGTGGAATACCATACAACTCTAGAATATTCCTATATGAATTTCTAACTTGATATTCACTTCTGGGTCAACCCGATATTCGATTTATATTGAAATTCCTTTTTAAAATATAAATAATTCCTTTATAAATTATAAGGAATTCCACAGCGACTTTTCTAAAATTTGATTTGGATGTAAATCAAAATCTACACGACGAAATCCCGATTTTTCTCTTCCACTGAAAGATATACTCCACCAGCTCCACACGTTTCTTGTTTCACATAAATCCGACTTAAAACGAATCCTGTACATTCAGTTGAAGTTCAAATCGCTAAATTACGAACTGCAGCGCCATTTCAAGCTCGATTTTAATTATAATATAATTCTATGTTCAAACTGTCGTTTATATAATATATTCGTTATTCAAATTCAATTCCAAGCTGAATTAAATACCACAGATGATCCGGTTCACACCATATCGCCATTTCTGCTAATTCTGATTATTTCAGAATTAAATATATTATTAAATTTATTATTTTAATTAAATATTCATCATTATTTAATTCTATGACCATTTAATTCACTAAACCACCATTTATATAATTAAATAAATTAATTATAATACTTCTGCCAATGCGGGTCATTACAATCTTTTCCACTTAAAATAATTTCGTCCTCGAAATTGCTAAAAGGTAGAGGACGACCCTATCGACTGGTTAGAACATATTTGTTCACTTCTAAATCTTCAGTTTCAACTGAACCAATTTAATTACAATTAGATTATAAATTAATTCTTATCAACGAAAATTTTCAAAAAATCCTAAAAATTTTCTAACTCCTTAACTTTTCGAAAAATTTCGCCAGCACCTCCTTTGTACTGGTCAATAGGTCAAACTCCAACTCGCCTCTCCAGGCCATCTCTAACCCAAAACAAAATCAAACAGCCAAGCGGCTTGCCGAATCGGCTCATAAAACTCATATCTAATATGAAATATAAACTTGTACTTTTTTTGTCGGGCATATCAACTTTATCACTCCCATATGCTATCAACCCATCATATACCAATGTTGCCCCAATCAAATCCTAATCAATTTATCCTTACCACACAACCATTCGCTTTTAACTAAGCCAAATATCATTTCAACTCTAGTTTCTTCTCGATTCCCAACTCTTAACTTGATTATCACATTACACTCCAAATTTGAATCTCACGATCCAATTTGTCTTGATATTATTCTAATTCAATCTCAGTTACCAATTTACTGGCTTTACTTTAATTCAATTTTGCTTTCACAAATTTCTGTTAAATTTGTTTTTAATCCAAACAGTCTTTCCCTGGGAGTTTTTAAATAGTTTACTCTTTTCAAAAAATCAAATTTTCCTTTTGAACATGTCACTGAGCCCTTAATTAATATTCCATTAGTTAAATCACTTCTCTATTCCTTTATCAATATTTGTTAACCAAATATTTTCAATAACTATATTGGCCTTTTACGTTATTTGGAAAACATTTCCGAATATCGCCTTCCTTTATTTTCTAAACTTTAGAAAATATATGCTATTTATAATTGGAAAATATTCCAACTACTTATCTCTTTTCCGATCTCGTTTATTTCTATACTTAGGAAATATTCTTTATTATATTTCCAAGCTTACACTTATTTGGGTTAAAAAGGATGTTGTGTAAAATATCGTTACGACACCCAAATACTATATTCAACTAACTCTTATTCAACATTGATCTTCGAGCCTGAAATCTTACTATTTATTTGTTAATAATGAAATCAATCAAGTTGGGCTATAACTACCTCTCAGACCTTGACTGAATAACATTTATAACGTTAAAACAAACATGACTACTTACTCGAATAATCAATACCATACAACTACTTATTCACTTTTAAATACGTATACGCTTCCTCTTTCTATTCTTACTAGATTTTATTCTTAGCCTTCCTTTTTGATTTTACTATTCTATTTCTAAGTTCGTTTCCTTATCGACTTATTCTCAGACCTTAAATTCCCGGAAAAATTCGCTATAACCTCCTTTGTACCTGGAGCATCGGGATATTTCAAATAGCCTCCCATGGCCCTCACCAATTCAAAAGAAAAAGCCAAGTGGCTAGCCGATACGGCTCATAAAATCTCATATTTGAATTAAATACATACCTTTTCGTCGATCATTCTATTTATATACCTTCATACCTTATCCATACCTATCTCATGTATTTATACCTACCCAATCTATTTTAACTATACCTGATCGTTTTAACTCAATTCGTGAATTATTTTGTTAATTAACTCTTTAGTCTATTTATTAACTAATTTGAATCCAAATTTCAAATTTAAGTTCTATATTCGATTTCGAATATCCATTTACAAATCCAATTCACCTTTCAAAGTTCAACTTCAAATTCAAAACTCGATTAACTAATTCCTCTTCGACTTAGTTAATTCTATTCAATTTCTATTCAAATTTTATAGTTTACATTCCATTTGAATTCTATATTCAAATCCTATATTTGAATTCCATTTGAATTCTATATTCAAATTCCATTTAAATTTCTATATTCAAACTCTATTTCAATTCCATTGAATTTCATATATTCAAACTCCCTTTGAATTTCTATATTCAATTCTACTTCAATTCCATTGAATTTCATATATTCAAACTCCCTTTGAATTTCCATATTCAATTCTACTTCAATTCCATTGAATTTCATATATTCAAACTCCCTTTGAATTTCTATATTCAATTCTATTTGAAATGTCTTTATTCAAATTCTATATTTAATTCTATATTATAAATCCCATTTTGAAATTTGACACAACTTGTCTTTCCCAAAACAAATTCAAAACAGTATCTCTGGTAGTAATTCGTCACTTACAACTCAGAAATGAATACTGATGATGCAGCTGTCATCATTAGAATCTATTTTCCAGCGATCAAAGTGAGTTCAATACTATAAAACCATTTTTAAACATTTCCACTTTGAAATTCATTTCAAAATAAAATTCACACTACTTGTAAAACAATTTAAAATCTCCCAAGATCTTAAATTTTCCTTATTTTTAATCCAAATCCATTTACAAACGATTATCCAATTCTCCAGAGTTTTAACTCAATTTCTGGTTTAAAATTTCAGATTCAACTCATCTGATTTCACGTGTTACACTTATATGAATTCTGATTGGTTATTTACATAACCATTTAATTTATAATCTTACTCGATTATAATAACAACCAAAGTATCCACTATATTCAAAATATACTTTGGGTAAAATTATTTTAATTTACCTTTTTTTCAAAACATATCGTGACGACCCATCGTATTCGAGTGTTTAGTAACTCCTACCGATATAGTGGATCAAACTGATCGACCAGAACTCATAAACAACTCAACCAATGAATCTCTACAATATAAAACAATTTTTATATCAATAACAAATACGCTCACTCGTATATATACACTCAAACTCAATCTAGGGTATTACTAAACCCATCTCTACTGAGTCACGCCACAGAGCCAAGGTAATTCACTTAACCTTAAGCTCTGATACCAATTGTAATGACCCAAAATTCCGGTCCAATTTGAGCTGACCAAAAACACAAGTCCAACCCCAAATTAAACTGAAAATCAGGATATTAATTGAAATAAAACAGAGGGTGAGAGTAGATAAGATAGAAACTTAGAATAGAAGAAGAAGAACACAACATCAGAGTAACACGAACCTCACAGCGGAACGAATAACATATAATATATATAACATAACTTGAAATATACACCTGTACTTGAATATACATCATTATCAAAGTACAACACTTACAACACAGCGGAAATAACTATAGTTATAAAATCCTGAAGCCTCCTGCTCCAAGCTCTTCCAGTATATCTGTAAATCCTGACTACTTGACTGCCCATACAAAATTGGGCACCCAAGAGTATAGGGAAAACAACAAAATAAACCCCGGGTCAGTAATGGGACTGGTATGAGTAAAACAATTTAAAACAATTTGAACAAGTAATCGATATCTCATAAGACCACGCCGTATAACGGAACGGGTTTTTCCCTTATGAGAATCCAAAATATCTTTATATCAAAAACCTTTTGATATTATAATAATGTCTATCAACCACAATATAATAATCATCTAGCAGAAACGCTTTCATCTCACGTTCTACGTATATAGTATACAATCAAAACCACAAGCACATATTGGGTAATGGATTTCCAACTATGACAAGGTATGGAACCACCTTCTGATAGTGTACCTCTAGAGAGGCATACACTGGGTTCGACAAGAACATCTTGCAACCCAGCCACACATGACCGACCACTCATTTCGCTTGAGTGTATCAAATGTATATCACCAACGGTTGGGATCAACAACCGTTTCCCGAATGGGACAGCATCAACAATAGATTTTTAGAAATAAATGAAACTCTAGATCAGGTGATTATACACCCTACTTCAGAGCGACCGACTTAGCCATGCTGCTTGCCCGATTTCTATCATTTACCGGATGTGAGGCTAGAAGTTACGCTTTATCATCACACAAGATTCACTTTGAATGCCACGTCGTCAAATCCATCAAATCACCGATTGTCGTCCTCAATCATACATTATGTGTTAGCTAAAAGAAGTTTCCTTCTCCGCTTCCACTCTTGGTATGGTTGGAGAAATCAATATACGTGATTGTCTGGAAATATTCTGTCTGACATCCATCCATACAAGTCATCCAGGAACAGGATAAACTGAAGGTACTAATCAGTATATCCATCTTAGATACTGTTATCTAAGACTTATACAATAGCCCTTGCACTTTACTCCGTCTTCAATTATCTTTGGCATATATGATTCGCAACGCTTATGCCAACACAGAGTGGTTCTTTGGATAATAGTCCAACCGGTCTCTCCATATTAACAACGTTAAAATGGTCAAAAACTTTGATAGTCTGTGACTTAACTATCGAAGGAAAATACGTGTGCAAACAACGATATTATTTCCAGATGAAAATTCTATCAATCAATCATCAATCATATATATATATATATCCTTATTTTCTATGTTTAGAATATATATGTTATTAACACTGGAAAACATTTCCTTTTGTTTATCTACATATCACTATCACTTTCACTTCGAACCTTAACCATTTCTAAATTAAAAACGAAGCCAATCAAGTTGGGGTATAATTACCTCTCAGACCTTAACTGAACAACATTTCAAATCTTGAAATAGGTTAAGTTCATCTTTAACCCTTTAACACTTCCTTACGTAACTCTCATTCGAATAAATCTCTATTCGATAACTCCTCCCTTCGAATAACTAGATTCGAAAACCTTTCTTCGAATAAACTAAATTCGATTAACTCTATTTATTTAACCCTAATCAAATAACTCTTTTTACTTAACTCCTTTCGATCAAACTATAATCGATAACTCCTTTTGAATAACTAATTCGATAACTCTTATGTATTTAACTCCATTCGAATAACTAACTCGAACAACCCTTATTTATTTAAATCTATTTGAATAACTAATTCCAATAACTCTTATGTGTTTAACTCTATTCGAATAACTAATTCGAATAACCCCTTTAACTCCATTGGGATAAACTATATTCGATAACCCCTTTAACTAAATTCAATTTGATTAACTCGACTAACTTCACCCATTTGGTTAACTTGACTAACTTAGCCCATTTCGTTAACTCTTATTCGAATAAATAATATTCGATTATCTCTATTCAACTAACTCGACTCGACTAACCCCTTTCGAATAACTAATTCGATTTACTAACTTTCGAATACCATATTCGTTTTAACTCCTTTCGAATACATTATTCAATTTAACTCCTTTCGAATAACTATATTCGATTTAACTCCTTTCGCTTTATAAAGATTTCCTTTTTAACAACATTTATTCATTTTTAAAGATTTACTTTTAGTAATGGTTCTCCACTTTAAAAATGATTTCCTCCTTATAACAGTTTCCTTTTTATAACGTTTTCCCTTTTTCTAAATATCTCCTATTTATAAATATTCCAATTTATAAATATTCCTTATTTATAAATATTCCATTTATAAATATTTTGTTTTCAAATATCACTTTGAAAATATTCTCTTATCAACCTTTCGGTATGTTATGGTATTCAACATATCAAATCACAATGATCAGTATCGTCCAAACACATATAATCGACAAAAGATTATATATCACATCATATATCACAATATATGAAAAACAGTAAAATAAATGTTGAGGAACCCAGTTGGGTTCCTCCAACTTGTTTCCCTGCATCACAGATGTTAAACAATATAGATAACATCACTTTCAGTTCCATATGATATATTTTGTTAAACAGAATCAAATATAGAAATTCAACTAACTGACTAGCAGTTCAATCAAACAGTAAACACGCAGTCAATCAGCCAATATTTAACATTTCTAAAAATACAACATGAAATTATAAACTGTTCAGAGTTAGTGAGATTTACTCACTTTGGCAGTTCATCGTTAAAGAACGATAAACTGTTTGTTTGATTTGAATCAAACAATTTAATTCGCCGTAAATTCAAATGAACTCCAGTCCACTTCCAGTCAGTTCCATTGTGGAGTCCTCATCCCTACAGTCTCAATGGATCCGACCGTTCACGAATCTGATATCGTACGAGAGAGTTATGATTTTTTTTTACTAAATACACTGTTTGAATTTAAATGAAACTTAAACATTTATATATAACGGGCCTCACCCCTTTCCTATTTCCTGGCCTGCTTAAAGAAAACCCAGCCCGACCTGTTTCTCTTTGTCTTCCCCAAAATACCTGTCGTGGCCTCCTGTATATCTCAAAACATCAGCCGATCCGTTCTTGGATCCAACCTCCTTCATCTCCTCACTGAAAACCACCACGCCTCCTCCTTCGTTCTTCTCATCTCAGCCTTAACATCCCCGTACCATCAGCAACGATTCTGACCTCCCCCTACCATTTGCGTCGCTCGGGTCTCGACGAGCCAAACAAAGAAAAGGCTGAACTTTATTTACACGAAAACTTCCAGAATCTTGTATACCAATCCCAAACGAACTCACCAACACCAAACCAGTATTCAATTCACGAATTACAACCCCAACATTTCCAGAATTCGAACCCTAGAATCCCTGAAACACGCTATTGAACTGGACACCCCAAAGTGGACGTTGAATCCATAAGATTCATATAGAAATGAAGATGAACCCACAAGGATCACTAATACACTTCTGAAATGATTTAAGGAAATTTTATGTAATTCCTTTGATTTTTGAAAGGATCGAAATCCTTTATTGCTTGAAGAAACTGGCGGCCGTGTTTTTTCACAGCAGAGGATGAAAATGTGATTAGGTCTTAAGGCTTTGGGATTTCTATTTATAAGCAGATGAAGGAAGATATTTTGATGAATACTTTTTTATATATATAATATTCGTTTTTCTTTTCTAAAAATTTGTGTGATCACACACGATACTCAAAAATCACCAAACTGGACATGTAGCTAGAGTTCGACATTACGGTCCCAATGAAACTGGTTTCGTCGAATTCCGACTTCATTTGCAAAACCGGCTATTTTTAAAGCTCTGAATGACCCTTTTAAGTATATAAATATATTTAAATATAATTAAATTAAATATTAATTAATTTAATATTATTGTATATATTCACAGTGGAATTCCATACAGCTCTAGAATATTCCTATATGAATTTCTAACTTGATATTCACTTCTGGGTCAACCCGATATTCGATTTATATTGAAATTCCTTTTTAACATATAAATAATTCCTTTACAAATTATAAGGAATTCCACGACGACTTTTCTAAAATTTGATTTGGATGTAAATCAAAATCAACATGACGAAATCCCGATTTTTCTCTTCCACTAGAAAGATATACTCCACCAGCTCCACACGTTTCTTGTTTCACAGAAATCCGACTTAAAACGAATCCTGTACATTCAGTTGAAGTTCAAATTACGAACTGCAGCGCCATTTCAAGCTCGATTTTAATTATAATATAATTCTATGTTCAAACTATCGTTTATATAATATATTCGTTATTCAAATTCAATTCCAAGCTGAATTAAATATCACAGATGATCCGATTCACACCATATCGCCATTTCAGCTAATTCTGATTATTTCAGAATTAAATATATTATTAAATTTATTATTTTAATTAAATATTCATCATTATTTAATTCTACGACCATTTAATTCACTAAACCACCATTTATATAATTAAATAAATTAATTATAATACCTCTGCCAATGCGGATCATTACAGATGCTTACGTATTTCACTTTTTATGATTCTCATGTTTTGTATGATGGTGAGCTTAATTATCATGTTGTGTTTTATGGTCCAGACCATACGGTATGATAAATTTACAACGACTACAAAACCATCTACGTAATAGAACACTATATTTGAGATTCATCGTTCCACGCGTGAATCGCGTGCCTACATACGCGTGAAGCGCATGCCGTTACGCTCGTTTACTATAATTAATCTAGTCAATGTTCTTATCTAAACATTTACCTTTTGATTTCATAATTTTTTTACCCAATATTACAAAACATTTACATCATAATTCGGCGTTCAACAAAATGATGTGGGCACAAAGATGAAATCAAGCAACTCATCCATTTAATAAGCCTTTTATACGATAAACTATAAAAATGAAATTGAAACAATTTTTACTTGGATCGTAGATTGAAGTGTGAAGCATAAAATAACCGTGACTACATATAGTTCGAAAATAATCCAACTGCAATGATAATTAATTATCTCTCATATTCTTATGTAAACGACTTGCTAATGATCCTCAAAGGGCCGGTCGTAGAAATTTTGCTATCCAAAGCCAAGTGCAAAACCAAGTCTCTAAAATACGTACATATCTCTCTGCATATATCGACCATATCATAGGCTTATATGGCCAATGATATCACAAACCTATCTAGTGATTAGCGTTATTTAAATTTTGTTTAATATGTATTGATATCACATACATGTATATATACAAATAAATTTTATAGTCACCCAATTAATAAACTAATGACAGCCAATGTAATAACCCGGAAATCTGAGCCAATTTAAAATTTTTATTTTGGCAATTTTAGTGAATTTTGATTATTTAAAATGAATTATTTTAAATAATAACGACGATAAATTTATTTTGAATAGAATTCGAACGTATATATTTATATAGATCGTCGTTAGAATATAAATATTTATTTTAAATTATAAAAGGAATTGAAAATGGTGCGGTAGTTCGACAATTCGATTTCAAAGTTAAAATGAATGTACAGGATTCAAAATAAACTGGATTTTAGCGAAACCAAAAATATTTGAATCTACTTGAGAATATCTTTCCAACGAATCCGAAAAATTAAGATTTCATAGCGGGAATCAAAAGTTATGCCCGGTTGAATTTTCAGAATAGTCGCTATGGAATTCTGACCCTTAAAAATGGAAATTTTGCAAACGACCTCGGATTTCGACAAAACCACTTTTGTTGGATCCGTAATGTAAAATTATTGCTAGGTTTCAAATTTCATAATTTTTCGAATCAATATGTGAGCGTGGTAAAGGAAAACGCGTTTGACCATTTCCACTTGATTTTAATCGACTGGAAATTGGCCATTTTTCCAACGATCTCAGAATTTGATGAAGCTAGTTTTGTTAGGACCGTATCGTCAATACAAAACTAGAAAATATTTTTTTGGAATTTTTCGAGTTAGAACGTGACCCCGGTAAATTGAAATGTGCGTTCAAATTCAATATATAGAGTTATATGTTGATTTTGACGAAAACTTAGCGTAACAGCCGAATTGGCCTACGATACATATCCCATTGGGTTCAGAATGGGGGTAATTAGCTATGGACGACAGGTGGTTGGTTTGATTTCGAGTTCGAAAATAAAAAGTTACTTTTGAAAATTAAAATATAATTAAATTATATAAATATATATATTCAATAACCCCCCCTTTATCTCCATTCACTCAGTCAACCCCCCTCCCCGTTCTAATTTCCAATCGTTGTCACACCACCCCCTTCTTCCATGCTAGCGTCGCCCACCGCCGTCGAGCCACCAGTCGCCGGAGCCCCCTCCTCCAGACCCTCCTTACTCCTCCGCCTTGCAGGACCCACGAACCCAAACGAAATCCCCCCTATTCGAACGGAAGCCGCCCTAGCCCCCCTAAAACCACCTCCGCCGCACCCAACGGTCAGTGCCGCCTCCACCGCACCAGCACCACTACGGCGAACGATGGCAACCCCCTCCTCGCCAATTACTGTACGTTTTTATTTTTGGTTTACTTTTCTCTTTTTCTCTGATTTTATTTAAACATAAAAAGCCATGATTTTTCTATATACATCGAGTTAGGATTTTAGTCATATAAAACTGATTTATATTTAGTTGAAAAAGAAGAAAAGTTAGGGTTTTATTTACAAAAGGTTTGTATTTTTATCATAGGAAAAACAAGAAAAACTGAAGATTTTTATACACTAAAAGTGGAGATTTTTATATACATAAAGTTGGGATTTCTAGTTATAAAAAGTAATGACTTTTATATAATGTAAAGAGTAAGAATATATGAAGAAGTATTAAAAATATGATTTTTATCATATGTGAAATATAAAAATGTGATTTTTATAAAGTAGAAGTATTAAAAATATGATTTTTATATTTTAGAAAGAATAAAAATTCGATTTTTAATTCATAGAAGAGATAAAGAAACGATTTTTATATATTGAATAGCAATGAAGTAAAGGTTATATTTTTAATCATAGAAAGATGAGATTTTTAAAAGAAGAAAGATGCGACTTTTGGCATATGAAAATATAATTTTTATAATATAGAAAGAATAAAAATATAATCTTTATTATATGAACATCATTGTAAAAATAGAAGTTGTATCTATATAGTAGCGGTGTAAAAATAGAATTTTTATCTATAGATTAGTGGCATAAAATTGTGATTTTTATCCATATGGAGTGATTATAAAAATATGATTTTTATATACATAGCAACAATATAAAAATGTGATTTTTATATATGTAGTGGATACGGGCAGCGAAAGTGACAAAAGGCGAGAACAACGATGACTTCTACATAAGAAGAGTCGAGGCGTTTGGATTAGCTTGCCGGTGAGAACTTCTCACTTTTAATTTTATTTCTAGTTGAAATATATACTAGGATGCAGATGGTGTTTAGTAGCACCCAACACCCGTCGTCCACAGACCATGGACGGCTTGTATGCTTGTTTGTTTGATTTTGATGTGTAGTTGATTGTGTAATGTGATGTGAAATGAAATAAAATATTTATATAGTTAAAAATATTTTATAGTTAAAAATAGAATTTTTAACGTATATATGAAATGAAATAAATTAATATAAACAAGTCGGACAATTTGTTTATATACACATTTGACTGATATTGATTGGGACGATAAATTTTACACATCGCCCAACTGCACAAATAAAATCTGTGTGTGATTGTTTGAAAACCCCACACGGGTATTGGGGTGATATATGACATACACTAATCCCAATAATTAGTTGTATGTCGATCGATTGATTGACAGACTGTTATGAGCGTTAAATATTTATATTTGATGCTTATACAGTGTAGAATGCACTTTGGATGATGGTTGATTATTTGTCATGGTTGATATATACATGCGTGGTATGGAAATCCATAGAGATAAAATCTAGGGAAATTGATTGGGCCTCATTCTAGTTTTGAAATAGAATATTTGAAGAGAACTATTTGAATAAAATATTTGAATAGAAATATTTGAAAAAGAAATATTTGAAATAGAATATTTGAAAATAGAAATATATGAAGCCATGTTGATTAGATTGTCGCCATTTTGACGTGAACGGTATTTATATCGATTTTATTCATTTTATAGTGAATATCGAAAGTGATTTCAAAATCTGATATTTTGAATAGAATTGAAAACGAACTGAAATTGAATTAGAAATCAATTTGAATTGAAAGCAGTTTGAAATGAATTTAAAACTAATTTATAAGGAAAATTTCAATTTTGATTTGAATTAGAAGTGAAGTTGAAATCGTTTTGAAAACGAATTTAAAACGATTTATAAAATAAGTTTTAATAGGAAATCGACGAAGTATATATTATATATACATATATATAATATAATGGCCTGAATGGAACGCGTCGCGCTGCGGTAGTTCGTGAATTTCGACTATTGACTTCGAATGAATATTGCGGGAGATCCGACCGTCGGATTCTCCTAAAACCGGAACCGTTGGGTTCGTATCGAAAAGAGATTTCTAACGAATATTAGAAATTAGAAATCTAATGGTTGGATTTGGAATTATGTCCAAATCAAATTTGGAAAAGGTCGCTGTAAGTGCAGTTCGATGGCCATTGATGGAAATCGACTTTACGGGCCTTGATAAAATTATTAAAAATAGTAATAATTTGTGTAAAATCATAAGAAATGATGTGGGAAGAATTGGGATGAAAACTCCATATTTGAAAAGATAAAAATAGATTTTTATCAAAATGAACTAGCTTTGAACTAAAATGATACTTCTATTTATTTTTAAATAAATAAATTGAATTTGAAAAGGGTTTTAAAATTAACCAGAATTTCCAGTAATTGAATTGGAATGGATTTGAATCGAAATTGTCTTTGGAATATTTCGATGTTGGATTTCGTAATAATATAGATATCGTTATGGAAATTTGAAAGATATATTTATATCGTTATTTCCAATACGATATTTGTTGGTCGTAGAATTTGATATTGAATATAAGCCGATATATTTTCTATTCGGACCTTGTATTTAATATCAAATGTGATTTGGGTTTGTCGTGAACAGTGTTTTAAAGGACACTGATTCTTTAACCCGGTTAAAGATTAAAACTAAGTGGAGTTTTAATGAATCTTTAATTAGATTGAAAGGATCGAGAATGGAGTATCACCAGTTTTACACCAGGCGATAGTTAAATCTTTAATTAGATTTGAACGTGAAATGGTAATTGAATTTACCGGTAACACTGTGGTGGTAGATATGAAGTATGACCAGTTTTACTTCATGGGATGAATAGGTGGGGATTGGGAAATAAAATAAATGATCACTCCGGTGTGGTTCGCTAATCCCGACTAGTTTGAATTAATATTCAAAGAAGATTAAAGAATAAATTTAAAGAATTTATCTTTGATAAAATTAATGGGAACCTTTCCCAAATTATTAGAATATTTGAATAAAAGAATATTCTGAATTGGAATGAGGCGTATGTTGTATTTTTGTAACACTTGTTTATTATATACGCGAGTTATTCAGAAAGACCGGGTTTATCCCATTCTGAATAACTAATTCGACGTGGTGTCGAAGATGAAGACGGTGGTTGAAGACCGGAGGTCTTCACGTCGTTTGGATAATTACTGATGATCTTGATTGGGCAGTACACCAAAGAGGAGAGAATCAGTTGGTGATCGTCCAAACGTACTTGGAGATCGATGGATATGCGGGGTACTAGGTGCCTCCGGTTTCGTTCAGACCCAGAACAGACTTGTAAATGGACGGCGTGTCTGACATTGGATTTTAGACTGTGTGATTGATTTCTATTAAATATATATCTGTTTGGCGGCGGATGTAACAACCCGTTATTTTTAACGATTAAATTCCGATTTAAATCGATATTTTTATTTTGAAAATATTCTATCTTTTCCATAACGGGAATTTATAATTTGAAATACGTACAGTGAGATATAGCCGTTGTGAAAATTTCGTCGGGAAATTTGAATGTTTGTCAATCGCGCATTTTTGAGGCAAAGCTGCGCATATCAGTTCAAATTTTAGCGATTTTAAAATCTCTCCAAATCTAGTTCGGACAAACATGAAAAATATTCTATTCGTTGTCAGTAATCCTACGGCGAAATTCATTTCGTGAAATTTTGAAGTTTTGACCTCCCTTTTTCGTCTGCATTTTTACGTTAAAAGGGGTCCGTAATGCATTTTTGAATGGAGCATCCTGACACTGCAAATTATATACCGTTGCATCCGTCTCGTCGCGCTGATTTCTGCAATATATTCATTTGTCAGTTTTGGTGCTCTGTTCGCGCTGAAATTGTAAAAATGCTTGCAAAGTTCATTTTTGAAACAGAGCCATCTGAGTTCGATGTGTCCCTTTTCCGATCTTACATGCTTTTCTAGCCATTTTGGGTCTGCAAAAGCTATCATTTTATTTAACTAAGCTACCTAAATTTTTTTTTCCATGCACACTTTTCATTCCAAAAGCTATTTTTTTTCTTTTTTCCAAACATTCCATGAACGCTCCTATGCCATTTCATGCATGCGAATATCCACTTTCCAAACTAAATGCAAGTCCATTTGCCTTCCTGATTCCTTTATATTCCAAACTTGTTCTCTACATAAAAAAAAAGAATGAACCATGTGTTTCTTTTCAAAACGTTGGTACCCAAGAATCATTCAAATCCTAACAACCACGTTTTATTTTCCAAATTATTGAAACCGTCCTCGCTTTTCTCCAGTTCCCAAGCCTATTTTCCTGGCAGAAAAGTTCAATATATGAAACCGAACAGTTATTTCAATGTATAACAAAGCTGCCCATCATTTTATTTTCCATTCTCATTGTTATAGCTGCTCCTCTTCATTTTTTTCTACTGGTTCAAAAAAGGAAAAAGCTACTTTGCCTGTTAATTTATGGAAGCAAGAGTGCCGTCGCCATTTTCTTTATGACCGTCCCTTCCCAAAATAAAAGGAAGTAGCTCTCCATTTTTCCATTTCGTCTATTCTTCACGCAGAGCGGAACTCCCATTTTTATCTCAACTATCCAGTCTTCATGTCTTCCCATACGCCATTTGAAAAAAAAAGAGAGAAAGGAATGGTTTCATGATAGGCAGCATCAGTCCATCTCAAATTCTTCCCATTTTCTTTTTTCATGTCCATCTTCTATGTTCACGGTAGCATGCAATGTTGCATGCGTTTGGTGACTTTTGTCTACAAAAAGGGAACTTAGCCATTTCCTTTTGGCCTCCTATAGGCTCTTTTGCCAAAATGCAAAGCCATTGTTCCACTTTCATTTAAAGATGCGTTTTCACTATTCATTGATATAAACATGTTGTGTCTTCTATCCTCTCTCCCATGTTATTCTTTACTTCAACGTTTTTCGCTCTTCTAAAAAAAAGGTGGAAAGGCATCACTATGCCAATTCTTGTTTCTATGCTGTGTCGTGCTGCTCCTTTTAATTTGTTGATAGTTTGCTATGTTGATTTCTTCTGATCTGGGTTGAGTTGCCAATTAGATGAGGGAAGAGAGAGAGAGAGAGCAGAAAACATGGATTTGCTATTTGATCAAAGGAGTTGTCACTGATATTATTACAGTGTTTTGCCATGTTTGATCCACTCTTGAGTTGCGCTTGATGTCTTCGTTTCATTCTACATCAATCCATCTGCCGTCTTCAATCTTTGCCATAAAAGGTGAGTTTATCTCACACCTGACTTACATTTTTCATGGATGTTAGATCAATAATGAATTGTTTTATGAAATGTATAGGATTGCTGATAGATATTGTTTGATTTGATGTATATGCACATTTATATGTGACACGATATATTCATATGACATGTAGTTTCACTAATGATATATATGTTGTGATCGTTTCTATGTGATTGTTGTTTGTGATTGTTAATACTCCTAGTTTAGGAAAATTCACTAAGGGTTGAAATGATACATACCCGAACGGACCTTAGAATAGGGAAAATCGTTATGGGTTGAAATGATAGACCTGAATGATTTTTACTGAATTTGGGATCGTGGGTTGAAATGATAGACCCGTAGAAATTTTATAAATTGCGGGTTGAAATGATAAATATCCGTATCACTTGACCATAGGGTAGAAAACTATATACGCACACCGTTGGTCATGTTTTCGAAGTAAAATGATTTGAAAAATTGATTTTTAAAATAATAACTTAATTTTTTTTTAATTGTATTTGTTTTAAACTTAAATTTTGTAAATTTTGAATTATATGTTTTAAAATGACTTTATGAGTAAATATAGATTTAAATGTTTATTTTAAACCATATAATTTATTCATATAAGTATTTTAACCTTTTTATATTATTATAAATATTTCTTTAAATCTATTTTTATATTATTTTAAACTTATATATGTTTATAATCTATTTTTAATTTATTTTATAATTTTATAAACTTATATATATACATATCTATTTTCAAAATTAATTTTCTTATATATATATTTTATAAACTTTAATAAAGTCAAGATGGATAGGTTAGATTTCGCAATTTAAATTCGAAGGTTAAAGATGTAAATTTATATGATGATATTTGAATAACGAATGAACTCATATTAGGTTATGAATTGGAATCAATACGAATTTTAGTAGAGATGAACTTGAATTGGTAAAAGTAAGAAACTGAATTTGATTTGGTTTAAATTATGAACCTTGATAAGAAATGAATGTGAATTGGGTAAATTGATTTGTTCTGTATTTATAATCGATAAGAATTAAATTCAATTTTAAGTGATTAATTATGAATTGGAATATATAGATGTTATATGCGGAATTGATTTTTATATCGTTTGGGTTTGAATTAAGAATTTGTTAAATCAATGTATAAGAATGGTTTTAAATCGTAATTTGGTTGAATGGAAATATAAGATTTTGATTTGAAATGTAGAAGTAACAGTTTTGAACTATATGACTTGAATTATAAGTTATAAGATGATTTGGTTTATACTAAAGTTTAAGATTTCGTTTTGAATTATATAAAAGGAAATTTGAATGTAAGTGTTGAATTTCATTAATCGACTAAAATGAATGCTTTAAGGGGGTAAAACCAAATTATATGAATTGTTTATATTTATGAATAACGATTTCGAATTATATGACTTGAATTACATAACTCGATATGTTTTGTTTAAATTGAAGTGTAAGTTTTGAATTGAATCTCATATTTCGAATTTCGAACCAAAGTGTTGGATTCAAATGAATCGACTTGAAACGATTTCTTATAAAGGAAAATTTTGAATCATTTGAAAGGTTTCAAACTTGAATTTTTACGAATATAAACCAAACCAAATATTATCGAAGTTAAGTGGTTAGGTATCTATTTAAATGGAAATTGAGAAATAACTTAAATATAAGTCGACTTTGGATTTCAGATTCAATATGCGAATACTTTCGGAAATTTTAGCGAAGTTAAAATGTTATAGTATTAGCTTATACTATATTTGAAATCTTTACGATATGGTTCTAAATCGATTTGAGTTGTTTCAAAATTTTGATATAATCGAAGTTAGATATTAAATTTTGAATTTGAGATTTCGTATAAACTATTTTTTAAAGTGATTTATAAAATAATGACCACGGTGTGAAAAATGTAAACGATTGGTTGTTAAAGAGACCGGGATCGGCTATTGTCATACTCTCTGCCAATACCAAAAACCACTTTAACAACTGTGTACGCGGTGGAGTTCCAGAATGAAGGGGATGATTTGGTGAACGACTCTATTTTTTTATTTCATATTAATTACGAGACCCTGACTACCTTGAGTCAGCTTGATGTGGCTAAAACAGGAGCAATGCACGGACCAAGTGAGGTCGTACCTCTTATCGAGCACACTTCTTCGATATTATTCTATTACTGTTGAGATTCGATTTGGGCCCTTTTGATTATGGGAGTGTGTATCGAGGTGGGCGGTAGTAGCTACTATGCGTTACCACCAGTCCGGCTCTGCAAATAGTGAATCCACCCTGGCATTCCTTGCGTGCCTTGTCACATGCCTTATACGAGCCCACTACGATTTTGTTTTGTACTGTTTTATATGGAGTGCCCTCTGATCAACCTCCAGTTTACGGAGGAATTACGGTACTGTATATACTATGGGAATATAGAAACGGGGTAATCCCGCTTACGCTATTTTGATATTTTACTTTATTGATAGACATTATTGTATATAGCGTATTATACTATATAGTATTAGTTTGACGGATCCTTAGAGGATGGTGATCCCAAACATCCTTTAAATTACTAATTGCATTTCATCGAACATTTCATTTGAATTCATTTACTTCCATGAGAATGTTAGTCCTGATCCGAGTTGTTTTGTTTTGCATTATTGCTCGGGTCAGATCGAGATTCCAGTTTTCGAGATTCATCCTTGGAGTTGAAGTTTATGTCGGGATTCACTCACTTGTATCTACTCATTCTGTTGTTCCAATCATCCAACTATTTCTGTCGTTTCTGTTTCAAACTGTTATTATTTATTTATGTATCTGAAATTTTATTGTATTAGATTTCCGCTGTATTATTTATGTAAACTCTGATGTAAAAATTTATTTAGTAGCTTCATGAACTACTATTTTAATTTGTATCTTCTGCTGTGAGATATTATATTACTCTGTATATGTGTCTGTGATCTGTGATTCTGTGATTTATTCTGTTTACCCTAGAAGCTAATAATAATCTGTTGTTTTGGGCGTTTCGTGTTGACATGTTTTGTTGATTCGGCACGGTCAAAATGGCAGGTTGTTACAGCGGAGAATTTATTCTCTTGCTTAACGCCCTTCTCTGAGACGTACGAGCTCAGGGGTTATATATCGATGGATATCAAACGCATGGAGTGAATTGCCTGTGTGGCACGCCTAAGTGGCAATATGATCAAGGCTTCTGTTGAAAAGCAGAGTCTTGTGGTGGATGATTAAAGCACGGCCTGTGTGGCCTAGCTTCGTGTAACGTTGATTCGTGAGCCTCACACCCCGGTTGTGAACCAGAAATGGGAGAGGACATCAGGGAGGGCATGCGTTTCCTTCTAGCTAGAAGTGGCGTCAGTGGTTTTACACGCCTTGACGAGTTTGACTTATGTGGTTGTTGCTGTTGCGAGGCGCCTCAGATATATCGGTCGATCCGGGATCGATGGAGTCATTGGACTCATTGACACCCCATAGGGTGGGGAAACGCAGTGTTCAGGCATTTTAATCCACATCAGTGGACCGACCCTGACGATCCAAGGCTTGCCTGCGCGCTTGCCTGAGACACGGGCTAGAGCGTCTCGAATCGGTTGAGGACTACCTTTTGCCTCGGTTGACAGACGGAAATCCAATTTCCAAATACGTGATTTTGCAGTTTTGATTGTAGAGCCTAGTATGGCGACATGATATATGGTACCCATGCCGTCTATGATTAATATTTATGATTGAAATTGTTTTGACACTATAAACTTATAATAGTATGAAAAGATGATTTAGCGTATCAAGCATTATTTGGCTATTATAAGGTAAAACCCTATCCTCCGGCTTGTGTTGCATTGTGTGATGGGACCTGGGTCTTATAATAGCTTCATTGTTCTTTATTTAGCATTGCGCTGTTGTTTTGTGCACTGGTATTCTTGGGAGGAAACCCGTTCCGTGTTATACGGCGTGGTCCCTTGATTTACCTAATTTTAAAATAAAGATTAATAACTGTTTTAGTTCACACACCAGTCCCATGATTGACCTGGAGTTTATTGTTTTAACCTAAACTCTGGGTGCCCTTATTTTGACATGGGCAGCTAGTAGTTTTGGTTTTGCAGATTTATATTCACAGGATCCTAGTTTACAGCTGGAACGATACTCGGAAAGCTTTGTATCCGTGTATTAATTCTAGTTGTGTATTGTATTATTTTCCGCTGCTATGTAATGTATTGTAATCTCTGATATTTTCTGTGTAATATTTATTTGTTTTTGCTCTGTATATTCTTGTATTCTGATGAATTGTTGTAATTAACAATGAAATGTTCTTCTGTCTGCGTTCTGATCTGTCTTGTCCTCAAAGCAATTCGTTCTTTCTCTTCGCTTCGGAGACCGGGGAAGTTCGGGTCGCTTCATTTGGTATCAGAGCTTTGGTTACAAAGCTCAGAGAACAAGACACATTAGAACCAAACGAAAGAATTCCTCAGAAATTGGATTAGTAATATCCAAAGGGAATTACTCGTTAGAGATGGGATCAGTAGTATCCTAGAATGAGTGTGAATAGTAGTGTTTTTGAAATAAAATTGAAAACAATTTATGTTTTGAAAATTTAAATCAATTATTCGTATTTGATTATTTATATTGATGTGGACAATCCAGTATATATAGATTTTGCGTATACGTCTGATCCGCGTGTATTCGAAGTTTTAATATATTGGGTAGATATAGAATCACACTCTAGTCGCTTGAAGATGATTCTGATGATCGCTCGAGCATCATCAGAATTTATTTTCGTGTTTCGAACGTGGGATTTCTATATATTTCCAATTGATTGGTGTGAGAACCAAAATTGGATAGGGCCTATTGTTGTGATTTGGCATCAAAAATCTGATTTTCGGACTATGTATTTAAGTTATGAATTTGGAAAGATAACCAACTAATTGATTGATGGTTGTGTTGTTTGTCTATTTGTTTGAAATTTTGAACCAATTACGCCTAATAGAATCAAATATTGAATTGTTTGAAAATTAGTCTCATTTGCTTGCATATAGATGTACTTACATTGAACAGGTCATAGCAAGGAGGCTAGAGCAGAGAAATAAAATTGTTTGTACATATTTACCATAATTTACTGTTTTGTTTGGGTGATGATGATTTTATGAGCCGATAGGCTAGCCGCTTGGCTTTTTCTTTTTCTTTTTGAGATCAGAGGGCCTGTATGGCAATTTCGGGATTTTCCCGGTGCTCCCGATGCAGGGGAGGTTATGGCGAAATTTTTCAGAAATTTAGGGTGTTAGCCAAATTATTGAAAAATTTGAAAAGTTCGTAGAAACTGAAAAGTTGAAGAACTTAAGCCGTAATGAAAATAATGAAAGTTGAGTTGATTTGTGAAACAACTTTCGGCTTCATTCCTTTTCGAGGACGAAAAGTTCTAAGTGGGGAGATTGTAATAACCAGGAAATCTGAGCCAATTTAAAATTTTTATTTTGTCAATTTTAGTGAATTTTGATTATTTAAAATGAATTATTTTAAATAATAACGATGAGAAATTTATTTTGAATAGAATTTGAACGTATATATTTATATAGATCGTCGTTATAATATAAATATTTATTTTAAATTATAAAAGGAATTGAAAATGGCGCGGTAGTTCGATAATTCGATTTCAAAGTTCAAATGAATGTACAGGATTCAAAATAAACCGGATTTTAGCGAAACCAAAAATATTTGAATCTAATTGAGAATATCTTTCCAACGAATCCAAAAAATCAAGATTTCATAGCGGGAATCAAAAGTTATGTCCAGTTGAATTTTCAGAATAGTCGCTATGGAATTCTGGCCCTTAAAAATGTAAATTTTGCTAACGACCTCGGATTTTGACGAAACAACTTTTGTTGGATCCGTGATGTCAAATTATTGCTAGGTTTCAAATTTCATAATTTTTGAATCAATATGTGAGCGTGGTAAAAGAAAACACGTTTGATCATTTTCAGTTGATTTTAATTGACTGGAAATTGGCCATTTTTCCAACGGTCTCAGAATTTGACGAAGCTAGTATTGTTAGGACCGTATCGTCAATACAAAGCTTGAAAATATTTTTCTGGAATTTTTCGAGTTAGAACGTGACCCCGGTAAATTGAAATGTGCGTTCAAATTCAATATATAGAGTTATATGTTGATTTTGACGAAAACTTAGCGTAACAACCGAATTGGCCTATGATACATATCCCATTAGGTTCGGAATGGGGGTAATTGGCTATGGACGACAGGTGGTGGGTTTGATTTCGAGTTCGAAAATAAAAAGTTACTTTTGAAAATTAAAATATAATTAAATTATATAAATATATATATTCAATAACCCCCCTTAATCTCCATTCACACAGTCAACCCCCTCCCCCCTCCCCCCCGTTCTAATTTCCAATCGTTGTCGCACCGCCCCTCTCTTCCACGCCTGCGTCGCCCACCGCCGTCGAGCCACCAGTCGCCGGAGCCCCCTCCTCCAGACCCTCCTTCCTCCTCCGCCTCGCAGGACCCACGAACCCAAACGAAATCCCCCCTAATTCGAATGGAATCGGCCCTAGCCCCCCCTAAAACCACCTCCGTCACACCCAACGGTCAGCGCCGCCTCCACCGCACCAGCACCACCACGGCGAACGATGGCAGCCCCCTCCTCGCCAATTACTGTACGTTTTTATTTTTGGTTTACTTTTCTCTTTTTCTCTGATTTTATTTAAACATAAAAAGCCATGATTTTTCTATATACATCGAGTTAGGATTTTAGTCATATAAAACTGATTTATATTTAGTTGAAAAAGAAGAAAAGTTACGGTTTTATTTACAAAAGGTTTGTATTTTTATCATGGGAAAAATAAGAAAAATTGAAGATTTTTATACACTAAAAGTGGAGATTTTTATATACATAAAGTTGGGATTTCTAGTTATAAAAAGTAATGACTTTTATATAATGTAAAGAGTAAAAATATATGAAGAAGTATTAAAAATATGATTTTTATCATATGTGAAATATAAAAATGTGATTTTTATAAAGTAAAAGTATTAAAAATATGATTTTTATATTTTAGAAAGAATAAAAATTCGATTTTTAATTCATAGAAGAGATAAAGAAAAGATTTTTATATATTGAATAGCAAAGAAGTAAAGATTATATTTTTAATCATAGAAAGATGAGATTTTTAAAAGAAGAAAGATGCGAATTTTGGCATATAAAAATATAATTTTTATAATATAGAAAGAATAAAAATATAATCTTTATTATATGAACATCGTTGTAAAAATAGAATTTTTATCTATATAGTAGCGGTGTAAAAATAGAATTTTTATCTATATAGTAGCGGTGTAAAAATAGAATTTTTATCTATAGATTAGCGGCATAAAAATGTGATTTTTATCCATATGGAGTGATTATAAAAATATGATTTTTATATACATAGCAACAATATAAAATTGTGATTTTTATATATGTAGTGGCTACGGGCAGCGAAAGTGACAAAAGGCGAGAACAACGATGAATTCTACATAAGAAGAGTCGAGGCGTTTGGATTAGCTAGCCGGTGAGAACTTCTCACTTTTAATTTTATTTCTAGTTGAAATATATACTAGGATGCAGACGGTGTTTAGTAGCACCCAACACCCGTCGTCCACAGAACATGGACGGCTTGTATGCTTGTTTGTTTGATTTTGATGTGTAGTTGATTGTGTAATGTGATGTGAAATGAAATAAAATATTTATATAGTTAAAAATATTTTATAGTTAAAAATAGAATTTTTAACGTATATATGAAATGAAATAAATTAATATAAACAAGTCGGATGATTTGTTTATATACACACATTTGACTGATATTGATTGGGACGATAAATTTTACACATCGCCCAACTGCACAAATAAAATCTGTGTGTGATTGTTTGAAAACCCCACACGGGTATTGGGGTGATATATGACATACATTAATCCCAATAATTAGTTGTATGTCAATCGATTGATTGACAGACCGTTATGAGCGTTAAATATTTATATTTGATGCTTATACAGTGTAGAATGCACTTTGGATGATGGTTGATTATTTGTCATGGTTGATATATACATGCGTGGTATGGAAATCCATAGAGATAAAATCTAGGGAAATTGATTGGGCCTCACTCCAGTTTTGAAATAGAATATTTGAAGAGAACTATTTGAATAAAATATTTGAATAGAAATATTTGAAAAAGAAATATTTGAAATATAATATTTGAAAATAGAAATATATGAAGCCGTGTTGATTAGATTGACGCCATTTTGACGTGAACGATATTTATATCGATTTTATTCATTTTATAGTGAATATCGAAAGTGATTTCAAAATCTGATATTTTGAATAGAATTGAAAACGAACTGAAATTGAATTAGAAATCAATTTGAATTGAAAGCAGTTTGAAATGAATTTAAAACTAATTTATAAGGAAAATTTCAATTTTGATTTGAATTAGAAATGAAGTTGAAATCGTTTTGAAAACAAATTTAAAACGATTTATAAAATACGTTATAATAGGAAATCGACGAAGTATATATTATATATATAATATAATGGCCTGAATGGAACGCGTCGCGCTGCGGTAGTTCGTGAATTTCGACCATTGACTTCGAATGGATATTGCGGGAGATCCGACCGTCGGATTCTCCTAAATCCGGAACCGTTGGGTTCGTATCGAAAAGAGCTTTCTAACGAATATTAGAAATTAGAAATCTAATGGTTGGATTTGGAATTATGTCCAAATCAAATTTGGAAAAGGTCGTTGTAAGTGCAGTTCGATGGCCATTGATGGAAATCGACTGTACGGGCCTTGATAAAATTATTAAAAATAGTAATAATTTGTGTAAAATCAGAAGAAATGATGTGGGAAGAATTGGGATGAAAACTCCATATTTGAAAAGATAAAAATAGTTTTTTATCAAAATGAACTAGCTTTGAACTAGAATGATACTTCTATTTATTTTTAAATAAATAAATTGAATTTGAAACGGGTTTTAAAAGTAACCAGAATTCCCAGTAATTGAATTGGAATGGATTTGAATCGAAATTGTCTTTGGAATATTTCGATGTTGGATTTCGTGATTATACAGATATCGTTATGGAAATTTGAAAGATATATTTATATCGTTATTTCCAATACGATATTTGTTGGTCGTAGAATTTGATATTGAATATAAGCCGATATATTTTCTATTCGGAGCCTTGTATTTAATATCAAATGTGATTTGGGTTTGTCGTGAACAGTGTTTTAAATGACACTGATTCTTTAACCCAGTTAAAGATTAAAACTAAGTGGAGTTTTAATGAATCTTTAGTTAGATTGAAAGGATCGAGAATGGAGTATCACCAGTTTTATTCCAGGCGATAGTTAAATCTTTAATTAGATTTGAACTTGAAATGGTAATTGAATTTACCGATAACACTGTGGTGGTAGATATGAGGTATGACCAGTTTTACTTCATAGGATGAATATGTGGGGATTGGGAAATAAAATAAATGATCACTCCGGTGTGGTTCGCTAATCCCGACTAGTTTGAATTGATATTCAAAGAAGATTAAAGAATAAATTTAAAGAATTTATCTTTGATAAAATTAATGGGAACCTTTCCCAAAATATAAGAATATTTGAATAAAAGAATATTATAAATTGGAATGAGGCGTATGTTGTGTTTGTGTGACACTTGTTTATTATATACGCAAGTTATTCAGAAAGACCGGGTTTATCCCATTCTGAATAACTAATTCGACGTGGTGTCGAAGATGAAGACGGTGGTTGAAGACCGGAGGCCTTCACGTCGTTTGGATAATTACTGATGATCTTGATTGGGCCGTACACCAAAGAGGAGAGAATCAGTTGGTGATCGTCCAAACGTACTTGGAGATCGATGGATATGCGGGGTACTAGGTGCCTCCGGTTTCGTTCAGACCCAGAACGGACTTGTAAATGGACGGCGTGTCTGACATTGGATTTTAGACTGTGTGATTGATTTCTATTAAATATATATCTTTTTGGCAGTGGAGAATTTATTCTCTTGCTTAACGCCCTTCTCTGAGACGTACGAGCTCAGGGGTTATATATCGATGGATATCAAACGCATGGAGTGAATTGCCTGTGTGGCATGCCTAATTGGCAATATGATCAAGGCTTCTTTTGAAAAGCAGAGTCTTGTGGTGGATGATCAAAGCACAGCCTGTGTGGCCTAGCTTCGTGTAACGTTGATTCGTGAGCCTCACACCCCGGTTGTGAACCAGAAACGGGAGAGGACATCAGGGAGGGCATGCGTTTCCTTCTAGCTAGAAGTGGCGTCAGTGGTTTTACACGCCCTGACGAGTTTGACTTATGTGGTTGTTGCTATTGCGAGGCGCCTCGGATATATCGGTCGATCCGGGACCGATGGAGTCATTGGACTCATTGACACCCCATAGGGTGGGGAAACGCAGTGTTCAGGTATTTTAATCCACATCGGTTGACCGACCCTGACGATCCAAGGCTTGCCTGCGCGCTTGCCTGAGACACGGGCTAGAGCGTCTCGAATCGGTTGAGGAATATCTTTTGCCTCGGTTCACAGACGGAAATCCAATTTCCAAATACGTGATTTTGCTGTTTTGATTGTAGAGCCTAGTATGGCGACATGATATATGGTACCCATGCCGTCTACGATTAATATTTATGATTGAAATTGTTTTGACACTATACACTTATAATAGTATCAAAAGATGATTTAGTGTATCAAGCATTATTTGGCTATTATAAGTTAAAACCCTATCCTCCGGCTTGTGTTGCATTGTGTGATGGGACCTGGGTCTTATAATAGCTTCATTGTTCTTTATTTAGCATTGCGCTGTTGTTTTGTGCACTGGTATTTGTGACGAGATGGAATTTCGCTCGGTCCGAACCAGTCGCTAAACCAATCCAGGCCGTTCGAAACGCCCTATCGTTTGAGAACATGCCAAAACAGAACGCATACAAAAGAACATTTCACGGTATTTGCAACAATGCATCAGATTACAAGAATATACAGAGTATAAATGAATAAATATTACACAGAAATATTAGAGATTAACAATAAGTTACATAGCAGCGGAAAAATAATAAAATACACAACTAGAAGAGATATACGGATACAAAGCTTTCCGGATACCGTTCCAGCTGTAAACCAGGATCCTGTGAATATAAATCTGCAAAACCAAAACTACTAGCTGCCCGTGTCAAAATAAGGGCACCCAGAGTTTAGGTTAAAACAATAAACTCCAGGTCAGTCATGTGACTGGTGTGAGAACTAAAACAGTTATTATCTTTATTTTCAAAGTTAGGTAAATCAAGGGACCACGCCGTATAACACGGAACGGGTTTCCTCCCAAGAATACCAGTGCATAAAACAACAGCGCAATGCTAAATAAAGGAAAATGAAGCTGTTATAAAACCCAGGTCCCATCACACAATGCAACGCAGCCGAGGATAGGGTTTTCCCTTATAACAGCCAAAGAATGCTTGATACGTTTTAAAACAAATCATTTGATACCACTATAAGTGCATAGTGTATAAAAAAACTTCAAATCATAAGTATCAATCATAGGCGACATGAGCGTCCCTTGCCACTATGTCGCCATATATAGGTTTTACAAATAAAACCGCAAAGTCACGTATTTGTAAATTGGATTTCCGTCTATGAACCGAGGCCAGGGATCGTCCTCTACCGATTCGAGACAATCTAGCCTACCATGTCTCAGGAACAGCCGCAACTGCCCCCTGGATCGTCAGGGCCGGTCCACCGATGTGGATTATTATGCCTGAACAATACGTCTCCCCGCCCTTTGGGGCGCAAATGAGCCAACGAATGACTCCATCGGACCCGGATCGTCCGATCAAACCGAGGCGCCTCGCAACAGCAACAACCACACAGGTGAAAAGTATATAAATGTCAGGGCTGGTAGGTCACTGACACCACCCTAGCTAGAAAGAAACGCATGCCCTCCCTGAGGTCCTCTCCCGTTTTTGGTTCACAACCGGGGTGCGAAACTCGCGAATTCACGTTACACAAAGCTGTGCCACACAGGCTGTGCTTTGATCATCACCACAAGACTTTGCTTTTCAACAGAAGCCTCGATTAATTGCCACTTAGGTATGCCACACAGGCAATTCACTCCATGCGTTTGATATCCATCAATATATAACCCCTGAGCTCGTACGTCTCAGAGAAGGGCGTTAAGCAAGAGAATAAATTCTCCGCCGCCAAACAGATATATATTTAATAGAGATCAATCACACGGATTAAAATCCAATGTCAGACACACAGTCCATTTACAAGTCCGTTCTGGGTCTGAACGAAACCGGAGGCACCTAGTACCCCGCATACCCATCGATCTCCAAGTATGTCTGGACGATCGCCAACTGTTTCCATCTTCTTGGGTGTACAGCCCAATCAAGATCATCAGTAATCACCCAAACGACGTGAAGACTTCCGGTCTTCGACCATCGTCTTCATCTTCGACACCACGTCGAATCAGTTATTCAGAATGGGATAAACCCGGTCTTTTTGAATAACTCGCGTATATATTATAAAAGTGTTACACAAACACAACATACGCCTCATTCCAATTCAGAATATTCTTTTATTCAAATATTCCTATACTTTGGGAAAAGTTCCCATTAATTTTATCCAAGATAAATTCTTTAAATTTATTCTTTAATCTCCTTTGAATATCAATTCAAACTAGTCGGGATTAGCGAACCACACCGAAGTAATCATTTATTTTATTTTCCCAATCCCAACCTATTCATCCCATGAAGTAAAACTGGTAGTACTTCATATCTAACACCACAGTGTTATCGGTAAATTCAATTACCATTTCACGTTCAAATCTAATTAAAGATTTAACTATCGCTTGGAGTAAAACTGGTGATACTCCATTTTCGATCTTTTCAATCTAATTAAAGATTCATTAAAACTCCACTTAGTTTTAATCTTTAACTGGGTTAAAGAATCCGTGTCATTTAAAACACGGTTCACGATAAACCCAAAGTCACATTCATTAATTATCGGGTTAAAGAACGAGTGTTCCTTAAAACACTGTTCACGATAAACCCAAAAATCAATATCAATTCAATTCCAATTAAATATTATTTAATTGGTACACTTCATTAAATCTAAATAAAAAGATTTAATCATTTCTCAACTGGGTTCAAGAACAGTGTTAGTGAAGACACCATTCACGACAAACCCAAATCACATTTGATATTCAATACAAGGCTCTGAATAGAAAATATATCGGCTTATATTCAATATCAAATTCTACGATTAACAAATGTCGTATCGGAAATAACGATATAAATATATATATCTTTCAAATTTCCATAACAACATCTGTATAATCACGAATTCCAACATCGAAATATTCCGAAGACAATTTCGATTCAAATCCACTCCAATGCAATCATTGGAAATTCTGGTTATTTTCAAAACCATTTCAATTTCAATTTATTCATTTAAAAATAAATAGAATTATAATTCTAGTTCAAAACTAGTTCATTTCGATAAAAATCTATTTTTATCTTTTCAAATATGGAGTCTTTCATCCCAAATCTTCACAAATCATTTCTTATGATTTTACACAAATTATTACTATTTTTAATAATTTTATCAAGGCCCGTACAGTCGATTTCCATCAATGGCCATCGAACTGCACTTACAGCGACCTTTTTCAAATTTGATTTGGACGTAACTCCAAATCCAACCGTTAGATTTCTAATTTATCACATTCGTTAGAAAGCTCTTTTCGATACGAACCCAACGGTTCCGGTTTTAGGAGAATCCGACGGTCGGATCTCCCGTAATGTCCGTTTGAAATAAATGGTCGAAATTCACGAACTGCCGCGGCGCGGCACGTTCTATTCAGGCCATTATATTATATATAATATATATAATATACACTACGTCGATTTCTATTTAAAACGAATTATATAAATAGTTTTAAATTCGTTTCAAAAGCAATTTCAACTTCCTTTTCAATTCAAATCGAAATTGAATTCTTCTTTATAAATTCGTTTTAAAATTCATTTCTATTCAATTCAAATTTCAATTCAATTTGAATTCATTTCAATTCACTTTCAATTCAATTCGAATTCGTTTTCCATTCAATTCATTTCGAAATCGTTTTCAATTCATTTCATTTCGAAATCGTTTTCAATTCAATTCATTTCGAAATCGTTTTCAATTCAATTCATTTCGAAATCGTTTTCAATTCAATTCATTTCGAAATCGTTTTCAATTCAATTCATTTCGAAATCGTTTTCAATTCAATTCATTTCGAAATCGTTTTCAATTCAAATCGATATAAATATCGTTCACGTCAAAATGGCGTCAATCTAATCAACACGGCTTCATAAATTTCTTTTTCAAAATAGTTGTTATTATCAAAATATTTCGTTCAACACATGACCAATCTCAATGGATGAGTACTGTCAACACATGAACCTTTATTTTATAATATTCTTTATTTTTCAAATTGGAATGAGTCCCAATCAATTACCATATAAAGTTAATTATATGGATTTTCATACAACACATGTATAATAGCATTGAAAAATAATCAACCATCAACCAAAGTGCACTACACTGTATAAGCATCAAATATAGATATCTAACGCTTATAACAGCCTGTCAATCAATCGATCGACATATTTAATCAATCAGGATGAGTGAACTACATATTTCATCCTAATACCCATGTGGGGTTTCAAACAATCAAACACAGATTTTATTTGTGCAGTTGGGCGATGTGTAAAATTTATCGACCCAATCAATGTCAGTCAAATCAGTGTATATAAACAAATCGGCTGATTTGTTTATAAATATCTATTTATTCACTTTCACGTTAAAAATTATATTTTTAACGATAAAACGTTTTATTCCAACATATGAATTTCTATTCAATTCATTCTTTAAATAAAATGATATTTTTATTTTTCTAACTTATTTTAGAAAATTTCGGCGGCATAACGGCACGATACTAGAAACGGGACGAGGCCTAGCCTTATCCCCGGTCTAGTGAAGGCCCACGCCATTCACACATCAATCAAATCCATTTCAATTCACCAAACAATTCAATTCAGCCCAAATCATCTAACTAATTTATGCAACCAAACAAACAAGTCCATGGTTTGTGGACGATTGTGTCGGGTGCTACTAAGCACCGTCTGCATCCTAGTATATATATATAACTAGAAAAAGAAGTTGAAGAGTGAGAAGTTCTCACCGATAGCTATCCAATACCACGACTCTTCCTTGATAGAAATCTTCATCGTTATCCCATCTTCGTCATCTTCGTTGCCCGTAGTTACTACATATATAAAAATCACACATTTTTATATTTTGATGTCTTTAAAATAAAAATCACATTTTTATTTATTCATTTTCAATTTAGAAATCATATTTTTATTATCATTCATATATTTAAAAATCGAATTTTTTTACTATGCTATTCAATATATAAAAATCGAATTTTTATTATCACGCTATATGGATAAAAATTCTATTTTTATCTCGCTATTTTCCATATAAAGACTTCGCCTTTTCACATATAAAGATTTTATCTTTTCAAATATAAAGGTCGAACCTTTTCATATATATCATTTTAAAAATCACATTTTTATTTTTCTACACATACAAAGATGATATTTCTAATATTCCTATCATGTAAAAATTACATTTTTACAATCACTTCATATATTTAAAAATCATATTTTTATTATCTTCCTTATATAAAAATTATATTTTGACTTCACTACTCATCTCAAAATATCTTCTTTTATGTTTTAAAAATATCGTCTTTTATGTTTTAAAAATATCGTCTTTTATGTTTTAAAAATATCGTCTTTTATGTTTTAAAAATATCGTCTTTTATGTTTTAAAAATCAAACTTTTATGTTTTAAAAATATCGTCTTTTATGTTTTAAAAATCAAACTTTTATGTTTTAAAAATCAAACTTTTATGTTTTAAAAAATCAAACTTTTATGTTTTAAAAATCAAACTTTTATGTTTTAAAAATCAAACTTTTGTGTTTTAAAAATCAAACTTTTATGTTTTAAAAATCAAACTGAAAAATAAATAATAAAGTAAATAAATAAAACGAAATTAACATGAAAAACTTACGGCGTTGATTGGAGGAAGAAAAAGGGGGGGGGGTGAGGCTCGTCGGTCTTGGATTGGAGGAGTCGAATCGGAGAAGAAGGGGGTCGGGGCGGCGCGTTGAGGTGGCGCAGGCGGAGTTGTTGTCGTGGGGGAGAGGGGCGTTGCGTCGATGGGTTCAGGGGGAGTGTGGGTTTCGAGGTCTGTGGCTCGCGATGGAGGAGGAAGGAGGAAGAAGGGGCGGATGCGAGAGAGGGGAAGAAGAGGAAGAGGCGGCGGCGACAGCACCAGGGGGAGGCGGCGAAGGCGATTTCGATCTGCTTCTCCCTTTTTTTTTTTTTTCTGAAATGAATCGGGGGGGGGGTATAAAGGAGAATATATATATATATATATTTTATTATTTAATTTAAAAAGTTGACTTTTACTACCGAACTCGAAACGAGGCCCACCGCCTGTCGCCCATAGCGTTTCACCCCCATTCCGAACACAATGGGATATGTATCGTAAGCTGATTCGGCTGTTACAATCAGTTTTCGTTAAATTTACATTTAAATCACTATATTGAATTTTAAACGTACATTTCAAATTACCGGGGTCACATACTAACTAGAAAAATTCCAAAAAAATATTTTCTAGCTTCGTATTGACGATACGGTCCTAACAAAACTAGTTTAGTCGAATTCTGAGACCGTTGGAAAAATGGCCATTTTCCAGTCGATTAAAATCAACTAAAATGGTCAAAACACGTTTTCCTTTGCCACGCTCACATATTGATTCGAAAAATTACGAAATTTGAAACCTAGCAATAATTTGACATCACGGATCCAACAAAAGTGGTTTCGTCGAAATCCGAGGTCGTTTGCAAAATTCCCATTTTTAAGGGCCTGAATTCCATAGCGACTATTCAGAATTTTCAACTGGACATATCTTTTGATTCCCGCTATGAAATTTTGATTTGTCGGATTCATTGGAAAGATATCATCATTTAGATCCTATCATTTTTGGTTTCACTAAAATCCGGATTATTTTGCACCCGGTACATTCAATTGAAGTTTGAAATCGAATTATCGAACTACCGCGCCATTTTCAATTCTATTTATAATTATATATAAATATTTATATTCTAACGACGGCGTATATAATATATACGTTCTAATTATATTCAAAATAGATTTCTCGTCGATTTTATTTAAAATAATCTATTTTAAATATTCAAAATTCGCTAAAATTGCCAAAATAAAAATTTTAAACTGGCCCAGATTTTCCGGGTTGTTACAATCTCCCCCACTTAAAACTTTTCGTCCCCGAAAAGGAACAAAGTCGAAAGTGGTTTGATTAATCAACTCTACGTTCGATCTGGCTTCCATTCTCCAACTCTTTAGTTTCTGAGAATTTCCAAATTCTCAAAAATTTGGCTAACACCCTAAATTTCCGAAAAATTTCGCCATAACCTCCCCTGCACCGGGAGCATCGGGGAATTTCAAATAGCTTCCCCGGTCCTTCAGATCTCAAAAAGAAAAAGAAAAAGCCAAGCGGCTAGCCATAGGCTCACAAAATCATCATCACCCAAACAAAACAGGAAATTATGTAGTAAACATGTACCTATTTGTCGGGCAAACAAATTTTATTCTCTGCTCTAGCCTCCTTGCTATGGCCTGTTCAATGTAAGTATATATATATGCAAGCAAATGCGACCAATTTTCAATACAATTCAATATTTGGTTCAATTAGGCTAAATGGTTCAAAATTATCAAACAATTAAACAAAATACACAAACATCAATCAATTAGTGAATTAACGTTTCAAATTCATAATTTTGATATATATACAAAAATCATGTTTTTGATGCCAATTCACAACAATGTGTCCTAGCTATATATATAGGTTTGGTTCTCACACCAGTCTAATGGAAATATATAGAAAATCACACCTTCGAAACTCGAACATAAATGTTGATGATGCGATCGCTATCATCAATATCATCTTCGGGCGACTAGAGTGTGATGTTATCTCTATCCAATATATTAAAATTTCGAATACACACGGATCAGACGTATACGCAAAATCTATATATACTGGATTGTCCACACCAATATAAATAAATAACCAAATACGAATAATTGATTTAAATTTTCAAAACAAAAATTTGTTTTCACTTTCAAAATTATACTCTTCACACTCGTTCTAGGATACTACTGATCCTATCTCTAACGAGTCATTCCTATTGGATATTACTAATCCAATATCTGATGAATTCTTTCGTATGGTTCTAATGTGCCTTGTTCTCTAGCTTTGTAAACCAAAGCTCTGATACCAACTGTGACGAGATCGCGAAATCCGGTAGGCTTTGCAACCATCCCTTCATCCTCCATTCCAGCAGGTAAAACCCACCGCGGCTCACAGCGGTCCCCCAGTTACTTGTTTTACGGCAACCCTCTCGAGTCTCGCGCCCACTGGCGAACCAACCCCCACCACAAGGGACATGTAGGGGTAAGAGTCTCCCGTTCGCCACCAAACTGCGAAGCGAGAACCCCCTATCACGACTGCAACAAGAACTGGTGATACTCCATTTTCGATCTTTTCAATCTAATTAAAGATTCATTAAAACTCCACTTAGTTTTAATCTTTAACTGGGTTAAAGAATCCATGTCATTTAAAACACGGTTCACGATAAACCCAAAGTCACATTCATTAATTATCGGGTTAAAGAACGAGTGTTCCTTAAAACACTGTTCACGATAAACCCAAAAATCAATATCAATTCAATTCCAATTAAATATTATTTAATTGGTACACTTCATTAAATCTAAATAAAAAGATTTAATCATTTCTCAACTGGGTTCAAGAACAGTGTTAGTGAAGACACCATTCACGACAAACCCAAATCACATTTGATATTCAATACAAGGCTCTGAATAGAAAATATATCGGCTTATATTCAATATCAAATTCTACGATTAACAAATGTCGTATCGGAAATAACGATATAAATATATATATCTTTCAAATTTCCATAACAACATCTGTATAATCACGAATTCCAACATCGAAATATTCCGAAGACAATTTCGATTCAAATCCACTCCAATGCAATCATTGGAAATTCTGGTTATTTTCAAAACCATTTCAATTTCAATTTATTCATTTAAAAATAAATAGAATTATAATTCTAGTTCAAAACTAGTTCATTTCGATAAAAATCTATTTTTATCTTTTCAAATATGGAGTCTTTCATCCCAAATCTTCACAAATCATTTCTTATGATTTTACACAAATTATTACTATTTTTAATAATTTTATCAAGGCCCGTACAGTCGATTTCCATCAATGGCCATCGAACTGCACTTACAGCGACCTTTTTCAAATTTGATTTGGACGTAACTCCAAATCCAACCGTTAGATTTCTAATTTATCACATTCGTTAGAAAGCTCTTTTCGATACGAACCCAACGGTTCCGGTTTTAGGAGAATCCGACGGTCGGATCTCCCGTAATGTCCGTTTGAAATAAATGGTCGAAATTCACGAACTGCCGCGGCGCGGCACGTTTTATTCAGGCCATTATATTATATATATAATATATATAATATACACTTCGTCGATTTCTATTTAAAACGAATTATATAAATAGTTTTAAATTCATTTCAAAAGCAATTTCAACTTCCTTTTCAATTCAAATCGAAATTGAATTCTTCTTTATAAATTCGTTTTAAAATTCATTTCTATTCAATTCAAATTTCAATTCAATTTGAATTCATTTCAATTCACTTTCAATTCAATTCGAATTCGTTTTCCATTCAATTCATTTCGAAATCGTTTTCAATTCATTTCATTTCGAAATCGTTTTCAATTCAATTCATTTCGAAATCGTTTTCAATTCAATTCATTTCGAAATCGTTTTCATCATTTCGAAATCGTTTTCAATTCAATTCATTTCGAAATCGTTTTCAACTCAAATCGATATAAATATCGTTCACGTCAAAATGGCGTCAATCTAATCAACACGGCTTCATAAATTTCTTTTTCAAAATAGTTGTTATTATCAAAATATTTCGTTCAACACATGACCAATCTCAATGGATGAGTACTGTCAACACATGAACCTTTATTTTATAATATTCTTTATTTTTCAAATTGGAATGAGTCCCAATCAATTACCATATAAAGTTAATTATATGGATTTTCATACAACACATGTATAATAGCATTGAAAAATAATCAACCATCAACCAAAGTGCACTACACTGTATAAGCATCAAATATAGATATCTAACGCTTATAACAGCCTGTCAATCAATCGATCGACATATTTAATCAATCAGGATGAGTGAACTACATATTTCATCCTAACACCCATGTGGGGTTTCAAACAATCAAACACAGATTTTATTTGTGCAGTTGGGCGATGTGTAAAATTTATCGACCCAATCAATGTCAGTCAAATCAGTGTATATAAACAAATCGGCTGATTTGTTTATAAATATCTATTTATTCACTTTCACGTTAAAAATTATATTTTTAACGATAAAACGTTTTATTCCAACATATGAATTTCTATTCAATTCATTCTTTAAATAAAATGATATTTTTATTTTTCTAACTTATTTTAGAAAATTTCGGCGGCATAACGGCACGATACTAGAAACGGGACGAGGCCTAGCCTTATCCCCGGTCTAGTGAAGGCCCACGCCATTCACACATCAATCAAATCCATTTCAATTCACCAAACAATTCAATTCAGCCCAAATCATCTAACTAATTTATGCAACCAAACAAACAAGTTCATGGTTTGTGGACGATTGTGTCGGGTGCTACTAAGCACCGTCTGCATCCTAGTATATATATATATATATATAACTAGAAAAAGAAGTTGAAGAGTGAGAAGTTCTCACCGATAGCTATCCAATACCACGACTCTTCCTTGATAGAAATCTTCATCGTTATCCCATCTTCGTCATCTTCGTTGCCCGTAGTTACTACATATATAAAAATCACACATTTTTATATTTTGATGTCTTTAAAATAAAAATCACATTTTTATTTATTCATTTTCAATTTAGAAATCATATTTTTATTATCATTCATATATTTAAAAATCGAATTTTTTTACTATGCTATTCAATATATAAAAATCGAATTTTTATTATCACGCTATATGGATAAAAATTCTATTTTTATCTCGCTATTTTCCATATAAAGACTTCGCCTTTTCACATATAAAGATTTTATCTTTTCAAATATAAAGGTCGAACCTTTTCATATATATCATTATAAAAATCACATTTTTATTTTTCTACACATACAAAGATGATATTTCTAATATTCCTATCATGTAAAAATTACATTTTTACAATCACTTCATATATTTAAAAATCATATTTTTATTATCTTCCTTATATAAAAATTATATTTTGACTTCACTACTCATCTCAAAATATCTTCTTTTATGTTTTAAAAATATCGTCTTTTATGTTTTAAAAATATTGTCTTTTATGTTTTAAAAATATCGTCTTTTATGTTTTAAAAATATCGTCTTTTATGTTTTAAAAATCAAACTTTTATGTTTTAAAAATATCGTCTTTTATGTTTTAAAAATCAAACTTTTATGTTTTAAAAATCAAACTTTTATGTTTTAAAAAATCAAACTTTTATGTTTTAAAAATCAAACTTTTATGTTTTAAAAATCAAACTTTTATGTTTTAAAAATCAAACTTTTATGTTTTAAAAATCAAACTTTTATGTTTTAAAAATCAAACTGAAAAATAAATAATAAAGTAAATAAATAAAACGAAATTAACATGAAAAACTTACAGCGTTGATTGGAGGAAGAAAAAGGGGGAGGGGTGAGGCTCGTCGGTCTTGGATTGGAGGAGTCGAATCGGAGAAGAAGGGGGTCGGGGCGGCGCGTTGAGGTGGCGCAGGCGGAGTTGTTGTCGTGGGGGAGAGGGGCGTTGCGTCGATGGGTTCAGGGGGAGTGTGGGTTTCGAGGTCTGTGGCTCGCGATGGAGGAGGAAGGAGGAAGAAGGGGCGGATGCGAGAGAGGGGAAGAAGAGGAAGAGGCGGCGGCGACAGCACCAGGGGGAGGCGGCGAAGGCGATTTCGATCTGCTTCTCCCTTTTTTTTTTGTTTCTGAAATGAATCGGGGGGGGGGGGGTATAAAGGAGAAAATATATATATATATATATATATTTTTATTATTTAATTTAAAAAGTTGACTTTTACTACCGAACTCGAAACGAGGCCCACCGCCTGTCGCCCATAGCGTTTCACCCCCATTCCGAACACAATGGGATATGTATTGTAAGCTGATTCGGCAGTTACAATCAGTTTTCGTTAAATTTACATTTAAATCACTATATTGAATTTTAAACGTACATTTCAAATTACCGGGGTCACATACTAACTAGAAAAATTCCAGAAAAATATTTTCTAGCTTCGTATTGACGATACGGTCCTAACAAAACTAGTTTCGTCGAATTCTGAGACCGTTGGAAAAATGGCCATTTTCCAGTCGATTAAAATCAACTGAAATGGTCAAAACACGTTTTCCTTTGCCACGCTCACATATTGATTCGAAAAATTACGAAATTTGAAACCTAGCAATAATTTGACATCACGGATCCAACAAAAGTGGTTTCGTCGAAATCCGAGGTCGTTTGCAAAATTCCCATTTTTAAGGGCCTGAATTCCATAGCAACTATTCAGAATTTTCAACTGGACATATCTTTTGATTCCCGCTATGAAATTTTGATTTGTCGGATTCGTTGGAAAGATATCATCATTCAGATCCTATCATTTTTGGTTTCACTAAAATCCGGATTATTTTGCACCCGGTACATTCAATTGAAGTTTGAAATCGAATTATCGAACTACCGCGCCATTTTCAATTCTATTTATAATTATATATAAATATTTATATTCTAACGACGGCGTATATAATATATACGTTCTAATTATATTCAAAATAGATTTCTCGTCGATTTTATTTAAAATAATCTATTTTAAATATTCAAAATTCGCTAAAATTGCCAAAATAAAAATTTTAAACTGGCCCAGATTTTCCGGGTTGTTACAGTATTCTTGGGAGGAAACCCGTTCCGTGTTATACGGCGTGGTCCCTTGATTTACCTAACTTTTAAATAAAAATTAATAACTGTTTTATTTCTCACAGCAGTCCCATGACTGACCTGGAGTTTATTGTTTTAACCTAAACTCCGGGTGCCCTTATTTTGACATGGGCAGCTAGTAGTTTTGGTTTTGCAGATTTATATTCATAGGATCTTGGTTTACAGCTGGAACGATACTCAGAAAGCTTTGTATCCGTGTATTACTTCTGGTTGTGTATTGTATTATTTTCCGCTGCTATGTAATGTATTGTAATCTCTGATATTTTCTGTGTAATATTTATTTGTTTTTGCTCTATATATTCTTGTATTCTGATGAATTGTTGTAATTAACAATGAAATGTTCTTCCGTCTGCGTTCTGATCTGTCTTGTCCTCAAAGTAATTCGTTCTTTCTCTTCTCTTCGGAGACCGAGGAAGTTCGGGTCGCTTCATCCAAAGACTACTAATAACATATAGTACATCAAACAAAAAATTAATACATAAATAATAATTAGTTCAATAAATTTAATTGATTTATAACATATATAAATTAATTAAATTGTGTGGTATTTCGAAAAATCATCGAGCACTTGTGCAATTCACCAGTGTAAATTTAGTCAATAATTTGATAACTAGTGGTGTGATATAAAACCCAACAGTTAACCTTCTACATCATGGATTCACCACTCTCTAATTTATACACCCCATCATTCCAGGAAAAACTACATCAAACAACCAAAGTTTCAAAGTCCGCTTCGCTAATAAGAAAATATCAAGCAAAAATAATAAACATATGTTATACTCCGTAAACCCATGGCCGAAATGATCCTATACTCCTTAAACTCAACATCAAGCATACATTTACTATTCGATGTTCAACAATTGCATTCGCTGCTGCACAAATAACACACAAAAGATTATTAAAATCTAATATTCATATTATTAAGTCTAAATACATCTTTACATAGGATGCAATTTTCAATCATGGTTATTATGCAATTTATAAGATAAAATATCAGTTCAAAGAGGAAGAGAAGTGCCAAAACGGAAAAAAATCAATTAATACACAACAAATCAATTTACAGGGGCACTATGCAAGTCGGTTAATAGATTGAATCAAAGATTTCACAATATTTACTTGGTAATGTTGCAAAATGCTTTAAAAACACGAAATTTTAATAAAGCGATTTTTTACCTTAGTCTGTGTTCGAATAAAAATCCCGATTTGAAGGCACAACCATAGATCTATGAATCAAAAACCATAAATAGTTAGAAAACAACCGAAGAACATACGTGGATCTACTCAAGGCATTGCAATACATACCTGGATTTGTTGATCGAAGAACGAACGTTGGGTGGATGAATGAGGAAACGTTAATTGTCGATCCAAGGAGAAGGCTGCGGATTTTTCAATTGAAGGAGACGCTGGAAGGAAGGATACCGAAGACGATAACGTGGAAACGAGGAGAGTAAATTTCGGCTTTGGATGGGGGGGAAGATTTCGGCTTTGGGGGGAAGGATTTCAGCTTTGGGGGGGGGGGAGAACGAAACAAAGGGAAAGATTTTGGACTGGGGGGGGGGGAGAACGAAACAAAGGGAGGGAAAAAGTAAAACGCAACCGAGGTTATAGTAAAATGGAAATGAACGAAACAAAGAAAACGGACAATGAAATTGGCTGCAGTCACACATGAAACGCAGCCACTAACAGCAACCATATGCTGATTTTCTTGTAGTGAACGTCACTCGAATCATAACAAATCGCCTTTTCTAAACCGATCACTGTAAGTTCGGTTATTCCTTAGATTTGAACGTGTAATTGGAACTGTGAATGTAATGAATCAAAATATAGAACTATACTAATTTGCAAGTTAATTATCTTTGATTCGTGCTTATGTCCAATCGAAAGTTATCTATGCCTTTGGATCTGATTTACGACTATAACTATGAGACTTTTGCCTAATATTTGACTATGAGACTTTTGCCTAAGACTGTGACTATGAGACTTTTGCCTAAGACTATGACTATGAAACTGTTGCCCATGAAACTATCACCAATGACTACGATTCATGACAAAGAGACTATTACATATGACTATGACTATAAGACTATTGCCTATGACTATGACTATGATTCATAATTTTGAGAATATTGCATATGATTCATGACTATGACACTATTACCAAGATTCATGACTATGAGACTATTGCCTATGACATTGATTAAGAAACTATTGTGATTAGTTGTCTATGACTATTGTGGTTAGTTGCCTATAACTACTGTAGTCAGTGACTTATGCCTATTCCCATTAACCTATTAGGTTGTACTTTGAACTGGCATTATGTTGGACCAAATCACCTATGCCTATTCCCTTAATTATGTTGGATCTCATTTTTTGGGGTGTAACTTGTCTAGTTTATTCCTATTCACTGTTATGTACATCAAAACCCATTGGAACCATTATTTTTGTATTTGGTTCATTCTTGCATGGCTATTCTTTTATGTCAATTCTCGTGCTTATCCCCTATTCCTTGCTTTGATACTATTAGTATCATTTCATGAGTACATAGAAAACTTATGAAATCATGTTATACGTACGATTATGATGCGAGGATTGGGCGTAGCTTAATTGATTTAGTTTGGCATAATAAATATGTTGGCATAATCTAAATTTGCTAAAATAGTGAATGATTTACTGCATATTAGACTTGGGCATAAATTGATAAATTTAATTGGCGGCAAAGTGTGTAATTGGCGTATAAACCAAGTTTTGGACATAAACGATAAACTAGAATATTAAATCTAGTTTGACTTGAACCGTAAATTGGAATATTAATCTAGATTGGGCATGAATTGAAAAAGGGGAATATTAAATCTAAATTGGTATAAATTGCAAGTTGGGTTAATTGATTGGTAAATCAACTTTTGGGCATAGAATATAAGTGTGTTAATTTGCATGACAGTTGAGTCTGATCTAGGCTAAATTGATTTACAGAAAATTTACATAAATAGTAAATATGTAAATTTAGTAAAAGACGAATATGCCTAACACGAGGTTAGACTTAGTTGTGGTGTAAAACTGCCCGGAACCGACCGACACATCCAGTGACCACAACAGTACCTGTGTAATGTGGGTGGTTAGTGCACCAAGCCCAGAAAGACCCGAGGTTAGACTGAGTTGTGGTGTAAACCTGCCCGGAACCTACCGGCACATCCAGTAACCACAACAATATCTGTCTAATGTGAGTGGTTGGTGCTTTAATTAATTAATTAATTAAGGCTCATGAATAAATCAAGCTAGAAAGGGTGAGGTTAAGTAATTAGGGAAACACTTAACCGTAATAACATATTAACAAAGATAAGAAGGGTGGGGTTAAGTAATCGAGAAAACACTTAGCCAATTCAACATGTTAACTAGAAAAGGTTGGTAGGGGTGAAGTTAATTTGGACACTTAACCAACTTAACATGTTAACAAGGCAATACTTGTGGGGGTTAAGTAACTAAGGGAACACTTAACCATAATAACATGTTAACTAGACAAGTGGGAAAGGTTAAGTAAGCATTTAACATGCTAACTAGACTAGATGGTGAGGTTTAGTAAATTTAGAACACTTAACCATCATAACATGTTAACTAGGAAAGTGGGTGAGGTTAAGTAAAATTAGAACACATAACTGTCATAACATGTTAATTAGACAAGTGGGTGAGGTTAAGTTAATAGGACACACTTAACCAATATATATATATATATATATATATGTATAACATGATGTGTGATAGGGTTAAGTAACACAAGAGGAACACTTAACCAAAAAATATATATAATATGATATGTGATAGGGGTTAAGTAACACAAGGGGAACACTTAACCAATATATATATATATATATATATAACATGATGTGTGGGCAGGTTAAGTTAACTTGAATGAATGGATAACACTCAACCATTAAATAAACCTGCTTGAACCAGTGGAAGGGTTAAGTACATATCGGGATCGGTGGGTAATATTAGTACATATAGGCCCACAAACTTAACCATTTAATAGACATGCTTGAATCAGTGGGAGTGTTAAGTACATCACGTGTGGGTGGGTAATATTGTATATATATAGGCCCACAAACTTAACCAGTAGGAAACCCTAGTAATGGGGACCCATTTCAGGAGTAACCCACATAGATGTATCACGGTACCCTGAGCTAGGATGGGTAGGGCACGATTACTGGGCTGATTATAAGCGGTCAAAAATAGCGGTAGGGGATACGTCAGTGTAGGTTCCGACGGTTTACATGTGTGCACGTACTCCGGAGTTGAAAAAGCAGGCACTGGGTACCAGTAGTTATACACTGTGCATCTTGAATCGTGTCGGATCGCTATCATAAGGCTTGATACACCTTATGGTAGGGCCAGCACAGAGTATCTACACGCAAGAGAGGGACGACTGACACAGACACATGGAAAATTAGTACAAAGTAGGTAGCATAATCCCTAGTTGGACCTAGGTCGCGTAAACCCTGAATCCGAGAAGCGTTCAATAGGTAGCTTAAACCCCAGTGGCCCTGGGTAGCGTAAACCCTGGATGAATCTAGGAAGCGCTCGATAGTAAACCCAAGATCAGATCTATGTAATAAATGGAATCCCCATAATAGATGTACACCTGAAGGCAACCGCAAATACGGGGATTGGGATCACGTTATCATATGATCATAGATTACTAGTTTGGACACTAGTAGGTAGTGCAGAGATATAGAAATCATTATAACAGGGTAGTTGCGAAGCAGAGAAGGAGTAGAAGCACATTCAATTTATTAGTACATTAAGTTTATCTTGCCATATCCCATGCTTACCCCCATGTTATCTTGTTACTATGGTTTAATCTTATATTTAGTTTATTCATGTCATGACCCTTTTCCTCGTTTAAATACAAAGAATCACTGGACTTACCATACTTTATGTATGACCTATTTTTCTTTCGCCTCTTTTCTTCCGTTCCCCCTACCAGGTAGTCAGGGAGGGAAAAGTTCAGCTCATTTTGGGGCCGTTACTCTTTCCGAGCTTGAAGATTCTTTGGCGCATTGCTTTGAACCCCATTTTCAACTACTATGGCTGGCTCAAGCTTTATTGGGGAATATCATTGTCAGTTTGTGCTTCTTATATATTAAACAAGACAGATGCTTTCTTGTAATAAGTATTGATGTTGTAAAACAATCTTTGTACAAGCTGTTTTAATCAATAAAGGTTATTTATTTTTCGCTGCTTTATTTGTCTGTCTTGTAATTTTTTTGCATCTTGTACTAAAAAAATGCTTCCACGAAGTTAAGGCATTCCCTTTGTGAGTGACCTTAACGGAGGTGGGGTGTTTCACTTGATATTAGAGATGAAGGTTACCAGATCAGATAAAAAGATTTCAAAAATTATTTTCAAACGATTTTAAAAGAAGCATTTTCAAAAGAAAAGTTTTGTTTTAAAGGCATATTCCCTAAAGCCATATGCACTATCTTTTGATCCTCTGTTTGAATCCTTGTTTCCTTCTTTCTTGAGTCTCCGGGGCTCCTGGCTTTCTGGGAGGTAACCTCATCGCGACATGGTTTCGTAGGCTCGATAAGACTACGACACTTGTCAAAGGGAAAACAAGTGCCCAACTTCCATATGTAGCCGTAGCAGTTTCACCTGCGGCTAATTTTCTTTCGAGCTTTGTAGGATTCTCCGTGCGATGGAAGCAGCTTTCGAGGGACATGTCAACAAGTTACACAAGGATGGCAAAGTTGAGAATGAGGGGGTCTGGCTATGGAGCACAAAATAAGGATGAAGAATCCATGGATATGGACTTGGCTCACAAAGGAGGGAAGGAAAAAAATAGTAAAACCTAAAACAAGAGGAAGTATCTTTATTTTGGTATAACGGGTCGTATAATTAAGGGCAAGGGCAAGAACAAGGGACAGGATTTTCTGGAAGGCGAGTGCATGCTCTCACCACCAGCATACCTGAGAGAGAGAGGTAGTAAGATTTCGGTTGAAAGAGTTTTTCCTTTTTTATTATCCTATTAATACTCCTTCCGATTTTAGCGCTTCACATCCGTATATATCTGCTTCCATAGTTGAGTCTCTGCACCCTAGATATTGTGTAGTAGAGGATCCCACTATAGTCTCAAATCCAATTGCTGGTTCGGCCCATTTATCTTTGACTTGTGAGGATTTGAGAATAGCTATATTTATGCTTTTGTTTTTTGGGCTATGGGTTGATTCTAGGCATTGATTGTTTAGCTAGTAATTATGAAACAAGGGTAGTTAGACTTTCGACTTGCCTCGAGAGTACCCTTGAGATTTTGTACTATCCTAAGGGATCAGTTTGTCTTAGCTACCTAGAATCACTTTACTTATCTATCGACGATTTTCAATCCGTTGGGGTACTCCATGAGTACGCAAGATGTTTTGATTAGGGTAGGGGTTTTCCCCCTAAAATTCGAGACGGAATTCCGCATGTATCTAGATGACACTGCAAATCCAGTTATGCGATCAACGATAATTCTGGAATAAGATTGGTTTAGGATAGCCAGAGTCGGTAAAATGCTCAATTGTTTGGTTGTTTTGTTAGTATCATCTCACATAGATCGTCCAAATTCGAAGAAGGTATTCCTTGGGTGCTTGTCCGATATTGGTTCATGCCTTTGGGGCTTGTACTTGAGGGATGTCGAGTTCGACTAGGATGGTTTGTGTGAGAAATAAATGGTTGTGGCAGACGCCCTAAATAGAAAAAAAGACAGACCTTAAGAGAGGTAATAAGCACATAGTAACCATTAGCTTTAGACCCTCGTACTTGCAGCATGATGGATAAGCTAAGTAGAGGAGAGACCTCTAATCATCTTAGGATATACACTTGATATCATGGTTAATATCTGTTTATCTTGGACAGATAATTCGACTACATTGGATACCTTCTAGCATGGTAAGTGATCGAGGGCCTATCTTTACTAGTGCGTTTTGGAAATGGAGGTCAAGAAGCTTCGCAACCATGAAGTTAAATTAAATAAGGTACAATAGAGTGAAGCTCAAGAAGATGCGACTTAGAAGACGGAAGACTAGATACGTGCATCATACCCTCTTTCTTGAGGGTATATCCTTGATCTCTTTTGCTAGGAATTTCAGGCATTCTTGTTTCCATCTTTTTAAGTATATCCTCTAGGTCCTGTCTTCGTGATCCTTAGGTAGAAACCAATGGATATAAACATGTATTTGGAACATGTTATGATTGATGGTTGCAAGTGGTTGCTAGTGGTTGCTCGTGGATGCATATACACACATTAGGCACTAGATCGGCTCAATCACTTTCATATTGCATTTGCATATATGTATTTGTTTATGGACTGAACTTGATGTGTTGCATTTGAGTGAATGGTTGTGCACTCATATAGAAATGATATGTATCGTTAGGATTGCATACATATTGGATGCATGGCACTGACATAATTCGCATTAAGGAGGTCAACTGAATCAGTAGACTGCCTGATTTTGCATTAGATAAGGGCATATACACACACTATGCATATGAACATGAAAGCATTAGAAATCTTTTTAAGGACAATGAATGCTGTGATTGAATGGTTGAGTAGATGGATGACTGAATGGTAGGACACATTCTTCCTAACTTGAAGATTTCAGGGACAAAATCCTTTAAGGGGGGAGAATGTAACACCCCGTAATTCTGTAACATTAAGTTTCACAAATTAAAGTATAAATAATTTTTAGATGAAGAATTAAGGGAAATGGGTTACGCCATTGTGTTAGTCTCCAAATTCTGCTTGAGATAGAGTCCGAGTTTGCGTAAATCGGACTCCGTATGAAGAAGTTATGGCCTTCAGAAGTTTCAAGAATTTAATTAAATAAAAATAGATTCAAAATTCAAATTCAAAACACACACCCGGGATGGGCGGGAAATTTCCCGCATAGGACCCAGGTCGACCAGGGGGTCGACCTAGGGGTCGACCTGTGTACATAGGTCGACCAGGGGGTCAACCTCCCCCATATAGGTCGACCAGGGGGTCAACCTGCCCTATTTTTTCAGATCTGGATTGCAACGATTTTGACCTATTTTGGATGGACCAGATGACTTCTAGGGCGATCTAATGGCTCTAAAACACTCTCTACACCTATAAAAGAATGCCTAGACCTAAGGTTTCTCCACACAAATTCTTTGAGGCGTCTACATGTTGTTTCTCTCTAGCCTCCACCATTAAAATAAATCTTATTAAAACAAGTTATAATTCTTCTTCAAATTGGAGATTCAAATCAAGTTAAAGCTTCAAGTTGGACCATAGGCATTCCGCTTCAAGCAACGTCACTCGAATCATAGCAAATCACCTTTTCTAAACCGATCATTGTAAGTTCGGTTATTCCTTAGATTTGAACGTGTAATTGGAATTGTGAATGTAATGAATCAAAATATAGAACTATACCAATTTGTAAGTTAATTATCTTTGATTCGTGCTTATGTTAAATTGAAAGTTATATATGCCTTTGGATCTAATTTACGACTATGACTATGAGACTTTTGCCTAAGACTATAACTATGAGACTTTTGCCTAAGACTATGACTATGAGACTTTTGCCTAAGACTATTACTATGAAACTGTTGCCCATGAAATTATCGCCTATGACTATGATTCATGACAAAGAGACTATTACATATGACTATGACTATAAGACTGTTGCCTATGACTATGACTATGATTCATAATTTTGAGACTATTGCATATGATTCATGACTATGAGACTATTACCAAGATTTATGACGATGAGACTATTGCCTATGACATTGATTAAGAAACTATTGTGATTAGTCGCCCATGATTATTGTGGTTAATTGCCTATAACTATTGTAGTCAGTGACTTATGCCTATTCCCATTAAACTATTAAGTTGTACTTCGAACTGGCATTATGTTGGACCAAATCACTTATGCTTATTCCCTTAATTATGTTGGATCTCATTTTTTGGGGTGTAACTTGTCTAGTTTATTCCTATTCACTATTATGTACATTAAAACCCATTGGAACCATTATTTTTGTATTTGGTTCATTCTTGCATGGCTATTCCTTTATGTCAATTCTAGTGCTTATCCCCTATACCTTGCTTTGATACTATTAGTATCATTTCATGAGTACATAGAAAACTTGTGAAATCATGTTGTACGTATGATTATGATGCAGGGATTGGGCGTAGCTTAATTAAGTTAATTTGGCATAATAAATATGTTGGCATAATCTAAATTTGCTATAATAGTGAATGATTTACGTGCATATTAGACTTGGGCATAAATTGATAAATTTAATTGGCGGCAAAGTGTGTAATTGGCGTATAAACCAAGTTTTGGACATAAAAGGTAAACTAGAATATTAAATCTAGTTTTGACATGAACCGTAAATTGGAATATTAATCTAGATTGGGCATGAATTGAAAAAGGGGAATATTAAATCTTAATTGGGATAAACTACAAGTTGAGTTAATTGATTGGTAAATCAAGTTTTGGGCATAGAATATAAGTATGTTAATTTGCATGACAATAGAATATGATCTAGTCTAAATTGATTTACGGAAAATTTACAAAAATAGTAAATATGTAAATTTAGTAAAAGACGAATATGCCTAACCCGAGGTTAGACTTAGTTGTGGTGTAAACTGCCCGGAACCGACCGGCACATCCAGTGACCACAATAATACCTGTCTAATGTGGGTGGTTAGTGCATCAAGCCCAGAAAGACCCGAGGTTAGACTGAGTTGTGGTGTAAACCTGCCCGGAACCTACCGGCACATCCAGTAACCACAACAATATCTGTCTAATGTGAGTGGTTGGTGCTTTAATTAATTAATTAATTAATTAAGGCTCATGAATAAATCAAGCTAGAAATGGTGAGGTTAAGTAATTAGGAAAACACTTAACCGTAATAACATGTTAACAAAGACGAGAAGGGTGGGGTTAAGTAATCGAGAAAACACTTAGCCAATTCAACATGTTAACAAGACAAGGTTGGTAGGGGTCAAGTTAATTTGGACACTTAACCAACTTAACATGTTAACAAGGCAAGACTTGTGGGGGGTTAAGTAACTAAGAGAACACTTAACCATAAAAACATGTTAACTAGACAAGTGGGTAAGGTTAAGTAAGCGTTTAACATGCTAACTAGACTAGATGGTGAGGTTAAGTAAATTTAGAACACTTAACCGTCATAACATGTTAACTAGGTAAGTGGGTGAGGTTAAGTAAAAATAGAACATTTAACTGTCATAACATGTTAATTAGACAAGTGGGTGAGGTTAAGTCAATAGGACACACTTAACCAATATATATATATATATATATATATATATTTATATAACATGATGTGTGATAGGGTTAAGTAACACAAGAGGAACACTTAACCAAAATATATATATAACATGATATGTGATAGGGGTTAAGTAACTCAAGGGGAACACTTAAACAATATATATATATACATAACATTATGTGTGGGCAGGTTAAGTTAACTTGAATGAATGGATAACACTTAACCATTAAATAAACCTGCTTGAACCAGTGGAAGTGTGACGACCCCAAAACCCCGTACGACGGTGGCAAGGGTAATCTTTGGAATATAACACATAAAGAGATAATAGCAGAACAGAATTAAATAAATACACCAGATAATGTACAAATAATACACTGGATAAACATAATCATCAGAGTTACACAGTATATTGGATCATACTTAGTACAAATATAGTTCAGCTATACATAGATGTCTATAGCGGAAAACAAACATAATGTGTACAATAGGAGCTGAACATCATAAAAAGAGATAAATGATAGAATCCATCTTCAGCTCCAGCTATCCAGAAAGAGCCTGCTAAAACCTGAATACAAGGCTGCCCATGTAGAAAAGGGGCACCCGAGTTTGCAAGTGAAACAAACTACGAGTCAGTCATGGGACTGGTATGAGAAATCTAATTAACACATTTCATTAAATGGGTAATCATAGGACCACGCCACTTTTGCGGAACGGGTTTACTCCATTGGATTGCCAGTGTTTTAAAACAAGTGAATCTTTTAAACATCGCAATGCTCTTTATAAAAATGAAGCCATTATAAGACTCAGTTCCCATCACACAATGCAACGCAAACCGGAGGATAGAGTTTTACCTTATAATGGCCAAAATATGCTTGATACGAATAAAACAAAAGAATTTGATATTATTACTAGTGTTTATATGTTTCAAAAATAGTTTCAAATCATAAGTATCAATCATAGACAGCATGTATACCATATATCATGTCTCCATATATAGGTATATAATCAAAACCGCACAGTCACGTATTTGGACATTGGATTTCCGTCATGAACCAAGGCAAAAGATAGTCCTTACCGAATTCGAGACTGTCTAGCCCAAGCCTCAGGACCCAGACACAGGTGAGCCCTTGGATCGTCAGGACCTGTCCACTGATGTGGATTAAAATGCCTAAACACTGCGTTTCCCTACCCTTTGGGGGCGTAAATGAGCCCAATGATTCCATCGGCTCCACATAGCCACCGATATATCTGAGGCGCCTCGCAACAGCAACAACCACACAGGTGAAAATAATATAAATGTCAGCCAGTTTAAGCATTGACACCACCTCTAGCTAGAAAGAAACGCATGTCCTCCCTGAGGTCCTCTCCCGTTTCTGGCTCATACCGAGGTGTGAGGCTCGCGAATCAACGTTATACACAAAGCTATGCCACACAGGCCGTGCTTTGATCATCAACCACAAGACTTTGCTTTTCAATAGAAGCCTTGATCATTTGCCACTCAAGCGTGCCACACAGGTAGTTCACTCCATGCGACTGATTTCTATCGATATATAACCTCTGAGCTCGTACGTCTCATAGAAGGGCATTAAGCAAGAGAATAAATTCTCCGCCGCCAAACAGATATATATTTAATAGAGATCAATCAGCACAGAACAAAATCCAATGTCAGACACATAGTCCATTTACAAGTTCGTTCTGAGTCTGAACGAAACCTGAGGCACCACATACCTCGCATATCCATTGATCTCCACATACGTCTAGACGATCACCACTTATTATCTTTATTTCGGGATGCCTCCCAATCAAGACATCAGTTATCATCCAACCGAGGTGAAGATCTCCGGTCTTCAACCACTGTCTTCATCATCGACTTCTTATCGCCGATCAATTATTTGAAATGAGATTTAACTCGACCTTTTCAAATAATTCACATATATTTAGAATTTAAATCAATTCATTTCAATGGTTAAATTATTTGACAACAATTCACGCCAAACACATTCAACCATCAAATATCCACTAAACCGAGTAAATTCGGTTTATTTCCATTCCATATTGTTTATAATATTTTATAACGATTTATCGCTATTTTTATTTATTTAAAAATAGCCATTTCATTCAAACGACGCTTCAGGCCATAACGCGGCCGTGGCGCTGTTTTTCTTCGGATTTGATTTACATATATCTGAAAATCTAACCGTTGGATCTTAACAAATTTTATATCATTAGAAAGGTATTTTCGAAACGAATCCAAGGGTTTCAGTTTTGGGAAAATCTAATGGTCGGATTTCCCGGTACACTCGTTTGAAGTTTCGATTTCAAAATACGAGCTGCAGCGTCGTTATTCGATTTATTTTAATTATATATATATATATAATCGATTCTGGCGTTGTTTTTCTTCAGATTTGAATTGAACATTCCAGACAATCCAACCATTGGATCTTCACAAAATGGGTGTCGTTGGAAAGATATTTCCGAGGCGAACCCAACGGTTTCAGTTTCGGGAAAATCCGATGGCGGATCTCCCGCACTAATCGTTTGAAATCACGGTTTCAAAACACGAACTACAGCTTCATTATTCGAATTATTTTAATTATATTTATATATATATAAATATAATCGATTCTTCGACTTCAAAACCATTTTTACTTCATATATTTGATAAAAACGATATTTTTATCCAACAGATATTTATTTCAACATATGAATTTTGTTTATTTTATTTCAACATAGGAATTTCTATTCAACACATGAATTTCTATTCAACACATGAATTTTATTTCGACATTCAACACATGAATAATTTCTATAGTTTATATATATAATAAAAATGTGATTTTTATTGCAATACAATTTATTTAAAACACTAATATTTTATACAGCCTATATATATGATAAAAATGTTGTTTTTATTGCAAAACAATTTATTTAAAACACTAATATTTTATATAGCCTATATATATGATAAAAATGTTTTTTTTAATCTTTCAAAGAATTTATTCAATACACGAACTCCGTTCAGCACATGAATTTATTTCAACACATGAATTTTGTTTCAATATCCAACACATGAATTTAATTTCAACATTCAACACATGAATTTTAATTTCAACATTCAACACATGAATATAAATCAAACATAGAAATATTTCAGAAAATTTCGGCAGCCTAACGGCGGGGTAGTTAAAACCGGGACCGACCCTAGTACGGCTCCTCGCTCTAACTTAAAGCCTCGCAACTTTTGACAATGGGGATTTTCAATATCTAGTTCGTACGCAGACGAATTTTCCCATCTACTAATCCTATTGGGATTTCAACCACAATCAATCATTTCAAATCAACCATTCATGATATTCACCAAATATTCACACCAACCAATAATCCAAACAATATCACAACCAATATATATCGTCCATGGTATGTGGATGAGGGGAGTGTGTGTGTGTATATATATATACACGTATATAACTATATTTCGATTTCATTTCAATATCATTTCAATTTATTTCAACGCATATATCATTTTTACAACGCATATATAACTTATACATCGAACATACAACTTATACAACGCTTATGGTGTACAACACTTATATAACTCATACTTTGACTATATAATTTATACATCGTTGTTTTCCATCGTTTATAATTTAGAAATCTCACATTGGGTTCCACTCCACCAAAAATAGCAGAAGGCTCAGAAAAATATCCGGTCTCTTCTAAAATGTAGAAGGCATCCACACGAGTTCACTATCTCTTGTTTCACTGAATTTCGTCAACAAACGAAAAAGATATGATTTTTACAGTGAAATCACAAAACGTAGCGCTTTAAAGTGCTATTAAACATTTTTAAAAATAATCAGCCGTACCTTTCTAATTTGGTTCGAAACTAGGTTTCGATTTTTCTCGACAACCGTGAAGTTTGGACCCGATCAGCCTGCGCCACCTGGAAGAGGGTCGAGAGGCGCCGGAACGGGGGGTGGAGCGGTCAAACTCGGTGGCAGATCGGAGCTCTAGCGGCGATTAGAAGGGCGCGACTTTCGAGGTCTCTAACTCGAGAAATACTGAGCGGTTGAAGGCGAGGTTGGGATGGATTTGAAGAGGAGAGAGAGTTCTTCAAAAAGTTCAACTGAGATGGGGTGAAAATGCGAGCGGTTTCGCCGAAAAATGGCCAGGAAGGTTTGAACCTCCTCCGTCGTCGATTGCAGCTGTATTGGGAGAGAAAAGCGGGTGATGGCCAATCAATTTATTTATTTATTTATATATTTTTAAAAATCCAAAAATACCCCTTGCCTCATACGAACTCCAATCCAAACCCAACGACTGTCACCCCTAGCTAAATACCCCCATCCCGAACACAATGGGATAAGTTTCGTAGGCCCATTCGACTGTTTCAGTCAGTTTCTCTTCAGATTAAAATATAAAACATCCAATACTTATTTTGAACGTACATTTCAATTTGTCGGGGCCACATACTGATCCCAAAAATTCTAGAAAAATAAATCTAGCTATGTTTTGACTATACGGTCCCAACAAAACTAGTTTCGTCGAATTTTGAGATCGTTTGAAAAGTGGCCCTTTTCTGGTCGATCCAATTTAACAGAAATCGACCAAACACATTTTCCTTTGCCACACTCACATGCTAGCTTCAAAAAATTTGAAATTTGAAAACTAGCAATAATTTAACATCCCGGATCCAACAAAAGTGGTTTCGTCGAATTCTGAGGTCGTTTGCAAAATGGTCATTTTCACGGGCTATATAGACTCTATAGCGACGTTTCTGAAAATTTATTTAGCCATAACTTTTGATTCCCGCTATGAAACTTCGATTTTTCAGATTCGTTAGAGAGATATTCATAAATAGGTTTAAATATTTTTGGTTTCACTAAAATCTGTTTTATTTTGCACCCGGTACAGTCAGTCAAAGTTTGAATTCAAATTTCGAAACTGCCGCGCCATTTCGGGCCTTGTTTATAATTAAAAGTATTTATTTTTATTTTCAAACGCCGATTCAAACATACTTTTCGTCGTTATTATTTAAAATAATTTATTTTAAATATCCAAAATTCACTAAATTAGCCAAATTGAAAATTTTAAATTAGCTCAGATTTTCCGGGTTGTTACAATCTCCCCCACTTAAAGCTTTTCGTCCTCGAAAAGGAACGAAGTCGAAAGTGGTTTAATTAACCAACTCTACTTTCAATCTGGTTTCCATTCTCCAACTTTTCAGTTTCTGAGAATTTTCAAATTCTTCAAATATTTGGCTAACACCCTAAATTTTCGAAAAATTTCGCCATAACCTCCTTTGTACGGGGAGGGGTTTGGAAATTTATTGGGCCGTATTAGGTACACAATAAATCCTAATAAGCATTCACATATTTATAGTGATATATTCCGGTGTCCACAGGGGAGTGTATATAGATCATAACTCTAGAGAATAAATTCTCGTCACCCTATAAATGGTTTTTGTGCCTTAATGACCAGAGAGACGTGTTTATTATCATCCCGGACCCGTGTGGGGTTTTTATTAATCTTGCAATTTACCGTTACATTTTATATGGTCCATATCAGTCATCAGTTCAACATGTAATATATAGTCATCGCCATACAAGCCTCTCGCTCGTATGGTAAATCTTCAACCTCGTTACACAAGCCCCAAATGCTTATGTGGTATATGATGAAGTGTGTCCATCTTCAAGAAGTATGCCATGTAGGGTTGTTCAAAATTAATTGTTACTATCCTATGGCGACATTTATTAGTACACACAGAACAACCAGCTCTCTGCATCCAATGACATTCACAGGAGTTGATATAATAATAAAATTGCGCATCCAACTCATTAAGGTTTACCTATATGTTGGGCACGCAAATAAATTCTTTACTCAACAGCTAATCCATTTACCTGTTCACACATATATATTGTACATGTATATATTTCTATCTATTTTTAAATCAGTTCAATACGTGATTTAATTAGAGTTACGCTTCATTCATTGATTGAATTAACTATCATTTTAATTAATCAAATCCACCATCACACCACTCAAACAACAATCAATTTGTTTTTAACTTTTCAAAAATATACTAATTGATTCATATACTCTTTTAAAATAATCAGACTATAGAATTAAAAGTTCACATCCATGAAAAGAAAATAACAACAAAGTAGAGAACAAAATGGTAATGCAAAGTATGGTAAATGTACCTTGCACCAGAGTCAATCAGAGATATCGACCCTGCACTTAGGATAGGCTTTCTTAATGCTTTCCTCTGTTTCCCAAGTACAATCTCATGGATCTCCACTCCATTGCACTTTGACTAAGTAAACCTTCTTGTTCCTCAGCTCTTTGGTTTCTTTGCCAATAGTCTTTATCGGCTCTCTTCTCACAGCCAATTCTGGAGTAATTTCCAATTCCTGTTGTGCGGCTTCTTCCACAACCGAGTCTGGATCCTGTACATGCTTTCTAAATTGAGAAACGTGAAACACATCATGTACTCCAGGCAACCAATCAGGTAATTGAAATCTATAAGCGAGAGTTCCAATCCGTTCAAGAATAGGGAATGGACCAATAAATCTGGGCGCCAACTTCCCAGTTTTGCCAAATCGAATCACTCCTCTCATTGGAGAAACGTTTAAATACACATAATCACTAACAGAAAAAGCCAAATATCTTCTTCTCGAATCAGCATAGCTCTTCTGTCAGCTTTGATCAGCGAGTAATCGTTTCTTAACGAAATCGACTTTGTCTGCAGCTTCACGGATCATATCAGGTCCCAATACAAGTCTATTACCAGGTTCGACCCAACAAGCAGGAGATCGACACGGTCTACCATACAATGCTTCGAATGGTGACATTGTCAGGCTCGCTTGGTAGCAGTTGTTGTATGAGAACTCAGCCAATTGTAAATGGTCTTCCCATGATCCACCAAAATCAAGTACATAAGCCCGCAATAAATCTTCTAGAATACGATTCACCCTCTCAGTCTGACCATCTGTCTGAGGATGATAGGCGGTGCTTAGATTCAGCTTTGTCCCCCAGTTCTACTTGAAATGCCTCCTAGAATTTGCTAGTAAATATTGGATCTCTATCACTAACTATACTGATCGGCACTCCATGTAGCCTAACAATCTCTTTGAAATAAATATGTGCTAGACTTTGAGCGGTTCTATTGGATCTGACAGGTATAAAATGGGCGGTCTTCGTGAAGCGATCTACGATCACCCAAATACTATCATTTCCTTTCTTGGTTCTGGGCAAACCATCTATGAAGTCCATGGAAATATGTTCCCACTTCCAACCTGGAATGTCTAGCAGTTGCAACAATCCAGCAAGTTTCTGTTGGTCGCTTTTGACTAGTTGGCAAGTAGAGCACCTGCTAACATATAAAGAAATGTCTCTTTTCATAGATCTCCACCAGAAAGTGCATTTGATGTCATTATACATTTTTCTCACTCATGGATGGATACTAAGTTTTGACTTGTGGCATTCATCCAGCACTTCCTTTCGGAGCTCAGAAATGTTAGGAACACAAATTCGACCCTTCAGCCTTAGAATCCCTTGGTTATCCATCTGAAAACTCAAGTGTTCGCCTTTCTATATTCTTTCTTTGATCCTCTGAATGAAGTGATCGTCCTTCTGAAGAGCAGGTATTTTATCAATCAATGAAGTCGTAATAATAAAACTGGCAATCATTACATTCTTTCTACTTAGCGCATCGGCCACAACATTGGCTTTCCCTGGAGTGTACAAAATCTCCAAATCGTATGCTGCAAGGAACTCTATCCAACGTTGCTGCCTCAGATTCAAGTCTTTTTGGGTGAACAAATACTTTAGCGACTGATGATCCATAAACAGTTCGAATTTCTCACCCAAAAGATAGTGCCTACAGATTTTTAAAGCAAATACAGTGGCTAACAACTCAAGATCATGAGTAACGTAATTTTTCTCATGCGGTTTCAGCTAACGGCTAGCATAAGCAACCACTTGACCTATTTGCATTAAGACTGCACCAAGGCCTTCTCTAGAGGCATCCGTCCAGACTTTCAAGTCTTGATTGCCATCGATAATCGTTAACACTGGAGCAGTTGTTAATCTCAATTTTAGCTTCTGAAAAGCCTCCTCACATTCGGGAGTCCACTTGAATTTTGCGTGCTTCTTCGTAAGCTTCATTAAGGAACTAGATATCTTCGAAAAATCTTTGACGAACTTCCGATAATAACTAGCTAATCCAAGAAAACTTCGAACTTCTTTGGGAGTACTAGGCTGCTTCCAATTTTTAATAGTGGTGATTTTACCGGGATCCACAGAAATTCCTTCTTTTGATACGACGTGGCCAAGAAACTTGACTTCTTCTTGCCAGAATATACATTTGGAAAGTTTGGCCTTCAAGTCATTCTCTCTGAGAATTTCCAATACTTGTTCCAAATGTTCCGCGTGCTCGCTCTCTGACTTAGAGAAGATCAATATGTCATCAATGAAAACCAGAACAAATTTATTCAAGACATCGCAGAATACTCGATTCATCAAATCCACAAAATAGGTAGGAGCGTTACATAAGCCGAACGACATTACTAACCACTCATAGAATAAATCGGGACCTCTGAATGTTGTCATAGGAACACACTCTTCGGCAATACGAAGCTGATGGAAGCCTGTAGCTAGGTCCATCCTTAAGAATACTTGTGCAACGTTCAATTGATCCAGCAAATCATCAATCCACGGCAATGGATATTTGTTCTTCAATGTCTGTTTGTTCAAGTCACGATAATCCACACATAGTCGAAAAGTACCGTTTGACTTTGGGACAAACACCATTGCTGCTCCCCAATCAGAGAAACTAGGCCTGATCAGACCCTTCCATACAAGCTGTCGAGTTTGATTGTCTAGTTCTTCTTTCTCCTTTAGAGTCATCCTCCGAATAGCGTGCACTACTGGCCTTGCATTCAGAATTAAATCGATCTTGTAATCAATTTCTCTCTTCTGAGGTAAGCTAACAACTTCTTCGAATACATCCGCATAATTTTTTACAACAGGAATATCTTTTATGAGGTCCGGAATATTCTCTATGACTACAGGGATATTTTCTATTTGAGCAGGAGAAACATCAAGAGCTGACCAAAAGTCTTTTCTATCTGAATTCGGACCTTCACATGGTATGGTGATATAATCCCCTGATTTAATCTTTGCCCTAATAGCTCTCTCGGCGCATTTAACCTCTGCTTCATATTTGGCTAACCAGTCTAATCCCAGGATAATATCAAACTCTGTAAAATTCATGACGATCGAGATGGTAGGAAACCGATATATAGAAAAAGAGATAGGCACCCCACAAATCCAGCTAAGATCGAGAGAATCCCCAACCGGATTATGGACAGTGATGGGTTCTTTGAGCTTTTTCAATTTCAAATCTAATTTCTTAACTGCATTCTTTGCAATAAAGCTTTGTGACGCGCCTGTATCAAATAGTACTTTAACCGGAATGTTTTTGACAGTTAGCGTGCCCTCCAAAACATCAGACCTTTCCCGACCAGATGAAGATGCAGGCACTTCTGCCACTTCATTTACATTTACTACTTCAGATTTCTGTGATAGCTGGCAATTTTTCGTAATATGACCGACCTGGTGGCACTTTCGGCTTCTCCTAATCACTCGAGACCTCCTACCGGGTTTAAATCCATCTTTCTTCAAGGATTTACAATTCCTGGTCAAATGCCCTTGCTTCTTGTAGTTAGAGCATGTGGCCGTCGTTATGGGTTCTTTCTCAAATCTGGCCCTTTTCCGATTGACTTTAGGCTTCTTACTGACCTCAGACATCGTACTGGCCTCAGGATTATCAGTTTCAGACTCCCCTTTATTACTAGAACAGACTTCCTCTTCGTAGCGCAACATACCTTTCTTGTCGAGATCCTCATACTGGTAAGCCATGTATATCATTTCAGAAAAAGGAAGCTTCACATGACCCATTACACTATTCTGGTATCTTCTTCGAAGACCATAAATAAACCTCAGATTCTTCCTCTTTGGATTTTGAATTAGATGCTGGGAAAAATGAGAAAGTTCATTGAATTTCTTATGATATTCTGAAATGGTCATATCTCCTTGTATCAGATAAGAGAATTCATCACATAACCGCTCAGTTGCTTCTGGAGGAATAAATCTTTCACTGAAAACCTCTTTAAATCTATCCCAGGTGATATCACCTTCTGGATTATTCTCTATAATCGAATCCCACCAGAACAAAGCTTCATCTTTGAGTGCCCAAGATGCCTGTAATCTTTTCTAATCATCTCTCAGCTTTAAACCTTCAAAAATTTTATCAGCAGAGCGTATCCAGGCTTGAGTTTGAATAATAGATTCATTGCCGGAGAACGGTACTCCACCCATATTTCGATACTTAATTAATAGAGCCTCAATATCTGGTTCAGCCCTACCTCTTCTACTTCTGCCACTCATTTTTCAACGTCTACAAATAGCAGACAAAGTGTTAGGCCAACAGAAAAGGTATTTTAAAGCATAGAGACATACATGTTAATGTAAATGTGTCTATCGAGGTTTCATTCTGCTATACTCATACTAGGATATTGCTGATCCTATCTGTACTGAGTTCTTCGTCCTAGAACGCTACTAGTTCTATTTCTGACGAGTTCATTAATATGTTATAATCCAGAACTAAGCTAAACCAAAGCTCTGATACCACATTGTGACGACCCCAAAAACCCATACGACGGTGGCAAGGGTAATATTTGGAATATAACACATAAACAGATAATAGCAGAACAGAATTAAATAAATACACCAGATAATGTACAAATAATACACTAGATAAACATAATCATCAGAGTTACATAGTATACTGGATCATACTTAGTATAAATACAGTTCAGCTGTACATAAATGTCTACAGCGGAAAACAAACATAATATGTACAATAGGAGCTGAACAACATAAAAAGAGATAAATGATAGAATCCATCTTTAGCTCCAACTATCTAGAAAGAGCCTACTAAAACCTGAATACAAGGATGCCCGTGTAGAAAAAGGGGCACCCGAGTTTGCAAGTGAAACAAACTAAGAGTCAGTCATGGGAATGGTATGAGAAATCTACTTAACACATTTTATAATATGGCTAATCACAGGACCACGCCACTTTCGCGGAACAGGTTTACTCCATTGGATTGCCAGTGTTTTAAAACAATTAAATCTTTTAAACACCGCAATGGTCTTTATAAAAATGAAGCCATTATAAGACTCAGTTCCCATCACACAATGCAACGCAAACCGGAGGACAGAGTTTTACCTTATAATGGCCAAAATATGCTTGATACGAATAAAACAAAAGAATTTTATATTATTACTAGTGCTTATATGTTTCAAAAACAATTTCAAATCATAAGTATCAATCATAGACGGCATGGGTACCATATATCATGTCGCCATATATAGGTGTACAATCAAAACCGCACAGTCACGTATTTGGAAATTGGATTTCCGTCATGAACCAAGGCAAAAGATAGTCCTTACGGAATTCGAGACTGTCTAGCCCGAGCCTCAGGACCTAGACATAGGTGAGCCCTTGGATCGTCAGGGCCGGTCCACCGATGTGGATTAAAATGCCTGAACACTGCGTTTCCCCGCCCTTTGGGGGCGTAAATGAGCCCAATGACTCCATCGGCTCCACATAGTCACCGATATATCTGAGGTGCCTCGCAACAGCAACAACCACACAGGTGAAAATAATACAAATGTCAGCCAGTTTAAGCACTGACTCCACCTCTAACTAGAAAGAAACACATGTCCTCCCTGAGGTCCTCTCCCATTTCTGGCTCATACCGGGGTGTGAGGCTTGCGAATCAACGTTATACACAGAGCTATGTCACACAGGCCGTGCTTTGATCATTAACCACAAGACTTTGCTTTTCAACAGAAGCCTTGATCATTTGCCACACAGGCAGTTCACTCCATGCGATTGATTTCTATCGATATATAACCTCTAAGCTCGTACGTCTTAGAGAAGGGCGTTAAGCAAGAGAATAAATTCTCCGCCGCCAAATAGATATATATTTAATAGAGATCAATCAGTACAGAACAAAATCCAATGTTAGACACACAGTCCATTTACAAGTTCGTTCTGGGTCTAAACGAAACCGGAGCCGCCACATACCTCGCACATCCATCGATCTCCACGTACGTCTGGATGATCACCACTTATTATCTATGTTTCGGGATGCCTCCCAATCAAGACATCAGTTATCATCCAACCGAGGTGAAGATCTCCGGTCTTCAACCACAGTCTTCATCATCCACTTCTTATCGCCGATCAATTATTTGAAATGAGATTTAACTCGGCCTTTTCAAATAATTCACGTATATTTAGTATTTAAATCAATTCATTTCAATGGTTAAATTCTTCGACAACAATTCACGCCAAACACATTCAACCATCAACTATCCACTAAACCTAGTAAATTCAGTTTATTTCCATTCCATATCATTTATAATATTTTATAACGATTTATCGCTATTTTTATTTATTTAAAAATAGCCATTTCATTCAAACGACGCTTCAGGCCATAACGCAGACATGGTGCTGTTTTTCTTCGAATTTCGTTTACACATATCTGAAAATCTAACCATTGGATCTTCACAAATTTTATTTCATTAGAATGGTATTTTCGAAACGAATCCAATGGTTTCAGTTTTGGGAAAAATCCGACAGTCGGATTTCCCGATACATTCTTTTGAATTTTCGATTTTAAAATATGAACTGCAGCGTCATTATTCGATTTATTTTAATTATATATATATAATCGATTCTGGCGCTGTTTTTATTCAGATTTGAATTGAACATTCCAGACATTCCGACCGTTGGATCTTCACAAAATGGGTGTCGTTGGAAAGATATTTCCAAGGCGAACTCAACGGTTTCGATTTCGGGAAAATCCGATGGTCGGATCTCCCGCACTATTCGTTTGAATTCACGGTTTCAAAACACGAACTACAGCTTCGTTATTCAAACTATTTTAATTATATATATATATATAATTGATTCTTCGACTTCAAAACCATTTTCACTTCAAATATTTGATAAAACCGATATTTTTATCAAATAGATATTTATTTCAACACATGAATTTAGTTTATTTTATTTCAACACAGGAATTTCTATTCAACACATGAATTTCTATTCAACGTATGAATTTTATTTCAACATTCAACACATGAATAATTTCTATAGTTTATATACATAATAAAAATGTGATTTTTATTGCAAAACAATTTATTTAAAACACTAATATTTTATATAGCCTATATATATGATAAAAATGTTATTTTTATTGCAAAACAATTTATTTAAAACACTAATATTTTATATAGCCTATATATATGATAAAAATGTTGTTTTTATCTTTCAAAGAATTTATTCAATACACGAACTCCATTCAACACATGTATTTATTTCAACACATGAATTTTGTTTCAACATCCAACACATGAATTTAATTTCAACATTCAACATATGAATTTTAATTTCATCATTCAACACATGAATATAAATAAAACACAGAAATATTTCAGAAAATTTCGGCAGCATAACGGTAGGGTAGTTAAAACCGGGACCGTCCCTAGTACGGCTCCTCGCTCTACCTTAAAGCCTCGCAGCTTTTGACAATAGGGATTTTCAATATCTAGTTCGTATGCAGACGAATTTTCCCATATACTAATCCTATTGGGATTTCAACCACAATCAATCATTTCAAATCAACCATTCATGATATTCACCAAATTTTCACATCAACCAATAATCCAAACAATATCACAAAAAGTATATATCGTCCATGGTCTGTGGACGAGGGGAGTGTATATATATATATATATATATATATACGTGTATATAACTATATTTCGATTTCATTTCAATATCATTTCAATTTATTTCAACGCATATATCATTTTTACAACGCATATATAACTTATACAACAAACATACAACTTATACAACGCTTATACATGTGGTGTACAACGCTTATGTAACTCATACTTCGACTATATAATTTATACATCGTTGTTTTCCATCGTTTATAATTTAGAAATCTCACATTGGTTCCACTCCACCAAAAATAGCAGAAGGCTCAAAAAAAATCCGGTCTCTTATAAAATCTAGAAGGCGTCCACACGAATCCACTGTCTCTTGTTTCACTGAATTTCGTCAACGAACAAAAAAGATATGATTTTTACAGTGAAATCACAAACCGTAGTGCTTTAAAATGCTATTATACTGTTTTAAAAATAATCAGTCGTACCTTTTTGATTTGGTTCGAAACTAGGTTTCGATTTTTCTCGACAACCGTGAAGTTTGGACCCGATCAGCCTGCGCCACCTGGAAGAGGGTCGAGAGGCGCCGGAACGGGGGGTGGAGCGGTCGAACTCGGTGGCAGATCGGAGCTCTGGCAGAGCTTAGAAGGGCGCGACTTTCGAGGTCTCTAACTCGAGAAATACTGAGCGGTTGAAGGCGAGGTCGGGATGGATTTGAGGAGGAGAGAGAGTTCTTCAAAAAGTTCAACTGGGTCGGGGTGAAAGGGTGCACGGTTTCGCCAGAAAATGGCTAGGAAGGTTTGAACCTCCTCCGTCGTCGATCACAGCTGTATCGGGAGAGAGAAGCGGGTGATGGCCAATCAATTTTTTATATTTATTTATATATTATTAAAAATCCAAAAATACCCCTTGCCTGATACGAACTCCAATCCAAACCCAACCACTGTCATCCCTAGCTAAATACCCCCATTCCGAACACAATAGGATACGTTTCGTAGGCCCATTCGACTGTTTTAGTCAGTTTCTCTTCAGATTAAAATATTAAACATTCAATATTTATTTTAAACGTACATTTCAATTTGCCCGGGCCACATACTGATCCCAAAAATTCTAGAAAATAAATCTGCTATGTTCTGATGATACAGTCCTAACAAAACTAGTTTCGTCTAATTCTGAGATCGTTTGAAAAATGGCCCTTTTCTAGTCGATCCAATTTAACAAAAATCGACCAAACACATTTTCCTTTGCCACGCTCACATACTAGCTTCAAAAATTATGAAATTTGAAACCTAGCAATAATTTAACATCCCGAATCCAACAAAAGTGGTTTCGTTAAATTCTGAGGTCGTTTGCAAAATGGCCATTTTCACGGGCTATATAGACTCTATAGCGACCTTTCTAAAAATTCATTTAGCCATAACTTTTGCTTCCCGCTATAAAACTTCGATTTTTCAGATCCGTTAGAGAGATATTCATAAACAGATTTAAATATTTTTGGTTTCACTAAAATCTGTTTTATTTTGCACCCGGTATAGTCAGTCAAAGTTTGAATTCAAATTTCGAAACTGCCGCGCCATTTCAGGCCTTGTTTTTAATTAAAAATAATTATTTTTATTTTCAAATGTCGATTCAAACATACTTTTCGTCGTTATTATTTAGAATAATTTATTTTAAATATCTAAAATTCACTAAATTAGCCAAATTGAAAATTTTAAATTGGCTCAGATTTTCCGGGTTTTTACAGGAAGGGTTAAGTACATATCGGGATCGGTGGGTAATATTAGCACATAAGCCCACAAACTTAACCATTAAATAGACATGTTTGAATCAGTGGGAGGGTTATGTACATCACGTGTAGGTGGGTAATATTGTATATATATAGGCCCACAAACTTAACAGGTAGGAAACCCTAGTAACTGGGACCCATTTCAGCAGTAACCCACATAGACGTATCACGGTACCCTGAGCTAGGCAGGGTGGGGCACGATTACTGGACTGATTATAAGCGGTCAAAAATAGCGGCAGGGGGTATGTCAGTGTAGGTTCCGATGGTTTACGGGCGTGCACGTACTCCGATGTGGAAAAAGCAGGCACTGGGTACCAGTAGTTATACACTATGCATCTTGAATCGTGTCGGGTCGCTATCATAAGGCACGATACACCTTATGCTAGGGCCAGCACAGAGTATCTACATGTAAGAGAGGGTCGACTTACACAGACACATGGAAAATTAATACAAGTAGGTAGCATAATCCCTAGTTGGACCTAGGTCGCGTAAACCCTGAATTCGAGAAGCGTTTAGCATAAACCCCAGTGGCCCTGGGTAGCGTAAACCCTGGTTGAATCTAGGAAGCGCTCGATAGTAAACCCTAGATTAGATCTAGGTAATAAATGGAATCCCCATAATAGATGTACACCTAAAGGCAACCGCAAATACGGGGATTGGATCACGTTATCATATGATCATAGATTACTAGTTTGGACACTAGTAGGTAGTGCAGAGATATAGAAATCAGTAAACAGGGTAGTTGCGAAGCAGAGTAGGAGTAGAAGCGCATTCAATTTATCAGTACATTCAGTTTGTCGGTACATTCAGTTTATCTTGCCATATCCCATGCTTACCCCCATGTTACCTTGTTACTATGGTTTAGTCTTATATTTAGTTTATTCATGTCATGACCCTTTTCCTCGTTTAAATACTAAGAATCACTGGACTTACCAGACTTTATGTCTGACCTAGTTTGCTTTTGCCTCTTTTCTTCTGTCCCCCCCCCCCAGGTAGTCATGGAGGGAAAAGCTCAGCTCATTTTGGGGCCGTTACTCTTTCGGAGCATGAAGATTCTTTGGCGCATTGCTTTGAACCCCATTTTCTGCTGCTATGGTTGGCTCAAGCTTTATTGGGGAATATCATTGTCAATTTGTGCTTCTTATATATTAAATAAGATAGATGCTTTCTTGTAATAAGTATTGGTGTTGTAAAACAATCTTTGTACAAGCTATTTTAATCAATAAAGATTATTTATTTTTCGCTGCTTTATTTGTCTGCCTTGTAATTTTTCTGCATCTTGTACTAAAAAACGCTTCACCGAAGTTAAGGCATTCCCTTTATTAGTGACCTTAACGGAGGTGGGGTGTTTCATTTCGGTTCCAACGAAACTAATTCCATTGAAAACGGACCCCGTTTGCAAAAATGACGCTATCTAAATATCGATGTATCCATCGGTTCACACTTAAATTTCGTTGACCGACAAAACAACTCTGATTGGCTCCAAACTGGAAAACTAGCAATAATTAATTATACGTATTCCAATAAAATTTGTTTCGTCAAAAACCGGCATCGTTTGAAAGGCAACTATTTCTAACGCATATAAAATATCGATTTAATTTTATAAATTTCAAAACAATTAAATTAAATAATAATAATTTATTATCGTCATATATATATAAATCCATATAAAATAATATACAAATTCAACCAGTATAGAATTATAATCAAAATTAACATATTTGAGTTTAACGATGTACCGATTCTGTTCATAATCCCTTTAAATTAATAAATAAACGTTATTGTTTATAAATGATTTCAATAGCGACCAATTTAAAATTTGAATTGGGCATAACTAACAATATATAAGCTGAAATCTCGATTTTTCTCTTCCGATTGAAAATTTTAATCAAATAGAATCTAATGTTTCTCGTTTCACAGAATTCCAACTTATAATGGATTCTGTATATATAATAGAAGTTCAAAACTAAATATTACAAACTACCGCAATGTTATGAGCTCGTTTTATAAATTAATGTAAATATAAAAGTTTAATCATCATTTAACTATCCAATTCAATATTAAAATCCATTAATATTTCTAATATAATATTTAAAACCAATTTAAATATTCGAATTCAAATGATCGAAAAATCCGGTCATTACAACATATCTTCGCATTAGACATACTAGGACATTTCCTAGCCATGTTTTGTATAGCGTCTTTAAAATTGTTTTAATTGGATTAATTTTAATTGTTCTAAAGTTAATATCTGGGAAGACCTATATGACTTATCATTAATCATATTATATCTTATAAGTTGCGATTTCTCCTTTGAGACATACCATTCCAGGATGGTATTCTAAGTGGAGTGAGCTGTGAAGTAATTTCACACTCATTAAATAGTCATTAAATTATCGGCTTAATTATTCACTTTGATCTGTTCAAAGACTATTTATTTCTATATAAATTGGTTTTGAACATCATTTTTGAATTCTTTGAACTTTTAAAAGGATTCCGATTTGTTATTCACAAGATACACACATATATATCAACTGACATCATCAATGAATATAATAAAGTAATAAACCCACCTGTAGCTTATGTATTCATTGCTCCATACACATCATTATGTACGAGACTCAATACTAATCACTCACTCACTGTGTAAAGTGAAAGGCGATTCAGTTATTTTTTTTCCTAATAAACAAGATTTGCATTCTTCTTATGATTCAAAATCAAATGATCAAAATTTCATCAATGGAGATATGATATGATTTTTTTGTTTATATTGGCTAATTGATTATGCTAAAGGTTTGCTGGATTTAAATCACTATATTTAAACCGCTCAGTTTCATAGTTAAAGATTTATAAAGATCGTTAACTGTTTGTGAAATTCCACATGATATTTCATTTAAATAAGATGAATAACAATTGTTCTTTTATTACAAATGAAATTCAAACTTTTCTAAATAAGATTTATAATAACTTTTATTTTCTATGGAATTTCATAATGACAATTATTTTATTTATTTTATTAAGCTAGTACATAGAACAAGAATCAACTTCCTATGAATACTCCAGCAACATTTGCTTCCTTTCCAATCGTAAGTCCACTTGTCCTTTTACAGATTTCTACTTATTTTGCAATTTCTGTAAATTTACATACATTTATCTGATTCATATCTAGTATCTAATACTAAAAATATATAAGTAGATTATTATAACATTTATCTTATTCAGTTGAAGTCACACTTCAACTTTTATTTTAGATTTTCAGTATTTGTAAAACAATTACGTTTAGTTTGTTTGAGGACAGTCCTCAAATTTCAATGTCGGTTAAGAAGTTTGATTTAATTTAATTTATCCTTCTCAAGGATTAATTTAAATTATCGGAGTTATATATCATTTAATATCTACAGTAGATAATAAATAATAGCTAATTCTTTAATATTTATTTAATACAAAAATTTTGACAATCAAAATTTATATTAACATAAATGTATCTGTATCTTTTTAAACTGAAATGTGCTCTCCCACTCAAATTAACATCCCTCTCTCTCTATATATATATGTATATAAATATAATGGTGTTCCAAGATCCATATCTAGTCATGCCTTGACATAGCTTTGGCTAATCCCTAAAACACAACCTTTTAGGTAGACATCTTATGCCAATTATATCGTGTATATAATTCTTGGATCGCATAATGAACATTTTGTTCAGTATTATTCATTTACTCAAAATATAGAATAATTCATGTTGTTGTCTCTAAGCCATAATCTTATACTCAGCTTAATTAAGTGATGCCCAATAATACAATTCAAGTATCACTTTTACTATGTCGCATATAACTAAAATAAAAGAATGCACAATGTTTTGGCATTACGTACATCCAATGAGATTGGACATTGATGAGTGTATTATTGGAAGACCTCATCATGCCTTAATATAACAAAATTTGCTTTAAAGGAAATTATGTAATTCGTAGTGGAAAATAATATTAGAGTTATTTACACATATAAAAATATGTGTATTTTATTTTCATAATATAAGTTCAATTTAAATTTGAATATATGATATATACATATATATTTAAATTTGAAGTTATATGTATATAGGAAGCATATTTATTTATTTTAAACATTTCAAAACTTAAATTAACACAACTTTTGCATTGCATAATATCAGATATTATACTCATAAACTAGAAGCCACATCTAATTTCAGAACAAATGTAGATGATCTAGTAGGCCCATTACAAAAAGATTAACAATCATGATATATAAACAAATTGTATGTTTCATGAGACCATTATATCAATATATACATGTTACATCTACACCAAATGTAAATATTATATATTCATGCAGCAATAACTCATATACATCAAATGAATATTTGTTATATATACTGTAATTTACACACGTATGCTGCAATGTATATATGCATATATATCAAATGTATACATATGTATACATTCAGCCATATGAAATCTATAAAGAATAGGTTCTCTATAAATATTATACTTTCATGGTGCAAAAAGAATACAAACGGGATGAATGTTATCTGGTTGTAAAATTTACATATTGAAACAACATGTTGGCTCACATGTATCAATCCCAAATCAAATTTGCAGTTTTTTTTAATAAATTATCATAAATATTAAATGCAATGACATATATCTAATATATGAATAAAGTTATATCAACCAGATTTTAATCCTCTAAAATAAAGTCATGCTTATTAATTAACCACACCGTACTAGTTTTAGTGGTAATAAATACACATAGATCTTATAATAATGTGTTTCTAACTCAATGATTAAATTAATCATCGAATCTGGATTCTTGATTCCTAAAATAAAATTGACTCATAATCAATAAGAGGATGATCATGGTATGCTTACAAAATATAAATGGTTAATATTTAAGTGCTAATTGGTATTCTACACATTTGTCCATATCAGATTCAAACATATTTTGACAGGAACAAATAATCAAAATTTATACTAATTGCATCTTTCATCAAGTAAAAAAACTGATCTGGAACTTATACTAAGGTCAACCATGTTATGCAGATGGTCTTCATGTTACGCCCCGAATTCGCCCAGCCTCCAAAGAGACGGGAAAACGCAGATTGTATTGAGAACATGACGCATCAGAACACAAACATGAGAACATTACATTGCTATTACAACAATTTACATCACAGTACAAGAAAATATCAGTGTTCACATAAATAATATACAGCAGAAAAATAAATATCAGAGATTCACAAAAAATAGCGAAAATATATATACATAAATATAAAGCATAGTGGAAAACATCAACTACCACAACTAAAAGAAATACACAGATACAAAGCATTCTGAATATAGCACCAGACGTATATCAGGATCATGTGAAAAGAAATATCTGTGAAAACCAAAACTACTAGCTGCCCATGTGGAAAATATGGGCACCTAGAGTTTAGCTGGAAACAATAAACTCTGAGTTAGTCATGGGACTAGTATGAGAAATAAAACAGTTATTAACTTTATTTTAAAGTTGGTTAAATCAAGGGACCACGCTTTATAACATGGAAGGGGTTTACTCCCATGAATGCTCTGAAGTAAAACAATTTATAAACAACGCAATGATTTTCGGAAAATGAAGCTATTATAAGACTCAGGTCCCATCACACAATGCAAACACAAACCAGAGGATAGAGTTTTTCCTTATAATAGCCAAACATGTTTGATACGCTTTAAAACAAATAATTTTGATATTACTATAAGTGGATAGTGTCAAAACAACTTCAAATATAAATGTATCAATCATAGACGGCATAGGTACCATATATTATGTCGCTATATATAGGTTTACAACTAAAACTGAACGATCTCATATTGTAAATTGGAATTCCATCATGAGTCAAGGGAAGGGATGGTATCACTACCGATTCAGATCACCTCTAGCAAGATGACCCAGGACTCGGAGGCTGGCAAGCCCTTGGATCCTGTAGTGTCGGTCCACACTTACTTTAGTGGATTGGTTATTCTTGAACAATATGTTTCCCGATCCTATCGGACCTCTAAAATGGTTAGTATGTCGACCAACCATATCCGAGGCGCCTTGCATCCATCACCCACATAAGTAAAAATGTCTAGTCTCTATACCATGACACCACTTCTAGCTAGAAAGAAACTTATGCACTCAATGCGCCCCCTTATCCCGTTTATGACTCATACCGAGGTGTGAGGCTCGCAAATTAATGCTATACACAAAGCTATGCTACTTAAAGCTGTGATTTGATCATCATTCACATGGCCCTGCTTTTCAAAAAAAAGCCTTGATCATTTGCATCTTAGCATGCCAAATTGTCAATCCATACCGTACTACTGATTTCCACCAATATTTAACCTCTAACTTCGCACGTCTCATAGAAGGGTGTTAAGAAAGAGAATTAATTCTCCGCCACCAAACAGATATATATTTAGCAGAGATCAATGAATATAGTATATAGGAATACAATGTCATACATATCATCCATTTGCAAGTCCGTTTTAGATCTGAACAAAACCGGAGGCACCTTGTTTCTCTTCCCATATGTCCAATATAGGAGAAAAGTCCTCGCATATTCGGTCGATCTCCAAGTACGTCTGGGCAATCACCACTTATTACATTATCTTGGGTGTACATCCTAATAAAGACATCAATAATCATCCAAACAATGTGAAGATCTCCGGTCTTCAATCACCGTCTTCATATCATCGACTTTTAGTCGTCATATCAGTTATTCAGAATGAGATAAACCTGGTCTTTCCGAATAATTCGCGTATTTTATAATCAATAATCAAGTGCTATAAAAACACATCATACGCCTCATTACAATTTAGAATATTCTTTTATTCAAATGTTCACATCTTAGAGGAAAGGTCCCCATTATTTTTATCAGAGATTAGTTTATTTAAACTTCTTCTTTATTCTTCCTTTGGATATCAATTTCAAAAATCCTTTAACAATTCTAAACCAAATTAAGGTTTATAGAACTAGTAAGGATTTTCGAGCCTTACCGAAGTAATCATTTTTATATTATCCCAATCCCAACCTATTCATCCCATGGAGCAAAACTGGTAGTACTCCATTTAAAATGCCTATCGTTTTATCGGAAAATTTAATTACCATTTCACGTTTCAAATCCAATTAAAGATTTAACTATCGCATGGAGTAAAACTGGTGGTACTCCATTCTCGATCATTTCTTAAATTCTGTGAATTGAATTACCTCCTTCACATTCCAATCTAATTAAAGATTCATTAAATTCCAACATGGTATTAATCTCAAAAATCATTACTTTGTGATTATTCAACTTTAAGAAATTAATCTTGTCTTTAACCGGGTTAAAGAATCAATGTTATTGAAACACAATTCACAATAAACCCAAATCAACTTCCATTAAATATGGAATCTTCGCGGAAAATAGATCGATATATAATTGATATAAATTTCCGTATCAGATTAATAATATAAATGGAATATCGACAAAGCCTTTTAAATTCCATATATAATACGGGTTTTCCTTTATAGAAGCTCATCTCGATTATTACCAAATCGAATTCCATTCAAATCCAATTTAATATATTAAATTGGAAAACTTTACTTTGGAAAATTTTCCATTAAATCTTAATTAAAAGATTTATAAAAAATCTAGATTATAACTTCATTGTTAATCAGGTTTAAGAACTAATGTCATTAAATCATCATTCATAATGGACCCGTAATCAACTACCATTCAATTCTAATTATATTAACTAATTGAAAAACTTAATTAAATCTTAGTTAAAAGATTTATTCTTTCCTCAACTGGGTTTAAGAATAGTGTTAATGAAGAAACCAATCACAATAAACCCATAATCCAATTTGATATTAAATACAAGGCTCTGAATAGAAATTATATCGACTTATATTCAATATCAAATTCTGAAGCTAACGAATATCGTATTGGGAATAACGATATTTATATAGTCCAAATTTGTAACGACCCAGAAAATCTGAACCAATTTAAATTTTTTAAAATTGGCTAAAATAATGGATTTTAAATATTTAAAATAAATATTTTAAATAATGGCGATGAAAACTGAGTTTGAATCGACATTTGAAAAAAGAATATAATTAATTATAATTATATATATAATTGAAAATGGCGCGGTAGTTCGATAATTCGATTTCAAACTTCAATTGAGTATACCGGGTGCAAAATAATCCGAATTTTAGTGAAACCAAAAACATTAGGATCTAATTGATAATATCTTTCCAACGAATCTGACCAATCGAAATTTGATAGCGGGAATCAAAAGATATGTCCAGTTGAAAATTCTGAATAGTCGCTATGGAATTCAGGCCCTTAAAAATGGACATTTTGCATACGACCTCGGATTTCGACGAAACCACTTTTGTTGGATTCGTGATGTCAAGTTATTGCTAGGTTTCAAATTTTATAATTTTTCGAATCAATATGTGAGCGTGGAAAAGGAAAACGCGTTTGACCGGTTTCAGTTGATTTTAATCGACTGGAAATTGGCCATTTTTCAAACGGTCTCAGAATTCGACGAAACTAGTTTTGTTAGGACCGTATCGTCAATACGAAGCGAGAAAATATTTTTCGGGAATTTTTAGAGTTAGTATGTGACCCCGGTAATTTGAAATGTACGTTTAAAATTCAATATAGTTATTTAAATGTAAATTCAACGGAAACTGATTGTAACGATCAAATCAGCTTGCGATACATATCCCATTGTGTTCGGAATGGGGGTTAAACGCTATGGACGACAGGCGGTGGGCCTCGTTTCGAGGTCGTATGTAAAAGTCAACTTATTTTGAAAAATTAAATAATAAAATAATAAAAATAATTTTAATTTCCCCCCTTTATCTCCCTTTTTGGCCCCCCCGATTCATTAAGCAGTTCGAAAAGAAAGAAAAAAAAAGAACCCTAAATCGATCGGCGACGCCTCCACCAAGCTCCACCCACGACCGCCCCTCCGTCCAGCCTCCTCCTCCCAGTGCGCAACCCCCGAAGACGCCCTTCCCCTCGAAGCCATCGCGACGCGACTCGAGAGCCCCCCCCCCCCCGTCTGACGACCTTCCACCGTCGACGAACTGAAGGCCGCCCACCACGAAGCCAGCGCCGACCCTGACGACCGCTTCCCCCCTTCTTCGCATACAGTAAGTAATTTTTTTTTTATATATATACTGATTTTATTTTAATTAGAAAATACTAATTTATTTTAATTGATTTAAAAACTGATTTTTTAAAGCGTTTAAAATCTGATTTTTAAAAAAAGGGAAAAACTGATTTTTTATTAAAAGGAGAATTCTGATTTTAATTAAAAAAAAACTGATTTTATTTTAAAATATAAAAAGAAAAAGGTTTGAGCTTTTAAAAGAAAAAGATTTGAACTTTGAATAGAAAAAGATTTGAACTTGGAAAAATAAAGATCATATTTTCAAAATAGAAAAGACGGAATTTTTATTAAGTAGAAGAAGTAAGATATGATTTTTATATTTTTAAAGTAATAAAAATATAATTTTTACATCATAGGAATATTAAAAATATAATCTTTATTTTTGAAAAGGCGGAATCTATATTTTTGAAATTCGATTTTTATATATTGAATAACATAGTAAAAATTCGATTTTTACATATGTAGAGAATACGGGTAAAAGCGACAAAAAGGCGAGATTGGCGAAGATTTTATGCAAAGAAGAGTCGTGGGATTGAATTAGCTATTTGGTGAGAATTTCTCACTCTTCAATTTCTTTTAAAATAAATATATATGTGTTGAAATAAAAGTGAATTGCTATATATATATATATATATATATATATATATATATATATATATATATATATATATATATATACGCCCCTCGTCCACAAACCATGGACGATATTTATTGGTTGAAATTGTTGAGAAAATTGATTGATAGCGATTGATTGTTTGTGATTGATATTGGTTGATTGTGGTTGAAAAATACCCATTTGTGGTTGAGAAATATTTGGTTGAAACCACATAGGATTAGTTTGTGGAAATGAAATAAATATATACATGCCGCCTGCGTGCGAACTAGATGCATGATCCCCATTGTCAAAAACCGCGAGGTTTTAAGGTAGAGCGAGGAGCCGTACTAGGGACGGTCCCGGTTTAACTACCCTGTCGTTATGCTGCCGAAATTTTGAATAATATTCGTATGTTTGAATTATTTTCATATGCTTAAACTATATTTATTCATTGAATAGAAAACATTCATGTGTTGAATTGATATTCATTCGTTGATTAGAAATTCATGTGTTGAATGGTATTCATATTTTGAAATAAATTGTTTGATAATAAAAATCACATTTTTATCTATATATAAAAACTATAGAAAACATTCATGTGTTGAATTGATATTCATTCGTTGATTAGAAATTCATGTGTTGAATGGTATTCATATTTTGAAATAAATTGTTAGATAATAAAAATCACATTTTTATCTATATATAAAAACTATAGAAAACATTCATGTGTTGAATTGATATTCATTCGTTGATTAGAAATTCATGTGTTGAATGGTATTCATATTTTGAAATAAATTGTTAGATAATAAAAATCACATTTTTATCTATATATAGAAACTATAGAAAACATTCATGTGTTGAATTGATATTCATTCGTTGATTAGAAATTCATGTGTTGAATGGTATTCATATTTTGAAATAAATTGTGTGATAATAAAAATCACCTTTTATCGACTATATGAACTGTGTAAAATAATCTCGTTTTAAAAGAAATTGTTTTATGATAAAAATCCCATTTTTATCACCAACATGAACTATATAGAAAAATAGTGTTTTGAAATGAATTGTTTTACAATAAAAAATCACATTTTTATTGTATGCATAAATCGTTGAAATGTGAAGAGTTAAAAATAGCCACTTGTTCAAAATAAACATATATGAGTTGAAATATTCATTAATTAGCTAATGAAATGATTTGCACCTATTTATGTAACATTAGAACGAATGGTGTTTTTAAACCAAATAGAAATCAAATATGAAGTTGAATAGAAAATGATAAATGATAAGAACTGTATATATATGTACATGCATATTCATTGAACAGGTTATAGCAAAGGGGCTAGAGAAGAGGAATAAAATTTTGTGCCCGACAAATAGGTACACATTTACTGCTTTGTTTGGGTGATGATTTTATGAGCCTGTTGGCTAGCCGCTTGGCTTTTTCTTTTTCTTTTTGAGATTAGAAGGACCGGGAAAGCTATTTGCGATTTCCCGATGCTCCCGGTGCAGGGGAGGTTATGGCGAAATTTTCCAAAATTTTAAGGTGTTAGAAAACTATTTGAAGTAAAAACGATATTGAAATCATTGAATGAACTATATTTATATAAATATATAAATATAAATAAAATTAAAACGAAACGAGGCCGTGCAGTTCGTATTTTGAAATCGTGTTTTCAAACAACTAGTACGGGAAATCCGACCATTGGATTCTCCCGAAACCTCAACCGTCGGGTTCGCCTTGGAAATATCTCTCCAACGGCACCAACCTTGTAAAAATCCAACGGTTGGATTGTCTGGAAAGTTTAAATCAAATCTGATGAAAAACAGTGCCAGAAGCGATTATATTTATATATATATAAATATAATTATATATTTAATCGAATAACGACGCTGCAGTTCGCATTTTGAAATCGAAACTTCAAACGATTGTACCGGGAGATCCGACCGTCGGATTTTCCCGAAACTGGAACCGTTGGATTCGTTTTGAAAAGACCTTTCTAATGATGTAAATTTTGCGAAGATCCAACGGTTAGATTTTCAGATATGTGTAAATCAAATCTGAAGAAAAACAGCGCCACGGCCGCTTTATGGCCCGAAGCGTCGTTTTGAATAAATGGGCTATTTTAAAATAAATAAAAATAGCGATAAATCGTTATAAAATATTGGAAACAATATGGAGTGGAAATAAACTGAATTTGCTCGATTTATGTTGTATTTGATGGTTGAATGTGTTTGGTGTGAAAATTACATTAAAGAACAATATTGGTGTTGTCGAATAATTTAACCGTTGAAATAAATTGATTTGAAATTCTAAATATACGTGAATTATTTGAAAAGGCCGAGTTAATTCTCATTTCGAATAATTGACTGACGATTGAAATTCGAAGATGAAGACGATGGTCGAAGACCGGAGGTCTTCACCTCGTTTGGATGGTAACCGAGGTCCTGATTGGGAGGCATCCCGAAATATGGATAATGAGTGGTGATCGTCCAGACGTACATGGTGATCGAAGGGTTTGCGAGGTATTTAGTGCCTCCGGTTTCGTTCAGACCCAGAACGGACTTGTAAATGGACTGTGTGTCTGCATTGGAGTTTATTCTGTGTTGATTGATTTCTGTTAAATTTACATCTGTTTGGCGGCGGAGAATTTATTCTTTTGCTTAACGCCCTTCTCTGAGACGCCCGAGCTCAGAGGTTGTATATCGATGGACATCAGTCGCATGGCATGAATTGCCTGTGTGGCATGCTAAGATGCAGTGATCAGGGCGTCTGTTGAAAAACAAAGTCTTGTGGTGATGATCAAAGCACCGCCTGTGTGGCGTAGCTTTGTGTATAACGTGAATTCGCGAGCCTCACACCCCGGTATGAATCTAAAACGGGAGAAGGACATCAGGGAGGGCCTGCGTTTCTTTCTAGCTAGGGTGGTGTCAGTGACCTACCAGCCCTGACATTTATATACTTTTCACCTATGTGGTTGTTGCTGTTGCGAGGCGCCTCGGTTTGATCGGACGATCCGGGTCCGATGGAGTCATTCGTTGGCTCGTTTACGCCCCAAAGGGCGGGGAGACGTAGTGTTCAGGCATAATAATCCACATCGGTGGACCGGCCCTGACGATCTAAAGGGTTGATGCGTTCTGATCCTGTGGCTCGGGCTAGAGAGTCACGAATTCGGTAAGGACTATCTTTTGCCTTGGTTCATGACGGAAATCCAATTTCCAAATACGTGATCGTGCGGTTTCAATTGTATATATATATTTGGCGACATAGTGGCATGGGACGCTCATGTCGTCTATGATTGATAGTTATGATTTGAAATTGTTTTCAAAACATATAAACACTAGCAATAATACCAAATGCCTTTGTTTTATTCGTATCAAGCATATTTGGCCGTTATAAGGTAAAAACTCTATCCTCCGGTTTGCGTTGCATTGTGTGATGGGAACTGAGTCTTATAACGGCTTCATTTTTACAAAAAGCATATCGATGTTTAAAAGAAAGATTTGTTTTAAAGCACTGGCAATCCAATGGAGTAAACCCGTTCCACGAAAGTGGCGTGGTCCTGTGATTTGCTATATTATATATGTGTTGAGTAGATTTCTCATACCAGTCCCATGACTGACTCGTAGTTTGTTTCACTTTCAAACTCGGGTGCCCCTTTTTCTACACGGGCAGCCTTGTATTCAGGTTTAGCTGGTTCTTTCTGGATAGCTGGAGCTGGAGATGGATTCTATCATTTATTTCTTTTTATGCTGTTCAGCTCCTACTGTACATATTTTGTTTATTTCCGCTGTAGACATTTATGTATAGCTGAACTGTATTTGTACTAAGTAAGATCCTGTATACTGTGTAACTCTGATGATTACTTTTATCCAGTATATTCTATTGTTCATTCTGGTGTATTTATTTAATTCTGTTCTGCTATTACCTGTTTCTGTGTTATATTCCAAAGATAACCCTGTTTCCGTGAAAACGGGATTTCGGGTCGTCTCAACGTGGTATCAGAGCTTTGGTTAAGCTTAGTTCTGGAATATAACATTCGAACGAACTCGTCAGAAATAGAACCAGTAGTGTTCTAGGATGGGTAACTCTATACAGATAGGATCAGCAATATCCTAGCATGAGTAAAGCAGAATGAAATTTCACCTTGATAGACACATTTACACTTGAAGTATATGTTTCTATGTTTGAAAATTTTCTTTTCTGTGACCTGACACTTGATCTGCTAATTGCAGAAGTACTAGAAAATGAGTGGCAGGAACAGAAGAAATAATCGTATGGCTCGGCCAGCTAATGAGCCAGTTGTGCTCCCACAGCCAGAATCCGATATAGAAGCTCTATATATGAAATATAGAAATCTGGGTGGAAAACCCTTTTCGGGTGAAGAAGCAATTATAAAGACACAAGCTTGGATTCGTTCGGCTGAGAAAATCTTCGAAGCATTAAAGCTTAGAGATGACCAGAAAAGATTACTGGCCTCCTGGGCTCTCAAAGATGAAGCTTTATTATGGTGGGATTCAGTTATCAAAGGTAATCCAGAAGGTGATATCACCTGGGACAGATTCAAAGTGATTTTCTTAGAAAGATTTACTCCTCCTGAAGCGACCGAACGGCTATGCGATGAATTTTCTTATCTGATACAAGGGGATATGACCATTCCCGAATATCATAAGAAATTCAATGAACTTTCTCACTTTGCTCCTCATCTAATTCAAAATACGAAGGGGAAAAATATGAGATTTATTCACGGGCTTCAAAGGAAATATCAGAATAAAGTATTGGGGCATGTGAAGCTCCCTTTTCCAGAAATGATATATATGGCCTATCAGTATGAAGATCTAAATAAGAAAGGAATGTTATGCGACGAAGAAGAAGTCTATTCTAGTGACAAAACAGAGTCAGAAACTGATATTCCTGAAGCCAGTGCAAGGTCGGAGATCAGTAAGAAGCCCAGTGCCAAGAGAAAAAGGGCCAAAGCTGAGAAGAAACCAGTAACGGCAACTGTATGCTCTAACTGCAATAAGCAAGGACATCTCTCGATAAGTTGCAGATCTCTAAAGAAACGAATCAAGAGTAGATCTAAATCAGAGAAGAATTTCCAAGAGAAAAGAGGTTGCAGTAAATGCAGGCAGACTGGTCATCTCGCAAAGGATTGCTGGCTCTTAAAAAAGACCAAAACAGTTCAGGTAAATGAAATAGCAGAAACTTCTGGGCCCTCAGCTAGTCAAGAAAGGGCTGATGTTTTAGAAGGAACGCTTACTGTCAAAAACATTCCAGTTAAAGTATTGTTTGACACAGGCACGTCCCGAAGCTTCATTTCAAAGGGTGCCGCTAAGAAGCTAGATTTGAATTTGAGGAAGCTCAAGGAACCAATGACTGTCCAAAATTCGGTCGGGGGATCTATCAATCTCAGTTGGATTTGTGTAGTACCCGTCTCTTTTTCTTGCTATAAATTCCCTATTATCTCTGTCGTCATGAATTTTGAAGAATTCGATCTTATTCTGGGATTGGATTGGCTAACCAAATATGAAGCAGAGGTTAGATGCGCCGAGAGAGTTGTTAGAGCTAAGATTAAATCAGGGAGTTATATAACCATTCCCTGTGAAGGTCAGAATGCTAATAGAAAAGACTTCTGGGCAGCTTTGAATGTTTCTCCAGCCCAAATTGAAAATATCCCTGAAGTTACTGAGAATATTCCCGACCTAGTGAAAGATATTCCTATCGTCAAGAACTATGCGGATGTGTTCGAGGAAGTTGTTTGCTTACCTCCGCAGAGAGAAATAGATTTCAAGATTGCTTTGATTCCCAATGCAAGGCCGGTAGTTCACGCTATTCGAAGAATGTCCTTGAAAGAGAAGGAGGAATTAGACAATCAAACACGACAGCTAGTATGGAAAGGTCTGATAAGGCCTAGTTTCTCTGATTGGGGTGCAGCAGTGGTGTTTGTCCCAAAATCTGACGGTACTCTACGTCTATGTGTGGATTATCGTGATTTGAACAAACAGACAATAAAGAACAAATATCCATTGTCGCGGATTGATGATTTGTTGGATCGATTAAATGGAGCACAAGTATTCTCATGAATGGACCTAGCTACAGGCTTCCATCAACTCCGAATTGCCGAAGAGTGTGTTCCAATGACAGCGTTCAGAGGCCCCGACTTATTCTACGAGTGGTTAGTAATGTCGTTCGGCTTATGTAATGCTCCCGCTTATTTCGTCGATCTAATGAACAGAGTATTCAGAGGAGTATTGAATAAATTTGTTCTGGTTTTCATTGACGATATTCTAATCTTCTCTAAATCAAAGGCCGAGCATGAAAAGCATCTGGAACATGTTCTAGAAATCCTCCGAAGGAATGTGTTAAAAGCCAAATTTTCCAAATGTATCTTTTGGCAAGATGAAGTAAAATTTCTGGGTCACGTCGTATCGAAAGAAGGAATTGCTGTGGATCCAAGTAAAATCACAGCCATTCAGAACTGGAAACAGCCCAGTACTCCCACTGAAGTCCGCAGTTTTCTCGGATTGGCTAGCTATTACCGGAAGTTCGTTAAAGACTTTTCGAAGATATCTGGCCACTTAACGAAGCTTACAAAGAAGCATTCTAAGTTCAAATGGACTCAAGAAAGTGAGGAGGCTTTCGAAGAGCTAAAGTTGAGATTAACAACTGCTCTAGTGTTAACCATTATCGATGGCAACCAAGATTTAAAAGTATGGACTGATGCTTCTAGGGAAGGCCTTGGCGCAGTGTTAATGCAGAGGGGCCAAGTGATTGCTTATGCTAGCCGTCAGCTGAAGCCGCACGAGAAAAACTACGTAACTCATGATCTTGAGTTATTGGCTATTGTGTTCGCTTTGAAAATCTGGAGACACTATCTTCTGGGCGAGAGATTTGAACTGTTTACAGATCACCAGTCGTTAAAGTATCTGTTCACTCAGAAGGACTTAAATTTGAGGCAGCAGCGTTGGCTGGAGTTTCTTGCAGCATATGACTTTGAAATTATATATACTCCAGGGAAAGCCAATGTCGTGGCCGATGCGTTAAGCCGAAAGAATGAAATGATCGCCAGTTTCATCATTGCGACTTCGTAGATTGATAAGATATCGGCTCTCCAAGAAGACGACCAATTTATCAAAGGAATAAGTCAGCGAATTCGTGAAGGCAATGCTTCGGATTTCCAGTTAGACAGCAAAGGGATTCTGAGGTTAGAAGGACGAATTTGCGTTCCAGAAATTCCTGAACTCAGAAGGGATGTGCTTGATGAATGCCACAAATCTAAGCTCAGTATCCATCCAGGTGTGAATAAAATGTATAACGATATCAAATACACATTCTGGTGGAAGTCGTTAAAAAGAGACATCTCAATATATGTTAGTCGATGCCCTACTTGCCAGCTAGTTAAAAGCGACCAGCAGAAATTGGCTGGATTATTACAACCACTGGAAGTTCCTGGTTGGAAGTGGGAGCATATTTCTATGGATTTCATTGATGGTTTGCCCAGAACAAGAAAAGGAAATGACAGTATTTGGGTGATCGTAGATCGCTTCACGAAGACCGCCCATTTCATACCTGTCAGATCAAATAGAACTGCTCAGAGTCTGGCGCAGATTTACTTCAGGGAAATAGTTAGACTGCATGGAGTGCCGCTCAGTATAGTAAGTGATAGAGATACGATATTCACTAGCAAATTCTGGGAAGCATTTCAAGTCGAGCTGGGAACGAAGTTGAACTTAAGCACCGCTTATCATCCTCAGACAGACGGTCAGACTGAGAGGGTGAATCGCATTTTAGAAGATTTATTGCGGGCTTGTGTTCTAGATTTCGGTGGATCATGGGAAGACCATCTGCATTTGGCTGAATTCTCTTATAACAACAGCTACCAGGCGAGTCTGACAATGTCGCCATTCGAAGCATTGTATGGTAGACCGTGCCGATCTCCTGCTTGTTGGGTCGAGCCAGGAAATAGACTTGTGTTGGGTCCTGATATGATTCGAGAAGCTGCCGACAAAGTCGATTTTATTAAGAAACGATTACTCGCCGCTCAAAGCCGACAAAAGAGCTATGCCGATAAAAGAAGAAGAGATATATCCTTTGAAGTTGGTGACTATGTATATTTGAAAGTATCGCCGATGAGAGGCGTTATCCGGTTCGGTAAAACTGGAAAGTTGGCACCCAAATTCATTGGTCCGTTTCCTATTCTGGAACGGATTGGGACTCTCGCTTATAGGGTCAAACTGCCTGACTGGTTGCCTGGAGTGCATGATGTATTTCATATATCTCAACTTCGAAAGCACGTTCATGATCCAGACTTGATCGTGGAAGAAGCAGCTCAACAGGACATTGAAATTACTCCAGAATTAGCCGTGAGGCGAGAGCCGCTGAAGATCATCGACAAAGAAACCAAAGAGCTGAGGAACAAGAAGGTTCACTTAGTCAAAGTGCAATGGAGTGGAGATCCGCGAGATTGTACTTGGGAAACGGAGGAGAGCATTCAGAAAGCTTATCCTAGATGCCGAGTAGATATCTCTGATTGACTCCGGTGCAAGGTACATTTACCCTACTTTGCACTACCATTCAATTCTCTACTCTATTGTTATTTTCTTTTCATAGATGTGCACTTTTAATTATATGGTCTGAAGGATTTTTTTGAAGGAATATAGGATTTGATCAGAATATTTTAGAAAGGTTAAAAACAAATTGGTTGTTGTATGGTGTGATTGTAGATTTATCAAACCACTTTCGACTTTGTTCCTTTTCGGGGACGAAAAGTTTTAAGTGGGGGAGATTGTAACGACCCAGAAAATCTGAACCAATTTAAATTTTTTAAAATTGGCTAAAATAATGGATTTTAAATATTTAAAATAAATATTTTAAATAATGGCGATGAAAACTGAGTTTGAATCGACATTTGAAAAAAGAATATAATTAATTATAATTATATATATAATTGAAAATGGCGCGGTAGTTCGATAATTCGATTTCAAACTTCAATTGAGTATACCGGGTGCAAAATAATCCGGATTTTAGTGAAACCAAAAACATTAGGATCTAATTGATAATATCTTTCCAACGAATCTGACCAATCGAAATTTGATAGCGGGAATCAAAAGATATGTCTAGTTGAAAATTCTGAATAGTCGCTATGGAATTCAGGCCCTTAAAAATGGACATTTTGCATACGACCTCGGATTTCGACGAAACCACTTTTGTTGGATTCGTGATGTCAAGTTATTGCTAGGTTTCAAATTTCATAATTTTTCGAATCAATATGTGAGCGTGGCAAAGGAAAACGCGTTTGACCGGTTTCAGTTGATTTTAATCGACTGGAAATTGGCCATTTTTCAAACGGTCTCAGAATTCGACGAAACTAGTTTTGTTAGGACCGTATCGTCAATACGAAGCGAGAAAATATTTTTCGGGAATTTTTAGAGTTAGTATGTGACCCCGGTAATTTGAAATGTACGTTTAAAATTCAATATAGTGATTTAAATGTAAATTCAACGGAAACTGATTGTAACGATCAAATCAGCTTGCGATACATATCCCATTGTGTTCGGAATGGGGGTTAAACGCTATGGACGACAGGCGGTGGGCCTCGTTTCGAGGTCGTATGTAAAAGTCAACTTATTTTGAAAAATTAAATAATAAAATAATAAAAATAATTTTAATTTCCCCCCTTTATCTCCCTTTCTGCCCCCCCCCCCCGATTCATTAAGCAGTTCGAAAAGAAAGAAAAAAAAAAGAACCCTAAATCGATCGGCGACGCCTCCACCAAGCTCCACCCACGACCGCCCCTCCGTCCAGCCTCCTCCTCCCAGTGCGCAACCCCCGAAGACGCCCTTCCCCTCGAAGCCATCGCGACGCGACTCGAGAGCGCCCCCCCCCCCCCGTCTGACGACCTCCCACCGTCGACGAACTGAAGGCCGCCCACCACGAAGCCAGCGCCGACCCTGACGACCGCTTCCCCCCCTTCTTCGCATACAGTAAGTATTTTTTTATATATATACTGATTTATTTTAATTGATTTAAAAACTGATTTTTTAAAGCGTTTAAAATCTGATTTTTTAAAAAAGGTAAAAACTGATTTTTTATTAAAAGGAGAATTCTGATTTTAATTAAAAAAAACTGATTTTATTTTAAAATATAAAAAGAAAAAGGTTTGAGCTTTTAAAAGAAAAAGATTTGAACTTTGAATAGAAAAAGATTTGAACTTGGAAAAATAAAGATCATATTTTCAAAATAGAAAAGACGGAATTTTTATTAAGTAGAAGAAGTAAGATATGATTTTTATATTTTTAAAGTAATAAAAATATAATTTTTACATCATAGGAATATTAAAAATATAATCTTTATTTTTGAAAAGGCGGAATCTATATTTTTGAAATTCGATTTTTATATATTGAATAACATAGTAAAAATTCGATTTTTACATATGTAGAGAATACGGGTGAAAGCGACAAAAAGGCGAGATTGGCGAAGATTTTATGCAAAGAAGAGTCGTGGGATTGAATTAGCTATTTGGTGAGAATTTCTCACTCTTCAATTTCTTTTAAAATAAATATATATGTGTTGAAATAAAAGTGAATTGCTATATATAAATATATATATATATATATATATATATACGCCCCTCGTCCACAAACCATGGACGATATTTATTGGTTGAAATTGTTGAGAAAATTGATTGATAGCGATTGATTGTTTGTGATTGATATTGGTTGATTGTGGTTGAAAAATACCCATTTGTGGTTGAGAAATATTTGGTTGAAACCACATAGGATTAGTTTGTGGAAATGAAATAAATATATACATGCCGCCTGCGTGCGAACTAGATGCATGATCCCCATTGTCAAAAACCGCGAAGTTTTAAGGTAGAGCGAGGAGCCGTACTAGGGACGGTCCCGGTTTAACTACCCTGCCGTTATGCTGCCGAAATTTTGAATAATATTCGTGTGTTTGAATTATTTTCATATGCTTAAACTATATTTATTCATTGAATAGAAAACATTCATGTGTTGAATTGATATTCATTCGTTGATTAGAAATTCATGTGTTGAATGGTATTCATATTTTGAAATAAATTGTTTGATAATAAAAATTACATTTTTATCTATATATAAAAACTATAGAAAACATTCATGTGTTGAATTGATATTCATTCGTTGATTAGAAATTCATGTGTTGAATGGTATTCATATTTTGAAATAAATTGTTAGATAATAAAAATCACATTTTTATCTATATATAAAAACTATAGAAAACATTCATGTGTTGAATTGATATTCATTCGTTGATTAGAAATTCATGTGTTGAATGGTATTCATATTTTGAAATAAATTGTTAGATAATAAAAATCACATTTTTATCTATATATAGAAACTATAGAAAACATTCATGTGTTGAATTGATATTCATTCGTTGATTAGAAATTCATGTGTTGAATGGTATTCATATTTTGAAATAAATTGTGTGATAATAAAAATCACCTTTTATCGACTATATGAACTGTGTAAAATAATCTCGTTTTAAAAGAAATTGTTTTATGATAAAAATCCCATTTTTATCACCAACATGAACTATATAGAAAAATAGTGTTTTGAAATGAATTGTTTTACAATAAAAAAATCACATTTTTATTGTATGCATAAATCGTTGAAATGTGAAGAGTTAAAAATAGCCACTTGTTCAAAATAAACATATATGAGTTGAAATATTCATTAATTAGCTAATGAAATGATTTGCACCTATTTATGTAACATTAGAACGAATGGTGTTTTTAAACTAAATAGAAATCAAATATGAAGTTGAATAGAAAATGATAAATGATAAGAACTGTATATATATGTACATGCATATTCATTGAACAGGTTATAGCAAAGGGGCTAGAGAAGAGGAATAAAATTTTGTGCCCGACAAATAGGTACACATTTACTGCTTTGTTTGGGTGATGATTTTATGAGCCTGTTGGCTAGCCGCTTGGCTTTTTCTTTTTCTTTTTGAGATTAGAAGGACCGGGAAAGCTATTTGCGATTTCCCGATGCTCCCGGTGCAGGGGAGGTTATGGCGAAATTTTCCAAAATTTTAAGGTGTTAGAAAACTATTTGAAGTAAAAACGATATTGAAATCATTGAATGAACTATATTTATATAAATATATAAATAAAATTAAAACGAAACGAGGCCGTGCAGTTCGTATTTTGAAACCGTGTTTTCAAACAACTAGTACGGGAAATCCGACCATTGGATTCTCCCGAAACCTCAACCGTCGGGTTCGCCTTGGAAATATCTCTCCAACGGCACCAACCTTGTAAAAATCCAACGGTTGGATTGTCTGGAAAGTTTAAATCAAATCTGATGAAAAACAGCGCCAGAAGCGATTATATTTATATATATATAAATATAATTATATATTTAATCGAATAACGACGCTGCAGTTCGTATTTTGAAATCGAAACTTCAAACGATTGTACCGGGAGATCCGACCGTCGGATTTTCCCGAAACTGGAACCGTTGGATTCGTTTTGAAAAGACCTTTCTAATGATGTAAATTTTGCGAAGATCCAACGGTTAGATTTTCAGATATGTGTAAATCAAATCTGAAGAAAAACAGCGCCACGGCCGCTTTATGGCCCGAAGCGTCGTTTTGAATAAATGGGCTATTTTAAAATAAATAAAAATAGCGATAAATCGTTATAAAATATTGGAAACAATATGGAGTGGAAATAAACTGAATTTGCTCGATTTATGTTGTATTTGATGGTTGAATGTGTTTGGTGTGAAAATTACATTAAAGAACAATATTGGTGTTGTCGAATAATTTAACCATTGAAATAAATTGATTTGAAATTCTAAATATACGTGAATTATTTGAAAAGGCCGAGTTAATTCTCATTTCGAATAATTGACCGACGATTGAAATTCGAAGATGAAGACGATGGTCGAAGACCGGAGGTCTTCACCTCGTTTGGATGGTAACCGAGGTCCTGATTGGGAGGCATCCCGAAATATGGATAATGAGTGGTGATCGTCCAGACGTACGTGGTGATCGAAGGGTTTGCGAGGTATTTAGTGCCTCCGGTTTCGTTCAGACCCAGAACGGACTTGTAAATGGACTGTGTGTCTGACATTGGAGTTTATTCTGTGTTGATTGATTTCTGTTAAATATACATCTGTTTGGCGGCGGAGAATTTATTCTTTTGCTTACGCCCTTCTCTGAGACGCCCGAGCTCAGAGGTTGTATATCGATGGACATCAGTCGCATGGCATGAATTGCCTGTGTGGCATGCTAAGATGCAGTGATCAGGGCGTCTGTTGAAAAACAAAGTCTTGTGGTGATGATCAAAGCACCGCCTGTGTGGCGTAGCTTTGTGTATAACGTGAATTCGCGAGCCTCACACCCCGGTATGAATCTAAAATGGGAGAAGGACATCAGGGAGGGCCTGCGTTTCTTTCTAGCTAGGGTGGTGTCAGTGACCTACCAGCCCTGACATTTATATACTTTTCACCTATGTGGTTGTTGCTGTTGCGAGGCGCCTCGGTTTGATCGGACGATCCGGGTCCGATGGAGTCATTCGTTGGCTCGTTTACGCCCCAAAGGGCGGGGAGACGTAGTGTTCAGGCATAATAATCCACATCGGTGGACCGGCCCTGACGATCTAAAGGGTTGATGCGTTCTGATCCTGTGGCTCGGGCTAGAGAGTCACGAATTCGGTAAGGACTATCTTTTGCCTTGGTTCATGACGGAAATCCAATTTCCAAGTACGTGATCGTGCGGTTTCAATTGTATATATATATTTGGCGACATAGTGGCATGGGACGCTCATGTCGTCTATGATTGATAGTTATGATTTGAAATTGTTTTCAAAACATATAAACACTAGCAATAATACCAAATGCCTTTGTTTTATTCGTATCAAGCATATTTGGCCGTTATAAGGTAAAAACTCTATCCTCCGGTTTGCGTTGCATTGTGTGATGGGAACTGAGTCTTATAACGGCTTCATTTTTACAAAAAGCATATCGATGTTTAAAAGAAAGATTTGTTTTAAAGCACTGGCAATCCAATGGAGTAAACCCGTTCCACGAAAGTGGCGTGGTCCTGTGATTTGCTATATTATATATGTGTTGAGTAGATTTCTCATACCAGTCCCATGACTGACTCGTAGTTTGTTTCACTTTCAAACTCGGGTGCCCCTTTTTCTACACGGGCAGCCTTGTATTCAGGTTTAGCTGGTTCTTTCTGGATAGCTGGAGCTGGAGATGGATTCTATCATTTATTTCTTTTTATGCTGTTCAGCTCCTACTGTACATATTTTGTTTATTTCCGCTGTAGACATTTATGTATAGCTGAACTGTATTTGTACTAAGTAAGATCCTGTATACTGTGTAACTCTGATGATTACTTTTATCCAGTATATTCTATTGTTCATTCTGGTGTATTTATTTAATTCTGTTCTGCTATTACCTGTTTCTGTGTTATATTCCAAAGATAACCCTGTTTCCGTGAAAACGGGATTTCGGGTCGTCTCAAAATTCCTCAACAATATCTGTATAATCATGGAATCCAATATAGAAATATTCCAATGATTATTTCCATTCAAATCCATTCCTAATCCATATGTTGGAAAATTCTGGTTATATTAAAACCATATAATTTCTTTCAGTTCTTATCTCAAGTTGCAAAACAACTTATTCTGATAAAAATATCTTTTATCTTTACAAATGTGGAATATTTCATTCAAAATCATTTTAAATCATTTATTATGATTTTATATAATTTATTCATATTTTTAATAATTTTATTAAGGCCCTTACAGTTGGTTTCCAATAGGCCACCGAACTGCATCCATAGCGATCTTTTCCCAAAACTGATTTGGACATATCTTAAAATCTAACAGTTTGATTTCAAATCTCTTATTATCATTTGAAAGCTCTTTTCAATACGAACCCAATGGTCCCAGTTTTAGGAGAATCCGACGGTCGAATCTCCCGTTATGCCAATTCGAAGTTAATGGTTGAAATTCACGAACGGTCGCTGCGCGATACGTTCTATTCAAACTATTTAAACATATATAATATATTTCGTCGATTTCCTTTCAAAATGTATTTTATAAAATGTTTATAAATTCATTTTAAAAACAATTCCAACTTCCATTTCAATTTTAAATCAAAATTTAATATTCCATATCATTATAATAATAAAATGATAATATTTTCAAAATACCAGATTTTGAAATCAATTATTTTCGATATTCCTTATAAAATAAATAAAATCGACAGAAAATTCCGTTCGAGTTAAAATGGCAAATATCTACTTATCTCGGCTTTATATATCAATATTTTCATGATCATCCAAAATCAGACATCAACATCATATTTTGATTTTTTATTGAATATTATTTTAAAATATTCGTTATTTATGAATTGGAATCAGATTCAATCAATTACCATATAATTTTATTTATATGGATTCCATACATCGCATATATTCAAAAATAGTGATAAACAACTATTAAACATTCAATTCACATCCAGAGTGCAATTTACAAGTGTATAAGCATTAAATAATTAAATAACGCTTATAACAGTTTGTTAATCAATCGGTTGACATAAAGTCAAATCCAAGGAAGATGTGAATTAATTATCATCCCCAGACCCATGTAGGGTTTTCAATCATCAACAGATAATTGGGCGATGCATAAAATTATCGTCCCAATACACGTGTGGGGTTTACATCAAAATCCATGTAAATTTATATATAGTTTAATAATAATGGCATTAAAACGGTAAACAACCATCAATCACCAAACAAATATTTCAATCACAGGCAATCAATACATATTAAGTTATAAAAATAAAAAACCGTACAAAATTTTTAGTGAGAGAGTTCTCACATTGGTTTCCACCACGTAAGTCATTAATTTAGAATTTAATTTTAAACAAAATTAAACGGACATTTAATTTAGCTCAAAAATTAACTTGCTTCATTTCCGTTCTAGTTAGTTCCATTTTTTAGTTTCCGACTTCGCAATTTCAACGCATCCGGGTTTGTGAAATTCTGATATGGTTTGCATGAGTTATAGAATTTTGAACATTGAATAAACAAATAAGTAATTAAATAAAGTAATTAATTTTTAGTTGCATCATCTTCTTCCTAGAATAACAGCCTTGTATTCAAACCCATTCTCCATCCTTAGGGTTCGATCTCGCACATTCTTCAATGCACCAGCCGCCAATCTGATGCTTCCACATCAGAGAGCTTCGACCCTCCTCCTACCTCCAGGCGGCGCGACAAACTCGCACCCCTCTTCACGCTGGATTTTTGCTTCGAACGAGGCCTATTTTTATGGAAAATTCTTCCACCGCGGTGATTGAGAAGCGATCATCGCCGTTCGACTTACAGAGCATGCTAAGCTCTTCAATATTGCAGCAGGAAATTTCTCCTATTATTGTGTGGATTTTGAGAACGAGGGGGAAGAAGGATCGAACAATTTTTGCCATCAGTTTTGTGAAAGGCGGCTGCTGTAATGAATATGGATCTAGGGATTTAGTTTTAAAGGTTAATATATATATAATTTAATAATATTTAATTCAAACGTTACTTGTTAAATGCTCCGAACTCCAAACGAGACCCAACAACTGTCGTTCCCAACCAAATACCCCATTCCGGACAAAATGGAATATGTCTCGAAAGCCAATTTGACTGTTTCAGTTAGTTTTTATCAAAATATAAATTAATATAACTTTTAATATTAAATTCCAATGACCATTTTAATTTACCAAGGCCACATACTAACTCCAAAAATTACAAAAATTGAAATCTAGCTATATTTTGATGATATGAGCCTAATAAAATTAATTTCATTGAATTTGGAGACCATTTGAAAAATGGCCTTTTTAACTGGCTTATTAAATTTAAACTGAAATTGAAAATGCGTTTAAATTTACAACGCTCACATACTAAGTCCAAATAACTTTAAAATTTAAACCTAATAACAATTTAACATTCCGGATCCAACAAAAGTGGTTTCATCGAAAATGGAGGTCATTTGCAAAATGGATAATTTTAAGGGATATATATTATTAAAATATAAATAAATTCTATAGCAACTATTTTAAATTTTAATCTATACATAACTTTTAATTTGTAATTTGTAATTTGTAATTTGAAATCTAAAATTTTCACATTCATTAGAAAGATATAATTAAACAGATTCTAATGTTTCTTATTTTACAAAAATCTGATTTATATTGATTTCTGTACATTCATTTGAAATTCAAAATTAAAATTTCAAACTACCACGCCATTTCGTGTACGTTTTAATTAAATTTTAAATTTATACATTCTTACTTTGTTTTAAAATAATTTTTTCATTATTTATTCTCAAAATAAATCATTTTAAATTCTTAAAATCTATTAAACCAATTAAAAATAAAACTTTAAATTGGTTCCAAAATCTGGGATGTTACAATCTCCCCCACTTAAAATCCTTTTGTCCCCGAAAAGGAAGATAGAATGAAAGGTTGTTTACTTAATCAACTTAATCTTTGCTTGACTCAAGTTCTTCAACTTTTTCAGATTCTAAGAACTTTCTAATTTCTCAAAATTGGGCTAACGCCTTAAATTTTCAAAAAAAATCACCATAATCTCCTTTGTACGGGTTGATCGGTAAAACCACAATTTGCCTCCCAGGGCCCTCATCAATCAAAAAGAAAAAGAAAAAGCCAAGAGGTTTGCCGGTTAGCTTATAAAATCATCAAACCTAATCAATACAGTAAACATGTACCTATTTGTTGGGCGTACAATTTTATTCCTCTTCTTAGCTTCCATGCTATGACCTGTTCAACATATATACATGTACATGTATCTATATAATCAATTTTCAACTCAGTTCAATATTTGATTCGATTTGGCTTAATTCAGCTTTCATTTTCTTATTTGCTTAATTATTCCAATATTTTATTAGTTATACTAATAATCACACAACACAACCAGCAATCAATTAGTTGATTAGCCATTCAAATACATATCTTTTATATATTTAAAAATCCAATTTCAAAGCCAAATCACAAACAATAAACTCTAACTAGGTTTTTGGTTCTCATACTAGTGAATTGGAAATATATAGATATCCCACTTTCGAAACTTGAACATAAATATTGATGATGTCTAGACTATCATCAGAATCATCTCCTTGAGACAAGAGTGTTATTCTATATCTACTCAGTATATTTGAGACTTCGTATATATGTTCATGACACGTATATGCAAAATCTTCTTATACCCGACAGTCCAAAATATATATCAAATAAAATACTTAAATTTTATAATAAGATATAATTTTCAAAACAAAACTCATTTTTGGAAATAGCACTCTTAGGACTCATTCTTGGGTATTACTAACCCTATCTCTAACGAGTAATTCTTATAGGATATTACTAATCCTATCTCTGATGAATTCTTTCATTTGGTTCTAATGTGTCTTGTACTCGAGCTTTGTAAACCAAGGCTCTGATACCAAACTGTTATGCCTCGAATGTAACAACCCAGAAATTCTGAACCAATTTAAAAATTTTATTTTAGCAATTTTAATGGATTTTTTAATATTTAAAATAATTTTTTTACATAATAACGACTAAAAATTTATTTAAATCGAAGTTAGAATGAATAAATTTAATTTAATTATAAAAGGAGTTTAAAATGGCGTGGTAGTTTGAAAATTTGATTTCAAATTTCAATTGAATGTACAGGATTCAAAATAAACTGGATTTTAGTAAAACAAGAAATATTTGAATCCATTTAATTATATCTTTTTAATGAATGTGAAAAATCCAGATTTCATAATGCGATTTGAAAGTTATGGCCAGTTTAAATTTCATAATGGTCGCTATGGAATTTAATATAAAATAAAGCCCTTCAAAATAAATATTTTACAAACGACCAGCGGTTTTTATTGCTATATTCCAATTTTCATAACTTTTGAATTAATACGTGAGCGTGGCAAAAGAAAACGTGTTTTGTCAATTTCAGTCAAATTGGATTGACCAGAAAATGACCATTTTTCAAACGGTCTCCAAATTCAACGAAATTAGTTTTGTTAGGACCATATAGTTATAACATAGCTAGATTTATTTTTCTTGAATTTTTGGAGTTAGTATGTGTCCCCGGTAAATTAAAATGTATGTTTAAATTCAATATATATTGATTTAAATTTTAATTTTGATGAAAACTGATCGAAAGAATCGAATTGACTTACGAAACATATCCCATTGTGTCCGGAATGGGGGTGTTTAGTTAGGGGCGATAGTCATTGGGATTCGTTTGGAGTTCGAGGTGTTAAACTAATATTATTGGGATTAAATTGAATTAATTAAATAAAATAATTATAGAAATACTATAAGTATATGCCGTATTCCGTACTCCTCCTAAACCCTAAGCCTATTCTATTCATTCCAGCCATCACTGAAAAATCGATGGCCACTTCACTCAGAATTTTATTCCCTCTTTACTCTCAAAGTACCTCGATTTAAATCACGGACTCAACAGCAAAATCCAAGAGCTCCGTTCGATCTTTAAAAATGATGGGGGTATGGTTGTTTTTCATTGAATCATGTGGAAGGATTTTGAGGGCAAAAGGGCGTCGTTCAAAGGCAATTCCCAGCGTGGATAAGGCGTCGAGTTCGACACCAGTGGTGGCGCCAGCAGCAGTCGCGACTGCGAAGCTCAGGGACACCTCCAATCGAGCTATGGCGCAGCGGTTTAAGGGCAACGATGGACCCTAGGGTCGAGCATGATGCGGTTTTCAGTTTTGGGGAAAACGATGAAGAAGAAAGTGTAATTTTGTTTAACTATGTAATTAATTGAGTAAGAATTTGAATATTATATTTTATATACATAACAATGTTTTTTAAAATATAAATATACATTGATTTTAAAAATATAAATATGCATGTTTTAAAAAAATTAAAATAGCAATGATTTTAAAAATAAAAATAGATTTGTTTTAATATTGACAAAGTTTTATATAATAAAATTGACAAAGTTTTATATAATAAAATTGAAAAAGTTTTAAATAATAAAATTGCTAAAATTTTAAATAATAAAATTGATATTGTTTTAAAATGAAATTGACAATTGTTTTAAAAGTAAAGGTAGATTTGTTTTAAAAGTAAAATAGATTTGTTTTAAAAATAAAATAGATTTGTTTTAAAGGTAAAATAGAATTGTTTAAAAAAATAAAAGTAGATTTTTTTAAAAATAGAATTTTTTTTCGAAATAAAAACATAAAATGTTTTTGAAATAAAACCATACAATGTTTTTGAAATAAAAATGTACAATGTTTTTGAAATAAAAATATACAATGTTTTGGAAATATAATATACAATGTTTTGGAAATATAATCATCATTGTTTTGTAAATATAACTATCATTGTTTTGGAAATATAATTATCATTGCTTTGTAAATATAATTATCATTGTTTTGGAAATATAATTATCAATGTTTTGTAAATATAATTATCATTGTTTTGTAAATATAATTATCATTGATTTGTAAAGTAAAATTAGCATTGTTTTGAAAAGTAAAATTAGCATTGTTTTGAAAAATAAAATTAGCATTGTTTTGAAAAGTAAAATTAGCATTGTTTTGAAAAATAAAATTTGCACTGTTTTTAAAATAGAAATAGCAATATAAAAATATGATTTTTATATAAACATAACATAAGTAAAAATATGATTTTTACCATATATATAGAACAACATTAAAAATATGATTTTTACCATATATATAGAACAACATTAAAAATATGACTTTTACCATATATATAGAACAACATCAAAAATATGATTTTTAATACAAATTGTGTGGAATATATTTGCGTTGGGATCATAGTGAAGAACACCGTGTACTGGAGCATATCCATAAACCATTATCCGCTAAAGAATTACGGAGTGGAAACCAATCAAGGTGAGAACTCCTTACTAAAAATTCTGCACAGTCATTTATTTATTTTCATAACTGAAAAATATATAGAATTGCCAGTATAGATTTATATCAGTTTTAATCAATATAAACAGTATACAGTGCCTGTTAGATCACTTTTCTCGTCCACAAACCATGGACGATTCAAATTTACTGTATTGTGCGTTGTTTGTGTTGTTGAAATGTTTAACACATTAAAAATGTTAATATTAATGTGATAGTTTAATTAAATTATAAATACTCATTTAAAATTTGACTAGTGAAAATTGGTTAAATAGAAAATAATTCAAACTGAATTAGAATTGGTTAAATTTATTAACCAATGATTTATTTATATAAAATATTATTGTTTGAAAACCCCACATGGGTATTGGGATGATATTGGACATGCACTAGTCCCAATATTTATTTGTATGTCAATCGATAGACCGACAGTCTGTGATGAGCGTTATTTATTCATTTTAATGCACACACAGTTGTAAATTTCACTTTGGATGTAAATGGGCTGTTTAATGATTATTTATCATCATTACTGAATACATGCGGTGTGTGAAATCCATATAACTAAAATTATATGGTAATTGATTTAGTCGCATTCCGATTCAGAAATAAATAATGTTTTATAATAAATAATGTTTTATAAATAATGTAGAATAAAATATCATTTTAGAATGAAATATCATTTTATATTATAAAAGACATTTTTAATGATAAAGACATTTAAGATTATAAACGACATTTTTAATGATAAAGACATTTTAGATTATAAAGACATTTTTAATGATAAAGACATTTTAGAATATAAAAGGTATTTTTAATGATAAAGACATTTTAGAATATAAAAGACATTTTTAATGATAAAGACATTTTATATTATAAAAGACATTTTTAATGATAAAGACATTTTAGATTATAAAAGGCATTTTTAATGATAAAGACATTCTAGATTATAAAAGAACATTTTTGGATGTAAAATAACATTTTAGAATAAAAGAACATTCTTGGATGTAAAATAACATTTTAGAATAAAAGAACATTTTTGGATGTAAAATAACATTTTAGAATAAAAGAACATTTTTGATGTAAAATAAAATTTGAGAATAAAAGAACATTTTTAATGTAAAAGAACATTTTTGATGTACGAGAACATTTTTATGTAAAGAATATTTTAAATAAAGAATAATTTAAAACAAAGAATCTTTTAAAATAAAGAATATTTTAGAATAAGATATATTTTTCAGTGAATAATCAAAATGTGATTTTGATGTCCGTTTTGGATGGACATAAAAATGTAAAATATGAAGTAGAGTTAAGTAGCAAACACCATTTTAACACGAATGGGTTTTATCGATCGATTTTATTCATTTTATAATGAATATCGAAAAGAAGTGGTTTCAAAATTTAATATTTTGAAAATCTTATCATTTTAATGTGATAAAAGATGTAGAATATCCAATTTTGATTTAAAATTGAAAATGAATTTATAAATGATTTATAAAATACGTTTTAAATGGTAATCGATGAAATATATATAATATATAAATTATACATATTTAATGGCCTGAATAGAACGCACCGCGTAGCGACCGTTCGTGAATTTCGACCATTAACTTCAAATTGGCGTAACAAGAGATCCGACCATCGGATTCTCCTGAAGCTGGAACCATTGGGTTCACATTGCAAAGAGCTTTCCAATGAATATTAGAAGTTTGAAATATAACGGTTGGATTTGGAATTATGTCCAAATCAAATTTGAAAAAGGTCGTTGTGGATGCAGTTCGGTGGCCGTTATTGGAAACTAACTGGACGGGCCTTAATAAAATTATTACAAGTATGAAAAAATTATTTAAAATCATAATTAATAATTTTGAAAGATTTTGGATGGAAAATTCCATATTTGAAAAGATAAAAATACATTTTTGTCGAAATGAACTAGTTAATAACTAGAATAAATATTTAATTAAGATTTAATGAAGTTTTCCAATTAATTAATATTTATTTGGAATTAAATAAAATAAACTGGATTTTGGGTTTATCGTGAATGGTGTTTTAAATAACACTGCTCTTAAACCCTATGTGAAAATAATAGATCTTTAATTAAGATTAAGGGAAGTTTACTAATTAATTAATGTTTAATTAGAATTGAAATGAAAGTTGATTGTGGGTGTATCATGAACTATATTTTAAACGACATTTGTTATTTAATCCCAAGTAACAGTGAAAAATATTGTAACGACCCGCATTCTACGCATCGAAGGATCGTAGAATATTTATTTCTCTCACATACGAAGTCGTGTGGTCATGTAACTTTGGGAGACGGCTATTGGGGTCATTTCCCATGTTCATGATTTTTGCCAATTTTTAGATGACCATTTTTCCCCTAGATGATATTGTTTTGGCCATAACTTTTGATAGGTAAGGAGTTTTGATTTGAAACCACTTCAATTAGATTTGGATGATGATTTACCTTTCCGTAGAGTGGTCACATTAGCCAAACGGACCCACCGTTTGGGAGATATGGCTGAAACAAGGTTTAGAAGGTGAAAAACAGCTTAACCGGGTCTAATTAGAGTGATTAACAGCCAAGCCCATAAACCATTTCGGGATTAGGGTTATGGAAGGACTAAAATGAGTTAGAGAATAGTTCCTATTCATTTTTCCAGCCATCACACTTGGTATCAGAGCTCTAGGTTGCGTAGTTAACCTAGGGAAGTCATCAGGGAGAGATAATACACGTATATGAGAGCGCGTATTTGTGATTATTTTGGTTTTCAAAAGCTATATATATATACTATTAGTATAACTAAGGATGAAGTCGCATTGCACTAGCACCACTATGGAGATGGTTAATCGTTTTCTCTTTACAGACTCAACGATGAGCCGATATACGAGGGGTACTGGTAGAGGAGCCAATAATGGGAATGCTGCTGAGATGAGGACGTTGTTTACTGGCCTCATCAGAGAGATGCTTAGGGATGCTCGGGGAGCAGTTCCAAATGCTGCTAATGGTGGTGGTGCAGTAGTGCAGGCGCCTAGGGCCGATTTCGCCAAGCTATGCAAGGATTACACTAGTCTTGGGGGAAGCCATTCCACGGAATGGAGTCGGCTACAGAAGTTCAAGATTGGCTAGATAGTTGTGAGCGCATCGTCGAAGATTTGGGAATCGAAGACGCAATGAAGAGGAAGTTAGCATCTCGTCAAATACAAGGACGAGCTATGAATTGGTGGAATGCTATTAAGGAAGCTACTCCTGAGGATCAAGTTACTTGGAATCAATTTAAGACTCGCTTTTGTGATAAGTTTATTCCAGCTGCTCATAAATCAGAATTGTTCAGAAAGTTCTTGGAGCTTAAGCAGAATGGTAGAGCAGTCCCTGAGTATATCGCTAAATTCGACACTTTATCGAAATATGGATTGTCCTTTATTAATACAGTCGAAAAGAATAACGAGAAGTTCATAACTGGTTTAGATGGGTACTTAGGGGAAAGACTTATAAACCATATCGATGAGACGTTCGAGTCTATTGTAGGAAAGGCATTAAGGTGAGCCTTTTCCCTAAGTCAAAGACCGAAGTTGCTATTGCATCTACAGAGGAACCAAAGCCGCATGCAGGCGGCGAAGGCAAGAAGAATTCTCAGAACAAGAAAAAGCAGAACCCGACCAAGGTTGCTCAGAATAAGAAGAATAAGAATGGTGGCGAGTGCTTTAGTTGTGGCAAGAAGGGCCACTATGCCAGAGATTGTCGAGAAAAGCCTGGGGAAAGGAAGTGCTTTAACTGCGGCCAGGCGGGACACAACAAGGATGATTGCACACAACCTCCTAGGGAGAAGCAGATTGTGAAAGCGTATGCTATCAACGATGTTCCTTCTTCGTCGAATGCCCCAACTGCGGCGCAGAAGGGAAAAGGCGTCGTTATCAAAGGTATGCTTTCTATTTAAGATGTTTCTATTCGAGTATTATTTGACAAACCCGAGATAGTCTATAGACCTTTAGTAGTAACGAACGGTTGGTGGTTCGACTAGCCTTAGTATGATTTTCCGTAACGTGGTCTTATCGAGTCATGGATGTATGTTTGTTTATGATTTCTTTGTTTTGGGCTTTACTGGGTTTAGCATTATTTTGGGGAGTCAATCTACTCTAAAGGAATAGGGTGGTATTAGGTACCTACCTAGTGATGGCGATTGTAATTGGAGTTAAGGAAACTGAGAGGTTATCGTTGTAATAAGTCCTAGTTGTCTTCTGGGAGGCAAATGAGTGCTCCAATGCTTAGTTGTTTTGCTAGTATCACCTCATGTGGATTATCCGAATTCGGAGGAGATGTTCCTTGGGTGCTTGTCTAATATTGGTTTAGGCCTTTGGGGCTTGTGCTTGGGGAATGTCGAGTTCGACTAGGATGGTTTGCGTGAGAGATAAATAGTTGTTGCGATTTTTCGTTGGATGATATCTTGGTTTACTCGAGGAGTGATGGGCAGCCGTGACATGATAAGACTGTTGAATGGTATAGACTGCCCCGAGTTAGACTCGATAGGGTTATGAGATGGCTCGACTGGGACTCGAGAAAGATGAAAAGTAATCGATTGTTTAGGACCCTATGCTGATGTTCTCTTTGGATAGTAGAACTTTGAAGAAATAGGATGTGTTCGTTGATCATGGAAGATGCAACAAAGATTAGGACAATTCAAGTTGGACTTGAACTCGTAAAAGAAAATGGGTGTTCGTTGATCTTGGAGATGCAACAAATCGGGAGACGACTCACATTGGACTATAGTTTGTCGGTAATGGATACTCAAGACTGGGTCTGAGTTATAGACTGACTGGAGTTGGACTCGAGAAGGCTGCAAGGAATTGGATTTGGCTCGAGTTGGACTCAAGAGGGCAGCAAGATAATGGATAGACTTGGGTTGGACTCAAGTATTTTAGGCGGCTTTAAGCAGGGGTATCTGGGGACGCCCGTTACCTTGATCCGTTGGACGTGATCTAGTTATCCTTGGAGGATAAAAAGTACTTTGGACATACGGTAGTCCGTTTGGAGGCTGGGCTTCCATTAATTCCTTATGTTGGTTGGACCAGACATACAAGAATCGACATATTGGGATTGGTTAGACCAGTCATGTAGTTGTCGACGTGTTCATGGCTTTAGCCAGTGATAGGTATGACTGTATGATGGATGTTATGGTTGTTATGTTTGCTCCTATCTTTCTTCTCTTGAGTAGACTATCACATGTAGGATTCTAGCGATGGGGAACAAAGAGATGGTAGTATAGACGGACATTAGGCTACGTATCAGTGCAGTGGGGTAGTCACTACTCCATGGAGCAGAGTGATCGTAGCAAGGCTATGAGCCAGTGCAGTGAAGTTGTCATGACTTCATGGGGCGGAGTGGACATAGCAAAGGATTTAGGTGTGGTAACAGTTGCATTGAGTAGGAGGCACGCCAGTCTAGAGGTTATGTTTCTGGGTTGGAAGCAACAAGAGTATATCACAGGATATGATTTCAGACCCAAGAGTGAATTGGATTCAGAAACGCTAGTAAGCGTGATGATTAGATCGATTTTGATTGAGTGGATTGGTTCTAGTTAGAAGGACGATCCTAACCTATTGGAAATCATCTCTAGGGTAGAGATGGGTATCGATGGAGAGAGAATGATCAAGCAAGGATTTGATCGAGAAAGATGGCTTCGAAAGAATGGGGGACTAGTTGTACCCAACGTAGACGGACTGAGAGATGAAGTGGTTAGAGCATATCATCACTCAAAACTGACTATACATCCCGGTGGTAACAAAATGTATTGAGACATAGATCAGACCTATCACTAGGACAGGATAAATAAGGACGTTGGGAAGTTTATGTCCAAATGCATGAATTGTTGTTAAAGCTGAGCAAAAGAAACCTAGTGGGTTGTTACAACCATTAGAAATTCCTAAATGGAAATGGGAATACGTCTCAATGGATTATATTGATGGTTTACCAAGGACTAGGTCAGGTCGTGATGGTATTTGAGTGAATCGTATATTAGAGGATCTTTTGAGAACTTATATATTGGATTTTGGAGGGTCGTGGGATGGCCAATTGTATCTGGTTGAGTTATAGTTATTAGCCCAGTATTGGTATGGTTCCAATTGAAACTTTGTACGGAAGACCTTGCAAGGCACCATCATGTTGGTTGGAGAATGGTGAGAAATTTGAGCTTAGACCAGAAATAATAAGAGGGACTTCAGGCAAGATCAAGGTTATCCTACAGAGAATGAAGACTACCTAAGATAGGAATAAGACTTATGTCGATAAGAGACGAAGAGATTTGGAATTCTTTGTTAAAGACTTGGTGTTCATCAAGGTCTCTCCGTTGATGAATGTGATTCGTTTTGGTGGGAACGGTAAGTTAGCACCAAAGTTTGTTGCTCCATTTTCAGTTCTCGAGCAAGATGGGAATTTGGCATATAAAGTTGAATTACTAGAGAAGATGGCAGGAGTTCATAACATATTTCATGTTTCCTAGTTAAGGAAATTCATGCACGACCCCGATACGACTATTTCACCTGATCAGTTGGTTGATATCGAAGTAGAACCCGAGGCGGTTGGGAACCGCAAGCCAATTCGTATTGTCGAGCACGATACGAAGAAATTTCGAAGGAAGCGGTGAATCTAGTCAAGGTTCAGTGGGGCGAGGATGAGAACGATTGTACTTGGGAGACAGAGGAGAGCATTAGGAAGACGTATCCAGAACTCTTTGCCTGGTAAGATTATAATTGCGACTTAGTTTTCCGCATGCTAGGATAGACTTGTTTGTTGTTTTGTATTTTGATTGTTGTGAATGGTTGGTAGGCATGCGGAATCCTTTGCTTGTTTCTTAGTTAAGGAATTTCGGGGGCGAAATTTCTTAAGGGGGGAGAATGTAACGACCCGCATTCTACACATCGAAGGATCGTAGAATATTTATTTCTCTCACATACGAAGTCATATGGTCATGTAACTTTGGGAGACGACTATTGGGGTCATTTCCCATGTTCATGTTTTTGGTCGATTTTTAAATGACCATGTTTCCCCTAGCTAATATTGTTTTGGCCATAACTTTTGATTGGTAAGGAGTTTTGACCTGAAACCACTTCCATTAGATCCGGATGATGGTTTACCTTTCTGTAGAGTGGTCACATTAGCCAAACAGACTCACCATTTGGGAGATATGGCTGAAACAAGGTTTAGAAGGTGAAAAACAGCTTAACCGGGCCTAATTAGAGTGATTAACAGCTAAGCCCATAACCCATTTCGGGATCAGGGTTATGGAAGGACTGAAATGAGTTAGAGAATAGTTCCTATTCATTTTTCCAGCTGTCACAAATATAATATGGAATTTATAAATCTATTATTAAAATCAAAATGGAATTTATAAATCTATTATTAAAATTTAAATGGAATTTATAGATCTTTTATTGAGATTTATATGGAACTTATAAATCTTTTATTAAGATTTAAATGGAAAATTTTCCAAAGTAAAGTTTTCCAATTAAATAGAATAAATTGGAATTAAAGGGAATTCGATTTAATAATAACGAGATAAGCTTCTGTGAATGAGGACCATTACTATATATGGAATTTAAAAAAGCTTTGCCGTTATTCCATATATATTATTAGTCTGATATGGAAATTTATATCGATTATATATTGATCTGTTTTCCGAGAAGATTCCATAGTTAGTGGAAGATGATTTGGGTTTATCGTGAACTGTGCTTTTAATGACATTGGTTCTTTAGTCCAGTTAAAGATAAGATTAATTTCTTAAATTTGAATAATCAATAAGTAATGATTTTTGGAGATTAAAACCAAATTGGTGTTTTAATGTATCTTGTTAATTTCAGGAAGATTAAAGAATAAATTTAAAAGAATTTATATTTGATAAAATTAATGGGAACCTTTCCCTAAAAATATGAATATTTTAATATAAAAAAATATTCTGAATTGGAATGAGGCGTACGATGTGTTTTTATAGCACTTGATTATAAAATATGCGTGTTGTTCGGAAAGACCGGGTTTAACCCATACTGAATAGTTCATACAACGACCAAGAGTCGAAGATGAAGACGGTGGTTGAGGACCGGAGATCTTCACATCGTTTGGGTGATTACTGATGTCTTGATTGGGTCGTACACCCAATACAAGGTAATAAGTGGTGATCGTCCAAACGTACTTGGACATCGATGGATATGCGAGGACCTCTCTCCTGTGTTGGACATATGGAATGAGGAATAAGGTGACTCCGGTTTCGTTCAGACCCAGAATGAACTTGTAAATGGATGGTATGTCTGACGTTGTATTTCTTTATGCTGTATTCGTTGATCTCTACTAAATATATATCTGTTTTGTGGCGGAAAATTTATTCTCTTGCTTAACACCCTTCTCTGAGACGTACGAGCTTAGAGGTTATATATTGGCAGAAATCAATGGTATGGTATGGACTGACAATGTGGCATGCTAAGATGCAAATGATCAAGGCTTTTGTTGAAAACCAGAGCCTTGTGGTTGATGATCAAAACACAGCTTATTTAGGCATAGCTTTGTGTATAGCATTACTTCGCGAGCCTCACACCCCGGTATGAACCAGAAATGGGAGAAGGACCCTAGGGAAATGGACATATGTTAGTTTCTAGCTAGGAGTAATGTCATGGTATGGAGCCCAGACTGTTTACTCATGTGGATGTTGCTTATCACTTGATGGATAGAGAAATGCATCGGATATATATATATATATATATATATATATATATCGATAGATATTCTGGTATTGCCAATCATCGACGGATGACCGGCCCTGGCGCTCCTAAGTGCAGTTGCGACTAAGTCCTATGGCACAGGCTAGTGTGTCTCGAATCTGATAAGGACGATCCCTTGCCTTGGTTCATAGATCGAAATCCAACTTCCAATACGACATCATGCGGTTTTGATTGTAGAACTAGTATGGTGACATGATATATGGTACCCGTGCCTTCTATGATTGATACATTTATATTTGAAGTTGTTTTTAACACTATGCATTTATTGTAATATCAAATTTGCTTTATACGTATCAAGCATGTTTGGCTTTTATAAGGGAAAACTCTATCCTTCGACTTGCGTTGCATTGTGTGATGGGACATGAGTCTTATAATAGCTTCATTTTTCAAAAAGTATTCCGTTGTTTTATTTTAAACTAAGATTCATGTGGAGTAAACCCGTTCCGTGTTATACGGCGTGGTCCCGTGATTTACCCAACTTTAAAATCAAGCTAATAACTGTTTTAGTTCTCACACCAGTCCCATAACTGACCTGCAGTTTGCTGTTTTAACCTAAACTCTGGGTGCCCATATTTTCCACACGGGAAGCTAGTAGTTTTGGTTTTGCAGATATTATATTCACAGGATCCTGGTTTACAGCTAAAGCGATATTCGGAAAAACTCTGTATCCGTGTATTTCTTTCAGTTGTATTTTATATTATTTTTCCGCTACTATTTAAATGTAATTTAAATCTTTGATATTATTGAATTTCCAATGTGTAATAATTATGTATACTTTGTTATATTCTTGTACTCTGATGTAATTGTTGTAATAAGCAATGAAATGTTCTTCTGTTTTGTGTTCTGATTTGTCATGATCTCAATTCAATCCGGACTTTCCTTTACGGGGAAGTTTGGGTCTTTTCATTTGGTATTAGAGCTTTGGTTATAGAGCTCGAGAACAAGACACATTAGAACGTAACGAAAGAATTCATCAGAGATTGGATTAGTAATATCCAATGAGAATAACTCGTTAGAAATAGAATCGGTAGTATCCTAGAATGAGTTCGAGGTGTATTATTTATTAAAAAACAAATTTTGTTTGAAAATTTAAACCCTATAATACGTATTTGAGTATATTATTTTATTTTAATTTGGACAATCTAGTATAGGGAGATTTTGAGTATATGCCTGACGAGATGTATATTCGAAGCCTCAGATACTGGATAGATAAAGAATCACACTCTAGTCGGCCGGAGATGGTTCTGATGATGACCATGGCATCATCAGCAATTATGTTCGTGTTTCGAAAGTGGGATATCTATATATTTCCAAATTGGCTAGTGTAAGAACCAAAATATAGCTAGGATATATTGTTGTGATTTGGACTAAAAATATGATTTTTGACTATATAAAAGTTATATATATATTTGAAAAGTTAACCGACTAATAGATTGTTGGTTGTGATGTTTGATAATTATTTTAACTAATTAAAATATTGGAATGATAACTAATTTAACCAATATGAGAAAGAATGATAGATTTAGGTAAATCGAATTTAATATTGATATGAATTCAAAATTGATTAGAATTGAAAGTTGAGTTGATTAGTAAAACAACTTTCAGCTCCGTTCCTTTTCGAGGACGAAACATTTTAAGTGGGGGAGATTGTAACAACCCGAAAATTTTGAACCAATTTAAAAATTTTATTTTAGCAATTTTTATGGATTTTTTGATATTTAAAATAATCTATTTTAAATAATAACGACTAAAAATTTATTTAAATCGAAGTTATAATGAATAAATTTAATTTAATTATAAAAGAAGTTTAAAATCGCACGGCAGTTTGAAAATTCGATTTCAAATTTCAATTGAATGTACATGATTCAAAATAAACCGGATTTTAGTAAAACAAGAAATATTTGAATCTGTTTAATTATATCTTTCTAATGAATGTGAAAAATCTAGATTTAATAATGGGATTTGAAAGTTATGGCCAGTTTAAATTTTAGAATGGTCGATATGGAATTTAATATAAAATATAGCTCTTCAAAATAAATATTTTGCAAATGACCTCCATTTTTTACGAAACCACTTTTGTTGGATCCGGAATATCAAATTATTGCTAGATTCCAATTTTCATAATTTTTAGAATAGAGCGTGGTAAAAGAAAATGTGTTTTGTCAATTTCAGTCAAATTGGATTGACCAGAAAATGACCATTTTTCAAACGGTCTCCAAATTCGACGAAATTAATGTTGTTAGGACCATATCGTCATAACATAGCTAGATTTATTTTTTTGGAACTTTTGGAGTCTGTATGTGGCCCCGTAAATTAAAATGTATGTTTAAATTCAATATATATTGATTTAAATTTTAATTTTGTTGAAAACTAATCGAAACAGTCGAATTGGCTTACGAAATATATCCCATTGTATCCAAAATAAGGGTATTTAGTTAGGGGTGACAGTCGTTGGGATTCATTTGGAGTCAAGGTGTTAAACTAGTATTATTGGAATTAAATTGAATTAATTAAATAAAATAATTATAGAAATACTATAAGTATACGCTATATTCTATATTCCTCCTAAACCCTAAGCCTATTCTATTCGTTCCAGCCACCACTGAAAAATCGATGGCCATTTCACTCCGAATTTTATTCCATCTTTTCTCTCAAAATAACTCGAATTAAATCACGAACTCAACAACAAAATCCAAGAGCTTTGTTCGATCTTCAAAATGATGGGGGTATGGTCGTTTTTCGTTGAACGATGCGGAAGGATTTCGAGGGAAAAGGGGCGTCATTCAAAGGCCATTCCCGATGTGGATAAGGCATCGAGTTCGGGACCAGTGGTGGCGCCAACAACAGTCGCGACGACGAAGCTCAGGGACACCTCCGATAGAGCATTGGCGCAGCGGTTTAAGGGCAATTATGAGCCCTAGGGTTCGAACATGATGCGGTTTTCAGTTTTGGGGAAGATGGTGAAGAAGACAGTGTAATTTTTTTTAACTATGTAATTAATTAAGTAAAAATCAGAATATTATATTTTATATACATAATAATGTTTTTGAAAATATAAATATACATTGATTTTAAAATAATAAATATACATGTTTTTTAAAAATAAAAATAGCAATGATTTTAAAAATAAAAATAAATTTGCTTTAAAATTGACAAAGTTTTATATAATAAAATTGACAAAGTTTTGTATAATAAAATTGACAAATTTTAAATAATAAAATTGACAAAGTTTTAAATAATAAAATTGACATTGTTTTAAAATGAAATTGACATTTGTTTTACAAGTAAAGGTAGATTTGTTTTAAAAGGAAAATATATTTGTTTTAAAAATTAAAATAGATTTATTTTAAAAGTAAAATAGATTTGTTTAAAAAATAAAAGTAGATTTGTTTTATAAATAGAATTGTTTTTCAAAATAAAAACATACAATGTTTTTGAAATAAAAACATACAATGTTTTTGAAATAAAAATATAAAATGCCTTAGAAATATAATATACAATGTTTTGGAAAAATAATTATCGTTGTTTTGGAAATATAATTATCGTTGTTTTGTAATATAATTATCACTGTTTTGTAAATATAATTATCATTGTTTTGGGAATATAATTATCACTATTTCGTAAATATAATTATAATTGTTTTGTAAATATAATTATCATTGAATTGCAAAGTAAAATTAGCATTGTTTTGAAAAGTAAAATTAGCATTGTTTTGAGAAATAAAATTAGCATTGTTTTGAAAAGTAAATTAGCATTGTTTTGAAAAATAAAATTTGCATTGTTTTTAAAATAGAAATAGCAATATAAAAATATGATTTTCGTATAAACATAAAGTAAGTGAAAAATATGATTTTTACCATATATATAGAACAACATTAAAAATATGATTTTTACCATATATATAGAACAACATTAAAAATATGATTTTTAATACAAACTATGTGAAACAGATTTGCATTGGAATCACGGTGAAGAACAATGCGTACTGGAGCAAATCCAAAAACCATTTTCCGCTAAAGAATGTGTGATGACCCCAAACCCTATACTAACGGTGGCAAGGGTAATCTTTGGAATATAACACATAAACAGATAACAGCAAATCAGAATTAAATAAATACAGTAGATAATGCGCAAATAATACACTGGATAAACACAATCATCAGAGTTACACAGTATACAGGATCATACTTAGTACAAATACAGTTCAGCTATACATAAATGTCTATAGTGGAAAACAAACATAATATGTACAATAGGAGCTGAACAGCATAAAAAGAGATAAATAACGGAATCCATCTTCAGCTCCAGCTATCCAGAAAGAGCCTGCTAAAACCTGAAGACAAGGCTGCCCATGTAGAAATAAGGGCACCCGAGTTTGCAAGTGAAACAAACTACGAGTCAGTCATGGGACTGGTATGAGAAATCTACTCAACACATTTTATAATATGGCTAATCACAGAAGCACGCCACTTTTGCGGAACGGGTTTACTCCATTGGATTGCCAGTGCTTAAAACAAATAAATCTTTTAAACATCGCAATGCATTTTATAAAAATGAAGACATTACAAGACTCAGTTCCCATAGCACAATGCAACGCAAACCGGAGGATAGAGTTTTACCTTATAATGGCCAAAATATGCTTGATACGAGTAAAACAAAAGCATTTTATATTATTACTAGTGTTTATAGGTTTCAAAAACATTTCAATCATAACTATCAATCATCGACGGCATGGGTACCATATATCATGTCGCCATATGTATATATACAATCAAAACCGCACGGTGTCGTATTTGGAAATTTGATTTCCATCATGAACCAAGGCAAAAGATAGTCCTTACCGAATTCGAGACGCTCTAGCTCGTGTCTCAGGAACAGCCGCAACTGCACCTTGGATCGTCAGGGCCGGTCCACACGTAGTGGATTATAATGCCTGAACAATGTGTTTCCCCGCCCTATGGGGCGTAAATGAGCCAACGAATGACTCCATCGGTCCCGGATCGACCGATATAACCGAGGCGCCTCGCAATAGCAACAACCACACAGGTGAATATAGTATAAATGTCAGCCAGTTTAAGCACTGACACCACCTCCAGCTAGAAAGAAACGCACGTCCCCCTTGAAGTCCTCTCCTGTTTCTGGTTCATACCGGGGTGTGAGGCTCGCGAATTCACGTTATACACAAAGCTACGCCACACAGGTGGTGCTTTGATCATCAACCACAAGACTTTGCTTTTCAACAGAAACCTTAATCACTGCATCTTAGCATGCCACACAGGCAATTCACACCATGCAAGTGATGGCTATCAATCACATAGAATGAATTCCAATGTCAGACACACAGTCCATTTGCAAGTCTGTTCTGGGTCTGAACGAAACCGGAGGCGCTATATACCTCGCATACCCATCGATCTCCACGTATGTCTGGATGACCACCACTCATTATCCATATTTCGGGATGCCTCCCAATTAGGACATCAGTTATCATCCAACCGAGGTGAAGATCTCCGGTCTTCGACCACCGTCTTCATCTTCGATTTCTTATCGTCGATTCAGTTATTCAGAATGGGATAAACCCGGTCTTTCTGAGCAACTCGCGTATATAGTAAACAAGTGCTACACAAACACAACATACGCTTCATTCCAATTCATCATTCACTAACCGTAAATTAGTAAGAGAACAATTTCCCAAATATTAACCCCGAAGGCCGAAACCAACATCAGATCAAAACCCAGGAAACCATTCGAATTAGCTAACCTTCGGTTAGTTTCTAAATTTCACACTCCATATTGTTTATAATATTTTATAACGATTTATCGCTGTTTTTATTTATTTAGAAATAGCCATTTCATTCAAACGACGCTTCAGGCCATAACACGGCCGTGGCGCTGTTTTTCTTCGGATTCGATTAAAACATATCTGAAAATCTAACCGTTGGATCTTCACAAATTTTATATCATTAGAAAGATCTTTTCAAAACGAATCCAACTATTTTAGTTTTGGGAAAATCCGACGGTCCGATCTCCCGGTACACTCGTTTGAAGTTTCGATTTCAAAATACGAACTGCAGCGTCGTTATTCGATTTAATTTAATTATATATATATATATACATATATACAAATATAATCGATTCTGGCGTTGTTTTTCTTCAGATTTGAATTAAACATTCCAGACAATCCAACTGTTGGATCTTCACAAAGTGGGTGTCGTTGGACAGATATTTCCAAGGCGAACCCAACGGTTTCGGTTTCGGGAAAATCCGATGGTCGGATCTCCCGCACTAATCATTTGAAACGGTTTCAAAACACGAACTACAGCTTCGTTATTCGATATAATTCAATTATATATATAATCGATTCTTCGATTTCAAAACTATTTTCTTTTCATACATTTGATAAAAATGATATTTTTATCCAACAGACATTTATTTCGACACTTCACTATTTTTTTAACAATTCATGTATATAATAAAAATGTGATTTTAATTGTAAAACAATTTATTTCAAAATACGATTATTTTATATAGTTCATATAGATGATAAAAATATGATTTTATTATAAAACAATTTATTTCAAAACACGACTATTTTATATAGTTCATATAGATGATAAAAATATGATTTTTATTATAAAACAATTTATTTCAAAACACGACTATTTTATATAGTTCATATAGATGATAAAAATATGGTTTTTATTATAAAACATTTTATTTCAAACATGAATACCATTCAACACATGAATTTCTATTCAACGAATGAATTTCTATTCAACACATGAATGTTTTCTATAGTTCGTATATAAAGAATAAAAATGTGATTTTTATTGATAAAACAATTTATTTAAAACACGAATACCATTCAGCACACGAATATAGTTTCAACACTTGAAAATAATTCTAACACATGAATATTATTGAAAATTTCGGCAGCATAACGGTAGGGTAGTTAAAACCGGGGCTGTCCCTAGTACGGCTCTTCGCTCTACCTTAAAGCCTCGCAGCTTTTGACAATGGGGATTTCATGTATTTAGTTCGCACGCAGGCGACATTTATATTACAAACCCGTAGCGCTTCAAAGTGCTATAAAACAGTTTTAATATTACAAACCCGTTACCTTTCTGATTTGTTCAAAACTAGGTTTGAACTTTTCGATCAAACGGTGAAGCTGATCGACGATCGGGTTGTGCCACGGCCTGAAGCGTGGAAAGACGCGCCCGATGGTGGTAAGGTGGCCCACTTCGATAGAGGTTGGCGTTCGTGGCGGAGGGAGGAAACAACGAACTTCACTGGCTTGGATCTCGAGCTTCAGGCCACGAAAAAACCCAATCCTTACATGGATTTGAAGAGCTCGGGAAGATCTTCAAAAAGCTTAACTGGAGCAAGCGATTTCGTGGAGAGATTGGAGAGAAAAAGAGAAGGGAAGGTCGGAAGCTTTTATTGCCGTCGGTTTAGAGAGGGTCGGGGAGAGAGAAACATACCTAGCCCAATGATTTTTTTTATATTTATAAATTTTCAAAAATCCAAAAATACCCCTCTTCACGTACTAACACCAATCCAAATCCAACGACTGTCGTCCTAGCTAAATACCCCCATTCCGAACACAATGGGATATGTTTCGTAGGCCCATTCGACTGTTTCAGTCAGTTTTTCTTCAAATTAAAATATAAAACATTCAATATTTGATTTAAACGTACATTTCAATTTGCCAGGGCCACATATTGATTCTAAAAATTCCCAAAAAATAAATCTAGTTATGTGTTGACGATACGGTCCCAACAAAACTAGTTTCGTCGAATTCTGAGACCGTTTGAAAAATGGCCTTTTTCTGGTCGATCCAATTTAATAGAAATCGACCAAACACATTTTCCTTTGCCATGCTCACATGCTAGCTTCAAAAATTATGAAATTTGAAACCTAGAAACAATTTAATATCCCGGATCCAACAAAAGTGGTTTCGTCGAATTCTGAGGTCGTTTGCAAAATGGCCATTTTCACGGGCTATATATACTCTATAGCGACCTTTCAGAAAATTCATTTAGCCATAACTTTTGCTTCCCTTTATGAAACTTCGATTTTTCAGATTCGTTAGAAAGATATTCACTAAAAGATTTAAATGTTTTTGGTTTCACTAAAATCCGTTTTGTTTTGAACCCGGTACAATCAGTCAAAGTTTGAATTGAAATTTTGAAACTACCGCGCCATTTCAGGCCTTGTTTATAATTAGAAATAATTATATTTATTTTCAAACGTCGATTCAAACTTAGTTTTCTTCGTTATTATTTAAAATATTTATTTTAAATATTTTAATTGCACTAAAATAGCCAAATTAAAATTTTCAAACTGGTTCAGATTTTCCGGGTTGTTACAATCTCCCCCACTTAAAACTTTTCGTCCCCGAAAAGGAACAAAGTCGAAAGTGGTCCGATTAATCAACTCTACTTTCAATCTGGCTTCCATTGTCCAACTTTTCAATTTTTGAGAATTTTCCACTTCTTCAAAAATTTGGCTAACACACTAAATTTTCGAAAAATTTCGCCAAAACCTCCTTTGTATGGGGAGGGGTTTGGAAATTTATTGGGCCGTATTAGGTACCCAATAAATCCTAATAAGCATGCACATATTTATAGTGATATATTCCGGTGTCCACAGGGGAGTGTGTATAGATCATAACTCCAAAGAATAAATTCTCATCACCCTATAAATGGTTCTTGTGCCTTAATGACCAGAGAGACGTGTTTATTGTCATCTCCAAACCCGTTTGGGGTTTTTATTAATCTTGCAATTTACCGTTACATTTTATATGCTCCATATCAGTCATCAGTTCAACCTGTAATATATAGTCATCGCCATACAAGCCTCCCGCTCATATGGTAAATCTTCGACCTCGTCACACAAGCTCCAAATGCTTATGTGGTATATGATGAAGTATGCCTATCTTCACGAAGTATGCCATGTAATGTAGTTCAAAATTAATTGTTACTATCCTATGGCGACGTTTATTATTACACACAGAACAACCAGCACTCCGCATCCAATGACATTCACAGGAGTTGATATAATAATATTTCGCATCCAACTCATTAAGGTTTACCTATTTGTTGGGCATGCAAATAAATTCTTTACTCAACAGCTAATCCATTTACCCGTTGAAACATATATAATGCACATGTATATATTTCTATCTATTTTTAACTCAGTTCAATGTGTGATTTAATCGAATAAATCCTACCATTCATTCTCTTATTGATTAAATTAACTATCGTTCTAATAATTTAATTAATCAAATCCACTATCACATAATGCAAACAACAACCAATTTGTTTTTAACTTTTCAAAAATATACTAATCAATTCCTATATTCTTTTAAAACAATCATACTATAGAATTAAAAGTCCACATCCATGAAAAGAAAATAACAACAAAGTAGAGAACTAAAATGGTAATGCAAAGTATGGTAAATGTACCTTGCACCGGAGTCAATCAGAGATATCCACCCTGCACTTAGGATAGGCTTTCTTAATGCTTTCCTCTGTTTTCCAAGTACAATCTCGCGGATCTCCACTCCATTGCACTTTGACTAAGTGAACCTTATTGTTCCTCAGTTCTTTGGTTTCTTTGCTGATAATCTTTAGCGGCTCTCTTCTCACAGCCAATTCTGGAGTAATTTCAATATCCTGTTGCGCTGCTTCTTCCACGATCAAGTCTGGATCATGAACATGCTTTCGAAGTTGAGATATGTGAAATACATCATGCACTCCAGGAAACCAATCTGGTAATTGAATTCTATAAGCGAGGGTCCCAATCCATTCAAGAATAGGGAATGGTCCAAAAAATCTGGGCGCCAACTTCCCAGTTTTGCCAAATCGAATCACTCCTCTCATCGGAGAAACCCTTAGATACAGATAATCACCAACAGAAAAAGCCAAATCCCTTCTTCTTGAATCAACAAAGCTCTTCTGTCGTCTTTGAGCGACGAGTAATCGTTTCTTAACGAAATCGACTTTGTCGGCAGCTTCACGGATCATATCAGGTCCCAACACAAGTCTATTACCAGATTCTACCCAACAAGCAGGAGATTGGCACGGTCTACCATACAATGCTTCGAATGGTGACATTGTCAGGCTCGCTTGGTAGCTGTTGTTGTATGAGAACTCAGCCAAATGTAAATGGTCTTCCCATGATCCACCAAAATCAAGTGCATAAGCCCGCAATAAATCTTCTAGAATACGATTCACCTTCTCAGTCTGACCATCTGTCTGAGGATGATAGGCGGTGCTTTGATTCAGCTTTGTCCCCCAGTTCTACTTGAAATGCCTCCTAGAATTTGCTAGTAAATATTGGATCTCTATCACTAACTATACTGAGCGGCACTCCATGTAGCCTAACTATTTCCATGAAATATATCTGCGCCAGACTCTGAGCAGTTCGGTTCGATCTGACAGGTATGAAATGGGCGGTCTTCGCGATCTACGATCACCCAAATAATGTCATTTCCATTCCTGGTTCTGGGCAAACCATCTATGAAGTCCATGGAAATATGTTCCCACTTCCAACCTGGAATGTCCAGCGGTTGCAACAATCCAACCAGTTTCTGTTGGTCTCTTTTGACTAGTTGGCAAGTAGGGCATCGGCTAACATATAAAGAAATGTCTCTCTACATCGACCTCCACCAGAAAGTGCGTTTGATGTCATTATACATTTTTCTTACTCCTGGATGGATACTAGGTTTTGACTTGTGGCATTCATCCAGTACTTCCTTTCGGAGCTTAGAAATGTTAGGAACACAGATTCGACCTTTTAGCCTTAGAATCCCATCATTATCAACCTGAAAACTCGAGGGCTCGCCTTTCTGAATTATCTCTCTGATCTTCTGAATGAAGTGATCATCCTTCTGAAGAGCAGATATTTTATCAATCAATGAAGTTGTAATAGTAAAACTGGCGATCATTACATTCTTTCTACTTAGCGCATCGGTCACGACATTGGCTTTCCCTGGAGTGTATAGAATCTCAAAATCGTATGCTGCAAGAAATTCTAGCCAACGTTGCTGCCTCAGATTCAAGTCTTTCTAGGTGAACAGATACTTTAGTGACTGATGATCTGTAAACAGTTCGAATTTCTCACCCAAAAGATAGCGTCTCCAGATTTTCAAAGCGAATACGATAGCCAACAACTCAAGATCATGAGTAACGTAGTTCTTTTCATGTGGCTTCAGCTGACGACTAGCATAAGCAACAACTTGACCTCTTTTCATTAATACTGCACCAAGGCCTTCTTTAGAGGCATCTGTCGAGACTTTCAAGTCCTGATTGCCATCGATTATCGTTAACACTGGAGCCGTTGTTAATCTTAACTTTAGCTCCTCAAAAGCCTCCTTACATTCTGGAGTCCACTTGAATTTTGAGTGCTTCTTTGTAAGCTTTGTTAAGTGACTAGATATTTTTGAAAAATCTTTAACGAACTTCCGGTAATAACTAGCCAATCCAAGAAAACTTCGGACTTCTGTGGGAGTACTAGGTTGTTTCCAATTTTGAATAGTGGTGATTTTACTTTGATCCACAGCAATTCCCTCTTTTGATACGACATGGCCAAGAAACTTTACTTCATCTTGCCAGAATATACATTTGGAGAGTTTAGCTTTCAATACATTCTTTCTCAGAATTTCTAGAACTTGCTCTAAATGCTTTTCATGTTTGGCCTTTGACTTAGAGAAGATTAGAATATCATCTATAAAAACCAGAACAAACTTATTCAAGACTTCTCTGAACACTCTATTCATCAAATCGACGAAGTATGCTGGAGCGTTACATAAGCCGAACGGCATTACTAACCACTCATAGAATAAGTCTGGACCTCTGAATGCTGTCATAGGAACACACTCTTTGGCATTACGAAGCTGATGGAAGCCTGTAGCCAGGTCCATCCTTGAAAATACTTGTGCTCCATTCAGACGATCCAATAAATCATCGATTCACGGCAATGGATATTTATTCTTTATTGTCTGCTTATTCAAGTCACGATAATCCATACATAGTCGCAGAGTACCGTCAGATTTTGGGACAAACACCACTGCTGCTCCCCAATCAGAGAAACTAGGCGTGATCAGACCCTTCCATACAAGCTGTTGTAATGACCTGGGTTTCACATCTGTCTTAAACTCATACATTTGTTTAATCATGAGTATATATGTGCAAACACAATTTTAAATCAAGACTTACTTTAAGCATTTTAAACCATGTCTAGATTAAAACATGTTTTTCTCTTTATATTTTAAATAGTTTAGATTTATATTTTTACATTTTTGTTAAATAACACATATACATAAGCATTTAAAAAGGTCTTGACTTTACAAAACACTTGTTATATTTTCAAGAGGCTTTGAATCATTGTTTTAAGCAAATTCTTGTTTTAAAAATATATTTAAACACATTTCCTAAACATGATCTAGACAATTCCTCTTTGTTTTCAAATATATATGCACTTAGATTTGAAATATTGCATTGTCAAATCCTTTCAAATTCATGTAAAGCATAGATATGATTTTTTTTTATGTGTGCATTGAAAATCAAACTCAAGTATTGTCAAAATGTCTTGTAAAATCATGTTTGATTCCATCATCCACACATAGATATGATTTCAACCAAAATCTCATGAAAACCCTTTTGCATGTTTACATTGAAATAAGAGCATGTAGTGTAAAATCCTCTACCACTTCAAGGGCTCACTACATCATGTCATCAACCCATATTCTCAAGATAAGGAGCTTGCACGACATGATCATTTTAAAGCCAAGGTAAATTTCAGTTTGTGTTTTCTCTTCTTTCCTTTCAATAGGAATTTTGAAATTACAACTCACATGCATTTTCCAAAGCCTTAGCCTATGTTTCAAAATGAAATATACATCAATAGATTGATAAAATCATACATATGCACCATCATTTTGTCTACAAGGACTGAGTTTGACACATGGACATTGCCAAGTATTTTTCATGTATTTTCCATCTCACAAAAATAGATTTTTGGTACTCTATTTTCATATTTTGATCACACTTGCATGGCAAGTTGTTATATAAAAATATATGCATCTAAAATCATCATTGACATGTGAAAAATAAGCTTTGAGAACTCAGCAAAACCTGAGTGTATTCGGTACAAAAGAATCTAAACAATTGTATTAAACAAAAGAGAAAAATGGTAGAAAAGAGTTTGTACAAAGAACAATTAATGCAAAGGTGTTGTAGGCCAATGTGGGGGTGTAATGTTGTACATAGTATAGCTATATTTCAGGTATATTATAGCCTGAATACACCATGTGAATATGTGAGAAAATATATAGATTTGAGAGAGAAATTCAGTTTTTTAATTCGGTTTTCAATTGACAAAAGAAAAAGCTGCTGACTGTTTTCATATCAGCATTTATTACACCCAATTATTTAATATTTCTCACTACTATATATTCACCATCCATGCACACATTCTCACTCACAAAACACTCAGAAGTTTTAAGGTTTTTAGCAAAGCAAAAGAAGGGTTTTTGTGAAGCTTTAAGGTGAGTAAAAACCACACTTTTAAATTTCTGTTTCTCATACTGCAGTTTGCTATTATAAACATTAAGTGATCTTGCATTTTTCTGTTATGATTTTGTTCTAATTCCATGTTATGATTATGTTGCTTGCTCGTTAATAATAAATTGATCTCTGGTTTAGATGTAGAACACTAAGGGCATTATGCATAGGTCTGGTTTGAAACTACTGTCACTAGAAAATGGATTCATGTTGCGAGCACCCATAGGATTGGTTAGATCAGTTAAGGTAGATTTGGGTTTTTGAATAAGGTTGTGTACCATGTTGAACACCTTGGATATAAGGTGTAAATGTGTAAAGAGGAAAGCAAATTGGGCAACATAGTACTGTCTCTTCAAAACTCAAACACAGTAAACCTCTCTGTTCCATATTTTCAAAATGGATTTTCAAATCAAGTAAAAACATGTTTTGATTATATGACCCGATTAAGGAAAGCAAATGATGATTTTTAAAACAAGAATCAAGATTTTTAAGAGAGAGGATTGAGAGAAAAGGAGAAATAGCCAAAACCCTGAAAATGGTGAACCACCGTCGATCTAGGAGTTTAGGGGTGGTGGTGCTTGGCCCGGAGGAGGGGAAGGAAGTAGAGATTCAAGGAAAAATGCGACTTTATTTTTTTAATGAATGGTTTTTGCAAAATCAACAAAATAGGTTTTTTAAAAAAAACTGACGTTGGGTTCATGAGTTTGCGTCGAGATTTCTCGACATAGGAGGAGAGAGGATGTTGCGGACCAGGGGGAATCTGGGCGTCGGAGTTGGGTGATGGCGGGGTCAAGTGCCGGCGGCGTCCGATGGTCGGTAGGAGGAGGGGGAAGGTGATTTCCGTGGGGACGTTTACTGAAAGAAAAAAAAAAGAGCACTGCCATTTTTCCGTACATGCCAAAGGGTGGTGGTCAGGTGGTCGTGGTGGCATCCAGAGGTGGAGAGTGGGTTGCGGCGTTGGTCGCCGGCGGTCCAAATGGTCCCACGTGGCTGTGCATGTGCACAGCCATGGTGGGTGAAGAGGAAGTGCCAAACCGTTGTAGCCATGGGGGTTGGCTTGATCGGCTTGAGAGGGAAGTGGTACTTCCATTTTTATGGTACTGGGCAAAAATCGTGAGGTTTAGTCTAGTTTTTGTGAGGGCACACAGGGGTTTTAGCCTTGGTACTTTGTTTAACTCGGTACTTTGCAAATTTTAACTTAAAACCATGATTTTTAAATTGTTTTAAATTTTAAATTAGTTTTTGAATATAATACTTGGTTAAATTTAATAAGTAATAAATATTTTAATAAGAATAATATTTTTATTTATTTTATTTAAAAGGGGAAGTGAATCAGGACAATGTCAACAGTTTGAAATCAAATGTTGAAACGAATACCTGTCAAATTTCAGATTTAGTTTTATAAATTTAAATTGAATTTAAATTAAAATAAAATATTTAGATTCTCATTCATACCAGGAAATGTATGTAAAACCATACGCTGAACATTGTCTATTAAACTGTAAATTTCCAGATACAAATAACCGGTCAAGTACAGTTCGGTAAATTTACAAACCAGTCCTGTTAATCATAATTGATTGTGTTAGATTAATATTTTAAAAAGAAATTATTCGTTGATCATTTCAAAGGAGCCGAAATCAAGATTTCACTTTGAATTGATTGTACGCCGTATGCCAAGATCTTAAAGTTAAAGACGGCGTTGTGCAAGGACTATTTTTAAATAGTACCTTCGGTTTGTTCAAACCCAGAACAACTTGTATGGACGAGTGTCCGACAAAGTAATTCTAACTGGTCACGTACATTGATCTTTTCAAACGTAATTATATGGTGGCAGAGGTATTTGTTTCTCTCGCCGTATACCTATAATCTAACTTTGAGGAAATCAATTAGTGATCGGGAAGTCTGGACAATGTGGCACTCAAAGAAATAACCCAGTATAGATGACGTAAATCTAGCCTCAAGCCTCACATCCAGGAAATGACAAAAATCGGGCAGGCAGCATGGCTATGTGGGTCGCTCCCATTAGGGTGTAGCATCACCTATCTAGAGAAATTCCTATTGTTTTCTTAATCTATCGATTCCTCCCATTCGGGAATGGTTGCCGTACACAACCATTGGTGATATACACTCGATACACTCAAGAGAAATGAGTGGTCGGTCATGTGAGGGCCGGGTTGCAAGAGTTTCTTGCTGAACCCAGGTGTATTTGCCTCTAGAGGTACATCATCGGGAGGTGGTCCCATACCTTGTCATAGTTGGAAATCAAATTTCCATAAGTGCCAAGCGGTTTGTAATTGTATTCTATATTGGAAAATGTGAGATGCAAGCATTTTCCTAGATTCTAAATTATTTGTGAAAACAAAATGAACACATTGATAATATCTGGTTAAAGTATGCAAAAGTGTTTAATCTCATAAGGTAAAAACCCGTTCCGTATTCACGGCGTGGTCTTATGAGATGTTTTTAAAAAAAAAACTGTTTTAAAATGTTTACTCATACCAGTCCCCTGACTGACCTGGAGTTTATTTTTCTGTGTCTTCCCTTAAACTCTTGGGTATTCATAACGCTTGTTATGAATAGACAAGTGAATCAGGATGTTGAACTTATGATGCTGAATGAAGACTATCAGTGTGCTGACCTACCTATCTACCTACCTACTGTATAATTATAAGTCTGCAAGTCAGTAGTGAATGTTATGTATAATTATTGATGTATTAGTAATGGGATGTATCACTAGACATATGATGTTCTGATGTATCATGTACTGTTGTGTAATATTATAAATTATCATCTTTTTGTGAAAATTCCGCTGTGAGATTCTGATGTTCTGTGTTTATATCTTCTATCTATTCTTATTTCTCATTAATGGCACGACTTTCGATGTGTTCGAAAGTTGGGTCGTTACAGCTGGTATCAGAGCTTAGGTTCTTGATTACCTAGGTTTTGAGTGAGGGTGAGAGAGCGTATTTTTATAAAATTTAAAATGAATTTAAAACAACTTGGATGATATACCTAGGTTAGACATATCCTATCAAGTCCCGATTGATAACATGTTATATTCAGGTGATCAAAATGAGTACCCATGCACGAAGAGGTCGAGCTAGGGGATCTTCCACTGTTACTGGCCGTACTACTGGATCCCAAGACCATGGTGAGACGGTAGAGAAAGTTGCACAAGTTCAACAGGATAAGAGCTTTGCGACTATTTGTAAGGAGTATACGACTTTGGGAGGAAAGGTTTTCAAAGGAACCGAGTCTTTTACTGAAGTTCAAGCCTGGATGAGGTCTTGTGAGAGGAATTTTCAAAGGGTTGAAGCTGAATGACAATCAGAAACGTCTTTTAGCTTCATGGCAACTTCAAGAAGCTGCTGCGATTTGGTGGGACGCTCAAACTGCTAATGTTCCCGAGGAAGATTTCACTTGGGACAAATTCAAAGAGGCGTTTGAAGCTCAATTTTTGCCTGATGCTGGGAAGACGAGGATGTATCGATATTTTATCGATCTTAAGTAAGGAAATATGAAAGTGTCAAAATATGAGAACAAATTCAACTCGCTTTCTTGTTTCGGGCCAGAATTGATCAACACTCCGCTCAAGAAGAATGAAATGTTCATAGCGGGATTAAAGGATAGCCTACAAGTTCAGATGATTGGACATCTCAAGATTCCATTTGTTGATCTAGTGGATATGGCTGTTCGTTATGAGGCACTGGAGGGTAAGAAGCCAATTGCTAAAACAGCGCAGACGGGAGGGTCTAGTGGAGAGAATCCAAATAAGAGAAAGTTCAATCCAAACCGGAATAATAACAACAAAGGTGTACCTAAGATGGGAGAAAAAGCTAAGGAAAGGTTCAAAGACACTAAATGCCATAGCTGCTTGCAAAAAGGACACATTGCCAAATTCTGTACCAAACCAGCAGCAAAGAAGCCACCGCAAAACCAGCAGCAGCAACAACCATCTCAGCAACAGCAGCAGAAATAGCAGCAAGGCCCTGGACATGCAATGGTGATGAAGAATCTGTGTTTCAACTGTCACCAGCCTGGGCACTTGGTTAAAGACTGTCCACTCATGAAGAGGGCACAACAACCCAAGGTGTATGCTATCAAAAGTGAGCCATCAACTTCCCATGATGTGACAAGGGAGTTCTCGAAGGTACTTTTGATTTAAATGGTATTGATGTTCGTGTTTTATTTGACACTGGCGCCTCAAATAGTTTCATTTCAGCTGGCACGGTAGGAAAATTCAGACTTACCCCAAAAAAATTTCCAAATCCAATTTGCGTAACTAATCCTATTGGCGGAAAAACTGAGTTAAAAATGTATTGCGATAATGTGGCACTCTCATTCCTTTCTCTTCGATTTCTACGTTTTGGATTTCAAAGGATTTAATTTTATACTTGGGATAGACTGGTTGAGTAAATTCCAAGCTGAGATTAAATGCGATAAGGAGATCGTAACCTTGATTACCAATATCCGGAGCAAAGCTAGGATACCATGTGGAAAACCCGGTATTCATATGTGTAGTTCCTGTACACTTTAGAGGCCCCGCAGGAGAATTTGGAGACATTAGAAGTAGTTAGAGATTTTGCCGACGTATTCGAAGAAGTTAAGAGTTTACCCCCACGTCGTGAGATAGAGTTTCGCATCGATCTGATTCCAGGACCCAGACCGATCGTTCAGCCAAAAAGACGAATGGCACCAAAGGAAGTTGTGGAACTAGAGAAGCAAACTCAAGATTTATTGGCCAGAGGATTGATCAGGCCAAGTTTTTCTAGTTGGGGTTCAGCCGTAGTTTTTGTAGCTAAGTCTGATGGGTCACTAAGGCTATGTGTTGACTACAGGGAGTTAAATAAGGTGACCATCAGGAATAAGTATCCCTTGCCGCATATTGATGATCTTTTTGATCAGTTGAATGGAGCTACGGTGTTTTCTCAAATGGATCTCTCTACAGGATTCCATCAGTTGAGGATCGCCGAAGATAGTATTCCTTTAACTGCTTTCAGAGGCCCGGATTTCTTTTATGAATGGTTAGTTATGCCATTCGGATTAACCAATGCACCTGCATACTTTGTGGACTTGATGAATCGTGTCTTTCGGAAGATTCTGAATAAGTTCTTTTTGGTTTTCATTGACGATATCTTAATCTTTTCAAAGACAGAAGAAGAGCACCGATATCATCTTAAGGTAGTATTGGAAACTCTGAGGACGAATGTTTTGAAGGCAAAGTTTTCTAAATGTCATTTCTGGCAATCTGAAGTTAGATTCTTGGGACATATCGTAAATGGAGATGGTATTTCTGTAGACCCGATCAAAGTTGAGGCAGTGCAACAATGGAAGCAGCCTAGAACGCCAACGGAGGTCCGAAGTTTCTTGGGATTAGCCGGATATTACAGAAGGTTTATCCAAAATTATTCTAAGATTTCTTCTCATCTGGCTAAGCTGACCAAGAAATGTGAGAAATTTATATGGACTCCGAAGTATGAAGAATCATTCAAGGAATTGAAGAAGAAATAGACAAAAGCACCAGTTCTTGCTGTTCCCAATGGAAAAAGTAAATTTGAAGTTTATACTGATGCTTGTAGAGTGGGACTCGGTGCAGTACTAATGCAGAATGGACGTATGGTTGCATATGCTGGTAGACAATTGAAAATTCATGAGAAGAATTATGCTACACACGATCTAGAGTTATTGGCGGTTGTCTTTGCATTAAAAATATGGAGGCACTACCTGTTAGGAGGGAAGTTCGAGCTTTTCACGGATCACAAACCACTCAAATATATGTTTTCTCAAAAAGATCTAAACCTGAGGCAACAGAGATGGTTGGAGTTCCTTGCGTTATATGATTTGGATATTATCTATACGCCAGGGAAAGCAAATGTCATAGCAGACGCTCTAAGCAGAAATGCGATCTTATCTCTTCTAGAAGCTACCCCAGCACTTCAAGGAAGGATAATGGTGAATCAATGGAGAGATGGAAATCTGGAGAAGTTAATTCAAGGAGTTGTAAAAGGAGGGGAGTCAGATTTTGAGGTGGATGGCCAAGGTATTCTCAGGATCAATGGAAGACTGTGTGTTCCAGATGTTGATGGACTAACGCAAGAAGTTTTGGCGGAATGCCATAAATCAAAGCTGAGTATTCACCCAGGGGTACACAAGATGGATAGGGATATGAGGCGAGTATTTTGGTGGCCTGGGATGAAGAGAGATATTCTGGCCTATGTGAATCAGTGTCTATGCTGCCAGCAGATAAAAGGTGATAATTAGAAGACAGCAGGGCTACTAAAACCTTTGGAGATTCCTACCTGGAAGTGGGAGATGATATCAATGGATTTCGTCGATGGTTTACCTAGGACCAGGAAAGGATATGAAGGAGTATGGGTGATAGTTGATCGACTGACGGAGAGTGCGCATTTCATTCCATTAAAACCAACTCGGACTACAGCTTCGTTAGCCGAGATCTTTATAAGAGAGATTGTGTGATTACATGGAGTTCCGGTGAGTATTATAAGTGATAGAGACCCTATTTTTACCAGCAAATTCTGGGAGGCACTCCAAACAACTTTGGGGACCAAGCTGAACTTAAGTACCGCTTACCATCCCCAAACGGATGGCCAGACAGAAAGGGTAAACAGGATTTTGGAAGATCCGTTGAGGGCGTGTATTCTAGACTTTGGAGGATCGTGGGAGGATCACCTACATCTAGTAGAGTTCTCCTACAATAACAGATATCAGGTGAGTATAGGCATGGCCCCATATGAGGCTCTCTATGGAAAACTGTGCAGGTCACCGACTTGTTGGGTAGAGTCCGGAAATAAGCTTGTTCTCGGACCAGATATGATTCAAGAAGCAACTGAGAAGGTTGAGTTAGTTAAAACACGAATGAAGGAGGCCCAGGACCGATAGAAAAGCTATGCAGACCAAAGACGAAGGGAACTGAACTTTTCTGTTGGAGACTTTGTATTTGTGAAGATCTCACCGATCAAGGGAACGATCAGATTTGGTAAGGCAGGGAAGTTAGCTCCACGGTATGTGGGACCTTTCCGTGTTCTTGAGAAGATTGGATCTCTTGCTTATCGGGTGGAATTACCAGAGAGGATGGCGGGAATTCATAATGTTTTCCATGTGTCTCATCTCCGAAAGTGTGTTCACAACCCATTTTTGATCCTAGAGCCATCGATTCAAGAAGATCTGCAGATTGAACCAAACTTGACGGTGGTTAGATATCCGGTCTATGTGGTGGACAAAGAAGAAAAGCAACTCCGGAATAAGGTCGTGAAACTACTCAAGATACAGTGGAGTGATAATCCATATGACTGTACTTGGGAGACGGAGAAGCACATCAGGGAGTTCTATCCAGAGTTTGTTGTGGACTAGCTGTTTGTATGTTGTTTGGATGTATGCTATGTGTGACATATGATGGTGTTGTATGGTTTGTAAGGATGTATCTTTTGTCTGGAAATGGAAATGTGGGTTTTCATCTCTATGGAATATGGTTGCTTTGAGAATTCAGCATTCGTAGGACTTATGAACTCTTTCAGTTTACTATCACTTGTACTGAAATCTATTCTTGGTTTCTTTTCCAGATGTCACCAATATTCAAGAGGACCGCCAGGAAGAGACTGACACCACTTCAGAGGCTGAGACAGTATACGAGTATTAGTATCCATGAGCTGACAGGTTCCCAGGAGCATGAGGGCGAGAGGAGGTATGTCGACTCTGAGGAATCGGGCATATACCAGAGAGAGTCTTCCATTGAGGAGGAAAGTAGGGACTCACCCCAGGAGCAAGATTATGAGGGAGAAGATGATCAGATAGGGTACTATGTGGGAGAGGAAGCAGATGATGGAGACGATAGTGATGATGACAGTAGCGATGAAAGAGATGACATGGACGAGGGTGATGACCCAGAGGAGGATCCGGAGGAGGAGCCTGAGGAGGATCCGGAGGAGGAACTCGTGGAGTATGATCCTAAGGATGACCCTGAGGATGACCCGACAGAAGACCCAGAGGACAACCCAGAAGAGGATCTGGCCCTGGAGCCGGAGGAGCATTTACTATTAGAGGATATCTCGTTAGCACAGCCTCAGCCCGAGGAGGATGTTCCATAGCATCAGCCAGTTCAGTATGGACCTTGGATTCATCCTCAGCCCGTACCTATGAACGGCCAGCTGGCTGTATTATGGGATCAGTTAGAGCAGCATATGGCTCAGTTTTTGGCGAATGGAGGACACTTAGAGCCACTTTTGGAGGATTCATACCCGGACATGATGTTATACCCGCCTTCGCCTGTTGAGATTATTGAGATTTCTGACGACGATGTACCAGAGGAGGTAGAGGAGCCGACAGAGGTTATTGAGGTGTCAGATAACAAGGAGGTGATTTGCATCTCTGACAGTGAGGATGTGATCTGTATCTCTAATAATGTGGATGTTGTGACCATCTCAAATGATGACGAGATGATTGTTATTTCTGATGACGAGGACGTCGTCGAGATTAGCAGTGGTTCCGAGTAGGCAGACAGACTAGATGGTGTTGTATATAGTAGTAGTAGTAGTATGGAAGATATGTATATAGTAGTAGTCTATAACTCGATTCTAGTCGAGTATAGCACGTGTATTTTGCTGTAGTCCGTTTAACGTATGGTATGATATATATGACCTTTTTGCTTATCATATGTTACAAATTTCGAGGACGAAATTTTTATAAGGGGGGGTAGATTGTAATGACCCGGGTTTCACATCGGTCTTAAACTCATACATTTGTTTAATCATGAGTATATATGTGCAAACACAATTTTAAATCAAGACTTACTTTAAGTATTTTAAACCATGTCTAGATTAAAACATGTTTTTCTCTTTATATTTTAAATAGTTTAGATTTATATTTTTACATTTTTGTTAAATGACACATATACATAAGCATTTAAAAAGGTCTTGACTTTACAAAACACTTGTTATATTTTCAAGAGACTTTGAATCATTGTTTTAAGCAAATTCTTGTTTTAAAAATATATTTAAACACATTTCCTAAACATGATCTAGACAATTCCTCTTTGTTTTCAAATATATATGCACTTAGATTTGAAATATTGCATTGTCAAATCCTTTCAAATTCATGTAAAGCATAGATATGATTTTTTTTATGTGTGCATTGAAAATCAAACTCAAGTATTGTCAAAATGTCTTGTAAAATCATGTTTGATTCCATCATCTACACATAGATATGATTTCAACCAAAATCTCATGAAAACCCTTTTGCATGTTTACATTGAAATGAGAGGATGTAGTGTAAAATCCTCTATCACTTCATGGGCTCACTACATCATGCCATCAACCCATATTCTCAAGCTAAGGAGCTTGTATGACATGATCATTTTAAAGCCAAGGTAAATTTCAGTTTGTGTTTTCTCTTCTTTCCTTTCAATAGGAATTTTGAAATTACAACTCACATGCATTTTCCAAAGCCTTAGCCTATGTGTCAAAATGAAATATACATCAACAGATTGATGAAATCATACATATGCACCATCATTTTGTCTACAAGGACTGAGTTTGACACATGGACATTGCCAAGTATTTTTCATGTATTTTCCATCTCACAAAAATAGATTTTTGGTACTCTATTTTCAGTTTTTGATCACACTTGCAAGGAAAGTTGTTATATAAAAATATATGCATGTAAAACCATCATTGACATGTGAAAAATAAGCTTTGAGAACTCAGCAAAACCTGAGTGTATTCGGTACAAAAGAATCTAAACAATTGTATTAAACAAAAGAGAAAAATGGTAGAAAAGAGTTTGTACAAAGAACAATTAATGCAAAGGTGTTGTAGGCCAATGGGGGGGAGGGGGTGTAATGTTGTACATAGTATAGGTATATTTCAGGTATATTATAGCCTGAATACACCATGTGAATATGTGAGAAAATATATAGATTTGAGAGAGAAATTGATTTTTTAAATTCAGTTTTCAATTGACAAAAGAAAAAGCTGCTGACTGTTTTCATATCAGCATTTATTACACCTAATTATTTAATATTTCTCACTACTATATATACACCATCCATGCACACATTCTCACTCACAAAACACTCAGCAGTTTTAAGGTTTTTAGCAAAGCAAAAGAAGGGTTTTTGGGAAGCTTTAAGGTGAGTAAAAACCACACTTTTAAATTTCTGTTTCTCATACTGCAGTTTGCTATTATAAACATGAAGTGATCTTGCATTTTTCTGTTATGATTTTGTTCTAATTCCATGTTATGATTATGTTGCTTGCTCGTTAATAATAAATGGATCTCTGGTTTAGATGTAGAACACTAAGGGCATTATGCATAGGTCTGGTTTGAAACTACTGTCACTAGAAAATGGATTCATGTTGCGAGCACCCATAGGATTGGTTAGATCAGTTAAGGTAGATTTGGGTTTTTGAATAAGGTAGTGTACCATGTTGAACACCTTGGATATAAGGTGTAAATGTGTAAAGAGGAAAGCAAATTGGCCAACATAGTACTGTCTCTTCAAAACTCAAACATAGTAAACCTCTCTGTTGCATATTTTCAAAATGGATTTTCAAATCAAATAAAAACATGTTTTGATTATATGATCCGATTAAGGAAAGCAAATGATGATTTTTAAAACAAGAATCAAGATTTTTAAGAGAGAGGATTGAGAGAAAAGGAGAAATAGCCAAAACCCTGAAAATGGTGAACCACCGTCGATCTAGGAGTTTAGGGGTGGTGGTGCTTGGCCTGGAGGAGGGGAAGTAAGTAGAGATTCAAGGAAAAATGCGACTTCATTTTTTTAATGAATGGTTTTTGCAAAATCAACAAAATAGGTTTTTAAAAAAACAGACATTGGGTTCACGAGTTTGCGTCGAGATTTCTCGACATAGGAGGAGGGAGGATGTTGCGGACCAGGGGGAATCTGGGCGTCGGAGTTGGGTGATGGCGTGGTCATGTGCTGGCGGCGTCCGATGGTCGGTAGGAGGAGGGGGAAGGTGATTTCCGTGGGGACGTTTACTGAAAGAAAAAAAAGAGCACGGCCATTTTTCCGTACAGGCCAAGGGGTGGTGGTTGTAGTGGAGTCCAGAGGTGGAGAGTGGGTTGCGGCGTTGGTCGCCGGCGGTCCAAGTGGTCCCACGTGGCTGTGCATGTGCACAGCCATGGTGGGTGAAGGGGAAGTGCCAAACCGTTGTGGCCATGGGGGTTGGCTTGATCGGGCAATGATTCCTGAATGTTGGTAATTTGGTACTTGAGAGGGAAGTGGTACTTCCAGTTTTTATGGTACTGGGCAAAAATCGTGAGGTTTAGTCTAGTTTTTGTGAGGGCACACAGGGGTTTTAGCCTTGGTACTTTGTTTAACTCGGTACTTTGCAAATTTTAACTTAAAACCATGATTTTTAAATTGTTTTAAATTTTAAATTAGTTTTTGAGTATAATACTTGGTTAAATTTAATAAGTAATAAATATTTTAATAAGAATAATATTTTTATTTATTTTATTTAAAAGGGGAAGTGAATCAGGACAATGTCAACAGTTTGAAATCAAATGTTGAAACGAATACCTGTCAAATTTCAGATTTAGTTTTATAAATTTAAATTAAATTTAAATTAAACTAAAATATTTAGATTCTCATTCATACCAGGAAACGTATGTAAAACCATACGCTGAACATTGTCTGTTAAACTGTAAATTTCCAGATACAAATAACCGATCAAGTACAGTTCGGTAAATTTACAAACCAGTCCTGTTAATCATAATTGATAGTGTTAGATTAATATTTTAAAAAGAATTTATTCGTTGATCATTTCAAAGGAGCCGAAATCAAGATTTCACTTTGAATTGATTGTACGCCGTATGCCAAGATCTTAAAGTTAAAGACGGCGTTGTGCAAGGACTATTTTTAAATAGTACCTTCGGTTTGTTCAAACCCCGAACAACTTGTATGGACAAGTGTCCGACAAAGTAATTCTAATTGGTCACGTACATTGATCTTTTCAAACGTAATTATATGGTGGCAGAGGAATTCGTTTCTCTCGCCGTATACCTATAATCTATTTTTGAGGAAATCAATTAGTGATCGGGAAGTCTGGACAATGTGGCACTCAAAGAAATAACCCAGTATAGATGACGTAAATCTAGCCTCAAGCCTCACATCCAGGAAATGACAAAAATCGGGCCGGCAGCATGGCTATGTGGGTCGCTCCCATTAGGGTGTAGCATCACCTATCTAGAGAAATTCCTATTGTTTTCTTAATCTATCGATTCCGCCAATTCGGGAATGGTTGCCGTACACAACCATTGGTGATATACACTCAATACACTCAATAGAAATGAGTGGTCGGTCATGTGAGGGGCCTTGTTGCAAGACAATCTTACTGAACCCAGGTGTATTTTCCTCTAGAGGTACATCACGGGAGGTGGTCCCATACCTTGTCATAGTTGGAAATCAAATTTCCATAAGTGCCAAGCGGTTTGTAATTGTATACTATATCGGAAAATGTGAGATGCAAGCATTTTCCTAGATTCTAAATTATTTGTGAAAACAAAATGAACACTATGATAATATCTGGTTAAAGTATGCAAAAGTGTTTAATCTCATAAGGTGAAAACCCATTCCGTATTCACGGCGTGGTCTTATGAGATGTTTTTTTTTTAAAAAAAACTGTTTTAAAATGTTTACTCATACCAGTCCCCTGACTGACTCGGAGTTTATTTTTCTGTGTCTTCCCTTAAACTCTTGGGTATTCATAACGCTTGTTATGATAGACAAGTGAATCAGGATGTTGAACTTATGATGCTGGATGAAGACTATCAGTGTGCTGACCTACCTATCTACTGTATAATTATAAGTCTGCAAGTCAGTAGTGAATGTTATGTATAATTATTGATGTATTAGTAATGGGATGTATCACTAGACATATGATGTTCTGATGTATCATGAACTGTTGTGTAATATTATAAAGTATCATCTTTTTGTGAAAATTCCGCTGTGAGATTCTGATGTTCTGTGTTTATATCTTCTATCTATTCTTATTTCTCATTAATGGCACGACTTTCGATGTGTTCGAAAGTTGGGTCGTTACAGCTGTCGAGTTTGATTGTCTAATTCCTCTTTCCCTTTCAAGGTCATTCTTCGAATAGCGTGAACTACTGGCCTTGCGTTCGAAGCTAAAGCAATTTTGAAGTCAATTTCTCTCTACGGAGGTAAACTAACAACTTCTTCGAACACATCCGCATAATTCTTGACAGTGGGAATATCTTTTATATGGTCAGGAACATTCTCTGTGACTACAGGGATATTTTCTATTTGAGCAGGAGAAACATCCAAAGCTGCCGAAAAGTCTTTTCTATCAGAATTATGACCCTCGCAGGGTATGGTTATATAATTCCCTGATTAATCTTTGCCCTCTTCTTTATATTTGGTTAACCAATCCAATCCCAAAATAAGATCGAATTCAGTAAAATTCATGATGATAGAGATGGTAGGGAACTTATAACAGGAAAAAGAGACAGGCACTGCACAAATCCAGCTAAGATCGAGAGAACCCCCAACCGGGTTATGGACAATGATGGGGTCTTTGAGCTTCCTCGATTTCAAGTCCAACTTCTTGACCGCATTCTTTGCAATAAAGCTTCGTGATGTGCCTGTGTCAAATAGTACTTTGACGGGAATGTTTTTGACAGTAAGCGTGCCTTCTAAAACATCAGATCTTCCCTGACTAGCTGAGGGTGCTGAAGTTTCTGCCACTTCGTTTACTTGAACCACATTGGTCTTTTTCAACAGCCGACAGTCTCTCTTTATATGACCAGCCTGATGACAAAGATTACATTCTCGAGTCAATTGAAACTTGTTCTTGGATTTAGATTCATCCTTCTTTTGTTTCTTTAAAACTCTGCAACTTATCGACAAGTGCCCTTTCTGGTTACAGTTAGAGCAAGTGGCGGTCGTTACTGGTTCTTTCCCAGATCTGGCCCTTTTCCGACTGACCTTAAGATACCTACTGACCTCAGACATTGTACTGGCCTCAGGGCTATCAGTTTCAGACTCCCCTTTGTTACTGGAACTGACTTCCTCTTCGTAACGCAACATACCTTTCTTGTCAAGATCCTCATACTGGTAAGCCATGTATATCATTTCAGAAAAAGGATGCTTCACATTTCTCATTACACTATTCTGGTATTTTCTTTGCAGGCCATGAATAAACCTCAGGTTCTTCCTCTTTGGATCTTGAATTAGATGAGGGGCAAAATGAGAAAGTTCATTGAATTTCTTATGATATTCGGGAATGGTCATATCTCCTTGTATCAGATAAGAGAATTCATCACATAACCGCTCAGTTGCTTCAGGAGGAGTAAATCTTTCTAGGAAAATCTCTTTGAACCTATCCCAGGTGACATCACCTTCTGGATTATCTTTGATGATTGTTTCCCACCAGATTAAAGCTTCTTCTTTGAGCACCCAAGATGCCACTAATCTTTTCTGATCATCTCTCAGCTAAAAACGCTCAAAAATTCTTTCCGTAGAGCTCATCCAAGCTTGAGTTTGAATAAACGATTCATTGCCCGAGAATTGTGCTCCACCTAGATTTCGATATCTCTTAAATAGAGCCTCTAGATCTGGTTCTGCATTTCTTCTGTTTCTGACACTCATTTTCTTGTACTTCTGCAAATAGCAGATCAAGTGCCAGGTCAACAGAAAAGGTAACTTAAAACATAGAAACATATACTTGAATGTAAATGTGTCTATCGGGGTGTTATTTCATTCTTCTTTACTCATACTAGGATATTACTGATCCTATCTGTAATGAGTTATTTGTCCTAGAACACTACTGGTTCTATTTCTGACGAGCTCGTTAATATGTTATATTCCAGCACTAAGCTTAACCAAAGCTCTGATACCACGTTGTGACGACCCCAAACCCCGTGCTGACGGTGGCAAGGGTAATCTTTGGAACATAACACATAAACAGATAACAGTAGATCAGAATTAAATAAATACTCCAGATAATGCGCAAATAATACACTGGATAAACACAATCATCAGAGTTACACCGTATACAGGATCATACTTAGTACAAATACAGTTCAGCTATACATAAATATCTACAGCGGAAAACAAACATAATATGTACAATAGGAGCTGAACAACATAAAAAGAGATAAATGATATAATCCATCTTCAGCTCCAGCTATCCAGAAAGAGCCTACTAAAACCTGAAGACATGGATGCCCGTGTATAAATAAAGGCGCCCGAGTTTGCAAGTGAAACAAACTACGAGTCAGTCATGGGACTGGTATGAGAAATCTACTCAACACATTTTATAATATGGCTAATCACAGGACCAAGCCACTTTCGCGGAACGGGTTTACTCCATTGGATTGCTAGTGCTTAAAACAAATAAATCTTTTAAACATCACAATGCTTTTTATAAAAATGAAGCCATTATAAGACTCAGTTCCCATCACACAATGCAACGCAAACCGGAGGATAGAGTTTTACCTTATAATGGCCAAAATATGCTTGATACGAATAAAACAAAAGCATTTGATATTATTACTAGTGTTTATAGGTTTCAAAACCAATTTCAATCATAACTATCAATCATAGACGGCATGGGTACCATATATCATGTCGCCATATATATATACAACCAAAACCGCACGGTGTCATATTTGGAAATTTGATTTCCGTCATGAACCAAGGCAAAAGATAGTCCTTATCGAATTCGAGATGCTCTAGCCCATGTATCAGGAACAGCCGCAACTGCACCTTGGATCGTCAGGGCTGGTCCACACGGAATGGATTATAATGCCTGAACAATGTGTTTCCCCGCCCTATGGGGTGTAAATGAGCCAACGAATGACTCCATCGGTCCCGGATCGACCGATATAACCGAGGCGCCTCGCAACAGCAACAACCACATAGGTGAATACAGTATAAATGTCAGCCAGTTTAAGCACTGACACCACCTCTAGCTAGAAAGAAACGAACGTCCCCCTGAGGTCCTCTCCTGTTTCTGGTTCATACCGAGGTGTGAGGCTCGCGAATTCACGTTATACACAAAGCTACGCCACACAGGCGGTGCTTTGATCATCAACCACAAGACTTTGCTTTTCAACATAAGCCTTGATCACTGCATCTTAGCATGCCACACAAGCAATTCACACCATGCAACTGATGGCTATCAATCACATAGAATGAATTCCAATGTCAGACACACAGTCCATTTTCAAGTCCGTTCTGGGTCTGAACGAAACCGGAGGCGCTATATACCTCGCATACCCATCGATCTCCACGTACGTCTGGACGATCACCACTCATTATCCATATTTCGGGATGCCTCCCAATCAGGACATCAGTTATCATCCAACCGAGGTGAAGATCCCTGGTCTTCGACCACCGTCTTCATCTTCGATTTCTTATCGTCGATTCAGTTATTCAGAATGGGATAAACCTGGTCTTTCTGAGCAACTCACGTTTATAATAAACAAGTGCTACACAAACACAACATACGCTTCATTCCAATTCATCATTCACTAACCGTAAATTAGTAAGAGAACGATTTCCCAAATATTAACCCCAAAGGCCGAAACCAACATCAGATCAAAACCCAGGAAACCATTCGACTTAGCTAACCTTCAGTTAGTTTCTAAAATTCACATTCCATACCGTTTATAATATTTTATAACGATTTATCGCTATTTTTATTTACTTAAAAATAGCCATTTCATTCAAACGACGCTTCGGGCCATAACGCGGTCGTGGCGCTGTTTTTCTTCAGATTTGATTTACACATGTCTGAAAATCTAACCGTTGGATCTTCACAAATTTTATATCATTAGAAAGATCTTTTCAAAACGAATCCAACGGTTTCAGTTTTGGGAAAATCCGACGGTCGGATCTCCCGGTACACTCGTTTGAAGTTTCGATTTCAAAATACGAACTGCAGCGTCGTTATTCGATTTAATTTAATTATATATATATATATATAACCGATTCTGGCGCTGTTTTTCTTCAGATTTGAATTAAACATTCCAGACAATCGAACTGTTGGATCTTCACAAAGTGTGTGTCATTGGAAAGATATTTCCAAGGCGAACCCAACGGTTTCGGTTTCGGGAAAATCCGATGGTCGGATCTCCCGCACTAATCGTTTGAAATCATGGTTTCAAAACACGGACTGCAGCTTCGTTATTCGATATTTTTCAATTATATATATATATATAATCGATTCTTCGATTTCAAAACTATTTTCTTTTCATACATTTGATAAAAATGATATTTTTATCCAATAGACATTTATTTCGACATTTCACTATTTTTTTAACAATTCATGTATATAATAAAAATGTGATTTGTATTGCAAAAAAATTTATTTCAAAACACGACTATTTTATATAGTTCATTTAGATGATAAAAATAGGATTTTTATTATAAAACAATTTATTTCAAAACACGACTATTTTATATAGTTCATATAGATGATAAAAATATGAGTTTTATTATAAAACAATTTACTTCAAAACACGACTATTTTATATAGTTCATGTAGATGATAAAAATATGGTTTTTATTATAAAACAATTTATTTCAAACATGAATACCATTCAACACATGAATTTCTATTCAACGAATGAATTTCTATTCAACACATGAATGTTTTCTATAGTTCGTATATAAAAAATAAAAATGCGATTTTTATTGTTAAAACAATTTATTTAAAACACGAATACCATTCAACACACGAATATAGTTTCAACACTTGAATATTATTGAAAATTTCGGAAGCATAACGACAGGGTAGTTAAAACCGGGGCCGTCCCTAGTACGTCTCCTCGCTCTACCTTAAAGCCTCGCAGCTTTTGACAATGGGGATTTCATGCATCTAGTTCGCACGTAGGCGGCATGTATATCTTTATCTCTCATTTCCACAAACTAATCCTATGTGGTTTCAACAAAATAATTCTCAACCACAAACGGGTATTTTCCAACCATAATCAATCAATTTCAACCATAAACAATTCTAATCAACCAATCGCTATCAACCAATTTTCACACCAATCACAATCAATAAATATCGTCCATGGTTTGTGGACGAGGGGAGCATATATATATATATATATATATATATGTATATATATATAAAAAAGTATTTCACTTCTATTTCAACACATATATAATTTTTACAACGCATATATAACTTACACATCGAACGTGCAACTAATACAACGCTTATACAAGAGGTGTACAACGCTTATATAACTCATATATCAACTATATAATTTACACATCGTTGTTTTCCATATCGTTTATAATTTAGAAATCTCACATTGGGTTCCACTCCACCAAAAATAGCAGAACGCTCAGAAAAATATCTGGTCTCTTCTAGATTGTAGAAGACGTCCGCACGAGTCCACTGCCTCTTCTTTCACTGAATTTCGTTAAGAAACGAAAAAGATATAATTTTAACAGTGAAATCAAAAACCATAGCGCTTCAAACTGCTATAAAATAGTTTTAATATTATAAACCCGTTACCTTTCTGATTTGTTCAAAACTAGGTTTGAACTTTTCGATCAAACGGTGAAGCGGATCGACGATCGGGTTATGCCACGGCCTGGAGCATGGAAAGGCGCGCCCGACGGTTGTAAGGTGGCCCACTTTGATCAAGGCTGGCGGTCGTGGCGGAGGGAGGAAACGGCAAACTTCACTGGCTTGGATCTCCAGCTTCAAGCCACGAAAAAACCCAATCCTTACATGGATTTGAAGAGCTCGGGAAGATCTTCAAAAAGCTTATCTGGAGCAAGCGATTTCGTAGAGAGATTGGAGAGAAAAAGAGGAGGGAAGGTCGGAAGCTTTTATCACCGTCGGTTTAGAGAGGGTCGGGGAGAGAGAAACATACCTGGCCCAATGATTTTTTTTATATTTATAAATTTTCAAAAATCCAAAAATACCCCTCTTCACGTACTAACACCAATCCAAACCCAACGACTGTCGTCCCTAGCTAAATACCCCCATTCCAAACACAATAGGATATGTTTCGTAGGCCCATTCGACTGTTTCAGTCAGTTTTTCTTCAAATTAAAATATAAAACATTCAATATTTGATTTGAACGTACATTTCAATTTGCCGGGGCCACATATTGATTCTAAAAATTCCCGAAAAATAAATCTAGCTATGTTTTGACGATACGGTCCCAACAAAACTAGTTTCGTCGAATTCTGAGACCGTTTGAAAAATGGCCTTTTTCTGGTCGATCCAATTTAATAGAAATCGACCAAACACATTTTCCTTTGCTACGCTCACATAATAGCTTCAAAAATTATGAAATTTGAAACCTAGCAATAATTGAACATCCCGGATCAAACAAAAGTGGTTTCATCGAATTTTGAGGTCGTTTGCAAAATGGCCATTTTCACGGGCTATATATACTCTATAGCGACCTTTCTGAAAATTCATTTAGCCATAACTTTTGCTTCCCGCTATGAAACGTCAATTTTTCAGATTTGTTAGAAATATATTAACTAACAGATTTAAATATTTTTGGTTTCACTAAAATCCGTTTTGTTTTGCACCCGGTACAGTCAGTCAAAGTTTGAATTGAAATTTTGAAACTACTGCGCCATTTCAGGCCTTGTTTATAATTAGAAATAATTATATTTATTTTCAAACGTCGATTCAAACTTACTTTTCTTCGTTATTATTTAAAATATTTTGAATGCACTAAAATAGCCAAATTAAAATTTTAAAACTGGTTCAGATTTTCCGGGTTGTTACAGAATGACGGGGTGGAAACCAGTCGAGCTGAGAACTCCTCACTAAAAAATTTTAACAGTCATTTATTTATTTTTATAATTGAAAAATATATAGAATTGCCAGTATAGATTTATACCAGTTTTAATCAATATAAACTATATACAGTGCCTGTTAGATCACCTTTCTCGTCCACAAACCATGGACGATTTAAATTGACTGTATTGTGTGTTGTTTGTGTTGTTGAAATATTTAACACATTGAAAATGTTAATATTAATGTGATAGTGAAATTAAATTATAAATATTCATTTAAAATTTGAATAGTGAAAATTGGTTAAATAGAAAATAATTCAAACTGAATTAGAATTGGTTAAATTTATTAACCAATGATTTATGTAAATAAAATATTGTTGTTTGAAACCCCACACGGGTATTGGGACAATACTGGACAGGCACTAGTCCCAATATTTAGTTGTATGTCAATCTTCGATTGGCAGTCTGTGATGAGCGTTATTTATTCATTTTAATGCTCACACAGTTGTAAATTTCACTTTGGATGTGAATGGGTTGTTTAATGATTATTTATCATCATTATTGAATACATGCGGTGTGTGAAATTCATATAGCTAAAATTATATGGTAATTGATTTAGTCGCATTCCGATTTAGAAATAAATAATGTTTTATAATAAATAATGTAGAATAAAATATCATTTTATAATAAAATATCGTTTTAGAAAAAAATATCATTTTGGATTATAAATGACATTTTTAACGATAAAGACATTTTAAATTATAAAAGACATTTTTAATGATAAAGACATTTTAGAATATAAAAGACATTTTTAATGATAAAGACATTTTAGAATATAAAAGGCATTTTTAATGATAAAGACATTTTATAATATAAAAGACATTTTCAATGATAAAGACATTTTAGATTATAAAAGGCATTTTTAATGATAAAGATATTGTAGATTATAAAAGGCATTTTTAATGATAAAGACATTTTAGATTATAAAAGAACATTTTTTGATGTAAAATAACATTTTAGAATACAAGAACATTTTTGGATGTAAAATAACATTTTAGAATAAAAGAACATTTTTGGATGTAAAATAACATTTTAGAATTAAAGAACATTTTTGATGTAAAATAACATTTTAATGTAAAAGAACAATTTTAATGTAAAAGAACATTTCTAATGTAAAAGAACATTTTTATGTAAAGAATATTTTAAACAAAGAATAATTCAAAAATAAAGAATCTTTTAAAATAAAGAATATTTTAGAATAACAAATATTTTTCAGTGAATAATCAAAATGTGATTTTGATGTCCGTTTTGGATGGACATAAAAATGTAAAATATGAAGTCGAGTTAAGTAGCAAACGCCATTTTAACCCAAATGGGTTTTATTGATCGATTTCATTCATTTTATAATGAATATCGAAAAGAAGTGATTTCAAAATTAATATTTTGAAAATCTTATCATTTTAATATGATAAAAGATATAGAATATTCAATTTTGATTTAAAATTGAAAATGAAGTTAAAATCGTTTTAAAATGAATTTATAAACGATTTATAAAATACGTTTTAAATGGTAATCGACGAAATATATAATATACATATATAATATTTAATAGCTTGAATAGAATGCGCCACGAAGCGACCGTTCGCGAATTTCGACCATTAACTTCAAATTGGCGTAACAGGAGATCCGACCGTCGGATTGTCCTAAAACTGGAACCGTTGGGTTCATATCGCAAAGATCTTTCCAATGAGAATGAAAAGTTTGGAATCTAATGGTTGGATTTGGAATTATGTCCAAATAAATTTGAAAAAGGTCGTTATGGATGCAGTTCAGTGGCCGTTATTGGAAACTGACTATACGGGCCTATTAAAATTATTAAAAATATGGAAAAATTATGTTAAATCATAATTAATAATTTGGAAATATTTTGGATGGAAAATTTCATATTTGAAAAGATAAAAATACATTTTTGTTGAAATGAAATAGTTATTAACTAGAATAAATGTTTAATTAAGATTTAATTAAGATTTAATGAAGTTTTCCAATTAATTAATATTTATTTGGAATTAAATAAAATAAATTGGATTTTTGGTTTGTTGTGAATGGTGTTTTAAATAACACTGCTCTTAAACCCCATGTGAATAGAATAAATATTTTAATTATGATTTAGAGAAGTTTATTAATTAATTAATGTTTAATTAGAATTGAAATGGAAGTTGACTGTGGGTGTATCATGAGCTATGTTTTAAACGACATTTATTCTTTAATCTCAATTAACAGTGAAAATATAATATGGAATTTATAAATCTATTATTAAAATCTAAATATAATTTATAAATATATTATTAAAATTTAAATGGAATTTATAAATATTTTATTCAGATTTATATGGAATTTATAAATCTTTTATTAAGATTTAAATGGAAAATTTTCCAAAATAAAGTTTTCCAATTAAATAGAATAAATTGGAATTAAAGGGAATTCAATTTAGTAATAATCGAGATAAGCTTCTGTGGATGAGGACTGTTACTATATATGGAATTTAAAAAGGCATTGCTATTATTCCATTTATATTATTAGTCTGATACGGAAATTTATATCGATTATATATTGATCCGTTTTCCGTGAAGGTTCCATAGTTAATGGAAGATGATTTTTATTTATCGTGAACTGTGTTTTTAATGACATTGGTTCTTTAGCTGTAACGACCCGAAAATCTGGGCCAGTTTAAAATTTTTATTTTGGCAATTTTAGCGAATTTTGATTATTTAAAATGAATTATTTTAAATAATATCGACGAGAAATTTATTTGGAATATAATTCGAACGTATATATTATACGCGTCGTCGTTAGAATATAAATATTTATATATAATTATAAATAGAATTGAAAATGGCGCGGTAGTTCGATAATTCAATTTCAAACTTCAATTGGATGTACCGGGTGCAAAACAATCCGGATTTTAGTGAAACCAAAAACATTAGGATCTATTTGATAATATCTTTCCAACGAATCCGAAAAATCAAGATTTCATAGCGGGAATCAAAAGATATGTCCAGTTGAAAATTCTGAATAGTCGCTATGGAATTCAGGCCCTTAAAAATGGAAATTTTGCAAATGACCTCGGATTTCGACGAAACCACTTTTGTTGGGTCCGCAGTGTCAAATTATTGCTAGATTCCAAATTTCATAATTTTTCGAATCAATATGTGAGCGTGGCAAAGAAAAACGCGTTTGACCAGTTTCAATTGATTTTAATCGACTGGAAAATGGCCATTTTTCAAACGGTCTCAGAATTCGACGAAACTAGTTTTATTAGGACCGGATCGTCAATACGAAGCTAGAAAATATTTTTCTAGAATTTTTCGAGTTAGTGTGTGACCCCGGTAAATTGAAATGTACGTTTAAAATTCAATATAGTGATTTAAATGTAAATTAAACGGAAACTGATCGAAACGATCGAATCAGTTTACGATACATATCCCATTGTGTTCGGAATGGGGGTAATTAGCTATGGACGACAGGTGGTAGGCCTCGTTTCGAGTTCGTTTGCAAAAGTCAACTTTTTGCAATTAAAAAATAATAATAATAATAATAAAATATCTCCTTTCCTATTACCCTGGCCCCCCCTTTCCACGTTCATATTCAAAAACAAAAATAAAAAAAAGGGGAAAGAAGAGGGCGACGGGGGGGGGGGGGGGGGGTGAGCCGCCGCCTCCATCGCGCGCCCCCTCTGGTGTTCGACGCCGCCTAGGGCCATCGTCCTCCCCCTCGTTTCCTCCTTCAGACCGCACCCGAACCCCCCCCCCCCCCAACGGCGCGACAACCGCGAAGCCCCCCTAAAACCGCACCCTCCTCCGCCCCTTCTTCCTCCTCCGCCGACCACCGTCCTGCCTACCGCCACTTCCAGCGCCACCCCACACACCTGAAGCCGCCTCCGACGTACGGCCAACCCCTCTCCCTGCCGTTCGCACAACAGAACCCCTCGCTCTCGCTGGAAAACAAAGTAAATTTTAATTTAGGTTTTCTATTTATTTTTAATATTTAAAATCAGTTTTAAAATCAGTTTTAAAATCAGTTTAAAAATCAGTTTAAAATTATTTTGAAAATGTAGAGGTCATTGTTATGAAAATATAGGATTAACATCGTAGTAAAAATATGATTTTTATGTTTTAAAGTATTAAAAATATAGTTTTTATATTTTTAAAGAATTAAAAATATAATCTTTACTATATAGAAGTGGTAGAAATATGATTTTTGTTTAGGTAGAGAATTAAAAATATAATTTTTACATGATAGGAATATTAAAAATATCATCTTTATATGTGTAGAAAAATAAAAATGAGATTTTTATAAAGATGAAATCTTTAAATTTGAAAAGGCGAAGTCTATGTGTTTATAAAGGCGAAATCTTTATTTTAGAAAAGGCGAAATCTTTAGGTGGAAAATAGCGTGATAAAAATATAATTTTTATCTATATAACATAGTAGTAAAAATTCGATTTTTATATATTGAATAACGAAGTAAAAATTCGATTTTTATAAGTATGAAGCAATTATAAAAATATGATTTTTAAATTTAAAGTGAATAAATAAAAATGTGATTTTTATTTTAAAGACATCAAAATATAAAAATGTGTGATTTTTATATATGTAGTGGCTACGGGCAACGAAGATGACGAAGATGCGATAGCGATGAAGATTTCTATCAATGAAGTGCCGTGGAGCTAGGATAGCTATCTGTGAGAACTTCTCACTCTTCAATTTCTTTTCTAGTTATATATATATATACTAGGATGCAGACGGTGCTTAGTAGCACCCGACACAATCGTCCACAGACCATAGACTTGTTTGTTTGGTTGCATAAATTAGTTTGATGATTTGATTTGAATTGGGTTGTTTGGTGAATTTGATTGATGTGTGAATGGCGTGGGCCTTCACTAGACCGGGGATAAGGTTAGGCCTTGTCCCGTTTCTAGTATCGTGCCGTTATGCCGCCGAAATTTTCTAAAATAAGTTAGAAAAATAACAATATCATTTTATAGAATAAATGAATTGAATAGAAATTCATATGTTGAAATAAAATGTTTTGTCGTTAAAAATATAATTTTTAACGTGAATGTAAATAAATAAATATTCATTTACAAACCGGACGGTTTGTTTATGTACATCGATTTGACTGATATTGATTGGGACGATAAATTTTACACATCGCCCAACTGCACAAATAAAATATGTGTTTGATTGTTTGAAACCCCACACGGGTGTTGGGATGAAATTTGAAGTTCACTCATCCTGATTGATTAAATATGTCGATCGATTGATTGACAGGCTGTTATAAGCGTTAGATATCTATATTTGATGCTTATACAGTGTAGTGCACTTTGGTTGATGGTTGATTATTTTTCAATGCTATTATACATGTGTTGTATGAAAATCCATATAATTAACTTTATATGGTAATTGATTGGGCCTCATTCCAATTTGAAAAATAAAGAATATTATAAAATAAAGGTTCATGTGTTGACTGTACTCATCCGTTGAGATTAGTCATGTGTTGAACGAAATATTTTAATAATAAAATTTACATTTTTATCAATATAAAATAAAGGTTCATGTGTTGACTGTACTCATCCGTTGAGATTAGTCATGTGTTGAACGAAATAATTTAACAAAAATAGTCACACGTGGACAGTACTCATTCGTTGAGATTAGTCGTGTGTTGACAAAAATAAATATTCATTTGTTGAATAGAATAAAGGAATATATGAAGCCGTGTTGATTAGATTGACGCCATTTTGACGTGAACGATATCTATATCGATTTTATTCATTTAAAAATGAATATTGGAAAGTGATTTCGAAAACGCATATTTTGAAATGAAATTTGAATCAAATTGAATTGAAAACGATTTCGAAATGAATTGAATTGAAAACGATTTCGAAATGAATTGAATTGAAAACGATTTTGAAATGAATTGAATTGAAAACGATTTCGAAATGAATTGAATATATAACGATTTCGAAATGAATTGAATATATAACGATTCTGAAATGAATTGAATATATGATGAATTCAAATTGAATTGAAATTTGAATTGAATAGAAATGAATTTTAAAACGAATTTATAAAGAAGAATTCAATTTTGATTTGAATTGAAATGGAAGTTGAAATTGCTTTTGAAACGAATTTTAAAACGATTTATAAAATTCGTTTTAAATAGAAATCGACGAAATATATATTATATATATTATATATATAATATAATGGCCTGAATAGAACGCGCCGCGCCGCGACAGTTCGTGAATTTCGACCATTTATTTCAAACGGACATTACGGGAACCGTTGGGTTCGTATCGAAAAGAGCTTTCTAACGAATATTAGAAATTTGAAATCTAACGGTTGGATTTGGAATTATGTCCAAATCAAATTTGAAAAAGGTCGCTGTAAGTGCAGTTCGATGGCCGTTGTTGGAAATCGACTGTACGGGCCTTGATAAAATTATTAAAAATAGTAATAATTTATGTAAAATCACAAGAAATGATTTGTGAAGATTTGGGATGAAAAACTCCATATTAGAAAAGATAAAAATAGATTTTTATCGAAATGAACTAGTTTTGAACTAGAAATATAATTCTATTTATTTTTAAATAAATAAATTGAATTTGAAAAGGGTTTTAAAAATAACCAGAATTTCCAATGATTGCATTGGAGTGGATTTGAATCGAAATTGTCTTCGGAATATTTCGATGTTGGAATTCGTGATTATACGGATGTTGTTATGGAAATTTGAAAGATATATATTTATATCGTTATTTCCAATACGACATTTGTTAATCGTAGGATTTGATATTGAATATAAGCCGATATATTTTCTATTCAGAGCCTTGTATTGAATATCAAATGTGATTTGGGTTTGTCGTGAGTGGTGTCTTCACTAACACTGTTCTTGAACCCAGTTGAGAAAAGATTAAATCTTTTTATTTGGATTTAATGAAGTGTACCAATTAAATAATATTTAATTGAATTGATATTGATTTTTGGGTTTATCGTGGACAGTGTTTTAAATAACACTCGTTCTTTAACCCGATAATTAATGGAATGTGATTTTGGGTTTACCGTGAACCATGTTTTAAATGACACTGATTCTTTAACCCAGTCAAATATTAAAACTAAGTGGAGTTTTAATGAATCTTTAATTAGATTGAAATAATCGAAATGGAGTATCACCAGTTTTGCTCCAGGCGATAGTTAAATCTTTAATTAGATTTGAACGTGAAATGGTAATTGAATTTACCGATAACACTGTGGTGTTAGATATGAAGTATTACCAGTTTTACTTCATGGGATAAATAGGTTGGGATTGGGAAATTAAAACAAATGATTACTTCGGTACGTTTCGTTAATCCCGACTAGTTGAATCAAAATTCAAAAGAAGATTAGAGAATAAATTCAAGGAATTTACCTTGGATAAAATTAATGGGAACCTCTCCCTATGAATGTGAAAATTAGAAACTAACTGTCGGTTAGCCAAGCAGAATGGTTTTCTGGATATTGATCTGATGTTGGTTTCGGCCTTCGGGGTTAATATTTGGGGAACTATTCTCTTGATTAATTTACGGTTAGTGACTGATGAATTGGAATGAGGCGTATGTTGTGTTTGTGTAACACTTATTTAAAATATACGCGAGTTATTCGGGAAGACCGGGTTTATCCCATTCTGAATAACTGATACGACGATAAGTCGAAGATGAAGACGGTGGTCGAAGACCGGAAGTCTTCACGTCGTTTGGGTGATTACTGATGATCTTGATTGGGCTGTACACCCAAGAAGATGGAAACAGTTGGTGATCGTCCAGACGTACTTGGAGATCGATGGATATGCGGGGTACTAGGTGCCTCCGGTTTCGTTCAGACCCGGAACGGACTTGTAAATGGACTGTGTGTCTGACATTGGATTTTAGTCCGTGTGATTGATCTCTATTAAATATATATCTGTTTGGCGGCGGATAATTTATTCTCTTGCTTAACGCCCTTCTCTGAGACGTACGAGCTCAAGGGTTATATATTGATGGATATCAATCGCATGGTGTGAATTGCCTGTGTGGCATGCTTAAGTGGCAAATGATCAAGGCTTCTGTTGAAAAGCAAAGTCTTGTGGTTGATGATCGAAGCAAGGCCTTTGTGGCGTAGCTTTGTGTAACGTTTACTTCGCGAGTTTCACACCCGGTATGAACCAAAAACGGGAGACGGACCTCAGGGAGGACATGCGTTTCTTTCTAGTTAGGAGTGGAGTCAGTGCTTGAACTGGCTGACGAGTTTGACTCATGTGGATGTTGCTTATTATTACTTGCTGAAAAGCGAGGCGCCTCGTGATATCGGTTTCGGCCGATGCTTCTGGTCGGCTGACGGGCCAGGCTTACGCCCCAAAGGGCGGGGAAACGCAGTGTTCAGGCATAATAATCCATATCGGTGGACCGGCCCTGACGATCCAAGGGGCAGTTGCGGCTGTTCCGGTGGCTCGGGCTAGAGAGTCACAAATCGGTAGAGGATCTTGCCCCTAGCCTCAGTTCATACCATAAATGATAACCCAACTTCCAATACGACATTTGAGGTTTTAATTGTAGAACTAGTATGGAGACATGATATATGGTACCCATGCCGCCTATGATTGATACTTATGATTTGAAGTTGTTTTATACACTATGCACTTATAATAGTATCAAATGATTTGTTTTAAACGTATCAAGCATTCTTTGGCTGTTATAAGGGAAAACCCTATCCCCCGGCTTGCGTTGCATTGTGTGATAGGACCTGGGTCTTATAACAGCATCATTTTTCTTTATTTTAGCATTGCGCTGTTTGTTTTATGCACTGGTATTCTTGGGAGGAAACCCGTTCCGTGTTATACGGCGTGGTCCCTTGATTTACCAAACTTTAAAAATAAAGACTAATAACTGTTTTAGTTCTCACACCAGTCACATGACTGACCTGAGGTTTATTGTTTTAACCTAAACTCTGGGTGCCCTTATTTTGACACGGGCAGCTAGTAGTTTTGGTTTTGCAGATTTATATTCACAGGATCCTGGTTTTCAGCTGGAACGATATCCGGAAAGCTTTGTATCCGCATATCTCTTCTAGTTGTGTATTGTATTATTTTCCGCTGCTATGTATTTAAATGTAATTTAAATCTCTGATATTTCTGTGTAATATTCATTTATACTCTGTATATTCTTGTAATCTGATGCATTGTTGTAATAAGCAATGAAATGTTCTTTTATATGCGTTCTGTTGTGGCTTGTTCTCGAATTATCTGACGCTTTCTTTTACGGGGAAGTTAAGGGTTTTCACAGTTGGTATCAGAGCTTTGGTTTACAAAGCTCAGAGAACAAGACACATTAGAACCCTACAAAAGAATTCATCAGATATTGGGTTAGTAATATCCAATGGGAGTGACTCGTTAGAGATAGGATCAGTAGTATCCTAGAACGAGTGTGGAGAGTATATTTTTCAAATGAAAACAATTCTGTTTTGAAATTTAGATCGTTTTACACGTATTTGAATAATTTATTTATATTGATTTTGGACAATTCAGTATATAAAGAATTTGCATATACGCCTTGCAAACGTATATTCAAAATTTTAATATATTGGATAGATATAGCATCGCACTCTAGTCGCCCGAAGATGATATTGATGATAGCGATCGCATCATCAACATTTATGTTCGAGTTTCGAAGGTGTGATTTTCTATATATTTCCATTAGACTGGTGTGAGAACCAAAACTTATATAGCTAGAATACATTGTTGTGATTTGGTATCAAAACATGATTTTTTGTATATATATCAATTTAAGAATTTGAAACTCTAATTCACTAATTGATTGATGTTTGTGTTGCTTGTTTAGTTGTTTGATAAATTTTGAACCATTACGCCTAATTGAATCAAATATTGACTTATATTGAGAATTGGTCGCATATGCTTGCATATATATGTACTTACATTGAACAGGTCATAGCAAAGAGGCTAGAGCAGAGAATAAAATTTGTTTGCCCGACGAATAGGTACATGTTTACTACATAATTTACTGTTTTGTTTGGGTGATGATGATTTTATGAGCCTATTGGCTAGCCGCTTGGCTTTTTCTTTTTCTTTTTGAGATCTGAAGGACCGGGGAAGCTATTTGAAATTCCCCGATGCTCCCGGTGCAGGGGAGGTTATGGCGAAATTTTTCGAAAATTAAGGGTGTTAGCCAAATTTTTGAAGAATTTGAAAATTCTCAGAAACTGAAATGTTGGAGAATGGAAGCCAGATCGAACGTAGAGTTGATTAATCAAACCACTTTCGACTTTGTTCCTTTTCGGGGACGAAAAGTTTTAAGTGGGGGAGATTGTAACGACCCAAAAATCTGGGCCAGTTTAAATTTTTTATTTTGGCAATTTTAGCGAATTTTGATTATTTAAAATGAATTATTTTAAATAATATCGACGAGAAATTTATTTTGAATATAATTCGAACGTATATATTATACGCGTCGTCGTTAGAATATAAATATTTATATATAATTATAAATAGAATTGAAAATGGCGCGGTAGTTCGATAATTCAATTTCAAACTTCAATTGGATGTACCGGGTGCAAAACAATCCGGATTTTAGTGAAACCAAAAACATTAGGATCTATTTGATAATATCTATCCAACGAATCCGAAAAATCAAGATTTCATAGCCGGAATCAAAAGATATGTCCAGTTGAAAATTCTGAATAGTCGCTATGGAATTCAGGCCCTTAAAAATGGAAATTTTGCAAATGACCTCGGATTTCGACGAAACCACTTTTGTTGGGTCCGCAGTGTCAAATTATTGCTAGATTCCAAATTTCATAATTTTTCAAATCAATATGTGAGCGTGGCAAAGAAAAACGCGTTTGACCAGTTTCAATTGATTTTAATCGACTGGAAAATGGCCATTTTTCAAACGGTCTCAGAATTCGACGAAACTAGTTTTATTAGGACCGGATCGTCAATACAAAGCTAGAAAATATTTTTCTAGAATTTTTCGAGTTAGTATGTGACCCCGGTAAATTGAAATGTACGTTTAAAATTCAATATAGTGATTTAAATGTAAATTAAACGGAAACTGATCGAAACGATCGAATCAGTTTACGATACATATCCCATTGTGTTCGGAATGGGGGTAATTAGCTATGGACGACAGGTGGTAGGCCTCGTTTCGAGTTCGTTTGCAAAAGTCAACTTTTTGCAATTAAAAATAAATAAATAAAAAATAAATAAAAATATCTCCTTTCCTATTACCCTGGCCCCCCCTTTCCACGTTCAGATTCAAAAACAAAAACAAAAAAAAGGGGAAAGACGAGGGCGACGGGGGGGTGAGCCGCCGCCTCCATCGCGCGCGCCCCCTGGTGTTCGACGCCGCCTAGGGCCACCGTCCTCCCCCTCGTTTCCTCCTTCAGACCGCACCCGAACCCCCCCCCCAACGGCGCGACAACCGCGAAGCCCCCCTAAAACCGCACCCTCCTCCGCCCCTTCTTCCTCCTCCGCCGACCACCGTCCTGCCTACCGCCACTTCCAGCGCCACCCCACACACCTGAAGCCGCCTCCGACGTACGGCCAACCCCTCTCCCTGCCGTTCGCACAACAGAACCCCTCGCTCTCGCTGGAAAACAAAGTAAGTTTTAATTTAGGTTTTCTATTTATTTTTAATATTTAAAATCAGTTTTAAAATCAGTTTTAAAATCAGTTTAAAATTATTTTGAAAATGTAGAGGTCATTGTTATGAAAATATAGGATTAACATCGTAGTAAAAATATGATTTTTATGTTTTAAAGTATTAAAAATATAGTTTTTATATGTTTAAAGAATTAAAAATATAATCTTTACTATATAGAAGTGGTAGAAATATGATTTTTGTTTAGGTAGAGAATTAAAAATATAATTTTTACATGATAGGAATATTAAAAATATCATCTTTATATGTGTAGAAAAATAAAAATGAGATTTTTATAAAGATGAAATCTTTAAATTTGAAAAGGCGAAGTCTATGTGTTTATAAAGGCGAAATCTTTATTTTAGAAAAGGCGAAATCTTTAGGTGGAAAATAGCGTGATAAAAATATAATTTTTATCTATATAACATAGTAGTAAAAATTCGATTTTTATATATTGAATAACGAAGTAAAAATTCGATTTTTACAAGTATGAAGCAATTATAAAAATATGATTTTTAAATTTAAAGTGAATAAATAAAAATGTGATTTTTATTTTAAAGACATCAAAATATAAAAATGTGTGATTTTTATATATGTAGTGGCTACGGGCAACGAAGATGACGAAGATGCGATAGCGATGAAGATTTCTATCAATGAAGTGTCGTGGAGCTAGGATAGCTATCTGTGAGAACTTCTCACTCTTCAATTTCTTTTCTAGTTATATATATATATACTAGGATGTAGACGGTGCTTAGTAGCACCCGACACAATCGTCCACAGACCATGGACTTGTTTGTTTGGTTGCATAAATTAGTTTGATGATTTGATTTGAATTGGGTTGTTTGGTGAATTTGATTGATGTGTGAATGGCGTGGGCCTTCACTAGACCGGGGATAAGGTTAGGCCTTGTCCCGTTTCTAGTATCGTGCCGTTATGCCGCCGAAATTTTCTAAAATAAGTTAGAAAAATAACAATATCATTTTATAGAATAAATGAATTGAATAGAAATTCATATGTTGAAATAAAATGTTTTGTCGTTAAAAATATAATTTTTAACGTGAATGTAAATAAATAAATATTCATTTACAAACCGGACGGTTTGTTTATGTACATCGATTTGACTGATATTGATTGGGACGATAAATTTTACACATCGCCCAACTGCACAAATAAAATATGTGTTTGATTGTTTGAAACCCCACACGGGTGTTGGGATGAAATTTGAAGTTCACTCATCCTGATTGATTAAATATGTCGATCGATTGATTGACAGGCTGTTATAAGCGTTAGATATCTATATTTGATGCTTATACAGTGTAGTGCACTTTGGTTGATGGTTGATTATTTTTCAATGCTATTATACATGTGTTGTATGAAAATCCATATAATTAACTTTATATGGTAATTGATTGGGCCTCATTCCAATTTGAAAAATAAAGAATATTATAAAATAAAGGTTCATGTGTTGACTGTACTCATCCGTTGAGATTAGTCATGTGTTGAACGAAATATTTTAATAATAAAATTTACATTTTTATCAATATAAAATAAAGGTTCATGTGTTGACTGTACTCATCCGTTGAGATTAGTCATGTGTTGAACGAAATAATTTAACAAAAATAGTCACACGTGGACAGTACTCATTCGTTGAGATTAGTCGTGTGTTGACAAAAATAAATATTCATTTGTTGAATAGAATAAAGGAATATATGAAGCCGTGTTGATTAGATTGACGCCATTTTGACGTGAACGATATCTATATCGATTTTATTCATTTAAAAATGAATATTGGAAAGTGATTTCGAAAACGCATATTTTGAAATGAAATTTGAATCAAATTGAATTGAAAACGATTTCGAAATGAATTGAATTGAAAACGATTTCGAAATGAATTGAATTGAAAACGATTTTGAAATGAATTGAATTGAAAACGATTTCGAAATGAATTGAATATATAACGATTTCGAAATGAATTGAATATATAACGATTCTGAAATGAATTGAATATATGATGAATTCAAATTGAATTGAAATTTGAATTGAATAGAAATGAATTTTAAAACGAATTTATAAAGAAGAATTCAATTTTGATTTGAATTGAAATGGAAGTTGAAATTGCTTTTGAAACGAATTTTAAAACGATTTATAAAATTCGTTTTAAATAGAAATCGACGAAATATATATTATATATATAATATAATGGCCTGAATAGAACGCGCCGCGCCGCGGCAGTTCGTGAATTTCGACCATTTATTTCAAACGGACATTACGGGAACCGTTGGGTTCGTATCGAAAAGAGCTTTCTAACGAATATTAGAAATTTGAAATCTAACGGTTGGATTTGGAATTATGTCCAAACCTAATTCGAAAAAGGTCGCTGTAAGTGCAGTTCGATGGCCGTTGTTGGTATTCGACTGTACGGGCCTTGATAAAATTATTAAAAATAGTAATAATTTATGTAAAATCACAAGAAATGATTTGTGAAGATTTGGGATGAAAAACTCCATATTTGAAAAGATAAAAATAGATTTTTATCGAAATGAACTAGTTTTGAACTAGAAATATAATTCTATTTATTTTTAAATAAATAAATTGAATTTGAAAAGGGTTTTAAAAATAACCAGAATTTCCAATGATTGCATTGGAGTGGATTTGAATCGAAATTGTCTTCGGAATATTTCGATGTTGGAATTCGTGATTATACGGATGTTGTTATGGAAATTTGAAAGATATATATTTATATCGTTATTTCCAATACGACATTTGTTAATCGTAGGATTTGATATTGAATATAAGCCGATATATTTTCTATTCAGAGCCTTGTATTGAATATCAAATGTGATTTGGGTTTGTCGTGAGTGGTGTCTTCACTAACACTGTTCTTGAACCCAGTTGAGAAAAGATTAAATCTTTTTATTTGGATTTAATGAAGTGTACCAATTAAATAATATTTAATTGAATTGATATTGATTTTTGGGTTTATCGTGGACAGTGTTTTAAATAACACTCGTTCTTTAACCCGATAATTAATGGAATGTGATTTTGGGTTTACCGTGAACCATGTTTTAAATGACACTGATTCTTTAACCCAGTCAAATATTAAAACTAAGTGGAGTTTTAATGAACCTTTAATTAGATTGAAATAATCGAAATGGAGTATCACCAGTTTTGCTCCAGGCGATAGTTAAATCTTTAATTAGATTTGAACGTGAAATGGTAATTGAATTTACCGATAACACTGTGGTGTTAGATATGAAGTATTACCAGTTTTACTTCATGGGATAAATAGGTTGGGATTGGGAAATTAAAACAAATGATTACTTCGGTACGTTTCGTTAATCCCGACTAGTTGAATCAAAATTCAAAAGAAGATTAGAGAATAAATTCAAGGAATTTACCTTGGATAAAATTAATGGGAACCTCTCCCTATGAATGTGAAAATTAGAAACTAACTGTCGGTTAGCCAAGCAGAATGGTTTTCTGGATATTGATCTGATGTTGGTTTCGGCCTTCGGGGTTAATATTTGGGGAACTATTCTCTTGATTAATTTACGGTTAGTGACTGATGAATTGGAATGAGGCGTATGTTGTGTTTGTGTAACACTTATTTAAAATATACGCGAGTTATTCGGGAAGACCGGGTTTATCCCATTCTGAATAACTGATACGACGATAAGTCGAAGATGAAGACGGTGGTCGAAGACCGGAAGTCTTCACGTCGTTTGGGTGATTACTGATGATCTTGATTGGGCTGTACACCCAAGAAGATGGAAACAGTTGGTGATCGTCCAGACGTACTTGGAGATCGATGGATATGCGGGGTACTAGGTGCCTCCGGTTTCGTTCAGACCCAGAACGGACTTGTAAATGGACTTGTGTCTGACATTGGATTTTAGTCTGTGTGATTGATCTCTATTAAATATATATCTGTTTGGCGGCGGAGAATTTATTCTCTTGCTTAACGCCCTTCTCTGAGACGTACGAGCTCAGGGGTTATATATTGATGGATATCAATCGCATGGAGTGAATTGCCTGTGTGGCATGCTTAAGTGGCAAATGATCAAGGCTTCTGTTGAAAAGTAAAGTCTTGTGGTTGATGATCGAAGCAAGGCCTTTGTGGCGTAGCTTTGTGTAACGTTTACTTCGCGAGTTTCACACCCGGTATGAACCAAAAACGGGAGACGGACCTCAGGGAGGACATGCGTTTCTTTCTAGTTAGGAGTGGCGTCAGTGCTTGAACTGGCTGACGAGTTTGACTCATGTGGATGTTGCTTATTATTACTTGCTGAAAAGCGAGGCGCCTCGTGATATCGGTTTCGGCCGATGCTTCTGGTCGGCTGACGGGCCAGGCTTACGCCCCAAAGGGCGGGGAAACGCAGTGTTCAGGCATAATAATCCACATCGGTGGACCGGCCCTGACGATCCAAGGGGCAGTTGCGGCTGTTCCGGTGGCTCGGGCTAGAGAGTCACAAATCGGTAGAGGATCTTGCCCCTAGCCTCAGTTCATACCATAAATGATAACCCAACTTCCAATACGACATTTGCGGTTTTAATTGTAGAACTAGTATGGCGACATGATATATGGTACCCATGCCGCCTATGATTGATACTTATGATTTGAAGTTGTTTTATACACTATGCACTTATAATAGTATCAAATGATTTGTTTTAAACGTATCAAGCATTCTTTGGCTGTTATAAGGGAAAACCCTATCCCCCGGCTTGCGTTGCATTGTGTGATAGGACCTGGGTCTTATAACAGCATCATTTTTATTTATTTTAGCATTGCGCTGTTTGTTTTATGCACTGGTATTCTTGGGAGGAAACCCGTTCCGTGTTATACGGCGTGGTCCCTTGATTTACCAAACTTTAAAAATAAAGACTAATAACTGTTTTAGTTCTCACACCAGTCACATGACTGACCTGGGGTTTATTGTTTTAACCTAAACTCTAGGTGCCCTTATTTTGACACGGGCAGCTAGTAGTTTTGGTTTTGCAGATTTATATTCACAGGATCCTGGTTTTCAGCTGGAACGATATCCGGAAAGCTTTGTATCTGTATATCTCTTCTAGTTGTGTATTGTATTATTTTCCGCTGCTATGTATTTAAATGTAATTTAAATCTCTGATATTTCTGTGTAATATTCATTTATACTCTGTATATTCTTGTAATCTGATGCATTGTTGTAATAAGCAATGAAATGTTCTTTTATATGCGTTCTGTTGTGGCTTGTTCTCGAACTATCTGACGCTTTCCTTTACGGGGAAGTTAAGGGTTTTCACATTAGCCCAGTTAAAGATAAGATTAATTTCTTAAATTTGAATAATCATTAAGTAATGATTTTTGGAGATTAAAACCAAATTGGTGTTTTAATGTATCTTGTTAATTTCAGGAATATTAAAGAATAAATTTAAGCGAATTTATCTTTGATAAAATTAATGGGAACCTTTCCCTAAAAATGTGAATATTTTAATAAAAGCATATTCTGAATTGGGCATATGATGTGTTTTTATAGCACTTGATTATAAAATACGCATGTTATTTGGAAGGACTGGGTTTAACCCATTCTGAATAATTAATACAACGACCAAGAGTCGAAGATGAATACGGTGGTTGAAGACTGGAGATCCTCACATCGTTTGGATGATTAGTGATGTCTTGTTTGGGCCGTACACCCAAGACAAGGTAATAAGTGGTGATCGTCCAAACGTACTTGGAGATCGATGGATATGCGAGGACCTCTCTCCTATATTGGACATATGGGCGAGGAATAAGGTGCCCCCAGTTTCATTCAAACCTAGAACGGACTTGTAAATGGATGGTATGTCTGACGTTGTATTCCTTTATGCTATATTTGTTGATCTCTGCTACATATATAACTGTTTTGTGGCGGAGAATTTATTCTCTTGCTTAACACCCTTCTTTGAGACGTACGAGCTTAGAGGTTATGTATTGGCAGAAATCAATGGTATGGTATGGACTGACAATGTGGCATGCTAAAATACAAATGATCAAGGCTTTTGTTGAAAAGCAGTGCCTTGTGGTTGATGATCAAAGCACAACTTATTTATGCATAGCTTTGTGTATAGCGTTACTTCGCGAGCCTCACACCCCGGTATGAACCAGAAACAGGAGAAGGACCCCAGGGAAATCGACATATGTTAGTTCCTAGCTAGGAGTAACATCATGGTATGGAGCCCAGACTAATTACTCATGTGGATGTTGCTTATTACTTGATGGATAGAGAGGCGTCTCGGATATATATATCGATAGATATTCTGGTCGACATTACTGACCAGATTATTTTATGCCCCATAGGGCAGGCTAACATATAGTTTATGGTATTGCTAATCATCGACGGATGACCGGCCCTGGCGCTCCTAGGTACAGTTGCGACTGTGTCCTGAGGCACGAGCTAGAGTGTCTCGAATCCGGTAAGGACGATCCCTTGCCTTGGTTCATAGATGGAAATTCCAACTTCCAATACAACATCATGCGGTTTTGATTGTAGAACTAGTATGGCGACATGATATATGGTACCCATGTCGTCTATGATTGATACATTTATATTTGAAGTTGTTTTTAACACTATGCACTTATCGTAATATCAAATTTTCTTTTTACGTATCAAGCATGTTTGGCTATTATAAGGGAAGACTTTATCCTCCGGCTTGCGTTGCATTGTGTGATGGGACCTGAGTCTTACAATTGCTTCATTTTTCAAAAAGCACTGCGTTGTTTTATTTTAAACTAAGATTCATGTGGAGTAAACCAGTTTCGTGTTATACGGCGTGGTCCTGTGATTTACCCAACTTTAAAATCAAGCTAATAACTGTTTTAGTTCTCACACCAGTCCCACGACTGACCTGGAGTTTATTTTTTTAACCTAAACTTTGGGTGCCCATATTTTCCACACGGACAGCTAGTAATTTTGGTTTCGTAGATATTATATTCACAGGATCCTGTTTTACAGCTGATGCGATATTTAGAAAAGCTCTATATTCGTGTATTTCTTTCAGTTGTATTTTGTATTATTTTTCCACTACTATTTAAATGTAATTTAAATCTCTAATATTATTGTATTTCGAATGTGTAATAATTATGTATACTCTGTTATATTCTTGTACTCTGATGTATTGTTGTAATAAGCAATGAAATGTTCTTTTGTTTTGTGTTCTGATTTGTCGTGTTCTCAATTCAATCTAGACATTCCTTTATGGGGAAGTTTGGGTCGTTTCATCGAATTTGACCAGCCTCCGATGAGACGGGAAAACGCGGATTGTATTGAGAACACGACGCATTAGAACACAAACATGAGAACATTACATTGCTATTACAACAATTTACATCACAGTAGAAGAATATATTAGAGTTCAGATAAATAATATATAGAAGAAAAATAAATATTAAAGATTTACAATTTACAAAACAACGGAAATATATAAACATAAATATAATGCACAGTGGAAAACATCAACTACCACAACTGAAAGAAATACACGGATACAAAGCATTCTGAATATAGCTCCAGCCGTAATCCAGGATCATGTGAAAAGAAATATCTACGAAAATCAAAATTACTAGCTGCCCATGTGGAAAATAAGAGCACCCAGAGTTTAGGTGGAAACAATAAACTCCAAGTCAGTCATGGGACTGGTGTGAGAACTAAAACAGTTATTAAATTTATTTTAAAGTTGGGTAAATCAAGGGACCAAGCCGTATAACACGGAAAGGGTTTACTCCCATGAATACTCTAAAGTAAATAAATTTATAAACGACGCAATGCTTTCGAAAAATGAACTATTATAAGACTCAGGTCCCATCACACAATGCAAACACAAACCAGAGGATAGAGTTTTCCCTTATAATAGCCAAACATGCTTGATAAGCTTTAAAACAAATCATTTCGATATCATTATATGTGCATAGTTCAAAACAACTTCAAATATAAATGTATCAATCATAAACGACATAGGCGCCATAAATTATGTTGTCATACATACGTTTAGAACTAAAACCGACGATGTCGTATTGGAAATTGGATTTCCGTCATGAGTCAAGGCAAGGGATGGTCTACTTACCGATTCAGATCTCCTCTAGCAAGATGACCCAGGACTCGGATGCTGGCGAGCCCTTGGATCCTGCAGTGCCGGTCCACACTTACTTTAGTGGATTGGTTATTCCTGAACAATGCATTTCTCGGTCCTATCGGACCTCCAAAATGTCAGTATGACGACCAATCATATCCAAGGCGCCTCACATCCATCATCCACATAAGTAAAAATGTCTAGGCTCCATACCGTGACAACACTTCTAGCAAGAAAGAAATGTATCCACTCACTGCGCCCCCTTATCCCGTTTTTGACTCATACCAAGGTGTGAGGCTCGCGAATTAACGCTACACACAAAGCTATGCTACTTAAAGTTGTGCTTTGATCATCATCCACATGGCGCTGCTTTAAAAAAAGCCTTGATCATTTGCATCTTAGCATGCCACATTGTCAATCAATACTGTACCACTGGTTTCCCCCAATATATAACCTCTAAGCTCGTACGTCTCAGAGAACGGTGTTAGGCAAGAGAATAAATTCTCCACCACCAAACAGATATATATTTAGTAGAGATCAACGAATACAATATATTGGAATACAATGTCAGACATACTATCCATTTGCAAGTCCGTTCTGGGTCTGAATGAAACCGGAGGCACATTATTCCTTGTCCCATACATCCAATACAGGAGAGAGGTCCTTGCATATCTGGTCGATCTCCAAGTACGTCTGGGCGATCATCACTTATTACCTTGTCTTGGGTGTACAGGCTAATCTAGACATCAGAAATCATCCAAACGATGTGAAGATCTCTGGTCTTCAACCACCGTCTTCATATCATCAACTTTTAGTCGTCGTATCAGTTATTTGGAATAGGATAAACCTGGTCTTTCCCAATAACTCGCGTATTTTGTAATCAATAATCAAGTGCTATAAAAACACATCATACACCACATTCCAATTCAGAATATTCTTTTATTCAAATATTCACATCTTAGGGGAAAGTTTCCCATTAATTTTATCAAAGATTAGTTCTTTTAAACTTATTCTTTAATCTTCCTTTGGATATCAATTTTAAAAGATTATATTTTTTCCATTAACAATTCTAAACCAAATTAAGGTTTATAAAACTAGTAGGGATTATCGAGCCTTACCGAAGTAATCATTTATTATATTATCCTAATCCCAACCTATTCATCCTATGGAGAATGATTAGTGTACTCCATTTCTAACGCCTATCGTTTTATCGGTAAACTTAATTACCATTTCACGTTTCTAATCCAATTAAAGATTTAACTATCGCATGGAGTAAAACTAGTGGTACTCCATTCTCGATCATTTCTTAAATTCGGTGAACTTAATTACCTCCTTCACATTCCAATCTAAATAAAGATTCATTAAAACTCCAACTTGGTTTTAATCTCAAAAATCATCACTTTCTGATTATTCAACTTTAAGAAATTAATCTTGTCTTTAACTGGGTTAAAGAATCAATGTTATTAAAACACACTTCACAATAAACCCAAATCAACTTCCATTAAATATGGAATATTTGCCCAAAAAAGATAAATATTTAATTGATATAAATTTCCATATCAGAGTAATAATATAAATGGAATAACGGCGAAGCCTTTTAAATTCCGTATATACTCATCTCGATTGTTACCAAATCGAATTTTCATTCAATTCCAATTTAATATATTAAATTGGAAAACTTTACTTTGGAAACTTTTCCATTAAATCTTAATTAAAAGATTTATAAATTCCAGATTATAACTTCACTATTAACCGGGTTTAAAAACTAAGGTCATTTAAAACATCGTTCACAATGAACCCGTAATCAACTACCACTTAATTCCAATTATATTAATTAACTGGAAAACTTCATTAAATCTTGGTTAAAAGATTTAGTCTTTACTCAACTGGGTATAAGAACAGTGTTAATAAAGACACCATTCACGACAAACCCATAATCCAATTTGATTATAATACAAGGCTCTAAACAGAAATTATATCGACTTATATTCAATATCAAATTCTAAAACTAACGGATAACGTACTGGAAATAATGATATTTATATCTTGCAAATTCCTCAACAATATCCTATAATCATGGAATCCAATATCGGAATATTCCAAAGATTATTTCCATTCAAATCCATTCCCAATTCATACTTGGAAAATTCTGTTTATATTAAAACCATATAATTTTTTTCAGTTCTTATCTCTAGTTGCAAAAACAACTTATTCTGATAGAAATATCTTTTTTCTTTACAAACGTGGAATATTTCATTCAAAATCATTTCAAATCATTTATTACGATTTTACATAATATTTCCGTATTTTTAATAATTTTATTAAGGCCCTAACAGTCAGTTTCCAATATCGGCCACCGAACTGCATCCATATCGCATTTTCCCTAAACTGATTTGGACATATCTTAAAAACTAACCGTTAGATTTCAAATCTCTTATTATCATTCTAAATCTCTTTTCGATATGATCCGAACGGTTCTATTTTTAGGAGAATCCGACGGTCGGATCTCCTGTTATGCCAATTCAAAGTTACTTGTTGAAATTCGCGAACGGTGCTGTGCGATACGTTCTACTCAAACCATTTAAATATATATAATATATTTCATCGATCTCCTTTCAAAACGTATTTTATAAAATGTTTATAAAATTTTTTAAAAAGGTTCTAACTTTTATTTCAATTTTAAATCAAAATTGAATATTCCATATCATTATAATATTAAAATGATAGTATTTTCAAAATATTAGATTTTGAAATCAATTCTTTTCAATATTTCTTATAAAATAAATAAAATAGACAGAAAATTCCATTCGAGTTAAAATGGCGTATATCTACTTAGCTTAGCTTCATATATCAATATTTTCGTGTCCATCCAAAATTGGACATTAAAATCATATTTTGATTCTTTATTGAATATTATTTTAAAATATTCTTTATTTTTGAATTGGAATCAGACTCAATCAATTACCATATAATTTTATTTATATGGATTCCATACATCGCATTATTCAAAAATAGTGATAAAAAACTATTAAACATTCAATTCACATCCAAAGTGTAATTTACAAGTGTATAAGCATTAAATAATTAAATAATGCTTATAACAGTCTGTCGATCAATCGGTTGACATACAGTCAAATCCAAAGGAGATGTGAATTAATTATCATCCCCAGACTCATGTGGGGTTTTCAATCATCAACAAATAATTGACGATGTGTAAAATTATCGTCCCAATACCAGTGTGAGGTTTAAATCACAATCCATGTGAATTTATATATAGTTTAATAATAATGGCATTAAAACTATAAACAACCATCAATCACCAAACAAATATTTCAATCACAGGCAATCAATACATATTCAGTTATAAAAATAAATAACAGTACATAAATTTGAGTGAGTGAGTTCTCACATTAGTATCCACTCCGTCAGTCTTTAATTGATAATTTAATTTTAAACTAAATTAAATGAACTTTTAATTTAGCTCAAAAATTAACTTGCTTCGTTTCCATTCTACTCAGTTCCATTGTGTAGTTCTTGACTTCGCGAATTTAACGCATTTGGGTTTGTGAAATTCAGATATCGTTTGCATAAGTTATAGAATTTTGAACATTGAATAAACAAATAAGTAATTAAAAAAAGTAATTAATTTTTAATTACATCATCTTCTTCCTAGAATGACCGGCCACGTATTCGAACCCATTCTCCATCCTTAGGGTTCGATCTCCCACACTATTCAATGCACTAGCCGCCAATTAGATGCTTCCACATCATAGAGCTCCGGCCCCCTCCTACCTCCAGGCGGCGCGACGAACTCACACCCCTCTTCATGCTAGATTTTTGCTTCAAACGACGCCTATTTGTGAGGAAAATTCTGCCACCATGGTGATCAAGAAGCGGTCATCACCGGGACTTATAGAGCACGCTAAGCTCTTCAATATTGCAGCAGGAAATTTCTCCTATTATTGCGTCGATTATGGGAACGAGGGGGAAGAAGGATCGAACAATTTTCGACATCAGTTTTGTGATAGGCGGTTGTTGTAATGAATATGGACCTAGGGTTTTAGTTTTAAAGGTTAATATATATATATATAATTTAATAATATTTAATTCAACCGCTAATTGTTAAATGCTCCGAACTCCTAACATGACCCAAAGACTGTCGTTCCTAACCAAATACCCTCATTTTGGACAAAACGGAATATGTTTCGAAAGCCAATTCGACTGTTTCAGTCGGTTTTTATCAAAATTAAAATACAAATTAATATTACGTTCAATATTAAATTCCAATGCACATTTTAATTTACCAGGGCCACATACTAACTCCAAAAATAATGAAAATTGAAATCTACCTATGTTTTGACTACACAGTCCTAACAAAATTAATTTCATCAAATTTGGAGACCGTTTGATCTCTTTAACTGGCTTAATAAATTTAAACTGAAATTGAAAATGCGTTTAAATTTACCATGATCACGTACTAAGTCCAAATGACTTGAAAATTTAAACCTAATAATAATTTGACATTCCGGTCCAATAAAAGCAGTTTCATTGAAAACGGAAGTGGTTTACAAAATGGCTATTTTTAAGGGCTGTAAAGAACCGTAAATCCCCGTCCTTTGAATCGACCATAAACCACACATGTCTGATCTAAAAGTTGGAAATCCACGAATACTTTAACTTTGGGCATACAACACATCAGAACAAATAACAGAAGACTTTTGTAAACATTAGAACAATGTTACATCAGAGTATAGAATATCAGAGTACATTGGATAAATAATACAGCGGAAGATTTCATTACAACAAAATTAGTACAATAAATTTAATACACTATAGCGGAAAACAAATAAACTAATACAGCGGAAGGCTATCATGCTCTGGACACAGCTTTAAGATTCGATCCAGAATCCTGTTCAATATCTGCAAACTAAGCTACTCGACTGCCCGTGTGGAAAAGAGGGCACCCGAGTTTGCAAAGTGAAACAAACTACAGGTCAGTCATGGGACAAGTATGAGAAGTCTTTACTTAACTTATCTAATAATAAGGCTAATCAAAGGACCACGCCGCTAATGCGGAACGGGTTTACTCCATTGGATTACTAATGCATAAATAAAGTAAATCATTAAACAATGCAATGTTTTTTAGAAAAATGAAACCATTATAAGACTCAAGTCCCATCACACAATGCAACGCCAACCGGAGGATATACTTTTACCTTATAATGGTCAAAAATGCTTGATACGGTAAAACAGAGTTGATATTATTATTAGTGTATATATGTTTCAAAAACATTTCAATCATAATATCAATCATAAACGGCATAGCTACCATATACTATGTCGCCATACTAGTTATACAATCAAAATCGTATGGTGTCGTATTGGAAGTTGGATTTCCATCATGAACCAAGGCAAGAGATAGTCCTTACCGAATTCGAGACACTCTAGCCCGTGCCTAAGGATACTTTCTGAACTGCACCTGGATCTTCAGGACAGATCAGCCAAAGTGCAATGGTTGGATTAATAATGCCTGAACAATACGTTTCCCTGCCCTATGGGGTGTAAATAGAGCCACTAGGGACTCATATAACCGAGGCGCCTCATTCAATCATCCACATAAGTAAAAATGTCAGGCTTTGTAAAAACTATGACACCACTGCTAGCTAGAAAGAAACGTATGTCCTCCCTGCAGTCCTTACTCCCATTTCTGGTTCATACCAGGGTGTGAGGCTCGCGAAGTAACGCAATAAACAAAGCTATGCTATTTAAAGTTGTGCTTTAATCATCAACCACAAGGCCCTGCTTTTAAACAAAAGCCTTAATCATTTGCATCTTAGCATGCCACATTGTCAATCCATACCATACCATTGATTTCTACCAACATATAACCTCTAAGCTTGTACGTCTTAGAGAAAGGCGTTAAGCAAGAGAATAAATTCTCCGCCACCACAGATATATATTAAGCAGAGATCAACGAATACAGCATAAAGGAATATAAAGTCAGACATACATCCATTTACAAGTCCGTTCTGGGTCTGAACGAAACCGGAGACACCTTATCCTAATACAGGAGAGAGGTCCTCGCATATCCATCGATCTCCAAGTACGTCTGGATGATCACCACTTATTACCTTGTCTTGGGTGGTCGCCCAATCAAGACATCAGTAACCATCCAAACGATGTGAAGATCTCCGGTCTTCAACCACCGTCTTCATCTTCGACTCTTAATCGTCGTAGTAATTACTCGGAATGGGTTAAACCCGGTCTTTCCGAGTAACTCGCGTATTTTATAATCAGTAATAAAATTCTGTAAAAGCACATCATACGCCTCATTCCAATTCAGAATATTCTTTTAAATAAATATTCACAATATTAGGGAAAGGTTCCCATTAATTTTATCAAAGATAAATTCTTTAATTTATTCTTTAATCCTCTTTTTTAAAGTTTCATAAAAACTCCAATTTGGTTTTAATATTAAAAATCATTGCCTAATGATTATTCACCTTCAAGAAATAAATCTTTTCTTTAAACTAGGTTAAAGAACCAATGTCATTTACAAACATTGTTCACGATAAACCCCAAAATCATCTACCATTTAATATGAAATTTCCACCATAAATCAAACCAATATATAATCGATATAAATTTCTGTATCAGATCAATAATATAAATGGAATAACAACAAAGCCTTTTAAATTCCATATATATTAATGGTCTTCTTTTACAGAAGCTCATCTCGATTATAATCAAATCGAATTCCATTCAATTCCAATTTAATATATTAAACTGGAAAGCATTACTTTGGAAAATTCCCATTTAAATCTAAATAAAAAGATTTATAAATTCTACATTATATTTTCACTGTTAATTGAGTTAAAGAACAGATGTCTCTTTAAAAACATAGTTCACAATAAACCCAATTCACATTTCAATTTATTTCAATCACTTGATATAAAAAACTATAAAATCTTAATTAAAAGATTTATTTTTTTCATACGGGGTTCAAGAACAGTGTTATTTAAGGCACCATTCGCGACAACCCAAAAATCTAATTTATTTATTTTAATTCCAACTAAATATTAATGAATTGGAAAACTTCATTAAATCTTAATTTAAAAGATTTATTCTAGTTAATAACTAGTTCATTTTGATAAAAATATATTTTTATCTTTTCAAATATGGAAATTTCATCCAAAATCTTTCTAAATCATTTATTATGATTTTGCATAATTTTTCCATATTTTAATAATTTTATCAAGGCCTGTACAATCGATTTCCATTAGATTTCAAAACTCTTACATCGACCTTTTATGAAATTGATTTGGACATAACTCCAAGTCTAACCATTAGATTTCAAAACACTTATATTCATTGGAAAGCTCTTTTCGATACGAACCCACCGGTTCCGGTTTTAGGATAATCTAACAGTCGGATCTCCCATTATGCCCATTTGAAGTTAATGGTCGCGAACGGTCGCTGCACGACGCGTTCTATTCAGGCCATTATATAAATATATAATATATATCGTCGCTTTTTATTTAGAACGTATTTATAAAATGTTTATAAATTTGTTTTAAAATGATTTTAACTTCATTTTCAATTTTAAATAAAAATTGAATATTCTATATCTTTATTATATTAAAATAATAATATTTTCAAAATTTTATATTTTGAAAACACTTCTTTTTAAAATGAAATAAATCGATCGATAAACCCGTTTGGGTTAAAAATTGCGTTTGCTACTTAATTCGGCTTCACTTTTTCTTCTTCACTGAATATTATTTAAAATATTTATTATTTTAAAATATTCTTTATTTTAAAAGATTCTTTATTTTAAAATATTCTTTATATAAAGATATTCTGAATCGAAACGCGACTCAATGAATTACCATATAATATCAATTATATGGATTTCATACATTGCACGTATATAACAATAATGATAAATAATCAATAAACAATCCATTCACAACCAGAGTGAGATTTATAATTGTATGAGCGTTAAGGTAAATAAATGAGTAACACTCAACGCAGACTGCCAATCTATCGATTGACATACATCTAAATATTGGGACTAGCGTATGTCATCCCAACACCCGTGTGGGGCTTTCAAACAACAACAGTTTATATAAATAAATCAAATAAATTTAACCAATTATAATTCAGTTTGAATTATTTTCTATTTGACAAATTTTCACTATTAAATTATAAATAAATATTTATAATTTAATTTCCACACAACATGTATTTAATGTAACATGTCATAAACTAAATATATGGCATTTTAATGTAATATGACAAATTTCTAAAATGATAACTTTTATTCTATCATGACATTTAAATCTAATATGACACTTTTATTTTATCATGAGATTTTATCTAAAATGACATTTCTTAATAACAATGTTATTTTTAATATAGTGTACATTTCCTAACAAATATGTTATTTTAATCTAACGTACATTCCTATAACAAAAATGTTATTTTTGTCTAATATACATTTCTTTAACAAAAATGTTATTTTAATCTAATGTACATTCCATTAACAAAAATGTTATTTTAATCTAATGTACATTTCTATAACAAATTGTTATTTTAATCTAATGTACATTTCTATAACAAATTGTTATTTTAATCTAATGTACATTTCTATAACAAATTGTTATTTTTATTCTCATGCAACATTTTATAATAAAAATGTTATTTTCTCTAATGCAACATTTTATAATAAAAATGTTATTTCTTTTCTAATGCAACATTTTATACTAAAAATGTCATTTCTTTCTAATGCAACATTTTATACTAAAATGTCATTTCTTATCTAATGCAACATTTTATACTAAAAATGTCATTTTTAATCTAATGTAACTTTTTGATTAACATAGAAATGTGTTTATTTTATGCTCTTATATCTTATCTTTTGTATATAAATAAATATTACTTGGGTATTGTTTTGTTACTTTTACAGATATTCCAACCCAGCCCGCATGCAACCAGAAAAATAGAGAAATGGAGATCAAATTGGTATATATTTACATTTTGAAGAATTGTAGATGAAGATCTCACATCTAGTTGCTGTTGGACAAGAAAATGATTGGTAGAAAGACCAAGAATTTCTCAAATCAAGGGAAGCTTGTCAAAGAACCAAGAGGAAAAGAAGAAAGGCCAAAAATTTAATTGATTTAACTAAGGCCCATTTGAAACACTCATTGTAAACTCTTTTGTGAATTCCCTAAGGCCCATATATCATTGTATTAGGGTTAGGGTTAGGGTTTGGCTATCTATCCTATAAATACCCTTGTAATGTCATTGTAGCCACCATCCATTATTCTGTATTCTCTTCTCCATTAATAAAAGTTCTTCCTTTTTACTATTTCTGCATTTTTCTTTCTTAGCAGTAGGTGTTGTCTTCACAATTAGTTTTGGAAGAGCACCAATTGTATTTTACATTTGTTTCATTAGTGATTAGTCGTTTGATTAGTTTCAATGACAATCCTAATTTTATTTTCGTTGTTCTTCTTATTCTGCACTTTTATTTTCTGCATTGTTGTTCTTGTTTTGCAATTTACTTTCTTTAGTGATTAACCGTTGATTAGATTCAACGATAATCCTAAGTTCGCAATTTCAGTTTGTTTTTATTTCAACAAAACCTCGAAGATTCGTCTAACTCGCCTAAGAGATTAGATAAATAATTTGATTTTAATTTACCTCCCTGTGTTCGACCAGTATGCTACACACCTGTGCGCTTGCAGAATTTTATTACAAATATCGCGCTTTTCTAGCGTCGATCAAGTTTTTGGCGCCGTTGCCGGGGAGGTAACAATTGAATTTTATTATTTATTTAATTTATGATTCGTGTTAGTTTTTTTTCTTTTTATTTGATTTTGTTAAAAAAAATCTTGCCAAAATTTCTTTTATTTCTTTTTATTTTCCTATTGTTTTCTTGTACATATATATAGATAAAAATCTTGATTAGTTGATTGTGTATCACATATTGATATTATAATCTCTAAGACAAGGAAAAAAAATCTTGCCCTTTTTTCTTTTAATTTTCCTTCGTTTTTTTTTCATTTATTTCTTTCTTTTTTTGGTTCGCATTTCTTCCAATCTAATTCCTTCTTCAAAAAGAAAAAAAAATATATAGAAAAAAAGAAACTTGCTAATTTTTCTTCAATTTCTTTCCATCTTTCTACCACCTCGCTGATTTTCACAATTTTCTTTTCCCTTTCCTTTTCTTTTTATTTGTTTCCATCTTTTGTCTACAACTTTCTAAAAAAAAAAACTTTCGCAATTGCTTCTCTGTCTACTTTGATTTCTTTTTTGTTTTTGTCTGCTTTTATTTCTTTCCTCAATTTCTTCTACCCTTCCTCTCTACTCAAAAAACCTTGCCTTTTTTCTCTTATTTCCTTCCTCTTTTTTTTTTTTTTTCCTTTTTTGTTTGGGTTTTTACCATTCATTTCTTTCCCTTTCTTCTTGTTCAAATTTTCATAAAAAAAAACTTGCATTCTTTTTTTTTAATTTCTTTCCAATTGCATTTCTCATTCACCTCCTACAATCTCTCTTTCCATTTTTTTCATTTATTTCTTTCCGTCTCTCTCCTTCTTTAAAAAAAACAACTTTCAATTTTCCTTTATTCTTTCCATCTTTCCACTTTCTTTCCAATCATCTACATTCTTTTTCTTTTTACAAATTTCAAAAAAAAAAAAGATTCCTATTTTGCAATTTTTTTTTCCTTTCTTCTTTTGTCTTTCTTGTTCTCAATACATTAGATTTCTTTTCTTCTCTTACAAATTCCCTTTCTTTTCAAAAAAAAAAATCCTCTTCTAATTTTACAACAATAAACAAAAGAAAAAAAATCTTTCTGTTTTTATCTTCTCTTTTATTGCTTTCCCTTCTCAATTTCTTTTCCAAATCTTTTACAATTACTTTCCTTCCTTCCTTTACAATTCTCTTTCTTTCCTGAAATCTCTCTTCCCATTTTTTTTTTTTGTCATTTGTTTCTTTTCTATTTGTCCACTTTTTCAACAATAATAAAAAAAGGGAAGGTCATAAAAAGATTCATTCTTTTTTTTTCAATTATTTTTCCGTGCTTCATTTCTTCCCTCTGATCAAATACCCCTTCCTCTCACATAATCTCATTTCACCACAGTTTTTTTTTTCAATCCACACTTCAGCACCATCTTCTCCAAAAAGTTAGCTTTTTTTTTTGTTAATTCCTTTGTTTCTTTTTCTTGTGCTTTTTTTTGTTATTCAATTCATTCAAAAAAAAAGAGTTTCGAACTAAGGACAAGGTGACTGGAGTTCAAGCAACAAATCAAGATTTCAGAAATCAAAAGAAATTGCAAATAGTGAGATTTCAATCATTGACGCTACTCATTTTTTCTGGATGGACAACCATACCCCACTGTAAATTTCTTTTAACTCTACAGGTGCTCTGCTGCAAAAAAAAATATGGACAATTGTTGTAAAAAAATTCTGTAGGGGCAGCGGCTTGAATGTAAATTTTTTAATTTCTGCAATTATTCTTGTGTGACTGTTGTGTTGCCTGAAATTTCTACATTGATTTGGTGAGGAATGAATTTCCATAATTATAAGCATCACACTTATCGCTTTTCAAGAATAAAATCTGATTTGATTTTCAAAATATTTAACTGCTAGAGTGTATTTTATGAAATTGATTGTCTCAACGGTTTGATCGCGGATATATATTAGTTCAATTTATTGAACTTCTAGCAAAAGAGGTTGCATACTACCCGTAAAACATTGGTCGTATCCCTTAGTATTTATACTATACGTGAACGGCCATAAGACCCTCTTCCCCCTTCAAATCGAGATTATCAACTAATAAAATATATTTGAGTATGTTATTTATTTTGTAATAATAGCTACATGTGTTAAATTTAAGTTTTGTATTTTCCAAATTTAATAACGATGATTGAGAAAAGTCTTAGCCACCACAATTCTTATAGGGATTTGGAGATTGATAAAATTAGCACGATTCAGACCACAGTTGATGAAACTTTTATTGACACTTCTGAAGCCTTGAAAATGTGTTTTAACCATTTCAACTCTGATTTTGATGAGCTCGAATACATTTCTGAATTAAATGAACTTCTTGACCCAAAACCTATGTCATCTGAATCTAACCAAGGAACATTGACCAATGTCATACACGAACTTCCTAACTTAGACCTCAAACCCCTGCCACAAGACTTTGAGTATGATCACTTGGAATTTTCAAAAAATTCTCCCATAATCTTGGCCTCTGATCTTGCCGAGGACCAAGAAGAAAAACCTGAGAAAATTTTACGGGATAATCTGCATCTTAATTATATAAATCATTGGCACGACAACATTTTCATAAGAAAGATTTTGATTTCGGAATTTATTGACATGCCTCTTGTACCTCAAAAACTAGATAGGAAATCATCATACATCATTTTCGATAGAGGCAAGTGTAGGGGAAAAAGAAAATATCATTTTTCACATAACACTCATCACCGTTATAGATTTCATTTTGTTTATGATTGGCATTCACATATAGTGGCTAGACTGCATTTCATTCTTCAAATAATTTTGCATCTCATTCACCTTTGGGTACGATCTTTCAAATTTAGGAAACGTTCACAGTGTGGACACTGTTTAGTTCTAGTGTGGGGGGAGTCTGCATTTCATTCATTTTTCATTTTTCTTTCTTTTCATTTTCAGCCATTTAAATAGGACCATCATGCATTTTAGACTGTACGAACATGCCATTTTTTTTTGAAACACGATTCATTTTAGAGTGATACCACGAAATAAGTTTACAACTTTTAGTCAGTTGATAGTATTTTTTTCTCTCAACTTAGATCAAATAAGAAATATGATGAAAAGTTGAATTTTGAGGGATAATAGTGTAACCGGTACATAGGGAGATTCTTAGGTGATGGCCATGAAATCTATTCTATATTGTAGATTTTGTTTAAATAAGTGGAGGACTTAAAATACTTATATTGGCTTTTCGAATCTTTAAAACTAAGTTGTGTTAAGTTGAATTTGCATAACTCTCTTTTGTGCTTATAAATTCAATAATAATAATAGTAATCCAAGGGTATCCAACATTGCTTGTATATCGAGCGTTGGTGTGCAAACCCGCCAAGCTCTATCCGACATGTTGTTGACAAAGTCAGCGTTTGAATATCTTGGTCTCATTTTATGAGATTGGACACCTAAGGATTACCGACACGTTGTTGACAAAGTCAAAGTCGGCCTGCACAATCCGCCAAGCTCTTTACCCACTCTCCGTTAGTCCGCGAGGCAGTGCATGGGTGGTAAACCTTGGTCTTCTAAGTTAGGTGTATGTACTTAATCATAAATTTTAAATTTTTATAGAATAAAGAATAAGCGATGATGCCCAAACACTTCTTGACCTTATTGATTTGACTAGCCATACATGAGAAAATTAGAATACCACTTTACAAACTGTGCCAAGCGAACTAAGAATCTATTTCATGGCTGCACTATGTTATCGACCGAACTAACTGGCCAAACTGGAATATAACATTTGAAAACTTGATTTATATTGAAAATTTGTGACAAGTAGAGGTATCTAAAATAAAATCAACTGATTAGAAATTATTAACTTAATTTGTTGTACCACTTTCCTGAAATAAGTCGTGTTTTCATTTTTCATTTTTATTTGCATATGTCCATTGCATTCATATAGTTTCATTAGAATCATAGCATACTGCATTTGGATTTTGTGGGTAGTATCCGCTGAAAACCCTCACGAGACACCACTCGTCCTACTAGGGACACCTAGAGGTTTAACGGCTTGTTGCATACGCTCAATGCAATCGTGTTTCCCACGAAAGTGTGACCTATCTAGTTTAGTTTTTCATTTCTTGTTTTACTCGAGGACGAGTAAAAGATAAGTGTGGGGGTATTTGATTAACATAGAAATGTGTTTATTTTATGCTCTTATATCTTATCTTTTGTATATAAATAAATATTACTTGGGTATTGTTTTGTTACTTTTACAGATATTCCAACCCAGCCTGCATGCAACCAGAAAAATAGAGAAATGGAGATCAAATTGGTATATATTTACATTTTGAAGAATTGTAGATGAAGATCTCACATCTAGTTGCTGTTGGACAAGAAAATGATTGGTAGAAAGACCAAGAATTTCTCAAATCAAGGGAAGCTTGTCAAAGAACCAAGAGGAAAAGAAGAAAGGCCAAAAATTTAATTGATTTAACTAAGGCCCATTTGAAACTCTCATTGTAAACTCTTTTGTGAATTCCCTAAGGCCCATCTATCATTGTATTAGGGTTAGGGTTAGGGTTTGGCTATCTATCCTATAAATACCCTTGTAATGTCATTGTAGCCACCATCCATTATTCTGTATTCTCTTCTCCATTAATAAAAGTTCTTCCTTTTTACTATTTCTGCATTTTTCTTTCTTAGCAGTAGGTGTTGTCTTCACAATTAGTTTTGGAAGATCACCAATTGTATTTTACATTTGTTTCATTAGTGATTAGTCGTTTGATTAGTTTCAACGACAATCCTAATTTTATTTTCGTTGTTCTTCTTATTCTGCACTTTTATTTTCTGCATTGTTGTTCTTGTTTTGCAATTTACTTTCTTTAGTGATTAATCGTTGATTAGATTCAACGATAATCCTAAGTTCGCAATTTCAGTTTGTTTTTATTTCAACAAAACCTCGAAGATTCGTCTAACTCGCCTAAGAGATTAGATAAATAATTTGATTTTAATTTACCTCCCTGTGTTCGACCTGTATGCTACACACCTGTGCGCTTGCAGAATTTTATTACAAATATCGCGCTTTTCTAGCGTCGATCACTTTTCTAGTAAGAATGATGTTTTTTATATTTTAATATAACTTTTCTAATAAAAACGACATTTTTATTCTAAATAAACATTTTAACTAGAATGATATTTTTATTCTAAATAAACATTTTTAACTAAAGTGATGTTTTCTAACTAAAATGATGTGTTTAACATAACATGATATTTTCTAACAAAAGAAATGATGTTTTTAATTATCATGACACAATTTAACAAAAATGATGTATTTGATTAACATGACCAATTCTAATAAAATGATGTTATTATACTTTCTAACATAAATGACAAAATTCATTTTAACCTAAATGATAAATTCATTTTAAAATAAATGACACATTCATTTTTACATAAATAACACATTGGTTTTAACATAAATGACACATTTATTTTTACATAAATGACAATTTCATATTTACATGAATGACACATTGTTTTTTTTTTTAACATATCATAACAAAAGGACATTTTTATTTAAAACAAAACATTATCTAAATGAACATTTCTAACTAAAATGACAATTTAATCTAAATAAACATTTATAGCTAAAATGCCAATTTAAATCTAATAAAACATTCCATAATGAAATGGTATTTTCATCCTAATGTTACATTTTATAAGAAAAATGTTATTTTTACTAATGCAGCATTTTATAACAAGAATGTTATTTTTAATAATGTAATATTTTATAACAAAATATCATTTTTATTCTAATTAAACAATTCGAACGAAAATGTTATTTTTATCCCAAATAATCATTTTTAACAAAAGTGATGGTTCTGATCTAAACAAGCATTTCTAAACCAAGTGATATGTTTATTCTAACGAAATATTTCTAATGACATGTTTATTCTAATGAAATATTTCTAATAAAGATGACAATTTTTATTTTATCATCACATTCTATAACGAAACGATATTTTTATTTACACATATCAAAGATTATATCTTTATCTTACGAAAATATAATTCAACCAGTAATCACACCATAATCAAACAATCAATATAATTAGATACACCGCATATTTTTAAAATACAACCACCATCAATATAAATACATATATATATATATATATATTTTAAATTTTTGTTTAAATCTAGAAATCTCACATTGGTATTTTTTCAGAATTTCCAAAAGTCTCCTTTTCAGATCTGGTCAGTTCCACACTGCAGATCTCATCACTATGAATCCAACGCAACTGAAATTTTCGAATTCCGGTTACATATGAAAGAGTTATGATTGGTTTAGCATTGATCACATAATTTAAATTATAATTATAATTAACTTAAACTAATTTCCATCCACTAATCACCATTCTTCTTTCAAAACCGTTCTCCGTAGAAATGAACCCACCCTTCGCCTTAAACATCTCGCCGCCGCCACCCCTAGAAGTGACCGTACCTCGATCGGATGATGCCACATGAACTGCTGTTCTTACCTCCACCAACGCCCGCAACCACGTTGATCTCGGTCCCCCCATTTGGCTTGAAATCGAACCCAAAGTTGTCATGTTCACAAACAAAAATCGAGCAAACAGTGCTACCATTTCAGATCACTACCGTTGGATTCATAGAGTTCGAAGGCCTCTATAATTTGGTTAAGAAAGTTTTCAATTCAGTTGATTGGATTTGGAGATTCAAAGGTTTTAAATTCTGACAAAATCAACCATTGATTATCACCCTGGCGGTGGCCTTTTAATGAAATTAGGGTTTTCTTTGAATTTTGAGAATATTTATAATATTTTAATGTTAATTTTGCAAAAAAACTATATGCTCTAAACAAATCCAATTTCAATCCAATCGGAGTTGAACCTACCCAATAGCCCCCCTTCGGATCCAATGGGCTAGGCCTCGTCAGCCCAAACGACTGTCTATGGCCTGAAATCTTTAATTTAATATTTAAATCCTTTAATAAATTAATTCGATCGTATATTTAAATCCATCGGGGCCATATACAAACTCAGAAAATTCCAGAAAAATTATTTCTGGCTCTGTTTTGAAGATACGGTCCTAAAAAAATTAATTTCATCGAATTCTGAGACCGTTTGAAAAATGGTCATTTTCAAGTCGATTAATTTTGACTGAAATTGACAAAACACATTTTCCTTTTCCACGCTCACATATTAATTCGAAAAATTACGAAAATTGAAATCTAGCAATAATTTGACATTCTAGTTCAAACAAAAGTGGTTTCATCAAAAACGGAGGTCGTTTGAAAATTGGTTATTTTCAAGGGCCATATATTATATTAAAAAATATATAAATTCTATAGCGACTTTTCTAAATTTTAAACTGGACATAAGTTTCAATTTTTAAAATGAAATTTCAATTTTTCAGATTCGTTAGAAAGATATTGTTAAACAGATTTAAATATTTCTTGTTTCGTTCAATTCTGATTTAAAATGAATTCTATACAGTCAATTGAAATCAAAAATCGAATGTTCGAACTGCCATGCCATTTCTAACTCCTTTTATAATTAAATAAAACACATTCATTATAACTTCGATTAAAATAAATTTTTAGTCGTTGTCATTTAAAATAAACCATTTTAAATATTCAAAATCCATTAAAATTTCTAAAATAAAATTTTTTAATTGGCTCTAAAATTCCGGGTTGTTACAATCTCCTCCACTTAAAATCTTTTCGTCCTCGAAAAGGAACAAATCCAAAAGTTGTTTATTTAACCACTAAATTTTCATTTTTTTATTGGTTTTAATTTTTTTATTAGTTGAGTAAAAAATCACACAACACAATCATCAATCAATTAGTTGATTAAATTTTCAAATATACAGTTTTTATATATTCAAAAATCATATTTTTTAAGATCGGATTATTTATATAATTTGAAATATGTTAATTATAGGCTTGTTACACTGAACTCATTCTAGGGCATTACTAACCCCATCTCTAATGAGTTTTCTCATTCAAGGATACTGCTGATCCTATCTCTAATGAGTATTCTTTTATAGGATATTACCAACCAATCTCTGATGAGTATTTTGTTCAGTTCTAACGAGTCGTACCCCAATGATTTTAGCTAACCAGAGCTCTGATACTAACTGTAAAGACCCGTAAATCCCTGTTGATCGACACTTTCCTATGAACTAGAAAAGCACGAAATTTTAAAATAAATTCTGCAAGCGTACATATGTGTAGTATGCAGGTCGAACACAGGGAGGTAGATTAAAATCAAATTATTTATCTAATCTCTTAGGCGAGTTAGACAAAGTTTGGAGATTTGGTTGAAATAAAAACAAATTGAAATTGCAACAATTAGGAATATCATTGAATCTAATCAAACAATTAATAGCAAAGACAACTTGAGCTTTATCACATCTAATTGACTAGATGACACAAATTGCTTGGAAAATAAAATGCAAAACACAAATAAAATGCAGAAATTAAAATTGCAGAAAAATAAGAACAACAAAAAGTAAAATTAGGATTGTCGTTGAAACTAATCAACCGACTAATCGCTAATAAAAAAAATGTAAAATACAATTGATGTTCTACCAAAACTAATTGTGAAGACAACACCAATTGCTAAGAAAAAGAAAAATGCTAGAAAATAAAAGAAGAAGAAGAACTTTTATTAATGGAGGTTAAGATAGAAAAATAGGATGGTGGCTACAATGATATTACAAGGGTTTTTATAGGAGATAACCAAAACCTAACCCTAATTACAAATGGGCCTAGCTATTTCAAGTAAGTTTTAGGCCTTTTGTCATTTGGAACAAGTTCTAGGCCTTTTCTCCTTTTCTCATGCAAGCCTCCTTTAATTTGAGATGTGCACGGACTTTTTATCAATCATTTTCTTGTCCAACAGCAACTAGACGTGAGATCTTCATCTATAATTCTTCAAAATGTAAATATATAGCAATCTGATCTCCATTTTTCTACGTTTCTGGTTTCATGCGGGTTGGGTTGGAATATCTGTAAAAAATGACAAAACAATACCCAAGTAATATTTATTTATATACAAAAGATAAGATATAAGAGCATAAAATAAACACATTTCTATGTTAATCAAATACCCCCACACTTATCTTTTACTCGTCCTCGAGTAAAACATAAATTAAAAACTAACTAGATAGGTCACACTTTCGTAGGAAACACGATTGCGTTGAGCGTATGCAACAAGCCGTTAAACCACTAGGTGTCCCTAGTAGGACAAGTGGTGTCTCGTGAGGGTTTTCAGCGAATACTACCCACAAAATCCAAATGCAGTATGAAATGGTTCTAATGTAACTACATAAATGTAGAAGACTTATGCAATTGAAAACAAAAAATGAAAACACGACTTGTTTCAGGAAAGTGGTACAACAATTTAAATTGACAATTTCTAGTCAATTGATTTTATTTTAGATACCTCAACTTGTCACAAATTTTCAATATAAATCAAGTTTTCAAATGTTAAATTCCAGTTTGGCCAGTTAGTTCGGTCGATAACATAGTGCAGCCATGAAATAAATTCTTAGTTTGCTTGTCATAGTTAGTGAGGTGGTATGCTAGTTTCCTTATGTATGACCAGTCAAATCAATAAGGTCAAGAAATGTTTGGGCATAATCGCTTATTCTCTATCTCAATAGAAATTGAAATTTATGATTAATTACATGCACCTAACTTAAAGACCAAGGTATACCACCCATACACTGCCTTGCGGACTGACGAAGAGTTAGCACAAAGCTTGGTGGATTGTGCAGACCGATGCTGACTTTGTCAACAACATGTCGGTAATCCTTAGGTGTCCAATCTCATAAAATGAGACCAAGATATTCCAACGCTGACTTTGTCAACAACATGTCGGATAGAGCTTGACAGGTTTGCACACCAACGCTAGATATGCAAGCAATGTTGGAAACCCTTGGATTGCTATTATTATTATTGAAAATATAAGAAAAGAGAGAGTTACACGAATTCAGCTTAATACAACTTAGTTTTAAAGATTTGAAAAGCCAATATAAGTATTTTAAGTCCTCCACTTATTTAAACAAAGACTACAATATAGAATAGATTTCATGGCCATCACCTAAGAATCTCCCAATGTACCAGTTACACTATTATCTCTCAAAATTCAACTTTTCATTATATTTATTATTCGATCTTAGTCGAGAGAAAAAAATACTATCAGCTGACTAATAATTGTTAACTTTTATTGTATCAATCTAAATTGAGTCATGTTTCAAAAAAAAATGGCATGTTACTACGATCTAAAATGCATGATGGTCCTATATGAAAAGAAAAAAAATTAAAGAAAAATAAAAGGATGTAATGCAGACTCCCCCTACACTAGAACTAAACAGTGTCCACACTGTAAACACGTTTCCTAAATTTGAAAGATCGTACCCAAAGGTGAATGAGATGCAAAATTATTTGTAGAATGAAATGCAATCTAACTGTATGTAAGAATGGATCATAATTACAATGATATATGTGTTTGCGATGCATGCGATGCAAAGAATGCCACCAACTCTTTCTCCCACACTTAGTTCTAACCCGATGAATCCCATCCCCACTATGTCTAGGCATGTTTTCTAATAAGCAAAGGTTTTTGAAAACCATCTCATCTTTATACCTAGATTTATAGTCTAGTATATAAATATCCAGGGTCGTTCTAACATGAAGTTTTTCAACAAAAATAATATCTCCAAGATGATCCATGTGTTCCACAAATTTGTCGGTGAAATTGACCAAAAATTTATGATCATATATAAACTCAGTTGCAATCGTGAAATTTAAATTCTGAGTGTTGTTCAAGACTATGTGATCACATTTCTCCGTTGACAATGTATTTTCAACACTGACAATTTCAAGATCATTGGAAGTTTTCTCAAAATCAAAATTTTCAAACATGTGACTTAAATCCACTTCATCCTCATTTGGCAACTCGTCTTCATACAATTCAAAAAATTCATGTTCATTTAAATCCTTTTCCAATTTTGGGTTTTTGAAAAATTCAACATTTTCATTCTGTTCAATTTCTAAAATTTCAAGTTTCTCGCAGCTTGAAAGAGGAAGATCAAAATCCGAGTTTAAATCTTTTTCCTTAAAAGAGTTAAAGTCCAAATCAATTGTTGGACTTTGAATAACTTCAATTAGATCATCTCAATTTCCTAAGTTGTTATTTGAAAATTTTCACTGTCAGTAAAGAATGGATTATTTTCTGATTCAATGCTCATTTGATTTTGTTGCTCGCGTTGTTCTGCAAAAAAACAAAGAAGTTCATCCATCTTTCTATCTTTTTCATCAAGCTATCTATCTTGCCTTTCTACCCTCTCTCTAAGAATGTTAAGATGATATTCTTCGGAATTGTTGATTTGAGAGCACTCGTTTTGAATTTCATGATTCTCAAATTTATAGTCCACATCAATTTCATGATCAATATTATTTCCAATGAGGTGGTTGTTTGAATTTTCAGAAAAATGACAATGATGTTGGAAAAGATTTTGATTATAAAAATTATGTTCGTAAACAAAACTGTTGAAATTCGATGGAAAATTGCAATTTTTTTTTTTTTCAAGATGTTGATATGGGCTATAACTTCGAAAATTTTGGTTTACAACCCCATACTGATGTGGATCAGAGCTGTATTGGGATTCAAAGCTATTTTGATTTGTATGTGGCCCATAATCGAAATTATTGAAATTTGAGTTGAAATCGCAATTTCGATCACTTATATGATTTTGAAAATTGTTGGCATTGGGCTCACGAAATTTTGGAAAATTTTGCTTTATGAGTTGTAGTTCATACTTATACTCTTCTAGGGAACGACTTCTTAGGTTATTATCCCACATTTCTCTCACGGATTTTTTTGAATTAGACATTTGAATGAAGTCAAGACAAGACAAAAATCATTCTCACTTCAAAATAGTATAAAATACTTAGTTGTGCTCTATTAATTTACTGACTCAATTAGAAGGGAGAAGAGGGTCTTATGGCTGTTCACGTGTAGTATAAATACTAAGGGATACGACCAATGTTTTACGGGTAGTATGCAACCTCTTTTACTAATAGTTCAATAAATTGAACTACTATATATCCGCGATCAAATTATACGAGACAGTCAACTTCACAAAACACCACTTTTCAATTATATTATTTTGAAATGTATAATTTTATTGTTGAAAATAATGAGAATGAAGATTTCAGTTTTGGAAATATCAGTCAAGCACAAAAATCAGACAATAAGGACTGTAGAAATTTAAAATATTGTACAAGCAAGTCGCTGCCTCAGTAGAAGATTTTACAAGCAATGTCTATATTTTTTAACTTTGCAGCAGAGCACTTGTAGAGTTTGGATAATTTTACAGTGGGGTATGGCAGTCCGTCCAGAAAAATTTGAGTGGGGTTGACAATTCAAACTTCATTGCTTGCAAATCGATTGATCCCAGAATCCTTGATTTGATTGCTTGAATTTTATGCATTCGGCCTTTGATTCTTGTTCTTTTTTTTCTTTTTTTTTAAAAATTTTTTTTGAAAGCAAAAGAAAAAAATTAAGAAAATAAGTTGAAAACCAAAAGAAACTAAAATAAGAAAGAAAAGAAAGGGAACTAACAAGTCAAAAGAAACGAGGTGGAAAACAAAACAAACACCCTTAAAAACGAGCTACAACTCAGGAAAGTGTCACAATAAAAAAAAGAAAACACAGTTTGCCCTAGTACTATAAGGTTAACCACACCAAGTTCGATCCACATGCACACGACTACTGTTTATAAGGGAGATTAACCCTTGAACTCGGTCAAACTTCAGAAACTCCGTTTTTTTTATTTTTTCGAACCCAGTGAAAAAATCATCCAATCCTTTTGTCTATAAAACACCACAATAAATCCCAGAAAACCAAATTACTCGTGTTCTTCAACCAAATCAACCACGTTTTTTATTATTCTCGGCTAACAAAAGAAGTCAATCTCAAATTTTCGCCGCTCTCTTCCTCTTCAGAAAACTAATCGCCAGAGATGGGTTCACAGTCGGGTATTTGGTTTTGGAATCGGGTATGGTTCTCTGTGCTTGCAAATTGGGTTTTGGAGTTGTGTGTTATGTTGATGATTTAATAGGGGGTTTGATTATTTGTGATTTGTTATGGAATTCGATTTTGAAACTTGCGGTATGGATCACGAAGTTCGGATTTCGTTTTCTCATGTTTTGGAATTGGCGAATCAAGTTTTGGGGTTTGGTTATGGCGTGATGAGGTATGCGTCTGTAGTTGAGTTCGGCTTGGTGTTAACGGCGGTGAACGGGACTGGAGTGGTGGGATTTATGGGTGAATTGGGAGGCTGCCGAATGCTAGAAGAGGTTGATGGTTCCGGGTTTCTAAAGCCGTGCGTGGTGAACTGGTGTAAGGATTTGATGTGAGTTTGGTTTGGCAAGGGGATTTGGTATAAAGACTACAAGTATGGCTTTAATTGAATTTTTGTGTAAGTCGTATGGTGAGGAAGTGGACGTGTTTTGGAGTGTGGTTGGTGATAAGTCAAGAGCGTTCGAACTGATTGAATTTGGTTGTGAAGACGAGGGCTTGTGATCGGCGAGATGGAACTTGCGTGATGTTGAAGACAGAGACTGTGATGTGGGTTATTCAAAGCTTAAGATGTTGTGATGGATCGTGGCAGGAGGGTGTTACTTTGCTGAACGAAGTGATGTAGCTGTTTTATGAATTTGGGTTTGATGCTTCAAGTGCGGAATTTTCTGTGTGATGGGAGGAGGTATCTTTTGTGGTTGTCGAAGAGGGAGGTGTTTGGAAGTTGTTGAACAGGAGAGAAGTGGAGAACGACAGGCTAATGGAAGTGAGGGATGTAACTGTTTTGCAGTGGTGAACTTGCGCGGACTGTTGCTGATGTGATCGAAGAGGAGTATGATCGGAAACAGGAGTGTGGCAATGTACTGTTGCTGGTGAACGTTGTAGGGTGAAGGGTGGTTTGTGATGGTTTGAATGAGAAGATGTATGGGGTTGTAATGTCTGGGTGAAGGGAATTTCAGTGAATTGCGTGACTACGGGTGCTGAAACCGAAGTTTGGTAGCAGGCTATATGCGTGACAGTGGTAACATTGTGTGATGGAGTAGCGTGGATTTGGACAGTGAAGGTAGATGAAGGCGTTCTGGGTTTTTGAAAATTGAATGGCTTTGAGTGAAGGGTTCGAATGCGGATTTTGTAGTGGGTGGTTTAATATGGCTTGAGGGTTTTTGTGGAGTGAAGGTTTTGGTGGAGTTGTGGTATGGTGATGATTAGGCAGAAATTGGTGGAAAGGGAAAGAAAATTGTAATTGAAAAGAGGTAAATGAAAATTGCAAAAAAAAAATTTAATTTATTTTTTTGAAAGTTGTAAGAAGAAGAAAATAGATGTATAAAAGAAAGGAAAGAAATAAATGGGAGAAGGGAAAGCAAAAAGGAAAAGGAATCAAACTAAGGAAAGAAATAATAAAAACAAAATGACAAGATTTTTTTTCTCTTATTTGAAGATTGTAGTATCAATATTCTAATACTCAATCAACCAATCTAGAAAAGTTTTTCTATATATACAAGAAAACAAAAGGAAAAAAAAAACTAACACGAATCAGAAATTAAATAGATAATCAAATTTAACTGTTAACTCCCCGGCAACGGCGCAAAAACTTGATCGACGCTTTCCTATAAACTAGAAAAGCGCGAAATTTTAAAAAAAATTCTGCAAGCGCATAGATGTGTAGCATGCAGGTCGAACACAGGGAGGTAGGTTAAAATCAAATTATTTATCTAATCTCTTGGGCAAGTTAGACGAAGTTTGGAGATTTGGTTGAAATAAAAACAAATTGAAATTGAAACAATTAGGAATATCGTTGAATCTAATCAAAGGATTAATAGCAAAGACAACTTGAGCTTTATCACATTTAATTGAATAGATGGCACAAATTGCTTGGAAAATAAAATGCAGAAATTAGAATTGCAGACAAAGAAGAACAACAAAAAGTAAAATTAGGATTGTCGTTGAAACTAATCAAACGACTAATTGCTAATAAAAACATGTAAAATACAGTTGGTGTTCTACCAAAACAAATTGTGAAGACAACACCAATTGCTAATAAAAAGAAAAATGCTAGAAAATAAAAGAAGAAGAAGAACTTTTATTAATGGAGGTTAAGATAAAAAAATAGGATGGTGGCTACAATGATATTACAAGGGTATTTATAGGAGATAACTAAACCCTAACCCTAATTACAAATGGGCCTAGCTATTTCAAGTAAGTTTTAGGCCTTCTGTCATTTGGAACAAGTTCTAAGCCTTTTCTCCTTTTCTCTTGCAAGCCTCCTTTAATTTGAGATGTGCATGGCCTTTTTATCAATCAATTTCTTGTCCAATAGCAACTGGATGTGAGATCTTCGTCTACAATTATTTAAAATGTAAATATATAGCAATCTGATCTCCATTTTTCTACTTTTCTGGTTGCATGCAGGCTGGGTTGGAATATCTGTAAAAAATGACAAAACAATACCCAAGTAATATTTATTTATATACAAAAGATAAGATATAAGAGCATAAAATAAACAAATTTCTATGTTAATCACCCGCCCTTTGAATCGACCATAAACCACACAAGTCTGATCAAAAGTTGGAAATCCACGAATACTTTAATTTTGGGCATACAACACATCAGAACAAATAACAAAAGACTTTTATAAACATTAGAACAATGTTACATCAGAGTATATAATATCAGAGTACATTGGATAAATAATACTGTAACGATACGGATTTCGGTTGGACCTAATCGATCGCTAAATCGACCAAGACCGTTCGAATCCCGCATACGCTAACTCTGCGTATACAACACTTCAGAACAAATAACAGAATACTTTTATAAACATCATAATAATGTTACATCAGAGTACAGAATATCAGAGTATGTCGAAATATAACAATACAGCGGAAGATGATTTTACAATAAATGCACAGGGGAACTATAAAATAACACAGCGGAAGACGATGAATGCACTGGACACAGCTTTAAGCTTCAATCCAGAATCCTGCTCAAAATAAGTATCTGCAAAACAAACTACTTTCATTATTTTCCTTACGGCTTTAGTTCTTCAACTTTTCAGTTTCTCAGAACTTTTCAAAATTTGGCTAACACCCTAAATTTTTGAAAAATTTCGCCATAACCTCCCAAGGTGCCCCTATTTTCCTCACGGGCAGCTAGTAGTTTTGGTTTTGCAGATTTATATTCATAGGATCCTGATTTACAGCTGGAACGATACTCGGAAAGATCTGTATCCGTGTATTACTTCTAGTTGTGTATTGTATTGTTTTTCCGCTGCGATGTATTTAAATGTAATTTAAATCTCTGATATTTTTTGATGTATATTATTTATTCATACTCTGTAATATTCTTGTATTATGATGGAATTGTTGTAATAAACAATGAAATGTTCTTCTGTTTGCGTTCTTTTGTGTGTTGTTCTCAAAGTATCCGCTCTTTCCTTACTGGGGAAGTTACGGGTCTTTACAAATACAGCGGAAGATTTCATTACAACAAAATTAATACAATAAATGTAATACACTACAGCGGAAAACAAATAAACTAATACAGCGGAAGGCTATCATGCTCTGGACACATCTTTAAGCTTCGATCCAGAATCCTGCTCAATATATCTGCAAACTAAGCTACTTGATTGCCCGTGTGGAAAAGAGGGCACCCGAGTTTGCAAAGTGAAACAAACTACAGGTCAGTCATGGGACAGGTATGAGAAGTCTTTACTTAACTTATCTAATAATAAGGCTAATCACAGGACCACGCCGCTAATATGAAATGGGTTTACTCCATTGGATTGCCAGTGCATAAATAAAGTAAATCATTAAACAACACAAAACTTTTTAGAAAAATGAAACCATTATAAGACTCAAGTCCCATCACACAATGCAATGCAAATTGTAACGATCTGGAAAATCTGAACCAATTTAAAAAAATTAAATTGGCTAAAATAATGGATTTTAAATATTTAAAATGAATATTTTAAATAATAGCAATGAAAAGTGAGTTTGAATCGACATTTGAAAATAAATATAATTAATTCTAATTATAAACAAGGCCTGAAATGGCGCGGCAGTTTCAAATTTTCATTTCAAACTTTGACTGACTGTATCGGGTGCAAAACAAAATGGATTTGAGTGAAACCAAAAATATTTAAATCTGTTAGTGAATACCTTTCTAACGAATCTGAAAAATCGAAGTTTCATAGCGGGAAGCAAAAGTTATGGCCAAATGAATTTTCAGAAAGGTCGCTATAGAAATTATATTGCCCGTGAAAATGGCCATTTTGCAAACGATCTCGGAATTCGACGAAACCACTTTTGTTGGATCCGGGATGTGAAGTTATTCCTAGGTTTCAAATTTCATAATTTTTGAAGCTAGTATGTGAGCGTGGCAAAGGAAAATGTGTTTTGGTCAATTATAGTTAAATTGGATCGACCAGAAAAGGGCCATTTTGCAAACGGTCTCAGAATTTGACGAAACTAGTTTTGTTGGAACTGTATCGTCAAAACATAGCAAGATTTATTTTTCTGGAATTTTTCAAACCAGTTTGTGGCCCTGGCAAATTGAAATGTACGTTCAAATCGAATATTGAATGTTATATATTTTAAATTGAAGGAAAACTGACTGAAACAGTCGAATGGGCCTACGAAACATATCCCATTGTGTTCGGAATGGGGGTGAAACGCTAGGGACGACAGTCGTTGGGTTTGGATTGGGGTTCGTGTGTGAAAGGGGGTATTTTTGGAAAAAAAATATAAATAAAAAAAGGGGTATTGGGCCACGTCAGAAACCCCCCCCCCCCCAAATTCTCTCTCCCCGATCGATTGAAGGCGGAAAGCCCTTCAAAGCTTCCAGCTCTGATTCCGACGACTCCGTTCATCGGTGGACCCCGACCCTTCACAAATTTTTGAAGCCCTCGCTCCCCTCTTCAAATCCATACCAGTTGCTCCTCCTATCGTGGCGCCATCGACGAGAACCACCGCCCCAAAGTTCATCGCTTCAGACCGCCGCCGGCGACGCCAGGGTCCACCGAGCTGGCCCACTCCCCCACGCGCGCGAAGCTCTCTCCTAGCCCTTCGACGCTGCGAAGGCCGATCGTCCTCTAGCTTCACGGATTTCGCGAAATTCCAAACCCTAGTTTCGAACCAAACGGAGAGGTAACGGTTTATATATATTAAACTATATTATAGCATTTTAAAAGCGCTACCGTTTATGATTTCACTGTAAAAATCATATCTTTTTCGTTTGTTGACGAAATTCAGTGAAACAAGAGACAGTGGACTCGTGTGGACGTCTTCTACCTTCTAGAAGAGACCGCATATTTTTCTGAGCCTTCTGCTATTTTAGGTGGAGTGGAACCCAATGTGAGATTTAAAATATTATAAACGATATGGAAAACGACGATGTATAAATTATATAGTCAATGTATGAGTTATATTAGCGTTGTACACCTCATGTATAAGCGTTGTATAAGTTGTACGTTCGATATATAAGTTATATATGCGTTGTAAAAATTATATATGTGTTGAAATAAAAGTGAAATGCTTATATATAAATATATATATACGCCCCTCGTCCACAAACCATGGACGATATTTATTGGTTGTGATTGGTGTGAAAATTGGTTGATTACAAATGGTTAATTAGAATTGTTTGTGGTTGAAATTGATTGATTGTGGTTGAAAAATACCCGTTTGTGGTTGAGAAATATTTGGTTGAAACCACATAGGATTAGTTTGTGGAAATGAAAAAAATATACATGCCACCTACGTGCGAACTAGATGCATGATTCCCCATTGTCAATAGCTGCGAGCCTTTAAGGTAGAGCGATGAGCCGTACTAGGGACGGTCCCGGTTTTAACTACCCTGCCGTTATGCTGCCGAAATTTTGAATAATATTCATGTGTTAAAACTATATTCGTGTGTTGAATAGAAAACCTTCATTTGTTGAATAGAAATTCATTCGTTGAATAGAATTCATGTGTTGAATGGTATTCGTGTTTTAAATATAAAAATCACCTTTTTATCTATATATATAAACTATAGAAAACCTTCATGTGTTGAATTGAAATTCATTCGTTGAACAGAAATTCATGTGTTGAATGGTATTCGTGTTTTAAATATAAAAATCACCTTTCTATCTATATATATAAACTATAGAAAACCTTCATGTATTGAATCGAAATTCATTCGTTGAATTGAAATTCATGTGTTGAATGTTATTCATATTTTGAAATAAATTGTGTTATAATAAAAATCATATTTTTATCATCTATATGAACTATATAAAATAGTCGTGTTTTGAAAGGAATTGTTTTATAATAAAAATCATATTTTTATCATCTATATGAACTATACAAAATAGTCGTGTTTTGAAATAAATTGTTTTACATTAAAAATCACATTTTTATTATATACATGAATTGTTAAAAATAGTGAAGTGTTGAAATGGAAGACAGTTAGATAAAAATATCATTTTTATCAAATGTATGAAAAGAATATAGCTTTGAAATCAAAGATATGATATATATATATATATAAATAGAATTGAAATATATCGAATAACGAAGCTGCAGTTCGTATTTTGAAACCATGATTTCAAACGATTAGTGCGGGAGATCCGACCATCGGGTTTTCCCGAAACCGCAACCGTTGGGTTCGCTTTGGAAATATCTTTCGAACGGAACCAACTTTGTAAAAATCCAACGGTTGGATTGTCTGGAATGTTTAATTCAAATCTGAAGAAAAACAGCGCCAGAATCGATTATATATATATATATATATAATTATATTAAATCGAATAACGACGCTGCAGTTCGTATTTTGAAATCGAAACTTCAAACGATTATACCGGGAGATCCGACCATCGGATTTTCCCAAAACTGGAACCGTTGGATTCGTTTTGAAAAGATCTTACTAATGATGTAAATTTTGTGAAGATCCAACAGTTAGATTTTCAGGTATGTGTAAATCAAATCTGAAGAAAAACAGCGCCATGACCGCGTTATGGCCCGAAGCGTTGTTTGAATAAATTGGCTATTTTAAAATAAATAAAAATGGCGATAAATCATTATAAAATATTATAAACGATATGGATGTGAAATTTAGAAACTAACTGAAGGTTGGCTAAGTTGAATGGTTTCCTGGGTGTTGATCTGATGTTGGTTTCGGCCTTCGGGGTTAATATTTGGGAAATCGTTCTCTTACTGATTTACGGTTAGCGACTAATGAATTGAAATGATGCGTATGTGTATTTGTGTTGCACTTGTTTATTATATACGCGAGTTGTTCAGAAAGACAGGGTTTATCCCATTCTGGATAACTGAATCGACGATAAGAAATCGAAGATGAAGACGGTGGCTGATGACCGGAGATCTTCACCTCGTTTGGATGGTAACTGATGTCCTGATTGGGAGGCATCCCGAAATATGGATAATGAGTGGTGATCGTCCAGACGTACGTGGAGATCGATGGGTTTGCGAGGTATATAGTGCCTCCGGTTTTGTTCAGACCCAGGACGGACTTGTAAATGGACTGTGTGTCTGACATTGGAATTTATTCTGTGTGATTGATAGCCATCAATTGCATGGTGTGAATAGCCGGTGTGGCATGCTAAGATGCAGTGATCAAGGCTTCTGTTGAAAAGCAAAGTCTTGTGGTGATTATCAAAGCACCGCCTGTGTGGCGTAGCTTTGTGTATAACGTGAATTCGCGAGCCTCACACCCCGGCATGAACTAGAAATGGGAGAGGACCTCATGGAGGACATGCGTTTCTTTCTAGCTAGAAGTGGCGTCAGTGGTTTTACACGCCCTGACGAGTTTGACTTATGTGGTTGTTACTGTTGCGAGGCGCCTCGGTTAGATCGGACGATCCGGGTCCGACGTTGGCTCATTTACGCCCCATAGGGCGGGGAAACGTAGTGTTCAGGCATTTTAATCCACATCGGTGGACCGACCATGTCGCTCGAAAGGCTTGACTGAGTACTTGGCTGAGGCTCGGGCTAGAGAGTCTCGAAGTCAGCAAGGACTATCTTTTACCTTGGTTCATGACGGAAATCAAATTTCCAAATACGTGACTGTGCGGTTTTGATTGTATACCTATATATGGCGACATAGTGGTATGGGGCATTAATGCCGTCTATGATTGATACTTATGATTTGAAATTGCTTTTGAAATATATAAACACTAGTAATAATATCAAATGCTTTTGTTTTATTCGTATCAAGCATATTTTGGCCATTATAAGGTAAAACTCTATCCTCCGGTTTGCGTTGCATTGTGTGATGGGAACTGAGTCTTATAATGGCTTCATTTTTATAAAAAACATTGCGATGTTTAAAGATTTACTTGTTTTAAAGCACTGGCAATCCAATGGATAAAACCCGTTCCACGAAAGTGGCGTGGTCCTGTGATTAGCCATATTTTAAATGTGTTGAGTAGATTTCTCATACCAGTCCCATGACTGACTCGTAGTTTGTTTCACTTTCAAACTCGGGTGCCCCTTTTTCTACACGGGCAGCCTTGTATTCAGGTTTTAGCTGGCTTTATCCAGATAGCTGGAGCTGAAGATGGATTCTATCATTTATATCTTTTTATGCTGTTCAGCTCCTATTGTACATATTATGTTTGTTTTCCGCTGTAGACATTTATGTATAGCTGAACTGTATTTGTACTAAGTAAGATCAGGTATACTGTGTAACCCTGATGATTACATTTATCCAGTATATTCTATTGTTCATTATCTGGTGTGTTTATTTATTTCTGTTCTGCTATTATCTATTTCTGTGTTATATTCCAAAGATTACCCTTGTCGCCGTCAGTACGGGGTTTGGGGTCGTAACACAAACCGGAGGATAGACTTTTACCTTATAATGGTCAAAAATGCTTGATACGATAAAACGGAGTTGATATAATTATTAGTGTATATATGTTTCAAAAACATTTCAATCATAATACCAATCAAAGATGGCATAGCTACCATATACTATGTCACCATACTAGTTATACAATCAAAATTGTATGGTGTCGTATTGGAAGTTGGATTTCCATCATGAACCAAGGCAAAAGATAGTCCTTACCGAATTCGAGACGCTCTAGCCCGTGCCTCAGGATACAGTCGCAACCGCACCTGGATCGTTAGGGCCAGTCCACCAAAGTGCAATGGTTGGAGTAATAATGCCTGAACAATACGTTTCCCCGCCCTATAGGGCGTAAATAGAGCCACTAGGGACTCAAATAACTGAGGAGCCTCATTCCATCATCCACATAAGTAAAAATGTCCGGTCTTGTAAAAACCATGACACCACTTCTAGCTAGAAAGAAACATATGTCCTCCCTGCAGTCCTTACTCCCGTTTCTGGTTCATATCCGGGTGTGAGGCTCGCGAAGTAACACAATAAACAAATCCATGCTATTTAAAGATGTGCTTTGATCATCAACCACAAGGCCCTGCTTTTCAACAAAAGCCTTGAACATTTGCATCTTAGCATGCCACATTGTCAATCCATACCATACCATTGATTTCTACCAACATATAACCTCTAAGCTTGTACGTCTCAAAGAAGGGTGTTAAGCAAGAGAATAAATTCTCGGCACCACAGATATATATTTAGCAGAGATCAACGAATACAGCATAAAGGAATACAACGTCAGACATACATCCATTTACAAGTCTGTTCTGGGTCTGAACGAAACCGCAGACACCTTATCATAATACAAGAGAGAGGTCCTCGCATATCCATCGATCTCCAAGTAGGTCTGGATGATCACCACTTATTACCTTGTCTTGGGTGGCCGCCCAATCAAGACATCAGTAACCATCTAAACGATGTGAAGATCTCTGGTCTTCAACCGCCGTCTTCATCTTCGATTCTTAATCGTCGTAGTAATTACTCGGAATGGGTTAAACCCGGTCTTTTCGAGTAACTCGCATATTTTATATTCAATAATAAAATAATATAAAAGCACATCATACGCCTCATTCCAATTCAGAATATTCTTTTAAATAAATATTCACAATATTAGGGAAAGGTTCCCATTAAGTTTATCAAAGATAAATTCTTTAATTTATTCTTTAATCCTCTTTTTTAAAGATTCATATAAACTCCAATTTGGTTTTAATATTAAAAATCATTGTCTAATTATTATTCAACTTCAAGAAATAAATCTTGTCTTTAAACAGGGTTAAAGAACCAATGTCATTTAAAAACATTGTTCACGATAAACCCCAAAATCATCTTCCATTTAATATGGAATTTCCACAGAAATCAAATCAATATATAATCGATATAAATTTCTATATCAGATCAATAATATAAATGGAATAACGGTAAAGCCTTTTAAATTGCATATATATTAACGGTCTTCTTTTACAGAAGCTCATCTCGATTATAATCAAATCGAATTCCATTCAATTCCAATTTAATATATTAAATTGCAAAAATTATTTTGAAAAATTCCCATTTAAATCTAAATAAAAAGATTTATAAATTCCACATTATATTTTCACTATTAATTGAGTTAAAGAACAAATGTCGTTAAAAACATAATTCACAATAAACACAATTCACATTTCAATTTATTTCAGTCACTAGATATAATTGAAAAACTATAAAATCTTAATTAAAAGATTTTTTTTCATACGGGGTTCAAGAATAGCGTTATTTAAGGCACCATTCGTGCCAAACCCAAAAATCTAATTTATTTAATTTAACTCCAATTAAATATTAATGAATTGGAAAACTTCATTAAATCTTAATTTAAAAGATTTATTCTAGTTAATAACAAGTTCATTTTGATAAAAATATATTTTTATCTTTTCAAATTTGGAATTTTTCATCCAAAATATTTCTGAATCATTTATTATGATTTTAGATAAATTTTCCATATTTCTAATAATTTTATTAAGGCCTATACAGTCGATTTCCATGAACGGTCATCGAACTGCACTTATAGCGACCTTTTATAAAATTGATTTGGATATAACTCCAAATCTAACCATTAGATTTTAAAATTCTTATATTCATTGGAAATCTCTTTTCAATACGAACCCAACGGTTCCAGTTTTAGGATAATCCAACGGTCGGATCTCCCGTTACGCCCATTTGAAATTAATGGTCAAAATTCGCGAATGCGTTCCTTTCATGTCATTATATAAATATATAATATATATCATCGATTTCTATTTAAAACGTATTTATAAAATGTTTATAAATTTGTTCTAAAATGATTTTAACTTCATTTTCAATTTTAAATAAAAATTGAGTATTCTATATCTTTATTATATTAAAATAATAATATTTTCAAAATATTATATTTTGAAAACACTTCTTTTTAAAATGAAATAAATCGATCGATAAACCCGTTCGGGTTAAAAATGGCGTTTGCTACTTAATTTGGCTTCACTTTTTCTTCTTCACTAAATATTATTTAAAATATGTATTATTTTAAAATATTCTTTATTTTAAAAGACTCTTTATTTTAAAATATTCTTTATATAAATATATTCTGAATCGAAACGCGACTCAATCAAATACCATATAATTTCAATTACATGGATTTCATACATTGCACGTATATAACAATAATGATAAATAATCAATAAACAATCCATTCACAACCAGAGTGAAATTTATAATTGTGTGAGCGTTAAGGTAAATAAATGAGTAACACTCAACACAGACTGCCAATCTATCGATTGACATACATCTAAATATTGGGACTAGTGTATGTCATCCCAACACCCGTGTGGGGTTTTCAAACAACAACAGTTTATATAAATAAATCAAATAAATTTAACCGGTCATAACCTAAATATATGGCATTTTAATGTAACATGACAAATTTCTAAAATGATAACTTTTATTCTATCATGACATTTAAATCTAAAATGGCACTTTTATTTTATCATGACATTATATCTAAAATGACATTTCTTAATAACAATGTCATTTTTAATCTAGTGTACATTTCCAAATAAATATGTTATTTTAATCTAATGTACATTCCTATAACAAAAATGTTATTTTTGTCTAATATACATTTCTTTAACAAAAATGTTATTTTAATCTAATGTATATTCATATAACAAAAATGTTATTTTAATCTAATCTACATTTCTATAACAAATTATTATTTTAATCTATTGTACATTTCTATAATAAATTGTTATTTTAATCTAATGTACATTTCTATAACAAATTGTTATTTTTATTCTCATGCAACATTTTATAATAAAAATGTTATTTTTCTCTAATGCAACATTTTATAATAAAAATGTTATTTCTTTTCTAATGCAACATTTTATACTAAAAATGTCATTTCTTTCTAATGCAACATTATATACTAAAATGTCATTTCTTATCTAATGCAACATTTTATACTAAAAATGTCATTTTTAATCTAATGTAACTTTTCTAGTAAAAATGATGTATTTTATATTTTAATATAACTTTTCTAATAAAAACGACAATTTTATTCTAAATAAACATATTAACTAAAATGATATTTTTATTCTAAATAAACATTTTTAACTAATGTTATGTTTTCTAACTAAAATGATGTGTTTAACATAACATGATATTTTCTAACAAAAAATGATGTTTTTAATTATCATGACACAATTTAACAAAAATGATGTATTTGATTAACATGACCAATTCTAATAAAATGATGTTATTATACTTTTTAACATAAATGACAAAATTTATTTTAACCTAAATGATAAATTCATTTTAACATAAATGACACATTCATTTTAACATAAATGACACATTCATTTTAACATAAATGACACATTGGTTTTTACATAAATGACATATTCATTTTTACATAAATGACACATTCATTTTTACATAAATGACACATTGGTTTTTTTTAACATATCATAACAAAAGGACATTTTTATTTAAAACAAAATATTATCTAAATGAACATTTCTAACTAAAATGACAATTTAATCTGAATAAACATTTCTGGCTAAAATGCCAATTTAAATCTAATAAAACATTCCATAATGAAATGGTATTTTCATCCTAATGTTACATTTTATAACAAAAATGTTATTTTTACTAGTGCAGCATTTTATAACAAGAATGTAATTTTTACTAATGTAACATTTTATAACAAAATGTAATTTTTATTCTAATTATACAATTCGAACAAAAATATTATTTTTATCCCAAATAAACATTTTTAACAAAAGTTATGGTTTTGATCTAAATAAGCATTTCTAAACCAAGTGACATGTTTATTCTAACGGAATATTTCTAATGACATGTTTATTCTAATGAAATATTTCTAATAAAGATGACAATTTTTATTTTATCATCACATTCTATAAAGAAATGATATTTTTATTTACACATATCAAAGATTATATCTTTATCTTACGAAAATATAATTCAACCAGTAATCACACCACAGTCAAACAATCAATATAAATTAGATACAGCGCATATTTTTAATATCACAACCACCATCAATATAAATACATACATACATATATATATTTCTATATATATATATTAAATTTTAATTTTAAATCGATAAATCTCACATTGGTATTTATTTGAATTTCCAACAGTCTCTATTTCAGATCTGGTCAGTTCCACATTGTAAATCTCATCACTACGAATCCAACTCAACTGAAATTTTTGAATTCCGATTACATATGAAAGAGTTATGATTGGTTTAGCGTTGATCACATAATTTAAGTTATAATTAAAATTAACTTAAACTAATTTCCATCCACTAAACACCTTTCTTATTTCAAACCCGTTCTCTTTAGAAATGAACCCACCCTTCGCCTTAAACCTCTCGCCGCCGCCGCCCTTAGAAGTGACCATACCTCGATCGGATGATGCCACATGAACCGCCCTTCACTCCACCAACACCCGCAACCACGTTGATCTCGGTCCCCCCCTTTGGCTTGAAATCGAACCCAAAGTCGCCATGTTCACGAACAAAAATAAAGCAAACGGTGCTACCATTTCAGATCACTACCGTTGGATTCATAGAGTTGAAGGCCTGTATAATTTGGTTCAGAAAGTTTTCAATTCGGTTGATTGGATTTGGAGATTCAAAGGTTTTAAATTATAATAAAATCGGCCATCGATTATCACCCTAGCGGCGGCCTTCTACTGAAATTAGGGTTTTCTTTGAATTTTGAGAATATTTATAATATTTTAATGTTAATTTTGCAAAAAAAAACCATAAGCTCTAAACAAATTCAATTTCAGTCCAACAGGAGTTGACTGTACCTAATAGTCCCCGTTCCGGATCCAATGGGCTAGGCCTCGTTAGCCCAAATGACTATCTGTGGCCTGAAATCTTTAATTTAATATTTAAATCCTTTATAAATGAATTCAATCGTATATTTAAATCCACCGGGGCCACATACGAACTCAGAAAATTCCATAAAAATTGTTTTTGGCTTGTTTTGACAATATGGTCCTAATAAAATTAATTTCATCGAATTCTGAGACTGTTTGAAAAATGGCCGTTTTCAAGTCGATTAATTTTGACTAAAATTGACAAAACACATTTTTCTTTGCCACGCTCACATATTAATTCAAAAAATTACGGAAATTGAAACCTAGCAATAATTTGACATTCTGGTTCCAACAAAAGTGGTTTCGTCGAAAACGAAGGTCGTTTGAAAATTGGCTATTTTCAAGGGCCATATATTATATTAAAATATATATAAATTCTATAACGACTTTTCTAAATTTTAAACTGAACAAAACTTTCAATTTTTAAAACGAAATTTCAATTTTTCAGATTCGCTAGAAAGATTATGTTAAACAGATTTAAATATTTCTTGTTTCGTTCAATTCTGATTTAAAATGAATTCTGTATAGTCAACTGAAATAAGAAATCGAATTTTCAAACTGCCATGCCATTTCTAACTCCTTTTATAATTAAATAAAACATATTCATTTTAACTTCAATTAAAATAAATTTTTAGTCGTTATTATTTAAAATAAACCATTTTAAATATTAAAAAATCCATTAAAATTTCTGAAATAAAATTTTTAAATTGGCTCTAAAATTCCGGGTTGTTACAAGGGCTATATATTATTACAATATAAATAAATTCTATAGCGATTGTTTTAAATTTTAATCTGGATATAAATTTTAATTTGTAATATGAAATCTAAATTTTTCACATTCGTTAGAAAAATAAAATTAAACAGATTCTAACGTTTCTTGTTTTACTGAAATCGATTTATATTGAATTTTGTACATTCATTTGAAATTGACAATTATAATTTCAAACTACCGCGCCATTTTGAGTTCATTTTAATTAAATTTTAAATTTATACATTTTTACATTATTTTAAAATAAATTTTTCGTCGTTTATTCTCAAAATAAATCATTTTAAATTCTTAAAGTCCATTAAATTAATTAAAAATAAAATTTTAAATTGTTTACAAATTCTGGGTTGTTACACTTTAGGTAGCATATGCAGTCATGAACAATTTCTAAACTTACTTTATGTATAAAGCAAAACCATGATTGACAATACAATTACTATCAGGTTATCAAATAAAACAATCGTCTTACTAATGTGTAAAATTCAATTGTGTGTCCATCTACATAAAATAGATAGCAGATAAGTGGATCAATACACATTAAAAGCTTCTAATCTAAAACTATTTTATATTAGAAAATGTTAACACACACAAAATTATACTAGTAAGAGAATGAATAACACTACAAATCAAATTTCAGTATTAAATTTATAATGCAATCAAATCGCTATTAGATGCATTCAAGAAATATAATTTTATGATTTTATGCATAGTTACTATTTGGCCCAGGATAAACATACATATATGTATTTATATACATACACAAATATATATATATATATTCATATATATATATATATATATATTCATATATATATATATACATAGGCCAAAATATACATATATATGTATGCAACATTATGCTTGCTGTTCTTATATAACATATTCATAGGATAAATGTATATACATATATAATGGTATGAAGTCTTGGATCAGAATGTTAAATTAATCCAAAATCATTTTAGTATCTTAATACATTCATCTATACTTGTAGTATAATAAAAAATATAAATAGGAATCATATTTCAAGTAAATTTGAAATCAGATTATAATATACATTTATCAAATAAACATATAATCAGTACACCCATGTCAAAATGTAATTATACATAACAAGTCAATATGAGAATCCATATATGCTTTATACTCTTATAAAACATATCATATATGCCTTTTATAAAGTAAATAAATCATAATACAACCGTTATGATTTAAAACTATTATGTTCATTATCTTTATAATGTTGGTATAACTCACGGGGTCATTTGTATGATATTCAAACATAAAATTTTTATGAGTAAATAAACTTATGTCAAAATCCAAAATCTGAATAAAATCAAGCTTTCTGATTTTACAAAATTAGAAAATTGTTTCTAAACAATCTTACCTATAATTAAATTCAATATATCAAATATGATTGAAATATATATATATATATATATATATATATCTAATTGGTCATTTAGAAGTAAAAGGAATGATCTTTTGTCAAACAAATTATATAAATAATCAAATCAGATCATATATACATATTTTTCATGTTAATCAAATATTTTGATTGCAGATTTAACAACGATTATGCATACAAACAGATCCATACTTATAACTGAACTCATATGGTTAATAGAGCAAACTTTATGTGTACCGTTTGACACTCTAAAACGTATAATATCCAAACAGACTTAATGTCTGATGTTAACTCATGTTGACCAAAAAAATTATTTCCTAAATAAATCGGTAGCATAACCCACTTGTAACACTGCTTCTGTAAATACACAACAGATTCGATTATGTAAGATACATCATCAAAAAAAATCAAAAAAGTCATAAAAATACATGTAGATGCCTCATTAATAATCCGAAGTTTGATGTGTCTTCCTATATTAATCCGAAGTTTGGATTATTTTTAAATAATCCCAAGTTTAGGGGGTCCCTTCCCATATTGATCCTGATGAATTATTAACTTGTTATAGCCGGTTATCAAACTTAAATTCGTCTTCCCTAAACGATTTTTCTGGAGTGGGAAACTAGTTTGGGGAAGACGAATTTAAGTTTGATAATCGAATACAACAAGTTAATAAGTCATCGGGATCAATATGGGAAGGGACCCCCCCAAACTTGGGATTAATTAAAAATAGTCCAAACTTTGGATTAATATGGGAAGACACGTCAAACTTCGGATTATTGATGTCAATTTATCCTTAATTTTAATATAGCACAGTTTTAATCAGTGAGTTCCAATAACTATACTAAAAGCATACAGAATTAACAATTAGTTCATATGTCAAATACTTGATAGGATTGTATTTATCAACATTAACTAGAGTTAATATCACTAACCAACCATATGGTCAAAATTTCAATCCATGATTTAATTAAGGCGGTGTTAAAATTAACTGTCTATAATCAATTACACATATTTACAGGTTTACAATATTTTTACAAAATTAAATCAAAAATGACTTGATATCTTTGATTAATCAAAACTGGCTTTTGATTAATGCACCGGGTTCAATAGTTCATCAACATAGCAATTTTAAATTAAGTTAATATTCATAATCAACTATGAATCCATTTCAATATTTTATATCATATATAAAATTTACATGTATATCATAAAACAATTTTTATTTATTGTATCAGATTTCATATAACATCAACACAATTTCATTTCTGAAATGATTATGTGTTAAAATCTTGAATCCATGCAATCACAGAAATCGATTACCGAAGAAATCAAACACGATTAACCCAAAGACATAGTTCAATTCATAATTTCTTGCAAAAACCTGGCTTCGATACTACTGCTGGGTTTGTAACGATCTAATCAAAACCCTAGTTCTTACAGCTTAACAATTAAACTATAGATCTATGCAAGAAAAAGGAGGAAAAACTAAATTGCTTAGGGATATTTACCTGCCGCATTGAATCCTCAAAATTTCTGATGAAACTCGAATCATAGGTGGATGAAGTGTCAAATCAATAGCATGACAGGGTGACGTGCCTCCATAACTATCCACACGAATATGGCTTTCGATCATATCGAATGAGAAGAGAATATGGTGGTGCTAGCCGCCATTTTTGATTTTGTTTTCTAGGGTTTTTTAAGATGAATTGAATAAAAATGGATAAAATTGTACATGTGTCTATATAAAAGAATTAATATCCCTTTTAACATATACATGCGTACAATAAATAAGGAGTCATTCCTTATACCCATTCAAACTAAATATCATCGGTTGATATTTTTAGTTTTTCTCCAAAACAAAACCAGTATTCCCCTTGCAATGTTCTAAGTGTGTGACCCTATAGGGTATTAAAATGTTGGCAATGATTTTAAATCGTATTTAAAATCATAAATAGTGATTGGCATCTAGCAATACGTCGTTGCTACCCAAGTTATAATAAGATCAATGGTTCGATACAACCTTTCCATGAACAGTGTACCAATGTAATATAATCCTTTCAACCAATATATCCAGGATTAAATTCAAGGCATGGATCGTATCATCCTCTTTATAATTTAATCCGTTTTTCTTGATCGATGAGTAGACTGTTTAAAACAAATCAATATTTGAGCATGGCCATGCATTTCACAGTCTCACTCAATAAAGAGGCCCATGGATATCACCACAAATATATTGTAGGGTTAAATTCCATCTAGATCATTTATAATTTTCATTTAATTTGAGATGTATCCAATAAATACCGTTATCATCTACTCTGTTAGAAGTAACTTTGGATGATATCAAAACACAAATATCTTTGAATAAAATTATAATGATTTTAGGTTTGAGGACCATTACATCACTTTCACTATGAGAATAACTTATGATACTGTTAATTATATTCCACGTAGTTTTCTCACGTTGGGTTAGCCCGATATGCTATTCTTCAATACGTATTTATGTCTTGACATTAATATCACATATATTAATGATCAATGAGATGTGATCATCAATCAAACAACATACTAGTCTTAACGTTTATTGTTGTCCTATATAAACAATAAAACTTGACTAGGGACATTTAAGAATCATAATACTTAATATGTTATATAATCTCAAGCTTACTTGAACTATATAATTCCATATTATAATTCTAAGGACTTCTATTATGTTAATATTTATATTGCGCAGTAAATATAACATAACAGAATATTTTATTCTAAATAAAATAACATCAACAATGTTATTAATCACATCAAATGGATTGCCTCTAGGGCATAAAATCTAACAATAGCAAGTTAAAGTTGGATGATATTTTTGAAGAGATATTATCTAATGGAAACTTTTATGTTTTCTCCAAGATATCTTTCTTTTGCATAAGTCATTATTGCTTCGCTAATTAAGTCAATAAAATGATTTTCTTTTGAAGTCGGATACTACAGATAGAAGTTTATGTAGTATATAACATACTATAGGACAAGTGAATTTGGCCTCGTACAACAAGTATCGAACTCATGTGCTCTTTCCTTATGTCCAAGTGTCCTAACCAGTTTAAACAACATGTTTGTCTTAAAAACACTTTTTTTTTAATATAGATGTCTTCTTTTTCAATTTGCAAACGCTTTTAGGTCTTACCAAGCCCTAATAAAGGAAAGGGTTCAGCCTAATTTTGTTCTTTGTATTGAATTTACAAGAGTTCATAGTAGAGGATCTTTTAATTCGCTGACAGATGACTCTAAATAGATTTAGTTAAATTACATTGAAAGTTGGCATTAGAGCTAGGACTCGTCAGATATTAGTAGACTTTAGTGGGATAAAGGAATATTCTGAATAATTTATGTGGTTAGTTGGTTCAACGGAAAATTAGATTTTGGAATTTGGGTGTTGAAGATGGAGATAGTACTTAAAACAAATAGATTTTTAAAATAGCTTTAGAGCCGGATAAATTGAAAGGTATATTAGTGGAGGAATTGGAGAAGAAAGAAGAGGTTATTGCCAACATTTAGTTATGCTTTTAAATGAAATCCTTATGGCTTTTCTTATATAAGGAAGACGAAGAAGTTATGCAATTTGTTTATAATGTTGTATAGAAATAAGTCCTTAGTAAACCACATTGAAGACAACTTCAAACCATTTGAAATGGAACCCTGAACCGAATTTTGGAGCACATCATTATTCCAACCACGTTAGTGATGAGTCAAAGGCAAAGGAGAGGAAAGTAGAAATAAAAAGCATGCGGTTGTACTATTATGCTTGCTACCTTTAGAGTATGCATGATATATTTGGAGTTTCGTGATTTATCGGAGGACTACTATTAACCATAGTGATGTTAAAGTAGGGTTGCATATAAACTCTTGATAAGGATGTTGGCTAATAATGAAAGTGCAAATGGTTCGAAGGCTTTTTCTATGAGGGTGATACCAGAATAATTCCAAGCAAGATAATGATAGACTAATGTCCAGAACCAAATATAGAGGGCATAAAAGGGAATTGTTACTCATAGTTATCATGGTATGAGTGTCTAGAACTAAATATGAAAAGTGAAAAGAAAGTAGAATATAAGAAATCGATATTTACAAGAGACGCACTGATATCAGATGAGAGCACTGATTATTAACAATAAAAATTGTCAACACCAAAATATCGGGTTGTGGTAATGGATCTGGGTGTAATTTAGACCTTCCAAACTCACTTAATTTGTCGTTTCCTAGATATCAATGTCCCAAGTACGAAGATTAGTTATTCTTCCTTCAAGAGGTGAGTATCACGCTTCAAATTTTAGGAATGAGTTATCTTGGGATAAGGGCTTTGTAAGATCATGGCTCTGAAAATTCCTATCGTGGTCGGTTTGCTGATTACTTCCGATTTAGGGATTTGAATTTGAATTAAATAGTAGAATGACAAGTGTAATTAGTTGCGAGTGCTAATTATTCCTTTATTGATCACTTGATAGAGTTCATGGAAGATTACAAGAGAAATACCCATGTAACACCCCGTAAAATTCATAAGTATTAATAAATAAATAAATAAATAAAAACAAGCAATTAAATGATATGGCTGGAAAATGAGATTTTGCAGCTTTAGAATTTGGCTATGAAACTCTTTTATTTGGATTCGTGGTGAAATTCTGAATCGTTTTCATATATAATAAGTTGAAAACGATTAATGTATGAAGAAGTTGTGAACAAATGAATTTGGATAGTGTACGCAGAATATATAAACATATAATTATGTGAATATTATATATATTGTATATATATATTATAAAAAACATGGCGGACAAGGCGACTTCGGAGGGAACAGTTATTGTAGAACAACCGCCTCCAAAACCGCCATCTACATGGAATAGGACATGGGCGGACGCAGTCAAAGGAGTAAGCGACAACAATGATGAACCCAATGATATGGATTTACAGTTTATACCACCAGAAATCGAGAACGGATAGTGTAAATTTCGAATTTCAGAATCAAACAAGACAATTGTTGAGGCAAAATGGAGAAACACAACTGTGGAATACGTGATTGGAAGCAAACCGTTGTATAACCACTTCTCGAGTTATGTGAAAAATGTGTGGAAGTCGTTAGGTAATTACGAAATCCTCTATAAAATTAATGGTTACATTATCGTTTGTTTCTCTTTGGAAGAAGACTGCGCAAGAATTATCAAAAGTGGTCCTTTTACTTTTAATTCTAGAATTATTATAATGAAAATATGGAAACCTAGGTTAAAATTAGCGAGAGATTACTTCTCCTCCATTCCGATTTGGGTTAAATTAGAGGATTTAAATCTTTGGTTTTTGGAATCAGGAAGCTATAAGCCGGATTGCAAGTACAATTGGAAGGCCTATTAAAATGGATACCACTACTACCATAGAAAATCGGTTGCACTATGCTAGAGTTCTGATAGAAGTAGATTCAAATTTCTCCTACCCAAAGACTGTGGAAGGAATTAACTATGACGGTACTGTTGTTGACATTTAGTTATCCTATGAGTACCCCTACTCCACGTGAAAAGTGTCGAGTCTTCGGCCGTAGTACTAAGAACTGTGGGATTCAGTTCAAAAAGACATGGCAGTCAAGACAGCCAGTGCAGCATAAAGCAAGGGATAATGTGCAAGGAGCAGAGGCTCCTCACAATGGACTGACTTATTCACATTCTGAAGATGCATCGGATGGCCAAGTCTTAACTACTCCTCGTGTTGACCATGTAAGCATAAATTCCCGTATAAACATATCGGAAATGAAGGAGGTAGGCAAAGGTGCGGTCATCATTGAAGCATCTCAAGAACAGTGGATTACTGTTAGAAACAAAAGGAAGGAACCAACTCAATCTCTTAAAAATGCTGAAAGAGATACTGATATCCCAATGGCTAATCCTTATGATTGTTTGCAAACGGATGAGACATTGGTAAACGAATCACTTTCAAGTCCTAAAGATTCGACACAGAAAATAGATGCTGGCAATTTTCGACAAGATAGGGTGATCGTGGAGGATGTTAATGATAGTTCAAGTTCTGAAGACGAAGCAATTTCTTATTTTGGTGTGCATGATCAATAATTCATAGACAATATCGCCACACATATCGAAGAAGTCCCAATGGCATCAACCATTGTGGATATCTCGACTTTTGTAGCTACCAATCCTGCTTATGTTTAGAAACAAGGTACAAACCCCCCAAAACAACCCGCAGCTCCTTCTAAAAGAAGGACACGAAGTTCAGTGAATATTACCAGATATGGACATATGAAGGGGTATGAATACATGCATGCATTCACATTCCTTGATTCCTTTCAAATTTGTCCTGTATATATATACATATATACATATATATATATATGATGTTTCTGTTTCTGTTTCTGTTCGGGTGTACTACTTCTGATAAGTTGAAATATCAACTGGGCCTATGCGATGTGGATATTAGTTGATTGGTACATGCAGTTAGTAGTCTAAAACAGTTAACGGAAATTCAAGATGACAAGGCTTCTATCCATACTTAGTTTGATGCGATGTGTGCACATCAGGGTATTGAAGTGCCTGACCTGAGTAGATGTTTACATATTGGATGGCTTCAGTTTAAACATGCCTTGTGAATTATGGTGCATGGTTTCAGTGCTGGGCGTATATTCTAGCGTTAATGTGCAGCTTGAAGAATAAAGTTTGGTGTTACTTTAATGAAGACCACACATAACAGGAGACAATAACTAGTTGCGAAGGACAGTGCAATGTATTGGGTTACGTTTTGCAGTAGTACTAATGTAGCCTGTTATGGGTTACTACAAGAGCTATTTTTATTTATTTCTTCTTTTCTATTGTTTGGGGTTTGTTCGGCGGACTATAGATGCTAAGGGCAAGTAGTTTGAGCGGTGTTGTGTACATTTGTTGTATATAAGCATGTACTATACTTGATACGGGTTTAATGAATAAAGAACCCATTTTCAAACAAAAAAAGAATATTATTTATATTATCCAAATTATAAATTAAAATAAAAGAGGGAAATTAAAATTTTGAATTTTGAGATAAGATATAGGGAACAACGTATATTGGATATATGGAAAAGAATAAAGCAAATTAAGAATGTGGTTAACAAAAAACATCCCAGCAACGAAGCGAAATTGGGAGTTCCAGCCCCGAAGGGGTCGACCGCTCCCCCTTAAGGGGTGTCGACCGCTAGCAGTTGACCACTAGGCGGCTGGAAGGCCCAATCAGCCTACGTGGATGAGGATTTTCCAAGAGGTTATATTTGTATGGAAGGCTTGGATTAATTCTTATTAATCCAACGGCTCTTGCTCACATGAGCAAGTATGAATAACCCCTAATACCACACACTAGAAACCATAATTATTCCACATCTCTGCCTCCATGCTCCTAAATTCCATAGAAAAACAAAGAGAACAGGGTGAAGATTTCTTCTACTTCTCTAGCTCTATTCTAAATCTCTCTGTTTCAATTTATATAAGTTTAGGATTTTGGATTTTAGCATAAATATATATGTATAACACTCTAATTGTATGTTTCTTATACGTATATTGTTAGGAGGATAATAAGAGCTCGCTTGAATGTTAAGAATCATTGTAGATCTTGCAATTCTACCACATCTCCATCTAATTTGTGAGTGGAATCTAGTTTTTCTTAAAGGCATAATCATGTTTTTAGTAGTTTTTCATATGAATTGATATGCCAAAGGAAAATTTGGATATTCGATAATATGAAGACGAAAATCCCGAAATCTTCCAACTTTTAATTACGTATGAAATTGTCATGATGAATTGGGTCTGTGGAATTGTGGTTTTTGTATTGGATTAAAAGTAAATATGAGTGTTGTAATATTATTTATATTTTATTCGATTCACCTTTATTATCATTAGAGTGTATCCTAAAAAGGTTTGGATTGGAATATTTCATGGTTTGAATTGGATATGGATCCTATGTTGGATCTAAATGCATTCAGAATTAAAATAAGTCAAAGATAAACATTTTTAGGTGCATAACACAAAACCAGGTGAATTGAGTGAAATATGAATTATAAACATACATATGTAGGTGCATTTAATGCTTTATTTTAATTCAATATTGAAATTATTTCTACATGCCTAGGATATAAGTTGTAATTGTTATGTACATATATATGTTTTCCATTCACTACTATTTTCTATATATTAATTATGCCATCATGCTTATGTTGTAGTGGTAAAATGTGGAAAAATCTAACTTGTATGCCTTAAATTGGATAAATTGATAATTTGCCACCTCGTTAGAACGTTTCCCTGTTTATACGAATGTTTACGTTAATTAGGCACTATTATTATTTTACTCATATAAACGTAATCAACGTAATAAAAGTGGTTACGTTAGAGTTTGAATTTGAAATGTCCCCTTAACAAATATACATATAAATTTATTTGCTTGTGTGTGCGTATATATAGAATGGCTTAAATATATATAAATAAGTGACACATAGACACGAGGTTAGTTTCCATTTGTGGTAGAAGCCTGCCCGGAACTAACCAACATATCCAGCAACCACAAGTAGGCCCACCTAATGTGAGATGTCTTAGTGCCATTGGCCGTTCTAAAACTTAGTAAACTAGACATGAGGTTAAACCGAATTATGTTAGTAGCCTGCCCAGAAACTACTGGCATATCCAGCATCTACAGGTATACGGTTTAATGTGAGAGGTCTAGTGTGTGTGTATATATAACTATATATATAAGTCTGATGTGTGAAAACAGATAGGTTTACTATGCCTTGAGAAGGTCTTAAGTGGCTGACTCTCCTTTTTTCTAGTTTGGGTCTTAAGTGGTTAGGACTAGGATCCCTTTGAAGGTTTATTTCGTGGAGAGGAACCAAAGATATGGGACCCACCCTTATTGGAATTAAGGTAGGTCTATGGGTCCTCCTTCTTTAAAAGTGGTTAGGCATAAAACGGTAACGGAGTAGGGCAGTTCACGGGGATGTTCACTTCCTCTAGAAGCTTATAAGGGTTTAACTAGGGACGGATTGGTAATTGAAAGGATATGTGGCCATTGCATTCTCACCAACTGTCTAAGGGAAGTCTTAAGCGACTTAGGTGTTCTACCAGGTAATATAAGTTAAGTAGTAACATTCATAATACTATTTCTCATATTACAAATGAGAGAATAGACTTAAGAACGTTGACGTACTAGGACGGGGTCCACCTCAGGGTTAAAAGAGATCGTAAGAATCCACCCTTAATAGGGCCATAAGTGACTGAGAATGCCACCTCATTGGGTCTTTACCCAAAAAACACTAATGGGCGATTAACTTGGATATCCACTCCATTGGTTAGAAACTTGATGTTTGTTGTGTGTTGTGTAGACATATCTTGACATATGTAACATGCTAAAAATATAGGGTACGGACATTAAGTTACACTATATTTCAGTCACACAGAACTTTATGTTCTGACCCCCTCTCCTTAACATCCAATAGGTCAGTAGGTGGGGTAATGCCATGGATGAAGTCATGATTGAAGCCGATAAAGAAGACGAAGTTATTATGATATTATTAGGTGTTATTGCTTTAATTTTTTTGGAATCTTATGAGAATGAAGTATTCGATGTACCCATTGAACTAATGTAACTACGAATGTGTATTTCTGTGGTTTTTAAATAAATGTTACATCTTATTTTCAGTATTATATTTTATCTTTCTGCTGTGTGAGATTTCCATTCGAAGTATATGTTATTGTTATCTGTGCAAATGTATTCCCTATAGGAACCAACAACCCATTTAGGATGGCTCTAAGGTTCGATGGGCATTTTCTGGGTCGAAATTTAAGCCCATTCCGGGCGGGTTGTACACCGCAATTCGATTTCTAAATTAGGGTTTTAAATCTTACAATTGAGTACAAGATCCCGAAATGAGAAAAAGTCCCCCAAAATTTGACCCTTGGAGTCTTATTTATAGAGAATTTGGACCCCCTCTTGTAACAATATGGTGGAAATTTCCATTTCGCATCACCCCCTCGGTGTCGGCCCCTCTCAGTGGTCTCTGGCTTCAGTGTCAGCTTCAAGCCTATGTCGCTTGTGCTCTTTCCTATGTAACTGTGGTGTTGCTTTTGTGTTGTAGTATCATCACTAGCATGTTGGTCTGGATAGCGCTCTCATGTTCTCTTTGTGCTTGGTATCGCTTCCAACGATTCTGGGTTTTGGTATTTGGTTCCACCTTTTTGTTTAATGCACTAGCATTTAGTATCGTCTACATGCTTCAGCCCCACTTCTCTTGGTATCGGCTCCATGCATCTACCTTCATTGTTCGATATCAACACCAAGCTAACTGCTAACTGCTCACAGCATGTTGGTGTCACTAACATGCTTTTTTTGACTTCTTCTATTGGTATCGGCAGCAAGTTATATGACCTCAATGTTTGTGTTGATTGCATCGTTGTTCTGGTGCCGTCCTGGTTGATTCCCTCTATATCTTTGGTACTGATTCCGTACCTCTAATCCTGTCGTTCCAATATCAGATTTGTTTTTATGATGTCAAGCTTTTTTTTGTCGGCTCTTCTTCTATCCCTCTTATTTCTGGTATCGTCTTGTTTCTTTTTAGGCTTTTTGGCACCGGTTCCGGTTCTACTTTTACATCTTTATGCTTTTGGTGCGGTCGAGCACTTCACAAGCTTGTACTTTGATGATGATTTTAATACCATTCCCCTTCACCTTGCTTTGGTTTTGGTATTGAATTCTTGTGGTAACATTTACTCCCCTAAAGGGGTATTCCAAATTTTTCCAATCAGTGTTTCAAACATCTATTTATAAATGCGCCTTCCTTTGTTGTTTTTTTCATACAAGTTTCCAACGTTTAAATTTTTTCCTAGTGCAAGCATCAATAATTTCAACGTATCTACAGCTCTTGTGATACACTTCCACATTAATCAGAGTAAGTTTAGTCCTCTTCTTTCGAAATGATTCGAAGATTTTACTAGTTTTATTCCGTTATCGTCATCAAATCTCTGATGTTTATTTAAACAAGTCAAATTCGTATATAATTCTTGGGTTTTGATTGGATAATCTCAGAAAGTTTCCAGAATATATCAACTTAATTATCTGATTGAATTACCTGAATAGTTATCAAGCAACTCTATTCGACTTAGTTAATGCAATTGTGAAAATCAGTTTTGGTCTCATTGCCAAATCAATCTCTGCTAATCAATTTCGATTTGATTAATAATTAATCCAAGTATTTTCCTTGTTCCTCGTTCTTCCAAAAGCATGTATTACATTATTCAACGCAAGGGGTATTCCTTTGGAATGCCTTTGGAAGAATAGAAACAATTATGCTAATATTTGTTTGAATTTCTCTTTCCTGGGTTCTCATTCATGTGACTTGTGAAATGGGAAGATAATACCTGGCATCATGGGGAAGAAACATATTGCAACTAAGCCCACCAAAAGTTCCACCTTACCTTCTGAGTCTTCTTCTTCGAAGAAGATTGGGGCAATTGAAAAACACTCCTTGGTCACTTCGCAAGAATAAGTTGATGCTATTTTTCAAGATTTCTAGAGTGGAAGCTATTCCTCCACATATAAACGGCATGATATTTTCTTCTCCTGATGGGTATTTTTCATATACTACCATCCATATTTGGCATGGATGTTTTATCAGTTTCCTAGATTTCATCACCAAATTCCTGTAATATTCAAATTACTCCTATCCAGCATTCTCAAAATACATATACCTACCTTTTAGGTCTAGAGCTTTTTTCATTGGAATCTGGTAACCCTTCCTTAGATCCTCCACTTCTTGATTACGTGATCCACCCATCTATACTTAATGGTGCCAAATTTTTCACGCTATCCCTTTAAAAAAATTGCTACCTGAAGGAACGGTAAGATCTAAAGACTGGGAGACTCAATTTTTCTTCATTCGCGACCCCTTGGGATTTCTGGAGATTTCAATACTCTAAGAACGGATTATGACTACATCTCTTACCTACTTTTCTTAATTCATTGTATACTCATTGTCCATATATGTATTCGCACACTATTTTTATTTTATATGGTGCTCTCAAGTTTCCTAGTTTCGCGGGTAAGAGACTTGTAGACCTTCTTAACATTCTTCAAAAAAGTTAGGTAATAGACCTTCTTTACTGACACTAAGTGCCCTTCGGAAACACTTTCTCCTTTGGACATGTCAATATATTATCCGTCAACCTCCCTTAATTTCTTTTAATAAGGGGGTACTTTCTCTATCTATAGGGAGGAATGTTCTTTTTTCCTCAAATTCTCCAATATTTCCTGACATCCCTGGTAAGTGATTCATGTGACTACTCAAAAATTTCGTAATAACTTTATTTTCTTTCCCATTTGCATGATATACTTTGTTTTTCGATTCATTAGATGTCGCCTACCTCGAACCAAATAAGACCAATTCGCCTTCCCTAGTTCCAAAAACAGGAACTTTTCTTTGAGGAATGCACTACTCAAGTCTCGAGAAGCTACTAAAAGGAAACTTGTAGACATAATCACTGATAGTTCTCCATCCAAGAGATCCAAGGATATTGACAACCAAAATTCTTGTCATAATGCAAATGTTGATTTTTCCATAACTACAAATCTCCAAAAATTGTTTTCCAAACAAATGTCCATGTATCTGAAACCCCTGAAGGTTTTACTGCAATCTTCCACACAATGGGGCTTTATTCTCCTTCTGAGGAACCCAATTCTCAGGGATCTTTTATACTTTTAGTGTTGAAGGATTTGATGAGTTAGTTAAACGGATTATGTCTTCTTCTTCATTATCTGGCATCAGTCTTTCATCTTCCATTCCTAATTTATCTAGCTATCATCAATCTCTAGTCGAGCAACAACTATTGGTATAATTCTTACTTTCATCTTCTAGTGGTCTTACGATTGTGCCCTTCGTTTCTGCTATATTGTTCTTTCTTTAGGTCACCAAACGGTGGTTCTTATTGCTAGAAGGTGTCATCTGGACTTCTTCCAGTTTGTCGAAACTTAAGGAAGAAAATATTTCCTTGAAAGAAGAGATTGTCGCCCTTTCCAATGTTGGGTGTGCGATAAAGAAGCTGAAGTTGTTAGAAGTTGCTCTTGTTGATGTAGAATCATCAGTAATCGAGTAGAAGAGGATCAATCTATCTTTAACTGACGAAATTAAAACTTTAAACGAGACCTTAGGAATAAATAAAGAAGAAAACAATGCACTTGATTCTTGGTGTTCTTCTTTGCAGGAAGAAAATCCTCTTTTCAAGGAAAAGAATGCCTCTCTTAGGGATAAGTTTAAGAGGAATGGGGCTTCCCTGACAAAAGCTATTGGTGTGATTAATGATTCCAAACAAAGGCTTTATTGTTTTCTTTAAACCAAATTGGAAAAAATCATGGTTAATTCATTCAAGGATGCATTCCTACTCATCTATGCAGACAACATAAGAAAATACCCTAATTTAAGCTTTTCTTCTCCTGATCCACTTTTGGTAGAAAGGTTTATGACAAAGATAAACCGGGTAAAAGACAGAACCATTCTTCCCAGAGAGAGATGAGACTGATGTAGCAAAGTTGTTATTTATAGATGATATTCCCATGGAGGAGTCAGATGCTAATAGTGAGTTTTAAGATGTTGTTATTGCAGCAATGTCAACCACGTTAGTGATGACGACCATGGTTTAAAATGTTGCGGCAGTATTGGAAATAAAGGTGATTGTAGTGAAATTTTTAATGATGCTAACGATATCTTCCAAGTTCCCAATGGTCAAGATAAAATGCCAAGTATCAAACTTGAGACCCTTAGTCATGATGCCATTCCAACTAGAACTCTCAACCCTTTCGGTGCACAAGAGGAGGAGATAGTTCTGGGTTCAAAGAGTACTAAAAATGTTGAGACCAATTAATCTTCTACTTCAATTTCTAAGGTATGGTAACTTTTTATAGTATCCTTCTTTGTTCATTTTTTCAATAACTATCCTCTTTCCTCCCGATTAAATGAAAAGAAAAAAAATAGATCTTAATCACATCAATCTCGAAAGGGTACGATCAGAAGTGGCTCATCTCACTAAGGAGCTAAATAAAAAAACAAGTGAACATAATAATGTATCTGATAAATAACATTGGCTTGATAAAAGTGATGCTAAACTATTGTCCTTTAATGAAAAAGAAGTGGCCCCTAGGTTGAGGACAGATAGATTGCGCTGTGAGAAACTTCTGAAAGAAAATGCTAAATTAACAACTCTATTCTGGATGTTGATTGAAGATAAAGGCGTCTTGGTGGACCTTTTATAAAAGAATTATAGCAGATATGAAACCATAAGTTTTTATTTTCTAGGTGACCTTAGCGGAGGCTTGCTCAGATGTCTTCACAGAAGATTCTTAGATGATCATGGCATCGATCTTCACCCACGAGCTTGTAGTTCCTCGAGTTCATTCGATTCCTAGATATATCCCTTAGACAAGCTTAAGTTCGTTATAGATAGATTTGTGTCTGAAACTTTCAAAAGATCTATTTTGTATAAGCAAGAAGAATATCCGTAATATATGTATCCATTTGGCTTTTGATATTATTATAATGAATTTTCTTTTCTTGATTTCTTGATACTTCTTTCAGAACTCACTTCCTATGCCTGGTTCACTTTCTAGGGATTTCTAAAGAAGCTTTGTAAGACTTAAGAAAGAATACCACGAGAAGTCTTTACTTATCAAATCTTTAAAATTGGCAAGATATTGGTTTACTAGATATGGTGAAAAGACTTGGAATCAATGTCCTAGGCTTCGCTTTGATTTTCTGGGTGGAGAGAAGGATGAGATCTTAAAGATGGCTCGAACATATCACTCGAAATTAACTTGGGGTTATGATAGTCCTCCAACTGGAAGATGGAATTATTATAAATTTCCTCCTGCTTATACTCCTGAAGGATTTGAAGTTCCTTTCGATTCCATACTTACTCTCTCTACTAATTATTTGGGCAAGGCTAAGAAAGCAGTTTCCTATCTTGGGGTTCATTCAAATAACTTGTAATAATGTTTCCGAGGACTTGATCATGAAAACCATAGAATTATTATACAAATATTACATTGTTGTCCATCTTTTGGATATAGCCATTTTGCAACTTATTTTGGTGGATAAACTTGTGGTTTGCATGTACATTGTATTGTGAATTTCTTTTGTCTTTGTTTCTAATATCTACATTTGAAATTTCTCCTATGTTTTTCTACATAAAATTTAACACATAAAATTTTTGTGTTAGTCTTTTTTCTTAGAGTTAGATGTATACAATAATTGGCTCGTCTTTTGTGGAACCCCATCTGGATCGAATCCAAGTAATAGGTGAAACCTGCGATAGAATAATATGATCATTCGTATTTTATATTTCATCAGAATATTGAATAGCAATTTTGCATACACAGATTTAGGAAACCTCCCTGTGTGAGGTATTGAGAAAAAATAACCTTCCTTAGAAGGTTTTAAATAGAAAGCCTGAGATACCAACCTGAGTAAAAAAACTACTTTTCGGAGATAAGATAGTAGGCCCAAATTTCATACTTAGGCATGACAACAAACTACAGAAACCCTCTCCTTTGGAAACACTGATAGTAGACCGAAAACCTAGATTCAGGTACTTATAATAGAAGACCAAAAGTCCACATTGGGAATTAATAGAAATCCCTAAACCCAGATTCAGTTATTTATTAGAGAAAACCAGAAATCCACTTCTGGCAATAAAAGATAGAAGAACTGAATACCGGGTTCGGGTATTAATAATAAAAGACCAAATATCCACATTTGGCAATAATAGAAATTCAAAAACCCTTATTCAGGTATTTATAATAGAAGAATAGAAATCCATATCTAGCAATAATAGAAATCCAAAAACTCAGATTCGGGTATTTACAATAGAAGACTAGAAATCCACTTCTAGGAATAATATATAGAAGACCCGAAACCCATATTCAGGTATTAATAATAAAAGACCAGAAATTAACATCTGGCAATAATAGAAATAACAAAATCCAAATTTAGGTATTTATAATAGAAGACCAGAAATCCACTCCTGGCCATAATAGAAATCCTGAAATCCAGATTTGGGTACCAGAAATCCATGTCTGGCAATAATAGAAATCCTGAAATCCAGATGTGGGTATTTATAATAGAAAACCAGAAATCCACTTTTGATAATAATAGAAATCATGAAACCCAGATTCGGGTATTTAAAGTTCTGCTACCCATTTCAGTCTTATTCTTTAAAGCAGAGGTTGGACGTGCTTTAAGTGCTCCCTTTGAGCTTTCGTTCCCTTCTATGAGACAAAGTGTAAGAAGAGGCAAGGCATATTGTTTTAAAAGAATAGAGGCCGTGCGTTCTCCTTTTTATCTTTCGTTGCCTTCTGCAAGATGAGTCCTAAGCAGAGGTAGAGCGTGCTCATCTCTAGAGCAGAGGCAGGACATGCTTAGTCAAAGTATAAGTAGGGCGTGCTCATCTTTAGAGCAGAGGCAGGGTGTGCTTAAAGTGCTCTCTTTAATCTGTGGGACGAAGACATAAGATGTGGTAGGGCATGCTCATCTCTAGAGCAGAGGAAGGATGTGCTTAGTTGAAACAGAGGTAGTGTGTACTTAAATTTATATTCTCTGACTTGGCCATTCTGGTGCGGACAAAGGCTTGCTCTTTTGATGCTTTAACCTAGCCCTTTCTTATTTAGGCGTGACTAAAGGCTTACACACCACCTCCCTCCAAGAGGTGCCTTGCCCATTTTGGTGTGAACGAGGGGTTTTCTGCCATCGTAGGTAGCTTTACTTATTTTGGGTAGTTCCAAATTTTAAGGAGTTTTCCATACTCCCGACCGTGTCGAAATTCTTTCTTCAAGGAATCCTTTGTTAGAGTTGATTAAGTCTTTTTTAAAAATCTATACAACTGGCCTTGATTAAAGAACTTGATGATCAAGCCTTCGAGAACCCTGCAGTGATTGGTTTCATATCCATTCATCATATGGTAAAGACAATATGATCCTCCTAATTTCCTTTCATATTTGGGTTTCTTCTTTGAAGATGGCCAAGAGTTAAGCTCAGGTTTGGTTAGGAAGTAGATATTTTCAATAGATTGGTAAGGTTGCATTCTATAAGTAATCATGACTCAAAGATTCCCTTTCGACATTGGAACTTAGCCCTTTTGCTAGTCAGTTTTGTTGCTTTATCCTTATCTTCAAGTTTTCTTTCCAATGTAGCCAAAGTGCAAATTTTTTAGACCATTTCCAAGTAAACCGACTAAAATCCTTCATCATTTCTTGCTTGAATATAGTTCCCTTAGAATGTGCATGGATGGCTTCTTTTATATAAGAAAATGAGTTATATTCCTTTGATGTATGACCACTTAAAGCGAAGATGAGGGTTGGTCATATATGGAAAGGGTTAATGCTCCAACGTTCAGGGTTATGCTATTTTACTTCTCTTTCCTTATTCATGATCCGTAAAAATCCCATTCTTAGCCTATTTTCTTCAATAACTCTTGGATTAATGATGTCCGTTGTAGCAATTCGAGGTTCATAAGACCCTCGTTGAGGCCTTTCATCCATAGTCTAACTATTCAATATCTAACCAACATGATGGAATAACTAGGGATGTGGCAGGTTATGAAAAGAATAAGAGGTTCAAGCCCTCCTTCTGGCAACAAAATGTTAATAATAAATATCGTCAACACAAAAATATAGGGTTGTGGTAATGGATTTGGGTGTAATTTAGACCGTCCAAGCTCACTTAATTCATCGTTCCCTAGATATCAATGTCCCAAGTATGAAGATTAGTTACACTTCCTTCAAGAGGTGAGTATCATATTTCAATACTTGGGAAAGAGTTATCTGGGATAAGGGTTTTGTAAGATCATGACTAGTTGAACCTAAATTTCCTATCATGGTCGGTTTGGTGATTACTTCTGAATTAGGGATTTGAATTCGAATTAATAGTAGAATGACTAGTGTAATTGGTTGCAAATGCTAAGTATTCCTTTATTGATCACTTGATATATTACAAGTGAGATCACCAATTTGATTTCTAAATTAGGGTTTTGAATATGAATTGATTACAAGATTTTGGAATGAGGAAAACTCCCCTAAAATGTGAATCCTGGGGTCTTATTTATAGAGGATTTGGACTTCCCCCTCTTGTAGCCAGGGTGGAAACTTTCATTTTGCATCACCCCCTTGATGTTGGCCCCTCTTAATGGTCTCTGGCTTAAGTTTCGGCCTCAATCTTGTGTCGCTTGTGCTCTTTCCTCTATTACTTTGGTGCAGTTTTTGTGCAATAGTATCGACACCAAACATGTTAGTGTTGATAGCGTTCTCATGTGCTTCGTACCGCTTCCAAGGGTACTAAGTTACGGTATTTGTTTTCGCCTTTTTGTTCAATGCACTAGATTTCAGTATCCTCTTCATGCTGCAATCCCACTTTTCTTAGTATCAGTTCCATGCTTCTACTTTCATTGTTCGATATCGACACCAAGCAAACTGCTCACATCATGTTGGTGCCGTTAGCGTGCTTCATTTGACTTCTTTTGTTGGTATCGGCACCAAGCTGTTTGACCCTTATGTTGCTATCGATAGCATCATTGTTCTGGTGTCATCTTTGTTGATTCCCTCTATATCTTTGGTATCGATTCTGTACCTCAACTTGACGTTCCAATATCGGCTTCGCTGTTATGGTTCCAAGCTTTTGGTGTCCGTTCTACTCTTATCCCACTTGTTTCTCGTGCAAATTGGTTTTTTTTTTTTTGCCTTTTGTCACTAGTTCCATCTCCATTTCTACATACTTGTACTTGTGATGTCGGTAGAGCACTTCCCAGGTTTCTACATTGATGTCTGCTGTACTACAATGCCCTTTCACCTAGCTTCAGTTTCGGTATCGAATCCTTATGGTAACACCGATGATGATATGTCTATTCTTTTGGCTAGTGCTATCTTTATAAAGAGTGCATGATGGATTATTGACTCGAGAGCATCCTACACATCGCAGTGGAATTGTTTTTCCACTTACAAGAAAGTGGATGAAGGTTTAATTCATATGGAAAATGACGCGTTTTGTTATATGACTAGTGTTGAAAATGTGAGAACTAAAATTTTTGATAGAGTTGTTAATATTATTACTAATGTAAGACATGTATTATAGTTACATAGTAGTTTATTGTCAATTGGAGCTTTTAGCTGGTTATATTTGAGGACTGTCGTAGAATGTGAGAGGTTAACTATCCAAAGTGGTTCATGGATTTTAACGACTGCAGTAGGGGCAAACAACATATATGAATTATATGAAAGCAATTGTAAGAAAGAACTACTATATTAAATAAGTTGTTGTAATTGGTTCTTCTAATTCCAAATTAACCTATAAATGACATCTTAGGATGAGACATGTTAGATTATGGAGTTTGAGTTCATTAACAAACACAGCTTATTTGATTATATTGATATGTCAAAGCTTGGATTCTACGTGGGATGTACGCTCGGTAAGTAGAAGAAGCTTGTGTTTGATGTTTGTTCAGGTAAGGCTATAAAAGCTTTGGAGGATGACCATACTAATATGTAGGGGCCCTCGTCACATGCATTGGTAGGTGGATCAAAGTATTTTGTCTCTTTTATTAATAATTTCTCATGGGAAGCCTAGAGATATTTCATGAAGTCTAGAGATAAGACATTTAGCATATTCTATACCTAAACAGGTGATTTCCAATGAATATAAGTGCCATAAAAAATTTCAGCAACGATTATAAGTGTTATTATCGGGCTATCGACAATTATTACCAACGCTGACAAGCGTTGGAAGAATTTCTTCCCTAACGCTATAAGCGTTAGGACATTTTCTTCATCGATGTTTATGAACGTTGAAACATCTTCTTTACCAGCGGTCACAAGTGTTGCCAATTTCATTATACCAACAGATATAATTGTCGGTGAAAACAATTAGTAACATAAATAACTGTTGCAACTAACATAGTATGCATGTTATAATACAGACTATATTTAACATGAACTCAAAATATATCAATATGGAAATGTATAACTCAGTTAATATCAACAAACTACATCCATAATCATGATTACCACATAGAATATCAATTAGAAAAGAACAAGTATCATACATAACTAAGTTACTAAATTCAGTACATAATTAATCAATCTCATGATCATAACAAACTGAAATGCCAAAAGACAATGTACTACCCATAATTTAATATTATAGTATACCCAATACAACTAGAACTACCCACCAATCTCATATTTTCTTCTGCTTCTTCTATAAGTACCTACATGCATTCAATATCATAATAAATTAAAATTATCGGTTAAAGCCGAGACATCAATACTCAAAGAAATGATGCACAAGTTCAACATTTAATAGGTTATTGTCATCACTTTACCTTTAATATAAATTAGTTTTATTTTGCTTTCATTGACAGAGACAGCTAAACCATTCATTAAGTATGTGTATAAAAATGATTTTGTAGATGCATAACTAGGTCTATTTTCATTGAAGGCTTAGGCTCAATTTCGAAATTGAACCTGAAAGGCTTAGTATCACGACGAACCTTTCAGGATCAGTTTCATAACTTAGCCTCATCGTGAAACCGAACCGGATCGTTTCGAAACAGATCTGGCTCAATTTAGAAATCGAGCCTTCGGTTTCATAATTGTGCGAAAGGCTCAGTTTCAATTCGAATTTGTATTATCAAGATTTTAAATAGTTTCTATGTTTTATACTAATTTCTAAGTTGAGTACTTTCACTTGCCTTTATAGTGAAATATGTGCATTCACTATAATAATACATGCCTTAGTCTACACTAAAATAGTACATAATATTATTTTTGTAAATAATGGGGACATATATGATAATAGAAAAAAGTAAGATAATGTAGCAAATGGTTGATCCGCAACATTACACATGAAAAATGTCCCTGTAAGACAATATTTTAGACTACTCAGGTGAGCAGAATTTATGAATTGCCTATTCTCTTATAACTACTCAGGTAAGTAGTATTTTGAGTCATGCAATCTTACAAAGAAAAAAAATCAAATTTAAAATTAGCATTCTATAGATAACAAAGAGGACATGAATTTCTATTTTTTTTTCAATGTTCGTTATAGATATAAATACTATAATATCCTTGCTTTCACTGCAAGCATAACAGTAACCACTTAGTTGTGAGTCAAGTAGATGTAAATGAACCATTTGCTCGGATTCTACAACCACTTGTCATGTGTGCTATGCTAATATAGTAAGTATCATTTACATGTTAGAATTCAAATACACTTTGGCATATATATACACACATGTATATAGACAATCGAATTATGTTACAATGAAGATTGCCATTGAAAACGTCAAAACAACAATCCGTTTACCGTACAAAGTTTTTACATAATATGGGATTAAAGATAAATAAATGGAACATGTAATAGAGCAATTACATAAAATTAAATTAGTTTCCATCAATTAAATCGTATTCTAGCAATATTATCAACAAAGAGTTGTTTCATCAAGTAATTTAAAGGCTTACGCATACAACGTAATTATAAATTATACTGTAATAGTGAACATTTGAGCATACAACTTAAAGGCTTCATCAAGTAATTTAATAGTTTCTCCCCATCTATTGACTTGGTTATACTTATTTTACCTTTGTTTCTCATAAAAATACAGTAATTCCATACCTTCATGCTTTATTCACCCGTTTAATATGGAACTTTACTAAGTTGTTTGCATAAATGTAAATGTATGCAAGATTAATCAAAATATTGTCACATGCATTATGGTGCTTAATTGATATAAATTACATTTTTTTCTTTCTATAAGGGCTATTTTAAACATACTTGATACAACAACATCTACTTATATCCGTGAATAAGAAAGGTACCTAGTGAGGCATCTCTATTTGATGGAATTTGACCTTTTGATAATATGAAACTACAAGGTTTTTGTCATTTGGATATCTAATGCACTAGTAAATCACGTAGAATCTCTCGAGGTAGAATAGCCTATAAAAAACAAAAATAAAAGCAAGACAGGGTTATATAACAGTATATATAAAATAGAATATTGGTTATACACAAAGTCACGAATTTAATGTGTAATCAGGATCTGAAAATTGTTTAGGATACAAAAGTAGCCAAATTGGGCATGTTAAAAAGGAACATCAACTAAAAAATGTATTAATAGTGCCGAGTACTTGATAAGAAGAGGTGAAGCAAAATCATCGGTATTATTTCTATTGTTCGTATACAGCCAACATACTCATAGATTGTAGATTAGGTAACACTTGTACAGCTATATCGTTCATGTTGGAAAATAGTTAAGCATTACCAATATCAAAAAGAATTCTTCACCTAAATCCTCTTTGTCTTTTGAGTATTCCTTATGATACGACTCCATATGTCCAACAACCTTTGATCAGTTTGAAAATTGTACAGGGTTTCATCTTCGTCTATGGTTTTATATGCTAGAAATTTTGTCAATACATGCTTGTATTACAAAGTTAGATCATTTTATCAATACAAGATTGTATTACAAATGTAACATCCCGGCTTTTTTTGACCGCTTCGAATTGGTAATTAAACCATATTAAAACGTTCAAATCGACGGTTCGTTATTTAGCTTACCAAGTTAAAACAGAATCAACACAAAACCAAATACAAAATAAATAGTAACATGGTATTAAATTGCGGAACAGAACTTTTATTTATAATCAGAAATTTTGAATACAAAACTTTTCTGTACAGCGAAATGTAAAATATACTTTGAAATACAAGGAAAATGATTACTAGTTTAAAATCTTCAAAACGCGCACATCTTCGAAATCCCCAGCTTGCCAGTCTAAGCTGTAATCTTTAAATCTGTACTGCTCGGGTCTGACCCGAGCATTTCATGCAAAACATAAAATACTCGAGTTAGGATTAACTTTATTCAAGTAATTCGATGGTCAATATAAACTAAAAATATAACACTTTATCCTATCATCAATGTCATATAACAGTTGTGTTGTCTGTCCGTATCAGTTCTATCTATTTCCAAGGACGGTATCAAGCGTTTGCGAGAGTACACGTGTATATGATATACACATGTGCACCACCTCAACGTCCCGAACCGAATATAAACAGTAACATAGGTGATTCTGGAAGCTTGCATATACACATGTATATGTACATGTGTACACTGCCTCAGTATCCTAGATATAAACACATATGGAAGATGCAGCATAAAAATCAATGCAACAAATGTATGCTTCCGAAACACAGCAACGTATAGCATAGAATACATAATATATGGTAGTGAACCAACCAAGTGGGTGTCCTAGAATGTTCTAGCAAAGAAAGGTATATGTGTTTACACAATTATATATGCATACAAGTAACATGTGTGCACTCTTAGTTTCAGATGTGGCAGGGACTAGATTTCCTCAATGCAAAAATACATATCAAAAGCATGTGTAAGAAGTGTGACTACTGAATGTTTTAAGAGTATGAAGTGTCTAAAACCTATCCTAAGTAGGTTCGAACTTACACATGTTTTCCCCAACAAGGTGTCTCATTAAATTCAGAATAAATAGTTGCAGGGTACTGTAGTATCTCAAATATGTGTCAAAGACTGAACGTATCGGTTTTGTATAACGTGACGAAACCAAACACATACGGTCGTGCTTCGGACTTACAAAATAAGATGAATTTGTAGTTTAAGTGAGACAGTCATGTGAATTGCACGGTCAAGATAAATGAAAAATGTACAGGAAGCATATAAGGCCATAAATTATGTGATTTAAGCCTCATTTATTCCGTCAATTTAAAGGGGCAACATGCGAAAATTTTAATGGCACATCAAACATGATTTAAACCACATTACCTCCAAGCAATTATTCAATGTGCGTGTGTTATCTACCAATGTGCTATCAATTAATTCAAAGTGTTGTCAACATGATTTAAATCACATGCGACTAAGGCTTAGAATCCCCAACATGGTGGAAACATCCCCCATTTATAAATAGGGTGCGTTTAATGTATGTACAATTTCAGATAAGTAAGCACTGTTCTAAAGGACTTTAACATTTTCCAGATGAACTCTTTAACTATTGCCTTTATTAATACCCTGAATTATCAAACCAGCTCATTTACAAAAAGGCACATTGCAACTAAACTATCTGTCATATATTCTATCTTTTTACTGAATGCACCACCATTTTGTTTCCTATTCCCCTTTTATATGATTCATAATGAGCATACGTTTGGTGATTCCGTAACAGGTAACTAAAAATGTGTGTAAATTTCTAATGATAGCCTGAACTACCAAAATTCCAATCTTACCTACCTTCTAAAAATATTTCAGATCTCTTTACAGTAACTGGTAGGAACACATGAACCCATCACATAACTATAAATATAACGAGACTGAGCAATAAAAATATTGAGTTTGATTCAGAAAGATATAATAACACTTGCTAAATACTCAAACCACATAATCGTTTTCGAAAGTTGGGAAAAACATAATAAGATCAATTAAAGTTTCCTGAAGACCCATTAATAATTCTCCCACCCTCTTCAAATAATAGAATCTGAACTAAATATAATGCAGAACCATCAAATGAACTACAAAAGCAAGCAATAAGTAGAAGTGTCCATGCAACTAGAAGGATTAAAATAAACAACTAACTGTAACAGGGACATGAGCATCTAAGACAAAAGATTTTTCAAGTTCCAAGAAAATGATTATGGTTTCAAAGTACTGTAAATGTAAAAGATGCAACAAAGCTAAAGAACTCAAGTCCACAGCTCAAGGTACTTCAGGTGAGACAAACAAAGTGTGCACCTTCCAGCAACGGCCCAACCGAACAGGGTATAAGGTCAGAAACATGCAGTGTGATAAACATATACATATGGTAGTGCCTTCAGTTCATGTTACAGCACTAACATAAGTGACCAACAAGCATAAGTAGCCGAAGTTCCATTTGTTATATCATAAGTAGCTTAATTTTCATTTGTTACAGCACTAGCACGCTTATCCAATTAGATATAAATCTAAGTGCCAATAAACATACAAGTAGCCCTAGGAAAGTGAAAACATATGTATTAAGTTCAGGAATTATGAAATCCAGGCAGACATCATTTCAATCAACCAACAACTAACATTTATTGTTAAAATTTTTAGTTTATATCCAAATTTGAATCACCTGAATAAAAATTAATCATGAGTGAGTTGACACTCACCTTTAAACAACCGAGGAAGATACGGCGACGGATTTTTAGTGCTGAAATTCATCGGAAAGGTAGCGATGGTTTGCGGGTCTAGCTTCGATTGAAAATCAGCAGCTTTAGGCTCTCGACGATGGCAAAAGAAGTGATGGTCATCACGGTGATCCTTGGGTTCTCTGGTTCGAACGGAGGGAGGCTGATTTGATTTCGATTCAGTAGTGCTTAGATTCAAGGAAGGGGCATCAAGTAGATGAGGGAGGTGGGCGGAGGACCTAAAATTTGGGAAAATAGAAAGTGAAAGACTTTAGCTGATGGACTAAAATGAAAAGAAAGAAACCATTTTTTTCTCTTTGCTGAAGGGATTTGCCAGTAGGCATGATTTTTATAGAGGAAGGAGAAATAAGGATAAGCACGAAGTTAAATCATAGGTTATAGAAGGATGGAGATTTAATTTGAAGAGGAGGGGTTACTTCGGATTTCGATCTACAGGAGTTTCAAAAGGGTGGAAGCTTCGATTTTGGAGAAGAACGCTTTACGGTGGCCACTAAAAATGAAATTGGGGAAAACGATTTTCGATCAGCCATTATTGGTGAATTTAGAAAAAGAGGTGAGCTTGCTCCAGAGATGATCGAGGGCTTGATTCTTTTATAAAAGAAAAAAAATAAAGATAAAGACAACGTAACATCAGTAGGCGATAGGGAGTCTGCGCGTTTCAGTGAGTAGGTCGGTGTAGTATAATACTGAGGAAGGTAATATTTGGTGTAATATTTATATTAATTATACCGTGAACTACCCGTAGCGCTCTGAATTCGTACTGTCAATATAATCTCCAACCACGATGAAATTTAATGTACTTCTACATTTCAACGTGCCGAGTTCAATAAAATTAATTTAATTGTAATTCGACTTCATTTGTGAACATCGATGTTTTATTTTTAAATTAGTTATTTGTTCACTGATTTTGTCCACACAACAACCCCTGCTCACTCCCAAACTTTGCAATGTAAATTTAAATTTCTTTATATATACGAATATATACAAAGCCAAGTCAATTTTCCATATCTCAACAGATAAATCTCCAATTCATTTTATGTTAATAACATTTATTTTTGAATTCAACCATTAATCTTTCTCTAATTAAAATTCAAATTTAATTTAAATTTCCAACCAAGATCAATTCAAATATTCAACAAATAAATATTTGATTTCAAACAAATCCATTCTGAATTGAAACATTAAATTCAAATTCATGCACAGACAATATATAAAACTTTGAATTTCAAATTCCAGTACCAATATAAATTGATTATTAATAATTAATCCCATATTTCATTTATCAAAATTTCTGGGACGTTACAATCTTCCCCCCTTTAAAACTTTTCGTCCTCGAAAAGGAAAGATTGTTAGAGTTATATATAGACTTCAAAATTCATGTTTGTGTGAAATTTCCCACAATTAATTTAAATATCGATTTTTAAGCTATCGATCCCCATTGTTTACCATCATATTCAATTGATTCGAAAAACCAGGTTCCCTTTCAAGATTGATCTCTTATTATATTTCAAATCCAGCAAATTATTCCAAATTTCATCATAATTTCATATGTCAATATTTACTTGTTTATCGTTCCACAAGTTCAACCACATCTCCATATATTCAATTCATTTGTCATTCCACAACACTCATTGAAGAGTGTAAATAACATTTCTTTGACTTGAAAATTTCCAAAATTTGAAATCATTTATAATTAAAATATTTGTATTATTACAAAATTTCGGACTTTAAAATACTTCGAAATTCTCTTTTCTTAACTTGTTTAATTCCAAATTATTGACTTAAAATACTTGATAATTTGAAGTTTGACAAGTCTATTGTCGTTCTCACAGATGTTAGATGTACACTGGCCATGCGTACGACTAAAATCTCTAAGTACTCCATGTATCCTTGCTTCAACTTCTAGTAAAAATATTTCAAAAATTACTTAAAAAACATATACGGAAAGTACCAATGTGACGTTGATATGTTGATTGTTCATGAATCGCAGATACACAATGGTTTCGTCTGGATCCCCCAGAAAACATCCACATCCATAGGAATTCATTTCCCTGCGAATTTTGTCATAGACAGATCAACAGAAGCGATTTAAGAATCAAAAGAAAATATGAGGTCATTGAACGTTGTTTGCTCTCTCTCAGGGTCACGAAATCAAAATATGAATTGATGGAAGTAAATCAAGTCAGAAGGATCAATTAAGTCACAAGGACGAATTAAGTCACAAAGACAAATTTGGTCACAAAGACAAACTGCTGCATTAAACAGGTGGCTCCATTCTACCTTTAGTAACTCTAGTGGTTACATCTCTTTCACTTGTAGATATATCATGTGGACCGCAGGTACACAATGGTTACGCCTGGGTCCCCCAGGAAACATCCATACTCGTAAGCTTTCACAGCTCTGTGGATTACGCCCTTATAATTCAACTGTAGATCGCAGCAGTCACAATGGTTACGCTTGGTTCCCCCAAGAAACATTCGTCTGCCGTAGGCTATCTACAGCCCTGCGAATTATGCTGCATGGTTGAATTCAACGACTCTAGATCACAGCGTTCACAGTGGTTACGCCCGATTTCCTCAGGAAACATCCGACCGCCGTAGGCTATCTGCAGCCCTGTGAATTACGCTAACAGTCGTGCTCAATGGCAACTCATGAGTTTTATGTCCGGACAACCTACTACCACCAGCAACATATCTCAACTAAGCTCGAAGTTCATAGAGAAGGAAGGTACTTTCCTTATCTTGATTTTGAAAACAAATAATACTACATATATATAGTACTTTATTTCATATTTCTCATAAATCATACTTATGTTAACTTACATAAGATTTTCTTTTCAAAACATGTTTGCAAACACCTCATTCTCATATAAATTCTGCTATATATGCTTTATCTCAATTCATTACCTTTCAAATGATTTTCGAATTCACTATATTCTTATATACTTTCGTATAAGTCTCGGAAATTTCTATATCCCATATCCAGATTCGAATATCCTTTTAGTTTCGATCTCTTGATCAATCCATTTTTTTCCAAACCCGGATTTAAGAATCCATTGCTATAAATCGGTCTTCTTCCAATTCTCCAATAATTAAATTCATTGCTTAATTCAAATCTTTAAGCTCTTACCTCCTCGAGATTTTCATTTAGATAACAAATTCTCGTTCATGCCTTATCACTCTTTCACATTCACATCCTTCGACTGTAAATTAGCAAGTGAACAACTACCTAAGTATCAACCCCGAAGGCCGAAACCAACATCAGACTAGTACTCAGAAAGTCATTCAACTTAACTAATCTCCGGTCAATTTCTACTTTCTTTAACTCTATTTCTAATTTCTAATCAAATCATCGCTTACAATTTCGTCTCTCTTACATTCTGTCCACTCTTTGTTTTCGAAGTGCGGCTCTTTGTTCTTCAGTTCTCACCATTCTAATTTGTCGGAACCCATTAACTTCTCAGAATCATTGAAAAACAATTCATACTCATTTCTATAATTCTAGAAGATTTCCTACTACCATGGGAAAACATTTCCATGTATTTGCAACCCTTTAATTTCAATAGAAATATACTTTATTCTCAGGGGAAAACATATCTACATTTGTTATTTGAATTAAAACAGATAATAAATAAAACACTGTTATTTCCCTTAATTGCAAATACTCATTTACTTACTTCACTTATCCACTCTTGCTATCTAGCCTTAATCATTTTCTTAGTCAACAATGAAGTCAATCAAGTTGGGGTATATTTACCTCTCAGACCTTAACTGAACAACATTATTAACCTTAAAATAGATCAAGTTCATGACTTTGAATACCCACAAAATATTTATTCTCGTAATTTCTGATTTCAAGTTAAGAATTCATTTCTTTTACCATAATTCACGTTTTTAAAATATTTAACTTTAAAATTTACTTTATTCTGAATAAACACTTTATTAATAATATGTTAAATTTTAAATTTAAATGGAAGGTAAACAGAACTTTCCTAAAATTTGACATAATTGATTTCCATGAATAACTTCTTCGAATAATCTCTTATTCGATAATTAATTCCGAACTTCGAAAAAATCTCATTTGATTTACATTCTAAACTTCAGAATAATCACACCATACTGGTCCACTTCATTTCCTTTTATCCTCAACTTCATTTGCAACATTCTTGCTTTCGAACGTCATTCAATTCTGAAGGTGAATATTATTCCTTTTATAGCGATCCAGACTCGTCGCATAAAATTTTGATTTCATTAAATTATATATTCATATCTATTTAAAAATTTCCAATCATATTTCACATCACATACAATTCTCTTTTACCATTCACTTTATTAACAAGTTACAACTTATTATCGGATTCATATATTCAATCATACATTATTGGTTTGAACCCAATTATACATCTTGTTGCCAAATTCTGAATAACTCAAATAAATTAATTAAATTTAGTACAACTGTATTCCAATCATATTTTTTTTCCAATTTTATTTTCATTTATACTTATCCCGAATATCAAAATAAAACTCAGCGTTTCATTTCTGAAAGGATTCCAAATTTTTCTTTTTTCTTTAAATTTCCATCGGAATTCTTATTACCAATCCATTTTAGTTGTCTTTGAATATACAATTTGAGAAATTAATTCATTGATTTTCTTCTATTTATTTTCCTTTTGATACCTTTCAACGATCGATTTGAGGTTAAACTCTAAGGGAAACTATCGAAGAATAGCTTTCGCTAAACCTGGATTCGAAGACTTCCGAAGACTGGGATTCAGAACAAAATTTAAAATCTCAAAACAATTTTTGTATAAGTTCAAATACTAATTTTCAAAATATATAATATTTCCTAAATAATTCATTTCTTAATAATCTATTTTTTTCAAAACCTCTTTATTTTAAAAATCCAAATTTTTTTGGTGTCGATTCTGCCCATTCAAACTCGATAAGCTAAGCTCTGAATAAACCAAAGCTCTGATACCACTTGTAACGTCCCAGATTTTTTTGACTGCTTCAAATTGGTAATTAAACCATCTTAAAATGTTCAAATCAACGGTTCGTTATTTAGCTTACCAAGTTAAAACAGAATCAACACAAAACCAAATACAAAATAAATAGTAACATGGTATTAGATGGCGGAATAGAACTTTTATTTATAATCTAAAATTTTAAATACAAAACTTTTCTTTACAGCGAAATGTATAATACACTTTGAAATACAAGGAAAATGATTACTAGTTTAAATTCTTCAGAGCGCGCACATCTTTGAAATTCCCAGCTTGCCAGTCTAAGCTGTAATCTTTAAATCTGTACTGCTCGGGTCTGACCCGAGCATTTCATGCAAAACATAAAATACTCGAGTCAGGATTAACTTTATTCAAGTAATTTGATAGTCAATATAAACTAAAAATATAATACTTTATCCTATCATTGATGTCATATAACAGTTGTATTGTCTGTTCGTATCAGTTCTATCTATTTCCAGGGACGGTATCAAGCATTTGCGAGAGTACACGTGTATATGATATACACATGTGCACCACCTCAACGTCCTGAACTGAATATAAACAGTAACATAGGTGATTCTGGAAGCTTGCATATACACATGTATATGTACATGTGTACACTGCCTCAGTATCCTAGATATAAACACATATGGAAGATGCAGCATGAAAATCAATGCAACAAATGTATGCATCCAAAACACAGCAACGTATATCATAGAATACATAATATATGGTAGTGAACCAAACAAGTGGGTGTCCTAGAATGTTCTAGCAAAGAAAGGTATATGTGTTCACACAATTATATATGCATACAGGTAACATGTGCGCACTCTTAGTTTCAGATGTGGCAGGGACTAGATTTCCTCAATGCAAAAAATACATATCAAAAGCATATGTGAGAAGTGTGACTACTGAATGTTTTAATAGTATGAAGTGTCTAAAACCTATCCTAAGTAGGTTCGAACTTGCACATGTTTTCCCCAACAAGGTGTCTCATTAAATTCAGAATAAACAGTTGCAGGGTACTGTAGTATCTCAAATATGTGTCAAAGACTGAACGTATTGGTTTAATATAACGTGATGAAACCAAACACATACGGTCGTGCTTCGGACTTACAAAATAAGATGAATTTGTAGTTTAAGTGAGACAGTCATGTGAATTGCACGGTCAAGATAAATGAGAAATGTACAGGAAGCATACAAGGCCATAAATTGTGTGATTTAAGCCTCATTTATTCCGTCAATTTAAAGGGGCAGCATGCGAAAATTTTAATGGCACAACATACATGATTTAAACCACATTACCTCCAAGTAATTATTCAATGTGCATATGCTATCTACCAATGTGCTGTCAATTAATTCAAAGTGCTGTCAACATGATTTAAATCACATGCGACTAAGGCTTAGAATCCCCAACATGGTGGAAACATCCCCCATTTATAAATAGGGTGTGTTTTATGTATGTACAATTTCAGATAATTAAGCACTGTTCTAAAGGACTTTAACATTTTCCAGATGAACTCTTCAACTATTGCCTTTATTAATACCCTGCATTATCAAACTAGCTCATTTAGAAAAAGGCACATTGCAACTAAACTATCTGTCATATATTCTATCTTTTTACTGAATGCACCACCATTTTGTTTCCTGTTCCCCTTTTTATATGATACATAATGAGCATACACTTGGTGATTGTGTAACAGGTAACTAAAAATGTGTGTAAATTTCCAATGATAGCCTGAACTACCAAAAGTCCAATCTTACCTACCTTCTAAAAATATTTTAGATCTCTTTACAGTAACTGGTAGGATCACATGAACCCATAACTATAAATATAACAAGACTGAGCAATAAAAATATTGAGTTTGATTCAGAAAGATATAATAACACTTGCTAAATACTAAAACCACATAATCGTTTTTGAAAGTTAGGAAAAACTTAATAAGATCAATTAAAGTTTCCTGAAGACCCATTAATAATTATCCCACCCTCTTCAAGTAATAGAATCTGAACTAAATATAATGCAGAATCATCAAATGAACTACAAAAGCAAGCAATGCTCTGCAAAGTAGAAGTGTCCATGCAACTAGAAGGAATAAAATAAACAAGTAGCTGTAACAGGGACATGAGCATCTAAGACAAAAGATTTTTCAAGTTCCAAGCAAATGATTATGGTTTCAAAGTACTGTAAATGCAATAAATGCAACAAAGCTAAAGAACTCAAGTCCACAACTCAAGGTACTTTAGGTGATATAAACAAAGTGTGCACCATCCAGCAACGGCCCAACCGAACAGGGTATAAGGTCAGAAACATGCAGTGTGATAAACATATACATATGGTAGTGCCTTCAGTTCATGTTACAGCACTAACATAAGTGACCAACAAGCATAAGTAGCTGAAGTTCCATTTGTTACAGCATAAGTAGCTTAAGTTTCATTTGTTAAAGCACTAGCATGCTCATCCAATTAGATATAAATCTAAGTGGCTAACAAACATACAAGTAGCTCTAGGAAAGTGAAAACATATGTATTAAGTTTAGGAATTATGGAATCCAGGCAGACAGCATTTCAATCAACCAACAACTAACATTTATTGTTAAATTTTTTAGTTTATATCCAAATTCAAATCACCTAAATAAAAATTAATCGTGACCGAGTTGACACTCACCTTTAAACAACCGAGGAAGATACGCCGACGGATTTTCAGTGCTGGAATTCATTGGAAAGGTAGCGATGGTTTGCGGGTCTAGATTCGACTGAAAATCAGCAACTTGAGGCTCTCGACGATGGCAAAAGAAGTGGTGGTCATCATGGTGATCCTTGGGTTCTCTGGTTCGAACGGAGGGAGGCTGATTTGATTTTGATTCAGTAGTGCTTAGATTCAAGGAAGGGGCTTGTAACAACCCATATTTTCTATATATTTAAATTTCGATTTAAAATAAATAAAATGGAATAATATTGGATAAAAATCAAATTTTTTTGATTTTTAATGATGATAATTGTGAAGTTTGTTTAAACAGATTTTTAATTAAGTTTATAATTTGAAATTCAAAGTTGGAATTCAGTATTTAAAATGACCAAGTGAATTTGAGTGTTTAATTTTAATTGGAATTCAAATTTAATTTGGTTAAGTAGTGAAATTCTGAGTTGTTCGAATTATACTAAAACTCAAATTTTTATTTGTAAATAATGAATTTGGGATCTTAAGTGTGTGAATCCAATTTATAAATTTTAGTTAAGTTATAATTAGGTTTAAATGGGATTTATAAATATTTGATTTGAATTAAACAGTTAAATGAAATTTTGAATATTTAATTAATTAATTAACGGTGAAATTTAACTGTTTTGGCAACTGTCTCGGAATTCGACGAAAACTGGCGCCATTGGATTCAGAACGATGAATTATGGTAAGATTCCAATTTGTGTGTGAAGAGATCTATGTAATTGGATAATTGTTGGTTTCTTATGTTGGGCCTTCTATGTTCACATATATATAACCCGTCTAACACCTCATCAGCTCATTCTACACTATACGTATACTTCCTCCATCATTTTATCTCCAATGGATGAAGTAAGGATCTCGAACCCTAGATCAAAAACAAATATAACTTGAAAATCAAAACTCCTCAAAACCCAACAAGTTACCTATCAATTCGAAGCTCTCGACGATACGAAGCCTTTGGTATAGTTTATTTCGACATGCAGTGCTCGAGGTTGCCGGAGATTCGTGGTCAAAGGCTGCAATCTTGAAACCCTAGGCTCGATTTTGGGGATTTTTGATTTACAAGTTAATCGAAGAAATCACGATCTGGATACTGTAGAGACTAGTGCATGGAATGTAACGGTGGTGGTTGGAGGTTGAATAGTTGAATGGGTTGCCGGGAATTTGCGAATTAGGGTTTTGAAGCCCGTTTGGGGCTGATGCCAGCGCGAGCAAGGGACACCACCGGAGACGGTGGCGGTAGAAGGGAAGGTGCGGTTTTTGAAGAGGGTCACGTTGGAGGTGGTCTCGGGTCATAGAGTGGCCGGAGGAAGGTGAAATCAACAGTCAAAGTAGCACGGGATTGGTTCTCTTCACGTCAGTTTTACTATAGCAGAAGGAGCTCCCTGCTGACGTGCCAAAGAGTTAGTGGGTGAGGAATCTAATTTTAATAATTTATTATATTTTAAAATTTCAAATCGTAAAACGATGATAACTCTCTCGTTTTAACTCGGATTTGGACGCAGTTTGTCGCGTTGGGATCATGGCGGAATTGTGGACGTTTTGGCACTAACCTAGCCACGTTTAGAGACTGTGAAATTTTGGGCTTCTTTTGGACGTCTGATCCAATTAAGACCAAAGGTGAGTGATTCTTCGCTCACGAAATACTGAATTATTCCCATATTTATTAAATTAATTATGAAATAAGTTTGGTTGCATGGTTGTGTTGATTGTTGATGTATTGTTTAAAACTGACATGCAGGTGTGTGAATCTGAGGAATTTAAGTCGATAACTAGTTATTCTAGTTAATTAAGCTCTAGTTAAAACCCCGACGCTTGTTAATCAGTGAAATGATCTAATACTTACCATTTGAATTAAATGGTTGTGATGAATGCCTTGGTTTGATTTGAACGATGAATTGATATTAGTATTGAAATGTTCCTTTATTCAGTATATGTATGTTGTATGTTCATCATGACGATTAATCCCATTTACCCTTGATGTTGCGGGCATCGAATCAACACGGGATGTATCTATTTAAAATGAATTAAGAACACAAATTGAAGTGATAAATATCTGTGACCCTGATTTGGATTGAAATGATAGATCCATCCCTGAATATCGAGAAATAAAATTTAAAATCACTTGGCCATAGGGTAGCAAATTATATATGGACATCGATTGGTTAAACGATTTTAAATATTCGAAATTTTGTTGATGAAATTTGATTTAAAGGAAATGTATCGATTTCGATAAGCTTTATTCTTCCTTTGAAAATCTGAATCTTAAAGATTATTTGAAATGATTTAAGTATTTTCCCAAAGTGAATTTGAAGGTTAAAGATTTAAATTTATACGATTTGGGATTTTTAAGGATTGGGCAGACTCGAATATAATAAATTCTTATTGAACTTAATATTGGAATTAACATAATCGAGAATACTCGGGATTGTTTTCAAACTTTATATGAGTATAATATTGAATCCTTGAATTTGAAAGTGGGTTTGAAATGGTATTTGAAACAAGTCCTTTGAGCTAAGCAACTCCATTGAGACTAGAGTTTAGATTCAAGTATTGAAATTCGGAACAAAGAGTTAAATTTTAGTTAAAGAATTTTCTTATATATATTTACACTGTTTGATTTCAAATAACTAACCTCTCTTCAAGAAGTTATTTATTAAGTTTTATCTATAATTATTTTTATTATAACAAAAATTTTCTTATATTCTATTATTTAAATTATTTAGTAAACCCTCAATTTACATATATATATATATAGTGTTTAAATTTTATCTTATCCTATTCTAACTATGATATTATATATATATATATATTCTTTTATGTAAAGGTTTTCTTTATAAACATTAATTTTCATAGTTATATCCTTTAAAATTTTCATTTCTTCCGAATGACAAGTGTTTGAATCTAAATCGTTGGTTCGAATGGAGTTGAGATAAGAATTCCGTCTATTTGAATATGAACCGATTTAAATCGATTTTATATGGATATATATATATATATATATATATATATATATATAATATTATTCTTGAAAATAAATGGATCTCCTAAGAGATTTAAAATGAGTGGTTATGAAATATATATATTCTAGTTGAATATGAATAGATTTTTAACATAAATCAATTTGTGATAATTAAAATCTTTGATATGGAATATATTCTACTTGAATATAAATCGATTTGGAAGTATAATATGAGTATAATATAATGATATGAAAGTGTATTCTAGTCAAAATATAATCGGTTTTGGGAATGATTGGAATATCGTGATATGAAATTTTATTCTATTGAATAAATTTGGTTCGAAACAGAATATGATATTTTGATATGAAAGCGAACCTTTATGAAATATAAAAGAACCAACCGATGTGAAAGATGTAAGCGTTGGTTGTTAAGGAGACTAGAGTCGACATAAGGCATACTCTCTGTCAGTGTCGATACCACTTTGACAACTGTGAACGTTATTGCGTATCCAGAATGAGTATGATGACTTGGAGGTGATTATTGAATCGAAGAAGATGAACGATGACGAAGTAGCCCTGACCTTCGGGTCAGAATTGAAATGACAAAAACAAGAGCTATACCGTAACTAATTGAGGTAACACCTTTGATCGGACACACTTCTTCGATACTTTTTCTATGACTGTGATGATGATGATTATTTGGGCCCAATTATGACTTTGGGAGTGTGTTCCGAGGTGGGCGGTAGTGGCTGCTATGCATTACCACCGGTCCGGGAGTGCAATTGGTAGAATCCTACCCTGGGCATTGCCTCGAGTGCCTTGTCATATTATCCTTATCGAGCCCCATACGATTTTGATTTGTATCGTACCTATGGAGTGCCCGCTGATGCCATCGTTTACGGCGGGTTTACGGTACTGTATAGACTACGGTATTATAAACGGTGTAAGGGTAAAAATGTAATTCCGCTTACGCTATTTTCAGTATTTATACTTTACTGGATAGACACTATCATAATAGCGTATTATACTATGTATGTATTAGTTTAACGGATCTCGAGAGATGGAAAAATCCCGTAACATCTCTTGAGTTACTGCACCCATGACACTCAAGTTATCTCGTCTTTTGATTTGACTAATATGAGAATGATTTAGTGTTGATCCGAGTGTTTGTTGTGTTTTCTTTTTATGCAATACGCTCGGGTCAGCAGACGTTTGCAGTTACCGAAGATGACTGAGCCTTGGAGATCGAAGACGAAGATTGGTATATATCTATCATATATATATATATATTTCTCCTGCATTTTATTTCCGCTGTGCTATGTAGAGATTTATATATGTAACTCTGATAATCATTGTATGGTATAGACAAATGTATGTATTTCAACGTTTTAAACTGTTAGTGATTTATTATATGTTGGCCTTCCGCTGTGAGAACCCTGTTATTGTTTTCTCTTCTTTTCTTCTTTTTCTTCTTTCCCAATAACTGCCTATATTTATGATTTGTTTGGGTCGACATGTGCGGTTTATTGTCGATTTGAAAGGTCAAAAATGTGGGTTGTTACAGTTGGTATCAGAGGTGAGGTTAGCGATAACCTTGGCACTGTTCGGGAATTAACTCATTAAAATGGGGTTAGTAGTGCCCTAGAATGAGTTTGACGGTATATACGAGAGAGCATACTTGTATTTTGATATAAAGTGGTTTATGTTGTGTTGACTTATTCTGTTGAATATTTATGAGTTCTGGTCGATATATGGGACGCCACAAAATCGATAGGAATTCCTAAATAATTGAATGGAATGAATTGACGTAATATAGTTTTCGATTATATTTTATATATATTATATATATACTATTGGTGGTTTTAAGTGTATAATCTTCGGTCGTTGGTAGGTAATAATATTAAGTTAATACCTATTACGGTTAATTCGATAGTAAATTTAATAAGGAAATTTGAATGGTTTAAGAAAATATTCGAAAATGAAATGATACCTTTAAATATAATTGAGTGACAGGGTTTGAGATTGAAATAGAAATGAACTTGGAACTTGATCCTGGGGTACTTATGAAATAGTTTTGTCGAATTTTGAAATAATATCGTATTATAAGTATTTTCAAAAGGAATGGTTTAAAGGATTCTAAAAGAAATAAGTGTGTAATCCCTTCTCGGACATCAGGAATGACTTCGGTAATGAGTGCACACATTATCGACGTTTATTATGAAGTGTCTAAGTAGGGGAGATCACCCGTACTTTCATAACTTGTTTGAAAAGAATTTTTATCTAATTTCCAATGATATGTAGAGTTGAGTCTAAGATTTAACGGTAATCGAAATTTCTATGTTCTTTGTTAATTTTGATTTGGATTTAAAATTTTATGACATGATTTCTTTCTATAAAATAGTATAAATATATATATATATGTTATTTTAGACTTGGTTATAAGAACCCAGAATCAGGCATTTAAGTTCATTTTAACTGAAAATATTGATTTATGTACTAAGGCAACTCGACTTATTGGAATTTTAGATTTTTGAACGAGGAAATGAACCTAAGAATTAAGAGAAAAGAAATGGTCGTAGAAATGCTTAGGTAGGAGCGATAATAAGGTTAAACCAATTCTAAGTTGGATCGACAAAGGGGTTAGAGAAAATTTAAATTAAATATGGAAATATTTCAACTAAAGTCGACCAAAAATTTAATGGAAGATTTAGTGGGTAATAAGAGTAGAAGAGGAAAAACTCAAGACTTGGAATAATTAAAAGGTTATTAAGCTAGTCGAGAAGAAATAAAAGAAATTCAAGCTGCTGATAAAACATGAATGGTCGATAAGTTAAAAATAAAGGAATTAAATGAAATGAGTTAAGTAAACAATAGCAATTGGATAATAAAAGTGACGACCCATGACTGGGGTGATTAATAAGTATGTTAAGTAAGTCGAGAAAGAATGGAAAGGAAGTTATGTCATTGGAAAATGTGAGGGAATTAAAGGGTGAATTAGTATACATGTGGAATGAAAGCATAAAACTCTAAATGGGTCAAAACCTCATTTGGACGATGTGTCGAATATGAATCTAAGTATGAACAATGAAATAAATTGGGAATTTGAAGTATGGAAGAAGGTGTAGGAAATAGGAAAATATTAAATTGAAGCTTAATTTACTAAATTAGTATAGAAAGAAGTTGAAACTAAGTGGATTCAAGTAAGCCAAATGAATTTGAATAAATGGAAGTAAACTCAAGGAAGTTGAATTGATCGATTTAAACCAAATATAAATGAAGATGAGGTGAGGATGAACTTGAATAGTTTGAATAGATATATCCGAATTAATTCAAGTAAATGGCTAATCAAATTTGGAAATTTGAATGACAATTCAATGGAATATAGTTCAAGTAAATAGTAATAAGTAATGAAATTTGGCAAATCGATCCATGTTAATGAATTAAGAATTCAATAGAGTCAAGAAGTTGGAAAAGTTAGAATGAATTCGAAATCTTAACTGGAGTTAATGCTTGAAATGAAACGGGAAAATGAATAGAGAGTATATCAGAATGAGGTAAGAATGGAGTGTGAATTCATTTCTCGACTAATGAAGTAAATGTAAATAGTTAAATAAATGAACAAGAAATGTGAAATGGATGAGCTGCAAATGAAATTAATATAGGATGGATGATAATGAAATACAAGTAAATGGAATGAAATTCATTTAATATAAGTGAAACGAACATGAATATATTTAAGCAATAAAGTATGAGCAAGTTTGAGCGATAACCCTTTTAGATGGTTAAGTGTTACTTAAGTTTTAAAATCCGAAAGGTTGAAACTCCAAATATAAATAGATGTTATGCAAAAACCTGAAATAGTCGATAAGTTGAAACTAAAATGACCATAACCTTTGAAGGGATGATCGGAATCCGGCGATTCCGGACCTGTTGGAAACCTTAGAAACTGAAACTATCCCTTTTGGTAATAGCGCCTTGCCTAATTTTCATGTTTATTAGGTTGAAAACCAAGATTTAGTCGTAGTTGTATGCGCAGAAAATAAAAACCTGAACTGAATACCAATGCTGTTTTGGTCATAACTTCCTAGCGGAGCGTCGGATTTCGATGTGCGAGTACAATTCGGAAAGCCCAGGATGAAAACTTTTCCTAAATATGCTGGGTGAAATTTTGAGATATAAGGGGGAAAAAACTGGGTTGAACAACTCAGACCTGCATTTTTAGTGTAAGGGCTGAGGTGTTCACCTTCACTAAAATAGCCTTAACTTTTGAACAAATTGTCGGAATTCGAAGAATCCGGACAATTCAGAAAGCTTAAGAGAAATGCTACAACTTTTGTCTGGTGTCTTTTGGTCAAATTCCATCATCAAAAGGGTGATAAACCTCCTTTTGTTCGCTGGCCTGTCGTTAACATTATGGTTTTAAAGTTGAAATGTTTAATGTATGTTGTGTAAGTTATATATATTTGCTATGTACCATATATATGTTTAATTCTTATGCGTATGTGAGTACGTAGCAGGTGTAAGAAAGTCGCACTTTGCTTGGGAGCTTGCTTGCGCTAAATACTAAAGCGCTAAAGTAAATAAACTTGCAAATAATGCTAAAAGAGGTAAGTATTTGAGTTATATAGTTTTGTAGCTACATATATATGGTGTTTTCCCCCATTTTTGGGATGCCTCATCGAGTGATGAGATGTATGTTTGAATTTTATATATATTGTGATTTTTCGGACCTCTCCGTACAAAGGAGATGCTGCCGAAATTTTCCATGATTTCGAGAGTTAGAAAAATTTATGAGTTTTGCAAATATAACTTACTTTATAAAGGCTATTTTAAGTATGAATTTAAAATAGATATGTGCTTAAAATCGTTTCGTTCTCTTTTCGAGGACGAAAAGATTTTTAAGTGGGGGAGAATGTAACATCCCGTATTTTCTATATATTTAAATTTCGGTTTAAAATAAATAAAATGAAATAATATTGGATAAAAATCAAATTTTGTTGATTTTTAATGATGATAATTGTGAAGTTAGTTTAAACAGATTTTTAATTAAGTTTATAATTTGAAATTCATAGTTGGAATTCAATATTTAAAATAACCAAGTGAATTTGAGTGTTTAATTTTAATTGGAATTCAAATTTAATTTGGTTAAGCAGTGAAATTCTGAGTTGTTTGAATTATACTGAAACTCAAATTTTTATTTGTAAATAATGAATTTGGGATCTTAAGTGTGTGAATCCAATTTATAAATTTTAGTTAAGTTATAATTAGGTTTAAATGGGATTTATAAATATTTAATTTGAATTAAACAGTTAAATGAAATTTTAAATATTTAATTAATTAATTAACGGTGAAATTTAACTGTTTTGGCAACTGTCTCGGAATTCGACGAAACTGGCGCCATTGGATTCAGAACGATGAATTATGGTAAGATTCCAATTTTTGTTACAATCCGACTTTCTGTTTGACCGTACGAGAGAAAGTGTGAAAGAGATCTATGTAATTGGATAATTGTTGGTTTCTTATGTTGGGCCTTCTATGTTCACATATATATAACCCATCTAACACCTCATCAGCTCATTCTACACTATACGTATGCTTCGTCTATCATTTTGTGTAACAACCCGAAAATCTGGGCCAGTTTAAAATTTTTTATTTTGGCCATTTTAGCGAAGTTTGAATATTCAAAATGAATTATTTTAAATAATATCGTCGAAAAATTTATTTTGAATAGAATTCGAACGAATATATTTATATACGTCGTCGTTAGAATATATAATAATTATATATAATTATAAAAGGAATAGAAAATGGCGCGGTAGTTCGAAAATTCGATTTCTAATTTCAAATGAATATACAGAATTCAATATAAGTCAGAATTGAACGAAACAAGAAATATTTGAATCTGTATAAGGATATCTTTCTAACGAAGTTGAGAAACTGAGATTTCACTTTAGAAGTTGAAAGATATGTCCAGTTGAAAATTCAGAAAAGTCGCTGTGGAATTTATATATATTTTAATATATATAAAGGCCCTTAAAAATGGACATTTTGCAAACGACCTCGGATTTCGACGAAACCAGTTTTGTTGGGTCCGTGATGTTAAGTTATTGCTAGATTCCAAATTTCATAATTTTTCGAATCAATATGTGAGCGTGGCAAAGGAAAACGCGTTTGACCAGTTTCAGTTGATTTTAATCGACTGGAAATTGGCCATTTTTCAAACGGTCTCAGAATTCGACGAAACTAGTTTTGTTAGGACCGTATCGTCAATACGAAGCTAGAAAATATTTTTCGGGAATTTTTAGAGTTAGTATGTGACCCCGGTAAATTGAAATATACGTTTGAAATTCAATATAGAGATTTAAATGTAAATTCAATGGAAACTAATTCAAACGATCGAATCAACTTGCGATACATATCCCATTGTGTTCGGAATGGGGGTATTTAGCTAGGGGCGACAGTCGTTGGGTCTCGTTAGGTGTTCGAATTAAAAGTCAACATTTAGGGTTGAAAATAAAATAAATAAAATAATAAAAAAAAAAAAAAAAAAAAAACAACTCCTCTCCTTTAACCTCGTTCTGGCCCCCCCCGTTATTTTTCCAGAAATCAAAACAAAAAAAAAATATAAAAAAAAAAACCCCGATCCTCCTTTTCACCGTCGCTCCCCCTATCTCCACCACGCCTCCGCCGGAGGGCCCCACCTCGCGTCGCCCGCCATCTCCACCCCTCTCGCTCCCTTCTCGCCCCTCTTCTGTTGAGACCCGAACCCCCATCGCGATTCTCCCTCCTCTTCCAATTAAGCCGCCGCCGCACCCACATCCACCCTCAGACGAACCTCCGACCACCGCATCCGCCTGCTCGTCCAAGCCCCTAGCCCTAGCCACCGCCGCCAGAGGTCAGACCCCCCCCCTCGGTAAGTGTTGTTTTATTATTATTTTTATTTTCCATTCTGATTTTATTTATTTATTTTAAACACTGATTTTTTTTAAAGAGTTTAAAAACTGATTTTAATTAAGTATTAAAACTGAATTTTAATAAGCATTTAAAAACTGATTTTGAAAAAAAAAAAAAACATTTAAAAACTGGAAAAAAGTCGAAATCTTTTAAATAGAAAAGTCGAAATCTTTTAAATAGAAAAGTCGAAATCTTTTAAATAGAAAAGTCGAAATCTTTTAAATAGAAAAGTCGAAATCTTTTAAATAGAAAAGTCGAAATCTTTTAAATAGAAAAGTCGAAATCTTTTAAATAGAAAAGTCGAAATCTTTAAAATAGAAAAGTCGAAATCTTTAAAATAGAAAAGTCGAAATCTTTAAAAGAGAAAAGTCGAAATCTTTATATGGAAAATAGCGTGATAAAAATATAATTTTTATCTATATAACATAGCGAAATAAAAATTCGATTTTTATATATTGAACTTTGAAATAAAAATTCCATTTTTATATATTGAACTTTGAAATAAAAATGGGATTTTTATATATTAAACTTCGATAGAAAAATAGGATTTTTATATATTAAACTTCGATAGAAAAATAGAATTTTTATATATTAAACTTCGATAGAAAAATGGCATTTTTATATATTGAACATCGAAGTAAAAATATGATTTTTATATATTGAATAGCGAAATAAAAATTCGATTTTTATATATGGAATAGCGAAGTAAAAATGTGATTTTTACGTATGTAGTGAAAGCAGCAACGAAGGTGACAAAAAGGCGAAACGACGAAGACTTCTGCAAATGAAGAGCCGTGGAGCTAGGATAGCTATATGTGAGAATTTCTCACATTTCAATTTAATTTTTCTAGTTATATATATATACTAGGATGCAGACGGTGCTTAGTAGCACCCGACACAATCGTCCACAGACCATGGACTTGTTTGTTTGACTGTTTGGTGATTGATTGCGATATTGGTTTGAATGTGGTTTGTGGTGTGAAAAATCGAATCGATAAATTGGTTAGGATTAGACGTGCGCCGTTATAAGGCGAAGGAGTAAGGCTAGGTTAGACCCTTACTCCAAATTTTGTGGTTTGCATAACGAAAGTGAATTTGATTGATATGTGAATGGCGTGGGCCTTCACTAGACCGGGGATAAGGCTAGGCCTTGTCCCGTTTCTAGTATCGTGCCGTTATGCCGCCGAAATTTTCTAAAATATGTTAGAAAAATAAAAATATCATTTTATTGTGTAAATGAATTGAATAGAAATTCATAGGTTGAAATAAAATGTTTTGTCGTTAAAAATATAATTTTTAACGTGAATGTGAATAAATAAATATTCATTTACAAACCAGACGGTTTGTTTATGTACACCTATTTGAAGGACATTGATTGGGACGATAAATTTTACACATCGCCCAACTGCACAAATAAAATCTTTGTTTGATTGTTTGAAACCCCACACGGGTGTTGGGATGAAATTTGAAGTTCACTCATCCTGATTGATTGAATATGTCGATCGATTGATTGACAGGCTGTTATAAGCGTTGAATATCTATATTTGATGCTTTTACAGTGTAGTACACTTTGGTTGATGGTTGATTATTTTCAATGTTATTATATGCATGTGTTGTATGGAAATCCATATAATTAACTTTATATGGTAATTGATTGGGCCTCATTCCAATTTGAAAAACAAAGAATATTATAAAATAAAAGTTCATGTGTTGACAGTACTCATTCATTGAGATTGGTCATGTGTTGAACGAAATATTTTGATAATAACAACTATTTTGAAAATAGAAATTTATGAAGCCGTGTTGATTAGATTGACGCCATTTTGACGTGAACGATATTTATATCGATTTTATTGAATTCAAAATGAATTGAAAACGATTTCGAAATGAATAGAATTGAAAACGATTTCGAAATGAATTGAATTGAAAACGATTTCGAAATGAATTGAATTGAAAACGATTTCGAAATGAATTGAATATAAAACGAATTCAAAGTGAATTGAAAGTGATTTCGAAGTGAATTGAATTGAAAACGATTTCGAAATGAATTGAATTGAAAACGATTTCGAAATGAATTGAATTGAAAACGAATTCAAATGGAATTGAAAGCGAATTGAAATGAATTCAAATTGAATTGAAATTCGAATTGAATAGAAATGAATTTTGAAACGAATTTATAAAGAAGAATTCAATTTTGCTTTGAATTGAAATGGAAGTTGAAATAGGTTTTGAAACGATTTTAAAACTATTTATATAATTCGTTTTAAATAGAAATCGACGAAGTATATATTATATATATTATATATATAATATAATGGCCTGAATAGAACGCGCCGCGCCGCGGCAGTTCGTGAATTTCGACCATTTGTTTCAAACGGACATTACGGGAGATCCGACCGTCGGATTCTCCTAAAACCGGAACCGTTGGGTTCGTATCGAAAAGAGCTTTCTATCGAATATTAGAAATTAGAAATCTAACGGTTGGATTTGGAATTATGTCCAAATCAAATTCGAAAAAGGTCGCTGTAAGTGCAGTTCGATGGCCATTGATGGAAATCGACTGTACGGGCCTTGATAAAATTATTAAAAATAGTAATAATTTGTGTAAAATCATAAGAAATGATTTAGAAAGAATTGGGATGAAAAACTCCCTATTTGAAAAGATAAAAATAGATTTTTATCGAATTGAACTAGTTTTGAACTAGAATTATAATTCTATTTATTTTTAAATAAATAAATTGAATTCGAAAAGGGTTTTAAAAATAACCAAAATTTCCAATGATTGCATTGGAATGGATTTGAATCGAAATTGTCTTCGGAATATTTCGATGTTGGATTTCGTGATTATACAGGTGTTGTTATGGAAATTTGAAAGATATATATATTTATATCGTTATTTCCAATACGACATTTGTTAGTCGTAGAATTCGATATTGAATATAAGCTGATATATTTTCTATTCAGAGCCTTGTATTGAATATCGAATGTGATTTGGGTTTGTCGTGAATGGTGTCTTCACTAACACTGTTCTTGAACCCAGTTGAGAAAAGATTAAATCTTTTTATTTAGATTTAATGAAGTGTACCAATTAAATAATATTTAATTGGAATTGAATTGATATTGATTTTTGGGTTTATCGTGAACAGTGTTTTAAATAACACTTGTTCTTTAACCCGATAATTGATGAATGTGATTTGGGTTTGTCGTGAATGGTGTCTTCACTAACACTGTTCTTGAACCCAGTTGAGAAAAGATTAAATCTTTTTATTTAGATTTAATGAAGTGTACCAATTAAATAATATTTAATTGGAATTGAATGGATATTGATTTTTGGGTTTATCGTGAACAGTGTTTTAAATAACACTTGTTCTTTAACCCGATAATTAATGGGATGTGACTTTGGGTTTATCGTGAACCGTGTTTTAAATGACACTGATTCTTTAACCCAGTCACAGATTAAAACTAAGTGGAGTTTTAATGAATCTTTAATTAGATTGAAAAGATCGAGAATGGAGTATCACCAGTTTTGCTCCAGGCGATAGTTAAATCTTTAATTAGATTTGAACGTGAAATTTAGAAACTAACTGTCGGTTAGCTAAGTAGAATGGTTTTCTGGATATTGATCTGATGTTGGTTTCGGCCTTCGGGGTTAATATCTGGGGAATTATTCTCTTGATTAATTTACGGTTAGTGACTAATGAATTGGAATGAGGCGTATGTTGTGTTTGTGTAACACTTATTTAAAATATACGCGAGTTATTCGGAAAGACCGGGTTTATCCCATTCTGAATAACTGATACGACGATAAGTCGAAGATGAAGACGATGGTCGAAGACCGGAGGTCTTCACGTCGTTTGGGTGATAACTGATGATCTTGATTGGGCTGTACACCCAAGAAGATGGAAACAGTTAGTGATCGTCCAGACGTACTTGGAGATCGATGGATATGCGGGGTACTAGGTGCCTCCGGTTTCGTTCAGACCCAGGACGGACTTGTAAATGGACTGTGTGTCTGACATCGGATTTCATTCTGTGTGACTGATATCGGTTGCATAGGATGGTTTGCCTGTGTGGCATGCTAAGATGCAAATGATCAAGGCTTCTGTTGAAAAGCAAAGTCTTGTGGTGATGATCAAAGCACGGCCTTTGTGGCGTAGCTTTGTGTAACGTTTACCTCGCGTGTTTCACACCAGGTATGAACCAAAAACGGGAGACGGACCTCAGGGAGGACTTGCGTTTCTTTCTAGTTAGAAGTGGCGTCAGTGGTTTTACACGCCCTGACGAGTTTGACTTATGTGGTTGTTGCTGTTGCGAGGCGCCTCGGTTATATCGGTTTCGGCCGAATGCATTCTGGTCGGCTGACGGACCAGACTTACACCCCATAGGGTGGGGAGACGTATTGTTCAGGTATAATAATCCACTCCGTGTGGACCGGCCCTGACGATCCAAGGGGCAGTTGCGGCTGTTCCTGTGGCTCGGGCTAGAGAGTCACGAATCGGTAGAGGACGATCCCTGGCCTCGGTTCATAGACGGAAATCCAATTTCCAAATACGTGCCATTTGCGGTTTTATTTGTAAACCTATATATGGCGACATAGTGGTATGGGGCATTCATGCCGCCTATGATTGATACTTATGATTTGAAGTTGTTTTATACTCTATGCACCTATAATAGTATCAAATGATTTGTTTTAAACGTATCAAGCATTCTTTAGCTGTTATAAGGGAAAACCCTATCCCCCGGCTTGCGATTGCATTGTGTGATAGGACCTGGGTCTTATAACAGCTTCATCTTTCTTTATTTAGCATTGCGCTGTTTGTTTTATGCACTGGTACTCTTGGGAGGAAACCCGTTCCGTGTTATACGGCGTGGTCCCTTGATTTACCTTTGAAAATAAAGATTAATAACCGTTTTAGTTCTCACACCAGTCACATGACTGACCTGGAGTTTATTGTTTTAACCTAAACTCTGGGTGCCCCTATTTTGACACGGGCAGCTAGTAGTTTTGGTTTTGCAGATTTATATTCACAGGATCCTGGTTTACAGCTGGAACGATATCCGGAAAGCTTTGTATCCGTATATCTCATTCTAGTTGTGTATTGTATTATTTTCCGCTGCTATGTATTTAAATGTAATTTAAATCTCTGATATTTCTGTGTAATATTCGTTTATACTCTGTATATTCTTGTAATCTGGTGCATTGTTGTAATATACAATGAAATGTTCTTCTGTATGCGTTCTGTTGTGGCTTGTTCTCGAACTATCCGACGCTTTCCTTTACGGGGAAGTTACGGGTCTTTACATTTGGTATCAGAGCTTTGGTTTACAAAGCAGAGAACGAGGCACATTAGAACCATATGAAAGAATTCATCAGATATTGGGTTAGTAAAATCCAATGGGAATGACTCGTTAGAAATGGGATCAGTAGTATCCTAGAACGAGTGTGAAGAGTATATTTTTCAAATGAAAACAAATTTTGTTTTGAAAATTTAAATCAATTATTCGTATTTGATTATTTATAATTGATGTGGACAATCCAGTATATATAGATTTTGCGTATACGTCTGATCCGCGTGTATTCGAAGTTTTAATATATTGGATAGATATAGAATCACACTCTAGTCGCCCGGACATGGTCCTGATGATGAAGTATACCATCACCAGCATTTATTTTCGAGTGACGAAAGTGTGATATCTATATATTTCCATTAGACTGGTGTGAGAACCAAATCTTATATAGCTAGAACACTTTGTTGTGAATTGGCATCAAAAACAAGATTTTCAGTATATATATCAAAATTATGAATTTGAAACGTTAATCCACTAATTGATTGATGTTTGTGTTGTTTGTTTATTTGTTTGCTAATTTTGAACCATTTATGCCTAATAGCATCAAATATTGAGTTATATTGAAAATTGGTTGCATTTTCTTGCATATACATATACTTATATTGAACAGGTCATAGCAAGGAGGCTAGAGCCAGAGAATAAAATTTGTTTGCCCGACAAATAGGTACATGTTTACTACGTAATTTCCTGTTTAGTTTGGGTGATGATGATTTTGTGAGCCTATTGGCTAGCCGCTTGGCTTTTTCTTTTTCTTTTTGAGATCTGAAGAACCGGGGAAGCTATTTGAAATTCCCCGATGCTCCCGGTGCAGGGGAGGTTATGGCGAAATTTTTCAAAAATTTAGGGTGTTAGCCAAATTTTTGAAATTTTGAAAATTCTCAGAAACCAAAGGGTTGGAGAATGGAAGCCAGATCGAGCGTAGAGTTAAATAATCAAACCACTTTCGACTTTGTTCCTTTTCGGGGACGAAAAGTTTTAAGTGGGGGAGATTGTAACAACCCGAAAATCTGGGCCAGTTTAAATTTTTTTATTTTGGCCATTTTAGCGAAGTTTGAATATTCAAAATGAATTATTTTAAATAATATCGTCGAAAAATTTATTTTGAATAGAATTCGAACGAATATATTTATATACGTCGTCGTTAGAATATATAATAATTATATATAATTATAAAAGGAATAGAAAATGGCGCGGTAGTTCGAAAATTCGATTTCTAATTTCAAATGAATATAGAGAATTCAATATAAGTCAGAATTGAACGAAACAAGAAATATTTGAATCTGTATAAGGATATCTTTCTAACGAAGTTGAGAAACTGAGATTTCACTTTAGAAGTTGAAAGATATGTCCAGTTGAAAATTCAGAAAAGTCGCTGTGGAATTTATATATATATTAATATATATAAAGGCCCTTAAAAATGGACATTTTGCAAACGACCTCGGATTTCGACGAAACCAGTTTTGTTGGGTCCGTGATGTTAAGTTATTGCTAGATTCCAAATTTCATAATTTTTCGAATCAATATGTGAGCGTGGCAAAGGAAAACGCGTTTGACCAGTTTCAGTTGATTTTAATCGACTGGAAATTGGCCATTTTTCAAACGGTCTCAGAATTCGACGAAACTAGTTTTGTTAGGACCGTATCGTCAATACGAAGCTAGAAAATATTTTTCGGGAATTTTTAGAGTTAGTATGTGACCCCGGTAAATTGAAATATACGTTTGAAATTCAATATAGAGATTTAAATGTAAATTCAATGGAAACTAATTCAAACGATCGAATCAACTTGCGATACATATCCCATTGTGTTCGGAATGGGGGTATTTAGCTAGGGGCGACAGTCGTTGGGTCTCGTTAGGTGTTCGAATTAAAAGTCAACATTTAGGGTTGAAAATAAAATAAATAAAATAATAAAAAAAAAAAAGAAAAAAAAAAACAACTCCTCTCCTTTAACCTCGTTCTGGCCCCCCCCCGTTATTTTTCCAGAAATCAAAACAAAAAAAAAATATAAAAAAAAAACCCCGATCCTCCTTTTCACCGTCGCTCCCCCTATCTCCACCACGCCTCCGCCGGAGGGCCCCACCTCGCGTCGCCCGCCATCTCCACCCCTCTCGCTCCCTTCTCGCCCCTCTTCTGTTGAGACCCGAACCCCCATCGCGATTCTCCCTCCTCTTCCAATTAAGCCGCCGCCGCACCCACATCCACCCTCAGACGAACCTCCGACCACCGCATCCGCCTGCTCGTCCAAGCCCCTAGCCCTAGCCACCGCCGCCAGAGGTCAGACCCCCCCCTCGGTAAGTGTTGTTTTATTATTATTTTTATTTTCCATTCTGATTTTATTTATTTATTTTAAACACTGATTTTTTTTAAAGAGTTTAAAAACTGATTTTAATTAAGTATTAAAACTGAATTTTAATAAGCATTTAAAAACTGATTTTGAAAAAAAAAAAAAACATTTAAAAACTGGAAAAAAGTCGAAATCTTTTAAATAGAAAAGTCGAAATCTTTTAAATAGAAAAGTCGAAATCTTTTAAATAGAAAAGTCGAAATCTTTTAAATAGAAAAGTCGAAATCTTTTAAATAGAAAAGTCGAAATCTTTTAAATAGAAAAGTCGAAATCTTTTAAATAGAAAAGTCGAAATCTTTTAAATAGAAAAGTCGAAATCTTTAAAATAGAAAAGTCGAAATCTTTAAAATAGAAAAGTCGAAATCTTTAAAAGAGAAAAGTCGAAATCTTTATATGGAAAATAGCGTGATAAAAATATAATTTTTATCTATATAACATAGCGAAATAAAAATTCGATTTTTATATATTGAACTTTGAAATAAAAATTCCATTTTTATATATTGAACTTTGAAATAAAAATGGGATTTTTATATATTAAACTTCGATAGAAAAATAGGATTTTTATATATTAAACTTCGATAGAAAAATAGAATTTTTATATATTAAACTTCGATAGAAAAATGGCATTTTTATATATTGAACATCGAAGTAAAAATATGATTTTTATATATTGAATAGCGAAATAAAAATTCGATTTTTATATATGGAATAGCGAAGTAAAAATGTGATTTTTACGTATGTAGTGAAAGCAGCAACGAAGGTGACAAAAAGGCGAAACGACGAAGACTTCTGCAAATGAAGAGCCGTGGAGCTAGGATAGCTATATGTGAGAATTTCTCACATTTCAATTTAATTTTTCTAGTTATATATATATACTAGGATGCAGACGGTGCTTAGTAGCACCCGACACAATCGTCCACAGACCATGGACTTGTTTGTTTGACTGTTTGGTGATTGATTGCGATATTGGTTTGAATGTGGTTTGTGGTGTGAAAAATCGAATCGATAAATTGGTTAGGATTAGACGTGCACCGTTATAAGGCGAAGGAGTAAGGCTAGGTTAGACCCTTACTCCAAATTTTGTGGTTTGCATAACGAAAGTGAATTTGATTGATATGTGAATGGCGTGGGCCTTCACTAGACCGGGGATAAGGCTAGGCCTTGTCCCGTTTCTAGTATCGTGCCGTTATGCCGCCGAAATTTTCTAAAATATGTTAGAAAAATAAAAATATCATTTTATTGTGTAAATGAATTGAATAGAAATTCATAGGTTGAAATAAAATGTTTTGTCGTTAAAAATATAATTTTTAACGTGAATGTGAATAAATAAATATTCATTTACAAACCAGACGGTTTGTTTATGTACACCTATTTGAAGGACATTGATTGGGACGATAAATTTTACACATCGCCCAACTGCACAAATAAAATCTTTGTTTGATTGTTTGAAACCCCACACGGGTGTTGGGATGAAATTTGAAGTTCACTCATCCTGATTGATTGAATATGTCGATCGATTGATTGACAGGCTGTTATAAGCGTTGAATATCTATATTTGATGCTTTTACAGTGTAGTACACTTTGGTTGATGGTTGATTATTTTCAATGTTATTATATGCATGTGTTGTATGGAAATCCATATAATTAACTTTATATGGTAATTGATTGGGCCTCATTCCAATTTGAAAAACAAAGAATATTATAAAATAAAAGTTCATGTGTTGACAGTACTCATTCATTGAGATTGGTCATGTGTTGAACGAAATATTTTGATAATAACAACTATTTTGAAAATAGAAATTTATGAAGCCGTGTTGATTAGATTGACGCCATTTTGACGTGAACGATATTTATATCGATTTTATTGAATTCAAAATGAATTGAAAACGATTTCGAAATGAATAGAATTGAAAACGATTTCGAAATGAATTGAATTGAAAACGATTTCGAAATGAATTGAATTGAAAACGATTTCGAAATGAATTGAATATAAAACGAATTCAAAGTGAATTGAAAGTGATTTCGAAGTGAATTGAATTGAAAACGATTTCGAAATGAATTGAATTGAAAACGATTTCGAAATGAATTGAATTGAAAACGAATTCAAATGGAATTGAAAGCGAATTGAAATGAATTCAAATTGAATTGAAATTCGAATTGAATAGAAATGAATTTTGAAACGAATTTATAAAGAAGAATTCAATTTTGCTTTGAATTGAAATGGAAGTTGAAATAGGTTTTGAAACGATTTTAAAACTATTTATATAATTCGTTTTAAATAGAAATCGACGAAGTATATATTATATATATTATATATATAATATAATGGCCTGAATAGAACGCGCCGCGCCGCGGCAGTTCGTGAATTTCGACCATTTGTTTCAAACGGACATTACGGGAGATCCGACCGTCGGATTCTCCTAAAACCGGAACCGTTGGGTTCGTATCGAAAAGAGCTTTCTATCGAATATTAGAAATTAGAAATCTAACGGTTGGATTTGGAATTATGTCCAAATCAAATTCGAAAAAGGTCGCTGTAAGTGCAGTTCGATGGCCATTGATGGAAATCGACTGTACGGGCCTTGATAAAATTATTAAAAATAGTAATAATTTGTGTAAAATCATAAGAAATGATTTAGAAAGAATTGGGATGAAAAACTCCCTATTTGAAAAGATAAAAATAGATTTTTATCGAATTGAACTAGTTTTGAACTAGAATTATAATTCTATTTATTTTTAAATAAATAAATTGAATTCGAAAAGGGTTTTAAAAATAACCAAAATTTCCAATGATTGCATTGGAATGGATTTGAATCGAAATTGTCTTCGGAATATTTCGATGTTGGATTTCGTGATTATACAGGTGTTGTTATGGAAATTTGAAAGATATATATATTTATATCGTTATTTCCAATACGACATTTGTTAGTCGTAGAATTCGATATTGAATATAAGCTGATATATTTTCTATTCAGAGCCTTGTATTGAATATCGAATGTGATTTGGGTTTGTCGTGAATGGTGTCTTCACTAACACTGTTCTTGAACCCAGTTGAGAAAAGATTAAATCTTTTTATTTAGATTTAATGAAGTGTACCAATTAAATAATATTTAATTGGAATTGAATTGATATTGATTTTTGGGTTTATCGTGAACAGTGTTTTAAATAACACTTGTTCTTTAACCCGATAATTGATGAATGTGATTTGGGTTTGTCGTGAATGGTGTCTTCACTAACACTGTTCTTGAACCCAGTTGAGAAAAGATTAAATCTTTTTATTTAGATTTAATGAAGTGTACCAATTAAATAATATTTAATTGGAATTGAATGGATATTGATTTTTGGGTTTATCGTGAACAGTGTTTTAAATAACACTTGTTCTTTAACCCGATAATTAATGGGATGTGACTTTGGGTTTATCGTGAACCGTGTTTTAAATGACACTGATTCTTTAACCCAGTCACAGATTAAAACTAAGTGGAGTTTTAATGAATCTTTAATTAGATTGAAAAGATCGAGAATGGAGTATCACCAGTTTTGCTCCAGGCGATAGTTAAATCTTTAATTAGATTTGAACGTGAAATTTAGAAACTAACTGTCGGTTAGCTAAGTAGAATGGTTTTCTGGATATTGATCTGATGTTGGTTTCGGCCTTCGGGGTTAATATCTGGGGAATTATTCTCTTGATTAATTTACGGTTAGTGACTAATGAATTGGAATGAGGCGTATGTTGTGTTTGTGTAACACTTATTTAAAATATACGCGAGTTATTCGGAAAGACCGGGTTTATCCCATTCTGAATAACTGATACGACGATAAGTCGAAGATGAAGACGATGGTCGAAGACCGGAGGTCTTCACGTCGTTTGGGTGATAACTGATGATCTTGATTGGGCTGTACACCCAAGAAGATGGAAACAGTTAGTGATCGTCCAGACGTACTTGGAGATCGATGGATATGCGGGGTACTAGGTGCCTCCGGTTTCGTTCAGACCCAGGACGGACTTGTAAATGGACTGTGTGTCTGACATCGGATTTCATTCTGTGTGACTGATATCAGTTGCATAGGATGGTTTGCCTGTGTGGCATGCTAAGATGCAAATGATCAAGGCTTCTGTTGAAAAGCAAAGTCTTGTGGTGATGATCAAAGCACGGCCTTTGTGGCGTAGCTTTGTGTAACGTTTACCTCGCGTGTTTCACACCAGGTATGAACCAAAAACGGGAGACGGACCTCAGGGAGGACTTGCGTTTCTTTCTAGTTAGAAGTGGCGTCAGTGGTTTTACACGCCCTGACGAGTTTGACTTATGTGGTTGTTGCTGTTGCGAGGCGCCTCGGTTATATCGGTTTCGGCCGAATGCATTCTGGTCGGCTGACGGACCAGACTTACACCCCATAGGGTGGGGAGACGTATTGTTCAGGTATAATAATCCACTCCGTGTGGACCGGCCCTGACGATCCAAGGGGCAGTTGCGGCTGTTCCTGTGGCTCGGGCTAGAGAGTCACGAATCGGTAGAGGACGATCCCTGGCCTCGGTTCATAGACGGAAATCCAATTTCCAAATACGTGCCATTTGCGGTTTTATTTGTAAACCTATATATGGCGACATAGTGGTATGGGGCATTCATGCCGCCTATGATTGATACTTATGATTTGAAGTTGTTTTATACTCTATGCACCTATAATAGTATCAAATGATTTGTTTTAAACGTATCAAGCATTCTTTAGCTGTTATAAGGGAAAACCCTATCCCCCGGCTTGCGATTGCATTGTGTGATAGGACCTGGGTCTTATAACAGCTTCATCTTTCTTTATTTAGCATTGCGCTGTTTGTTTTATGCACTGGTACTCTTGGGAGGAAACCCGTTCCGTGTTATACGGCGTGGTCCCTTGATTTACCTTTGAAAATAAAGATTAATAACCGTTTTAGTTCTCACACCAGTCACATGACTGACCTGGAGTTTATTGTTTTAACCTAAACTCTGGGTGCCCCTATTTTGACACGGGCAGCTAGTAGTTTTGGTTTTGCAGATTTATATTCACAGGATCCTGGTTTACAGCTGGAACGATATCCGGAAAGCTTTGTATCCGTATATCTCATTCTAGTTGTGTATTGTATTATTTTCCGCTGCTATGTATTTAAATGTAATTTAAATCTCTGATATTTCTGTGTAATATTCGTTTATACTCTGTATATTCTTGTAATCTGGTGCATTGTTGTAATATACAATGAAATGTTCTTCTGTATGCGTTCTGTTGTGGCTTGTTCTCGAACTATCCGACGCTTTCCTTTACGGGGAAGTTACGGGTCTTTACATTTTGTCTCCAATGGCTGAAATAAGGATCCCAAACCCTAGATCAAAAACAAATACAACTTGAAAATCAAAACTCCTCAAAACCCAACAAGTTACCTATCAATTTGAAGCTCTCGACGATACGAAGCCTCTGGTATTGTAACACCCCATATTTTTATAACATGTTAAAACTATAAATCAAGGCAGAATTAAATTTTAAAATAAGAATCAGGGGAAACGGATTGCGCCATTGCGTTCGTCTCGAAATTCTACTTGGAAACGAGTCCGAGTTTTCGAAAAACGGAGTCCGCGTGAGGGAGATATGACCCTCCGAAGTTTTAGGAATTTTCAAAATCGAAAACAGCTCGAAATTCGAATTCAAACGCCAGCGCAGACTGGGCGGGAATTTTCCCAACCGGGACCAGGTCGACCTAGGGGTCGACACTATGGCCGACCTCCCAGTGACAAGGTCGACCCTATGGTCGACCTGGGGGTCGACCTGGTGCCAGAACCCAGTTCTGAGCCTGGGTTCATTTTGATGTATCTGATCACGTTTTCAGTCCAGATTCGTCTGCCTAATCCTATATAAACAGCCTCCTAGCCTCATTCTCTTTACACCATTCTATTCTCTCCTTATGCTGCTTCTGGAATAATTGAAATAAATAAATTAAAATAAAACATGAAGACTGTTCTTGAAGACTACGGCTAGGAATTGCAAATTGGAGATTCAAATCAGGATTAGAGCTTTAAGAAAAGGATCAAAGGCTAGTTCAACGGCTTCGGGCAACGTCGTGCAAATCCTAGCAAAATTATCACAATGCTATTTGATTATCCTTTCTCCGATCAATGTAAGTCAGTTACTTTTTAGATTTGAAAGTCTAGATCAATTTGTGGCATGTAATTTAATGGGTATAAGAATATGCCTAATCCTTTCGCTTGAATCGATGCTTGTATATGCCTCTGGATCTGATTCTCGATTATGACATTGAAACTATTGTTAATAGCCTATGCCTATGACTGTGAACATGAGACTATGCCTATGCCTATGACTGTGAACATGAGACTATGCCTATGCCTATGACTGAACATAAGACTATGCCTAAGACCGTGAACATAAAACTATTGCCTATGACTATGACAAGGACAATTGTGGCTAATCACCTATGACTCATGACTATGAGATTACTGCCTATGATTATAAGACTATTACCCATGACTGTTGTGTTTAATCGCCCATGACTCATAATTATGAAACCATGACTATGACTATTGAGGTTAATTGCCTATGACTAGTATGGTTAGTTGTTTTGCCCATGACACTATAGTTGTAAATCATGTTGTACACCGAATTGGCATTATGTTAGACCAAATCACCTATGCCTATTCCCTAAATTGTGTTGATCTTGTATTTATGATGTAGCTTGTCTAGTTTATTCCTATTCACTGTTATGTACATCAAACTTATTGGAACAATTATCTTTGTAATTGGTTCGCTTTCGCATGCCTATTCTTTTATGTCAAATTCTCGCGCTTATCCCCTGATCCTTTTGCTAGTTTCATTTCATAAGTACTTAGAAACTTGTGAAATCATGCTATACGTATGACTACGGCAGGGGAATTTGGGCGTAGCTTAATTTATATAATTTGGCATAATAAATATGTTGATATAAATCCGAATTGGCTATAATAGTAAATATTACATGCATATTAGACTTGGGCGTATAATGGTAAATTGTTAACTGACCGCAAACCATGTAGGTTGCATGTGAGTCTAGTTTTGGCATAAATTGTAAACTAGAATATTAAATCTAGTTCTAACATGAATTAAAAAATTGGATATTTAATCTAAATTGGGCCAAAAATGTAAATAAGAACATTAAGTCTAGATTAGGCTTAACAACTTATTTGGAACGCCAAATATGTGGCATAGTGATTTTGGGCATAACCATTATGGCAAGTTTGGGAAGGTAGGTTATAACCTATTCTGATTAATAACTTGAAATTACATGTAATTGTCATGTTTAGCATAACCATGGTTAGTGACACTTAATTTGGTATAATCTTATAAACATGGTTTAGAGGGAAAGTGGGCCATAATAATAAATGTTGACAATGTACAATAAAAGAGTAATTATGGCATAAGTAAATTAGTAATAATTTACAAGAAGAATTTGTCGTAAATGAGAAATATGTACATTGTAGAAAATACGAATATGCCTAACCCGAGGTTAGATTGAGTTACGGTATAAGACTGCCCGGAACCGCCCGACAAATCCAGCAACTGTAACAATACCTATCTAATGTGGGTGGTTAGAGCATTGAGCCCAAAAAGGACCCGAGGTTAGACTGAGTTGCGGTGTAAATCTGCCCGGAACCCACCGGCACATCCAGTGACCGCAACAATATATGTCTAATGTGAGTGGTTGGTGCTTTAAATGAATAATTTAAAGCTAAGAAACAATTAAGCTAGACAAGTGGGTGAGGTTAAGTAAAATACACTTAGCCAATTTAACATGTTTACTAGACTAGAAGGTGGAGTTAAGTAAACTTAGAACACTTAGCCATCGTGGTGTGTCGAATGAACAAGGTTAAATTAAAACAGGGAGGGACAATACTTAACCATTAGAACATGTGAATTAAACAGATGTTAGGGTTAAGTTAACTAAGAGAACACTTAACCTCTTTAGCATGTTAGCTAAACAGGAAGGGCAGGGTTAAGTAAAAGGGAACACTTAACCAATACAAGGTGAAGGGGTGGGGTTAAGTAATAAGAAATGCTTAACCAATATTACTTGATTTGTGGTAGGGTTAAGTCAACATGAACTACTGATAACACTTAATCAGTTTATCATGACATATGAATGGGTTAAGATAACTTGAATTGACTAATGACACTTAACCAATCCGACTTGACGAGAAAGAGAACTAAGTAGTAAACCTTAGTTAAAGGACAAAGTTGTAAACCTTAGTTAAGAAAACGACGGTTCGGGGACTAAGTAGTAAACCTTAGTTAAGGGAACTAAGTGGTAAACCTTAGTACGACACGAGAAGGAGCGAACGTCCATCTGATCTTAAAGAAGGCTCCAACGAACTGGGGGACGAAGCACGCGGCTTCGAGGGGACGTGAGGGTACTCTTGGTATCCCTCTGTGAGGCTGCAGATGATCCACCTGGGCTCACAGAGGTTAAGGTATGCGTTAGAAGAACCAAGGGTATGCCTTGATTGCAATATAGGGAAACCTAAAGACTAGGATGGACCAGCGTGATTCGGCGAGACCAGTAGCCCTGTGATAGCGACTCGTCGTCTACTTACCATCTTGAGTCAATCGAGATACGTGAAGTGGAAAGGTGGAGAACTCCAACAGACCATATACTTGCTATCTAGTTATGGGTGCGGATGGCCAAAGGTTAGTGGGGGCATAGAGGGCCTGCGTATAGTTCTCATTTTTCAAGGTGTGCCTTTCATTAGTTGAGGGAGGGGTCAGGTGGGACCATAGCCACTGGAAAAACAGACCTTAGCATCTGCATCGGCAGATATCTGAAAGCTCCCGACTGAGTTCCGTGTTTCTTGATTTTCCCTGCTACGAGACTCGGGTTGCACATATAGAGAACATGTGCATCTAGACAGCAATAACGATCCACGACACATACGTGGGGAAAGTCTAGGAACATATACCGCCCTAGGTATTGTGTCCTAGAGTAGGGGCGTCGTTCGATAGGTAGCATAATCCCTAGTTGGAACTAGGTCGCGTTAACCCTAAAATCCGAGAACCATTAGATAATTCGTGTAAATACTAGTTAAATCTAGGAAGCACTCGATAGAAAACCCCTGGGTTAGACCTAGGTAATAAATGACAAATGTACACTTGAGACAAACAAAAATTGTGGGAATTGGAATCACGTATCTGTTCGGATTACTAGTCAGGTGGTGCAGGGATATAAAAATTAGAATAACAAGGTAGTGGCGAAGCAGAGAACGTATAGAAGTGCATCCGGTTTATCTTACCTTATCATATCTTGTGTTAACCTTATGATTCCCGTTATCATGGTGTAGTCTTGTATACAGTTAATTCATGCCATGTTGCTTTTACCTGTTCACATGCTGAAAGTTACTGAACTTACCAGACTTTATGTCTGACTCTGTTTTCTTTTGCTTTCTTGTCTTCCGTTCCCCCGGCCCCGGTTCGCAGGGAGGGAATATTACTACTTAGCCCAGTTTTCTTTCAAGCTGAAGGTTAGTCGAAGTTTTGCTTGGATTCACTTTTCCATTGCTATGGCTGGCTCACGCTACATTGGGGAATATAAATGTATTTTTATGCATCTTTATTTTGTAAGACAGATATCCTGGCATTGGAAAATAATTGTTGTACAAACTATTTTATTAATAAAGTAAAGTTCTATTTTCCGCTGTTTTAAATTTTGTCTGTCTTGTAATTTATCTGTATCTTTTACCTATAACTCTCCACCAAAGTTAAGGCATTCCCTTTGTGAGTGACCTCAATGGATGTGGGGTGTTACAGGTATAGTTTATTTCGACATGCAGTGCTCGAGGTTGCCGGAGATTCGCAGTCAAAGGCTGCAGTCTTGAAACCCTAAGCTCGATTTCGGGGATTTTTGATTTACAAGTTAATCGAAGAAATCACGATCTGGGTACTGTAGAGATTAGTGCATGGAACATAATGGTGGTGGTTGGAGGTTGAATAGTTGAATGGGTTGCCGGGAATTTGCGAATTAGGGTTTTGAAGCCCGTTTGGGGATGACGCTGGCGCGAGCAAGGGACACCATCGGAGACGGTGGCGATAGGAGGGAAGGTGCGGTTTTTGAAGAGGGTCACGTTGGAGGTGGTCTCGGGTCATGGAGCGGCCGGAGGAAGGTGAAATCGACGGTCAAAGTAGCACGGGATTGGGTTCTCTTCACGTCAGTTTTACTGTAGCAGAAGGAGAATAAGCAGGAGAAGGAGCTCCCTGCTGACGTGTCAAAGAGTTAGTGGGTGAGGAATCTAATTTTAATAATTTATTATATTTTAAAATTTCAAATCTTAAAACGCTGATAACACTCTCGTTTTAACTCGGATTTGGACGCGGTTTGTTGCGTTGGGATCGTGGAGGAATTGCGGACATTTTGGCGCTAACCTGGCCGCGTTTAGAGACTGTGAAATTTTGGGCTTCTTTTGGACGTCCGATCCAATTAAGACCAAAGGTGAGTGATTCTTCGCTCACGAAATACTGAATTATTCCCATATTTATTAAATTAATTATGAAATAAGTTTGGTTGCATGGTTGTGTTGATTGTTCATGTGCTGTTTAAAACTGACATGCAGGTGTGTGAATCTGAGGTATTTAAGTCGATAACTAGTTATTCTAGTTAATTAAGCTCTAGTTAAAACCCCGACACTTGTTAATCAGTGAAATGGTCTAATACTTACCATTTGGATTAAATGGTTGTGATGAATGCCTCGGTTTGATTTGAACGATGAATTGATATTAGTATTGAAATGTTCCTTTATTCAGTATATGTATGTTGTATGTTCATCATGACGATTAATCCCATTTACCCTTGATGTTGCGGGCATCGAATCAACACGCGATTTATCGATTTAAAATGAATTAAGAACACAGATTGAAGTGATAAATATCTGTGACCCTGATTTGGATTGAAATGATAGATCCATCCCTGAATATCGAGAAATTAAATTTAAAATCACTTGGCCATAGGGTAGCAAATTATATATGGACATCGGTTGGTTAAACGATTTTAAATATTCGATATTATGTTGATGAAATTTGATTTAAAGGAAATGTATCGATTTCGATAAGCTTTATTCTTCCTTTGAAAATCTGAATCTTAAAGATTATTTGAAATGATTTAAGTATTTTCCCAAAGTGAATTTGAAGGTTAAAGATTTAAATTTATACGATTTGGGATTTTTAAGGATTGGGCAGACTCGAATATAATAAATTCTTATTGAACTTAATATTGGAATTAACATAATCGAGAATACTCGGGATTGTTTTCAAACTTAATACGAGTATAATATTGAATCCTTGAATTTGAAAGTGGGTTTGAAATGGGATTTGAAACAAGTCCTTTGAGCTAAGCAACTCCATTGAGACTAGAGTTTAGATTCAAGTATTGAAATTCGGAACAAAGAGTTAAATTTTAGTTAAACAATTTTCTTATATATATTTACACTGTTTGATTTCAAATAACTAACCTCTCTTCAAGAAGTTATTTATTAACTTTTATCTATAATTATTTTTATTATAACAAAAAAATTCTTATATTCTATTATTTAAATTATTTAGTAAACCCTCAATTTATATTTATATATATAGTGTTTAAAATTTATCTTATCCTATTCTAACTATGATATTATATATATACGTATTCTTTTATGTAAAGGTTTTCTTTATAAACATTAATTTTCATAGTTATATCCTTTAAAATTTTCATTTCTTCCGAATGGCAAGTGTTTGAATCTAAAACGTTGGTTCGAATGGAGTTGAGATAAGAATTCTGTTTATTTGAATATGAACCGATTTAAATCTATTTTATATGGATATATATATTATATTCTTCTTGAATATAAATGGATCTCCTAAGAGATTTGAAATGAGCGGTTATGAAATATATATATTCTAGTTGAATATGAATGGATTTTTAACATAAATCGATTTGAGATAATTAAAATCTTTGATATGGAATATATTCTACTTGAATATAAATCGATTTGGAAGTATTATATGAGTATAATATAATGATATGAAAGTGTATTCTAGTTAGAATATAATCGGTTTTGGGAATGATTGGAATATCGTGATATGAAATTTTATTCTATTGAATAAATTTGGTTCGAAACAGAATATGATATTTTGATATGAAAGCGAACCTTTATGAAATATAAAAGAACCAACCGATGTGAAAGATGTAACCGTTTGTTGTTAAGGAGACCGGAGTCGACATAAGGCATACTCTCTGTCAGTGTCGATACCACTTTGACAACTGTGAACGTTATTACGTACCTAGAATGAGTATGATGACTTGGAGGCGATTATTGAATCGAAGAAAATGAACGATGACGAAATAGCCCTGACCATCGGGTCAGAATAGAAATGACTAAAACAGGAGCTATACCATGACGAATTGAGGTAGCACCTTTGATCGGACACACTTCTTCGACACTATTTCTATGACTATGATGATGATGATGATTTGGGCCCAATTATGACTTTGGGAGTGTGCTTCGAGGTGGGCGGTAGTGGCTACTATGTGTTACCACCGATCCAGGAGTGCAATTGGTAGAATCCTACCCTGGGCATTGCCTCGAGTGCCTTGTCATATTATCCTTATCGAACCCCATACAATTTTGATTTGTATCGTATCTAAGGAGTGCCCGCTGATGCCATCGTTTACGGTGGGTTTACGGTACTGCATAGACTACGGTATTATAAACGGTGTAAGGATAAAAATGTAATCCCGCTTACGCTATTTTCAGTATTTATACTTTACTGGATAGACATTATCATAATAGTGTATTATAATATGTTTGTATTAGTTTTACGGATCCTCGAGAGATGGAAAAATCCCATAACATCTCATGAGTTACTGCACCAATGACACTCAAGTTATCTCGCCTTTTGATTTGACTAATATGAGAATGATTTAGTGTTGATCCGAGTGTTTGTTGTGTTTTCTTTTTATGAAATATGCTCGGGTCAGCAGACGTTTGCAGTTACCGAAGATGACTGAGCCTTGGAGATCGAAGACGAAGATTGGTATATATCTGTCATATATATTTGTGCTACATTTTATTTCTGTTGTGCTATGTAGAGATCTATATATATAACTCTGATAATCATTGTATGGTATAGACAAATGTATGTATTTCAACAGTTTTAAACTGTTAGTTATTTATTATATGTTGTCCTTGCGCTGTGAGAACCCTGCTATTGTTATCTCTTCTTTTCTTCTTTTTCTTCTTTCCCAATAACTGCCTATATTTGTGATTTGTTTGGGTCAACATGTGTGGTTTATTGTCGATTTGAATGGTCAAAAATGTGGGTTGTTACAGGGCTTCAAGTAGATGAGGGAGGTGGAGGTTCAATTGCAGGCGGAGGACCTAAAATTTAGGGAAAAGAGAAAGTGAAAGACTTCATCTGACAGACTAAAATGAAAAGAAAGAAACCAATTTTTTCTCTTTGCTGAAGGGATTTGCGAGAAGGAATGATTTTTATAGAGGAAGGAGAAATAAGTATAAGCACGAAGTTAAATCATAGGTTATAGAAAGATGGCGATTTAATTTGAAGAGGAAGGGCTGCTTCGGATTTCGATCTACAAGAGTTTCAAAAGGGTGGAAGCTTCGATTTTGGAGAAGAACGCTTTACGGTGGCCACTAAAAATGAAATTGGGGAAAACGATTTTCAATCGGCCATTATTGGTGAATTTAGAAAAAGAGGTGATTTTACTCCAGAGATGAACGAGGGCTTGATTCTTTTATAAAAGAAAAAAAATGAAGATAAAGACAACGTAACATCAGTAGGCGATAGGGAGTCTGCACGTTTCAGTGAGTAGGTCGGTGTAGTATAATACTGAGGAAGGTAACATTTGGTGTAATGTTTATATTAATTATACCGTGAACTACCCGTAGCGCTCTGAATTCGTACTGTCAATATAGTCTCCAACCACGATGAAATTTAATGTAGTTCCACATTTCAACGTGCCGAGTTCAATAAAATTAATTTATTTGTAATTCGACTTCATTTGTGAACATCGATGTTTTATTTTTAAATTAGTTATTTGTTCACTGATTTTGTCCACACAACAACCCTCGCTCGCTCCCAAACTTTGCAATGTAAATTTAAAATTCTTTATATATACGAATATATACAAAGCCATGATAATTTTCCATATCTCAACACATAAATCTCCAATTCGTTTTATGTTAATAACATTTATTTTTGAATTCAACCATTAATCTTTCTCCAATCAAAATTCAAATTTAATTTAAATTTCCCACCAAGATCAATTCAAATATTCAACAAATAAATATTTGATTTCTAACAAATCCATTCTAAATTGAAATATTAAATTCAAATTCATACACAAACAATATATAAAACTTTGAATTTCAAATTCTAGTACCAATATAAATTGATTATTGATAATTAATCCCATATTTCATTTATCAAAATTTCTGGGACGTTACTACCATCCCCCCTTTAAAACTTTTCGTCCTCGAAAAGGAGAGATTGTTAGAGTTATATATACACTTCAAAATTCATGTTTGTGTGAAATTTCCCATAATTAATTTAAATATTGATTTTTAAGCTATCGATCCCCATTGTTTACCATCTTATTCAATTGATTCAAAAAACCAGGTTCCCTTTCAAGATTGATCTCTTATTATATTTCAAATCCAGCAAATTATTCTAAATTTCATCATAATTTCATATGTCAATATTTACTTGTTTATCGTTCCACAAGTTCAACCACATCTCCATATATTCAATTCATTTGTCATTCCACAACACTCATTGAAGAGTGTAAATAACATTTCTTTGACTTGAAAATTTCCAAAATTCGAAATCATTTTATAATTAAAATATTTGTATTATTACAAAATTTCGGACTTTAAGATACTTTGAAATTCTCTTTTCTTAACTTGTTTAATTCCAAATTATTGACTTAAAAATACTTGATAATTTGAAGTTTGACAAGTCTATTGTCATTCTCACATATGTTAGATGTACACTACCCAGGCATACGGCTAAAATCTCTAAATACTCCATGTATCCTTGCTTCAACTCCTAGTAAAAATATTTCAAAAATTACTTTAAGAACAGATACGGAAAGTACCAATATGATGTTGATATGTTGATTGTTCATGAATCGCAGATACACAATGGTTTCGTCTGGATCCCCCAGAAAATATCCGTATCCATAGGAATTCACTTCCCTGCGAATTTTGTCATAGACAGATCAACAGAAGACATTTAAGAATCAAAAGAAAATATGAGGTCATTGAATGTTGTTTCCTCTCTCTCAGGGTCACGAAATTAAAATATGAATTGATGGAAGTAAATCAATTCACAAGGATCAATTAAGTCACAAGGACGAATTAAGTCACAAAGACAAATTGGGTCACAAAGACAAACTGCTGCATTAAACAGGTGGTTCCATTCTACCTTTAGCAACTCTAGTGGTTACATCTCTTTCACTTGTAGATATATCATGTGGACTGCAGGTACACAATGGTTATGCCTGGGTCCCCCAGGAAACATCCATACCCATAATCTTTCACAGCTCTGTGGATTACGCCCTTATAATTCAACTGTAGATTGCAACAGTCACAATGGTTACGCTTGGTTCCCCCAAGAAAGATCCGTCTGCCGTAGTCTATCTGCAGCCCCGCGAATTACGCTACATGGTCGAATTCAACGACTCTAGATCGCAGCGGTCACAATGGTTACGCCCGATTCCCTTAGGAAACATCCAACCGCCGTAGGCTATCTGCAACCCTACAAATTAAGCTAGCAGTCATGCTCAATGGAAAATCATGAGTTTTATGTCCGGACAACCTACTACCACCAGCAACATATCTCAGCTAAGCTCGAAGTTCATAGAGAAGGAAGGTACTTTCCTTATCTTGATTTTGAAAACATATAATACTACGTATATATAGTACTATATTTCATATTTCTCATAAATCATACTTATGTTAACTTACATAAGATTTTCTTTTCAAAACATGTTTGCAAACACCTCATTCTCATATAAATTCTGCTATATAAGCTTTATCTCAATTCATTACCTTTCAAATGATTTTCGAATTCGCTATATTCTTATATACTTTCATATAAGTTTGGGAATGTTCTATATCCCATATCCAGATTCGAATATCCTTAAAATTCCATTCAAATTTCAAATTTTTAGTTTCGTTCTCTTGATCAATCCATTTTTTTTAAAACTTAGATTTAAGAATCCATTGCTATAAATCGATCTTCTTCGAATTCACCAATAATTAAATTCATTGCTTAATTCAAATATTTAAGCTCTTACCTCCTCGGGATTTTCATTTTGATAACAAATTATCATTCATGCCTTATCACTCTTTCACATTCACATCCTTCGATCGTAAATTAGCAAGTGAACAACTACCTAAGTATCAACCCCGAAGGCCGAAACCAGCATCAGACCAGTACTCAGAAAGTCAATCAACTTAACTAATCTCCAGTCAATTTCTACTTTCCTTAACTCTATTTCTAATTTCTTATCAAAACATCGCTTACAATTTCATCTCTCTTACCTTCTGTCCGCTCTTCGTTTTCGAAGTGCGGCTCTTTGTTCTTCAGTTCTCACCATTCTGATTTGTCAAAACCTGTTAACTTCTCAGAATCATTGAAAAACAATTCATACTCATTTCTATAATTCTAGAAGGTAAATATTTCCATGTATTTGCAACCCTTTAATTTCAATAGAAATATACTTTATTCTCAGGGGAAAACATATCTACATTTGTTATTTGAATTAAAACAGATATTAAATAAAACACGACTATTTCATTTAATTGCTAATACTCATTTGATTACTTCACTTATACACTCTTGCTATCTAGCCTTAATCATTTCTTAGTCAACAATAAAGTCAATCAACTTGGGGTGTATTTACCTCTCAGACTTTAACTGAACAACATTATTAACCTTGAAATAGATCAAGTTCATGACTTTGAATACCCATAAAACATTTATTCTCGTAATTTCTGATTTCAAGTTAATAATTTATTTCTTTTACCATAATTCACGCCTTTAAAATATTTAACTTTAAAATATACTTTATTTTGAATAAACACTTTATTAATAATATGTTAAATTTTAAATTTAAACGGAAGGTAAATAGAACTTTCCTAAAATTCGACATAATTGATTTCCACGAATAACTTCTTCGAATACACTCTTATTCGATAATTCATTCTGAACTTCGGAAAAATCTCATTTGATTTACATTTTAAACTTCAGTATAATCACACCATACTGGTCCACTTCATTTCCTTTTATCCTCAGTTTCATTTGCAACATTCTTGCTTTCGAACGTCATTCAATTCTAAAGGTGAATATTATTCCTTTTATAGCGATCCATACTCGTCGCATAAAATTTCGATTTCATTAAATTATAGATTCATATCTATTTAAAAATTTCCATTCGTATTTCACTTCACTTACAATTCTCGTTTACCATTCACTTTATTAATAAGTTACAACTTATTATCGAATTCATTTATTCAATCATACATTATTGGTTTGAACCCAATCATACATCATCTTGCCAAATTCTGAATAACTCAAATAAATAAATTAAATTTAGTACAGCTGTATTCCAATAATATTTTTTTTCCGATTTTATTTTCATTTATACTTATCCGGAATATCAAAATAAAACTCAGCATTTCATTTCTGAAACGATTCCAAATTTTTCTTTTTTCTTTAAATTTCCATCGAAATTCTTATTACCAATCCATCTTAGTTGTCTTTGAATATACAATTTGAGAAATTAATTCAATGATTTTCTTATATTTATTTTCCTTTGGATACCTTTCAACGATGGATTCGAGGTCAAATTCTAAGGGAAACCATCGAAGAATAGCTTTCACAAAACTGGATTCGAAGACTTCCGAAGACTAGGGATTCCGAACAAAATTTCAAATCTCAAAACAATTTTTGTATAAGTTCAAATACTAATTTTCAAAATATATAATATTTCCAAAATAATTTATTTTTTAATAATCTATTTTTTTCAAAACCTCTTTACTTTAAAAATCCAATTTTTTTAGTGTCGATTCTACCCATTCAAACTCGATAAGCTAAGCTTTGAATAAACCAAAGCTCTGATACCACTTGTAACGTCCCGGCTTTGTTTGACCGCTTCAAATTGTTAATTAAACCATCTTAAAACGTTCAAATCGACAGTTCATTATTTAGCTTACAAAATTAAAACAGAATCAACTCAAAACCAAATACAAATTAAATAGTAACATTGTATTAAATGACGGAATAGAACTTTTATTTATAATCAGAAATTTTGAATACAAAACTTTTCTGTACAGCGAAATGTAAAATACACTATGAAATACAAGGAAAATGATTACTAGTTTAAAATCTTCAGAGCGCGCACATCTTCGAAATCCACAGCTTGCCAGTCTAAGCTGTAATCTTTAAATCTGTACTGCTCGGGTTTGACTCGAGCATTTCATGCAAAACATAAAATACTCGAGTCAGGATTAACTTTATTCAAGTAATTCGATGGTCAATATAAACCAAAAATATAACACTTTATCCTATTATCGATGTCATATAACAGTTGTGTTGTCTGTTCGTATCAGTTCTATCTATTTCCAGGGACGGTATCAAGCGTTTACGAGAGTACACGTGTATATGATATACACGTGTGCACCACCTCAACGTCCCAAACCGAATATAAACAGTAACATATGTGATTCTGGAAGCTTGCATATACATATGTACATGTACATGTGAACACTGCCGCAGTATCCTAGATATAAACACATATGGAAGATGCAGCATAAAAATCAATGCAACAAATGTATGCATCCAAAACACAGCAACATATATCATAGAATACATAATATACGGTAGTGAACCAACCAAGTGGTTGTCCTAGAATGTTCTAGCAAAGAAAGGTATTTGTGTTCACACAATTATATATGCATACAGGTAACATGTGTGCACTCTTAGTTTCAGATCTGGCAGGGACAAGATTTCCTCAATGCAAAAATACATATCAAAAGCATGTGTGAGAAGTGTGACTACTAAATGTTTGAATAGTATGAAGTGTCTAAAACCTATCCTAAGTAGGTTCGAACTTGCACATGTTTTCCCAACAAGGTGTCTCATTAAATTCAGAATAAACAGTTGCAGGGTACTGTAGTATCTCAAATATGTGTCAAAGACTGAACGTATTGGTTTAATATAACGTGATGAAACCAAACACATACGGTCATGCTTCGGACTTACAAAATAAGATGAATTTGTAGTTTAAGTGAGACAGTCATGTGAATTGCACGGTCAAGATAAATGAAAAATGTACAGGATGCATATAAAACCATAAATTGTGTGATTTAAGCCTTATTTATTCCATCAATTTAAAGGGGCAGCATGCGAAAATTTTAATGGCACAGCAAACATGATTTTAACCACATTACCACCAAGCAATTATTTAATGTGCGTATGCTATCTACCAATGTGCTGTCAATTAATTCAAAGTGCTGTCAACATGATTTAAATCACATGCGACTAAGGTTTAGAACCCCCAACATGGTGGAAACATCCCCCATTTATAAATAGCGTGCGTTTTATGTATGTACAATTTCAGATAAGTAAGCACTGTTCTAAAGGACTTTAACATTTTCCAGATGAACTCTTAACTATTGCCTTTATTAATACCCTGAATTATCAAACCTGCCCATTTTCAAAAAGGCACATTGCAACTAAACTATCTGTCATATATTCTATCTTTTTACTGAATGCACCACCATTTTGTTTCCTATTCCCCTTTCTATATGATACATAATGAGCATACGTTTGGTGATTGCGTAACAGATAACTAAAAATGTGTGTAAATTTCCAATGATAGCCTGAACTACCAAAAGTCAAATCTTACCTACCTTCTAAAAATATTTCAGATCTCTTTACAGTAACTGGTAGGATCACATGAACCCATCACATAATTATAAATATAACAAGACTGAGCAATAAAAATATTGAGTTTGATTTAGAAAGATATAACAACACTTGCTAAATACTCAAACCACATAATCATTTTCGAAAGTTGGGAAAAACTTAATAAGATCAATTAAAGTTTCCTGAAGACCCATTAATAATTCTCCCACCCTCTTCAAATAATATACACCGAACTAAATATAATGCAGAACCATCAAAAGAACTACAAAAGCAAGCAGTGCTCTGCAAAGTAGAAGTGCCCATGCAACTAGAAGGAATAAAATAAACGACTAACTGTAACAGAGACATGAGCATCTAAGACAAATTTTTTTCAAGTTCCAAGCAAATGATTATGGTTTCAAAGTACTGTAAATGCAAAAGATGCAACAAAGCTAAAGAACTCAAGTCCACAACTCAAGGTACTTCAGGTGAAACAAACAAAGTGTGCACCATCCAACAACGGCCCAACCGAACAGGGTATAAGTTCAGAAACATGCAGTGTGATAAACATATACATATGGTAGTGCCTTTAGTTCATGTTACAGCACCAACATAAGTGACCAACAAGCATAAGTAGCCGAAGTTCCATTTGTTACAACATAAGTAGCTTAAGTTTCATTTATTACAGCACTAGCATGCTTATCCAATTAGATATAAATCTAAGTGGCCAACAAATATACAAGTAGCTCTAGGAAAGTGAAAACATATGTATCAAGTTCAGGAATTATGGAATCCAGGCAGACAGCATTTCAATCAACTAACAACTAACATTTATTGTTATAGTTTTTAGTTTATGTCCAAATTTGAATCAACTGAATAAAAATTAATTGTGAGTGAGTTGACACTCACCTTTAAACAACTGAGGAAGATACGACGACGGATTTTCAGTGCTGGAATTCATCAGAAAGCTAGTGATGGTTTGCGGGTCTAGCTTCGACTGAAAATAAGCAACTTGAGGCTCTCGACGATGGCAAAAGAAGCGATGGACATCACGGTGATCCTTGGGTTCTCTGGTTCGAACGGAGGGAGGCTGATTTGATTTCGATTCGGTAGTGCTTAGATTCAAGGAAGGGGCTTCAAATAGATGAGGGAGGTGGAGGTTCTATTGCAGGCGAAGGACCTATAATTTGGGAAAAAGAGAAAGTGAAAGACTTCAGCTGACGGACTAAAATGAAAAGAAAGAAACCGTTTTTTTCTCTTTGCTGAAGGGATTTGCCAGAAGGCATGATTTTTATAGAGGAAGAAGAAATAATCATAAGCACAAAGTTAAATCATAGGTTATAGAAGGATGGAGATTTAATTTGAAGAGGAGGGGCTGCTTCGGATTTCGATCTACAGGAGTTTCAAAAGGGTGGAAGCTTCGATTTTGGAGAAGAACGCTTTACGGTGGCCACTATAAATGAAATTGGGGAAAATGATTTTCGATCGACCATTATTGGTTAATTTAGAAAAAGAGGTGATTTTGCTCCAGAGATGAACGAGGGCTTGATTGTTTTATAAAAGAAAAAAATGAAGATAAAGATAACATAACATCAATAAGCGATAGGGAGTCTGCGCATTTCAGTGAGTAGGTCGGTGTAGTATAATACTGAGGAAGGTAATATTTGGTGTAATGTTTATATTAATTATACCGTGAACTACCCGTAGCGCTCTGAATTCGTATGGTCAATATAATCTCCAACCACGATGAAATTTAATGTACTTCTAAATTTCAACGTGCCGAGTTCAATAAAATTAATTTAATTGTAATTCGACTTCATTTGTGAACGTCGATGTTTTATTTTTAAATTAGTTATTTGTTCACTGATTTTATCCACACAACAACCCCCGCTCGCTCCCAAACTTTGCAATGTAAATTTAAATTTCTTTATATATACGAATATATACAAAGCCAAGTCAATTTTCCATATCTCAACAGATAAATCTCCAATCCATTTTATGTTAATAAAATTTATTTTTGAATTCAACCTTTGATCTTTCTCCAATCAAAATTTAAATTTAATTTAAATTTCCAACCAAGATCAATTCAAATATTCAACAAATAAATATTTGATTTCTAACAAATCCATTCTGAATTGAAATATTAAATTCAAATTCATACATAAATAATATATAAAACTTTGAATTTCAAATTCCAGTACCAATATAAATTGATTATTAATAATTAATCCCATATTTCATTTATCAAAATTTCTGGGACGTTACAACAAAGTTAGATCTTTTTGTCAATACACGATTGTATTACAAAATTGGATCTTTCTATCAATACACGATTGTATTGCAAATAAACAATAACAACTATCAATGTTGCTCAATAATGTCACAATTGTCAAGTCAAACTGTGATTATAGCAATGACAGTAAGCAATACCGATTGTGCACTAGATTGGAGCGGTACAGAACCGTCTCCAATAGACTAGAAGAAGAATATTTTAGCAATGTCTGAGTCCAGAAATGATTCTGTTTTCTTGAAACAATATTGTCGTCGTATGCACTGATTGACCTGATAGCAATTTGTTTCCCAGGATAAAATGGACCAACCCCGTAGTGCAGTGCCAACAAACGGAGCTCCGACGAACTAAAGTAGAATATAGAAACTTGAACAAAAGATTACTTTGAAGAAGAAGTAGCAAATTAAGAAGAATAACTAATTTGTATTCTATCTTGTTTTGGGCCATGTATTTATAGGTTGGAGGAAATGCCTATTCGAACATTAATGACCTTTGAAAAGGTTGCGACCCTTTAACCAAGCGGTGCATGAATGTGTGTTTGCATTTAAAAATGAAATGGTTGTATCCATTTACTTGAGTGGACATGACAAATCAAAAAGTGATCAAGTAACTCGTTTCAATACAACAAACCCAAGCTGCAAGCAGCAGCGTTTTTAGCCAAGAGATCCCAAGAGTCCCAGGGCACAAAGCCCAATTTTTGACACTAATATAATATTGTGTCGTGGACCTCAAGAGTCCTAATGCACTAAGGCTAAGTTGTCATCAATATAATATTGTGTCATGGACTCCAAGAGTCCCAAAACAGTAAGCCCAAGTTGACATCAATATAATATTGTGTCATGAACTCCAAGAGTCCCAAGGCACTAGGCTCAATTTGACAACCATATAATATTGTGTCTTGGCTTTGTTACACCATTCACAAGCCCTTTTCTCCTTTATTTATATAAGCCTATAGAGAAGTAGGTACTCATATTTCATAATGTGGGACTTAGATTGCTTTCCCCTCTTCTTCCAAAATTCCTCTTGCTCGTTCATTTCCAACAATCCCCCACATGAATGAGCAGTCGTTCTTAGTTTCACGAATCATTTATCGCATTGGTTAAAGTAGCACATAGGCCTTGAACTTTCCTAGTGATTACCTATTTAAATCACAGGAGAATTAGTAGATATAGAATGTCCTTGAACTGTAAGCCTTTTATGTAATTCCAAAGTAGATAACACACGATAAATGTTTCTTATAATCCTTCGTTCTCTGTATGTGTTCGTTTTTTCCTTACCTGCCTAGTCTCATAAGTTCTTAGAGAATTTGGCTTCATAATTCTCTCTGACGTGGCGCACTCGTATTTACGTAGGTGATTCTGTAAAGTTATTATCTAATTCCTCAAATACAGACATCATTAAAAGTATTAATACTTATCCTTTTCAACACATAATTCACTGACTTATCATAGGAATGGTTTGTGTGTAACGGTGCCATCAAGTTTCTCTTAAATTTCGTTGTCCTTTTGAACCTAGATCTTGGGATCTCCAATTAACTAGGTGGGGTTCCCATTTTAGAAAAACTTTTATTCTACAAGCCTTAGCCCCATTCCCAACGATAAGATTTGAACTTTCTCTCTTGGCAAGCCTTTTGTAAGTGGATCCACTAAGTTATCTTTAGATTGAATATAATCTATTTTTATAACCCCGTTAGAGAGAAGTTTTCTTATCGTTTTATGTCTATGACGAATATGCCTAGATTTACCATTGTATATTGTACTATTAGCTCTTCTAATAGTTGATTGACTATCACAATGCATACATATTGGAGGCATATGTTTGCTCCAATTAGTAATGTCTTCCAAGATGCTTCGAATCTATTCTGCTTCTTATGCAATTTTATCTAGTGCAATAAACTTCGATTCCATCGTAGATCTAGCAATACAACTGTAACAACCCGTATTTTCAATAACCTGTTATAACATAAATCGAGGCAGAATTTAATTCAAAAATCTTAATCAAGGGAAACGGGCTATGCCATTGCGTTCGTCTCGGAAAAATACGCGAAATAGAGTCCGAGTTTTCGAAAATCGGAGTCCGTATGACCCAGTTAAGGCCCATTGAAGTTTTCAGAAAATTCCTAAGTAAAAACAGATTTAAATCTTAAATTAAAAACTAGGGATAGGGCAAACTGGGCAGGCGGGAAAAATTCCCGCCCAGGAACCCATGTCGACAGGCCTGTCGACAGGGGTCTTGGCATGTCGACTGCCCTGTCGACAGGGGGTGCCCGGCTGTTTAGCCTGGTGCACCATTTCTGATTAGGGTTGGGTCTTGTGGCCTGTTTCTAGAGAGTTACGGGATCTGATGGACCTAATTGAATCTAGGGTTAATCCTATGGTCCAAATCACTAGCCTAATCTATAAATAAGACCCTAACCTACCCTAAATCACTCATTATTCAATCTAGTAACTAAACTATGGCAAAATCCAAACTCTCATGGCCTCCACCCTCTTCATACAATCCCTAAATTAATTCCTAAGTGATTTTCCATGCATACAAGTATATTTGGGCTTGTATGATCCTCCTTAGCTTGCATTAAGGGCTTGTTTCTCTATTGGCTTCATAAAGGAGGAGTCTTGATCAAGTTTGCTTGCATTTGGGGGTTTTAATTAGTTGCATAAGGGGTTTCTTACATGTGCTATGCTCATTTGAGTCCGCATAAGCATTGTAAGCCCTCTTACCTTCATTTTAGAAACTCTAAAGTTAATATGTGATGAAAGTTGGGATCTTTGCAAGTTTGTTTAGTTATGTATGTTTATGCATGTTCACTATGCCATGTTTTGCAAGTTTATTGAGTTATGCATGTTTATGCAAGATCACCAAGCCATGATTTGCAAGTTAAATGAGTTATGCATGTTTATGCGAGTTCACTATGCCATGATTTGCAAGTTAAATGAGTTATGCATGTTTATGCAAGTTCATTATGCCATGTTATGCATGTTTAATAAGTTATGCATGTTTATGCAAGTTTAAAATGACAAGTTGTGCATGTTTGACAAGTTATGCATGTTTATGCAAGTTTAAAATGACAAGTTGTGCATGTTTGACAAGTTATGCATGTTTATGCAAGTTTAAAATGACAAGTTGTGCATGTTTGACAAGTTATGCATGTTTATGCAAGTTTAAAATGACAAGTTGTGCATGTTTGACAAGTTATGCATGTTTATGCAAGTTCCCTATGCGAAGTTATGCAAGTTTAACATATTATGCATGTTTATGGTAATATGCAAGTTCACTATGCTAAGTTGTGCAAGTTTAACATGTTATGCATGCTTATGCTAATATGCAAGTTCACTATGCTAAGTTGTGCAAGTCTAACATGTTATGCATGTTTGTTGTGATGTGCAAGTTCATCGTGTATGTGTGCCAAGTTCCCTCTTCCTATCCTTTATGCGTTATTACGAATACGTAAGCGATAGAATGACGTTGGGGGTTTTGGGTAACTTAAAATACATGAAAATATAAGATTGGGAATTTACCTATTAAGTTAGGTCTACCCCTTGGGAATTTACCTATTAAGTTAGGTCTACCCAAGTAATTGGTTGACTTGTGATTATGTTTTGAAATGAAGTGGACATGACACTTAGAAAACATAAGTGTGGCCAACTCGAGGTTGGGTTGAGTTTGTAGCGTAATTCTACCCGGAACCGACCGGCTTAACTAGTGGCTACAAACAATAAGACCCAATGTGAGAAGTTGGTCATGTGGTGCCAAGACCCGAGGTTAGACCAAGTGTGGTGTAAAGCTACCCGGACCCGCCCGGCTTAACTAGTAACCACAACAAAGTCTAATGTGAGAGGTTAAGGTGCATTAAAGTAATTAATGCCTCATGATTAGGGTTAAGTCAGGGTCCACTAATACTTAACCAATTTGGGGATTCGAGGGATTAGAATGGGGTTAAGTGTGAACTGTTGATTACACTTAACTAGTTTAATCCATTTGGGAGTTCGAGGGATCAGAATGGGGTTAAGTTACACTTAACCAATTTAATCCATGATTAGTGAAGGGTTAATTCGCACTTAACCCTCTTAGGAAACCCTAGCAGCGGGTCTGTTCCGGCAGTAATCCCAGTTTGGTATCATCACAACCGTAGAGACTAGGCTAGGGCGGGGCACGATTACTGGACGGATATAAACGACCAAAGCGACGGCTGAGTGGTACAGCAGTGCGGGTCCGGCGGGCTACGGACGTGCACGTAGTCCGATGTTGGACAAACTCGAGGCACGGGTACCAGTAGGTCTGGGCTGTGCATTATTGCTTAAGTGTCCGGGGTTGGCACCCGAGGGCTTGATACACCCAAAGGTGGACCCAGCACAGTCAGACTACATCCATATGTGTGCCGTATGGACATCAACACTTGACGTGTTAGGTTAATAGGGAGCCGATCGACTAGACCGTTGGGCTGGACCTTATATTAAGGTCACTTCATGTTATTGGGTTAAAAGCTTGGGCCAAGGGATCAATACCTGTTATGTTGGTTTGCTAGTACACCGTGGTGCAAAACTTAACCTTGTTTATGCGATGACACCTCTATCTATCTTGTAGTTACTTTATCATGCCAGTATGTTGTTATCTATATCTCAGTTTCCATCATGATGTTAACTTTATTAGTTTATAGACTGATCGTAGCAGGGCTTACTCAGTCTTTTTGACTGACCCGTTTTGTTTCGCCTCTTTTCTTCTGTTTCCCACCCCAGGTTCTCAGGGAGGGAATACTGGAGCCTAGCTTGGATTTTAGCCGCTTCCTTGGATAGCTCAAGTATGCTTTGGACTTGAGCCCGCTATGGTTTATCACTCTTATTTGGGGATAGTACTTATGTATTTTCAGTTTATCAGATGATGTTTTTATCTAGACTTGTAATATTGGGAAATTGACATTTTGATGTACCAGACTTGTGTTTTGAAATGGTTTAAAAATCTTCTGCTGTTTTATCTACTTACTCTGTTTATTTACATATATCCATGTCATGTCCTGCCTTGCTATATCATTATGCATGTTTACCCTTGTTTTAAAAACGCCCCACCAAAGTCAGAGTCGCTTGCAAGAGCCACCCTGGCGGAGGTGGGGTGTTACATTTGGTATCAGAGCATATGGTTTACGAGAAGGGATAAAAAGGTTTTTAAGACTCTTTGAAAAACTATTTTCAAAACCAAGTATTAAGTATTTTCCAAAGAAAAGTCTAGTTATTTTTAAAAGGCTACTCCCCAAAAAGCCCTTAGCAAGATTCCTTCGTTTTTCTCCATTCTGAATCTATCTTTTCCCTCGTTTCCAGTATGGCCGACAACTTTTCCATTCCGGAGGGAGTACACGTACCTGTTTGGTATAGGAGACTTTTGGAGGCTAGGGCGACCGAAGCTGGCCCCGCAGATATTACTCCTCCTCCGGTAGTTGATGTTCCTCTTCCTCCTTCCCCTCAGCATCCTCAAACTGACTTCGCAGAGATTTGCCAAGATTTTAAGACGATGGGTTGCAAGAATTTCTTTGGAACCGAGACTTTAGTAGAGGCAAGGAATTGGTTGAAAGAGACCGAAGATCTTTTAGCCACCTTTGATATAAGTGACCGCAGGAAGGTTTTATTAGCAGTATGGTTGCTAAAGGAAGAAGCTGCACGTTGGTGGGTAGTCACCACCGCTACTAGGCCAATTGAGACTTGGGATGATTTTAGAGGAAGGTTTGGACTGAGGTTCTTATCACTAAAGCAAGGGGACATGACTATTAGGGAATACATAGATAAGTTTAATCAACTGGCTCGGGTCGATTTAGACTCGGTTAATACCACCCAGAAGAAGGCCCTACACTTTGCTCTAGGATTAAACGAGCCATTACATGGTTTGGCCATGTCTCATATACCCTTGGGGGCGACTTTCGAGAATTTGGTGAATATGGCCCTACTTCAAGAAGAAGATAACAATGACAAGAAAGAGGTCAAGGCGAATGAGTCTCAAGGCAGGAGAGTAAATTCCGGAAAATGAGGCAAGAATAACCACAACCGCAAGGACAAGCCAAGAAAGAATATGAAATGTAACTTCTGTGGTAAGGTTGGACATATAGCCAGGGAATGTAGGAAGAAAGAGGAGAGAAAGCGGGGCGAATGCTTTCATTGTGGTGAGTTTGGACATCTCAACAAGGATTGCCCGAAGAAACAAGGGCAAGGTCAGACTCAGAGTGCAGGACTATCTGGAGGACGAGTTTATCCCCTCAACACCGTTCTTCCAGCTTATGATAGAGGTAGTGTTTCTGTTGAAAATCTTGTTTGCATTTTCTGATTTTCCCTGTTCGAACTTTGTTCAATTCTGGCACATCGCATAGTTTTATTTCATCTGATCTAGTTGAAAGTTTGCACCTAAGTACTAGTCTAGTTGATGATCCCATATGTGTTTCAAATCCAATTGGGGGTTCTGCCCGTTGGTCTGTGGTCTGAGTGGATTTGAAAATTTCTATCTTGAGTATAGAATTCTCGTGGAATGTCTATATTCTCGGTTTCCGGGGATATGGGTTGGTTTTGGGCAAGGAATGGTTGTCCTGTTTTGGAGCCATTCTGGGTTTTTGTATATAGGGTTGTGAGGCTCATGACTCGCCTCGGTAATACCCTAGAAATTTCTAGCAACCCTATGGGTCCCGTCATGTTATGTTATCTTGAATCCCTCAACTCGTCTATCGATAGTTTGCAATCTGTGAGGGTGGTCCGAGAATATCCTGATATCTTGGGAAGTGAAGGGGTTACCCTTAGACGTGGGATAGATTTCCGCATTATCTGGTTGGTAATACCAAGCCAGTTTCCTGGCCGGTTAGGCACATGACCTCACGAGATGAGAGTTAAGAAAGTAAGTCAAGGAGTTGCTTGAGAAGAACTTCCTGAGACGAAGCATTTTCGAGTAGGGTGCTCCAGTAGTATTCGTTACTGATGTGGACAGTTTGTTTCGCTTATGTGTTGATTATCGTGAGAGGAATAGATAACCGTTACCAAGGATCAATGATTTGTTTGATCAGCTTGTAGGAGCATCTGTTTTCTTTTGATCTAGCTACCGGATTCCATCAGCTTAGGATGGCTGAGGATGGAATTGACAAGACTGCGTTTTAGGACTCTAGATGGGTTTTAGAATGGCTAGTCATACCATTTGGTTTGACTAATGCACCCGCGTATTACATAAACTGGATGGGTAGGGTGTTTAGGGAGTCCTTGAACAAGTTTGTCATGGTCGTCATAGACGATATTTTGATCTCCTCAAAAGAACGAGGAAGAACATGCTATACAGCTCAAGGAGGAGATGGATACGCTTAGAGCCACCAGTGGAAGGTCAAGTTTTCCAAATGTCACTTTGGAGGAAAGAAGTTGGATTTCTTGGGCACATAGTTCCTAAGTAAGGCTTAGCGGTGGATTCCGCTAAAGTGGTTGCGGTTTAAGACCGGAAAACTCTGAGGAGGGCAATTGAAGTAAGAAGCCTCCTCCGTTTGGCTGGTTAGTTAGCATTCCCGGAGCTTAGACTTACTCTTCTGGATCAAGAAAGGGGTTTCACAGGAAGAAGACCCGCAGTTGGTCAAGAACATGGACTAGTTGATTCGAGGCGAGATGTTAAGTCACCTCGCTAGATATATTAAAGATGACAAGGGATGACTAAGGCGCGATGAGAGATTATGTGTTCCTCGAGTGAAAGACTTGGTAAAGAAGGATCTTGAAGATGCGCACCACTCGAGGAGGTGGCCGGGTTGGTCTTAGGATGCATGTTGTACCACCAGGTTAAGGCCTAGTCATGGAAGCCCAGTGGGCCATTACCTCCATCGGAGGTTCCGCAAGGGAAGTGTGAAAACCTCTCGATAGATTATGTGGATGGACTACTTAGATCAAAGAAAGGGAATACGGGTATGTGGGTCATAGTAGGTAGACTCACGAAGAGTGCTCATTTCAGTCCGGTGAAGAACGAGAGAACTGTGTCATGGTTAGCAACGGTTCACCCTCAAGAAGTTGGCCAGTTTTGAAATAACCTACAAGAAGCCATGGGTAGGCAACTGGATCTAGGTACGGCCTATAGGCGGATGGTTCATGTCGATTAAGCCTGAGTTATAGGAAATCACGTTTATAAGGGCAATTGGCAACGTGGATTGGTATTTTTAAGAAAAGTTCTGCTGCGCGGAATACCTTATGGTAAGAAGACGAGATCCAGGATTCACTAGTGAATTTTGGAGACCTTTCATGAAATCATGAGGTTACAGTTATGTTTAACCCAAGTATGCAGAAAAAAAAAGAATAAGTGGAAAAGGGAGACGAGAGGCGACGAGTTCCAACTCGAATCTGGGAAATAGGAGTTAGGAAGCCAAGGAATCATGAAGTGAAAAATAGTCAAAGCACAGTGGAGTTAAGCTCAAGGAAACGTGACTAAGAAGAGTGAAGACTAGATACGCGCATCATATCTCTTTTTAAGAGTGCATCCTTGATCCTTGTTTTCCTGTGGAGCTTGCTTGCAAGTTATCTTTTGTATATATCCTCTCTGTCCCATTCTCGATCTTATTTCTGTTGTAAACTCCATAAGGGGGTTAAGACTCATCGGTTAGTACTATATGTCAAAGTTTGAATGGATTTCTTGTAATCCAAAAAGGAGTTTATCTAGTTTATCTAGCTTATCGTGTCTATCTTGTCATGAGAACCTTAGGTAGAAACCCTTTGGATGAAACATGTATTTGAAACATGTTATGCTTGATGTTTGCAAGTGGTCGCAAGTGTTTGCAAGTGGTTACTCGTGGATGCATTATACACATTAGGCACTAGATCGGCTCACACACTCTTCATGTTGCATATGCATGAGTGTTTATGCTTATTCATGATTGAAACTTGTTGTGCCACCACATGGATGTTGCATATGGATGAATGTTATGTGCACTCATATAGATACTATGAATTTAGGAATTTGCATACATATGGATTCATTTCACTGACATACATATGCATTAAGGAGGTTTACTGTATCAGTAACCGCCTGATTTACATACATATGCATTAAGGAGGTTTACTGTATCAGTAACCGCCTGATTTTTGCATTAGGTAAGTACATATACACACACTTTTGCATATGTTCATACCACATTTAGAATCCTTTAAGGACAATGATTGCTCGTGGATGATGCTTTGAGTAGATGGATGATTGGATGGTAGGATACGTTCTTCCTAACTTGAAGATTTCGGGGACGAAATCCTTTAAGGAGGGGAGAATGTAACAACCCGTATTTTCAATAACCTGTTATAACATAAATCGAGGCAGAATTTAATTCAAAAATCTGAATCAAGGGAAACGGGCTATGCCATTGCGTTCGTCTCGGAAAAATACGCGAAATAGAGTCCGAGTTTTCGAAAATCGGAGTCCGTATGACCCAGTTAAGGCCCATTGAAGTTTTCAGAAAATTCCTAAGTAAAAACAGATTTAAATCTTAAATTAAAAACTAGGGATAGGGCAAACTGGGCAGGCGGGAAAAATTCCCGCCCAGGAACCCATGTCGACAGGCCTGTCGACAGGGGTCTTGGCATGTCGACTGCCCTGTCGACAGGGGGTGCCCGGCTGTTTAGCCTGGTGCACCATTTCTGATTAGGGTTGGGTCTTGTGGCCTGTTTCTAGAGAGTTCCGGGATCTGATGGACCTAATTGAATCTAGGGTTAATCCTATGGTCCAAATCACTAGCCTAATCTATAAATAAGACCCTAACCTACCCTAAATCACTCATTATTCAATCTAGTAACTAAACTATGGCAAAATCCAAACTCTCATGGCCTCCACCCTCTTCATACAATCCCTAAATTAATTCCTAAGTGATTTTCCATGCATACAAGTATATTTGGGCTTGTATGATCCTCCTTAGCTTGCATTAAGGGCTTGTTTCTCTATTGGCTTCATAAAGGAGGAGTCTTGATCAAGTTTGCTTGCATTTGGGGGTTTTAATTAGTTGCATAAGGGGTTTCTTACATGTGCTATGCTCATTTGAGTCCGCATAAGCATTGTAAGCCCTCTTACCTTCATTTTAGAAACTCTAAAGTTAATATGTGATGAAAGTTGGGATCTTTGCAAGTTTGTTTAGTTATGTATGTTTATGCATGTTCACTATGCCATGTTTTGCAAGTTTATTGAGTTATGCATGTTTATGCAAGTTCATTATGCCATGTTATGCATGTTTAATAAGTTATGCATGTTTATGCAAGTTTAAAATGACAAGTTGTGCATGTTTGACAAGTTATGCATGTTTATGCAAGTTTAAAATGACAAGTTGTGCATGTTTGACAAGTTATGCATGTTTATGCAAGTTTAAAATGACAAGTTGTGCATGTTTGACAAGTTATGCATGTTTATGCAAGTTCCCTATGCGAAGTTATGCAAGTCTAACATATTATGCATGTTTATGGTAATATGCAAGTTCACTATGCTAAGTTGTGCAAGTTTAACATGTTATGCATGCTTATGCTAATATGCAAGTTCACTATGCTAAGTTGTGCAAGTCTAACATGTTATGCATGTTTGTTGTGATGTGCAAGTTCATCGTGTATGTGTGCCAAGTTCCCTCTTCCTATCCTTTATGCGTTATTACGAATACGTAAGCGATAGAATGACGTTGGGGGTTTTGGGTAACTTAAAATACATGAAAATATAAGATTGGGAATTTACCTATTAAGTTAGGTCTACCCCTTGGGAATTTACCTATTAAGTTAGGTCTACCCAAGTAATTGGTTGACTTGTGATTATGTTTTGAAATGAAGTGGACATGACACTTAGAAAACATAAGTGTGGCCAACTCGAGGTTGGGTTGAGTTTGTAGCGTAATTCTACCCGGAACCGACCGGCTTAACTAGTGGCTACAAACAATAAGACCCAATGTGAGAAGTTGGTCATGTGGTGCCAAGACCCGAGGTTAGACCAAGTGTGGTGTAAAGCTACCCGGACCCGCCCGGCTTAACTAGTAACCACAACAAAGTCTAATGTGAGAGGTTAAGGTGCATTAAAGTAATTAATGCCTCATGATTAGGGTTAAGTCAGGGTCCACTAATACTTAACCAATTTGGGGATTCGAGGGATTAGAATGGGGTTAAGTGTGAACTGTTGATTACACTTAACTAGTTTAATCCATTTGGGAGTTCGAGGGATCAGAATGGGGTTAAGTTACACTTAACCAATTTAATCCATGATTAGTGAAGGGTTAATTCGCACTTAACCCTCTTAGGAAACCCTAGCAGCGGGTCTGTTCCGGCAGTGATCCCAGTTTGGTATCATCACAACCCTAGAGACTAGGCTAGGGCGGGGCACGATTACTGGACGGATATAAACGACCAAAGCGACGGCTGAGTGGTACAGCGGTGCGGGTCCGGCGGGCTACGGACATGCACGTAGTCCGATGTTGGACAAACTCGAGGCACGGGTACCAGTAGGTCTGGGCTGTGCATTATTGCTTAAGTGTCCGGGGTTGGCACCCGAGGGCTTGATACACCCAAAGGTGGACCCAGCACAGTCAGACTACATCCATATGTGGGCCGTATGGACATCAACACTTGACGTGTTAGGTTTATAGGGAGCCGATCGACTAGACCGTTGGGCTGGACCTTATATTAAGGTCACTTCATGTTATTGGGTTAAAAGCTTGGGCCAAGGGATCAATACCTGTTATGTTGGTTTGCTAGTACACCGTGGTGCAAAACTTAACCTTGTTTATGCGATGACACCTCTATCTATCTTGTAGTTACTTTATCATGCCAGTATGTTGTTATCTATATCTCAGTTTCCATCATGATGTTAACTTTATTAGTTTATAGACTGATCGTAGCAGGGCTTACTCAGTCTTTTTGACTGACCCGTTTTGTTTCGCCTCTTTTCTTCCGTTTCCCCCCCCCCCCAGGTTCTCAGGGAGGGAATACTGGAGCCTAGCTTGGATTTTAGCCGCTTCCTTGGATAGCTCAAGTATGCTTTGGACTTGAGCCCGCTATGGTTTATCACTCTTATTTGGGGATAGTACTTATGTATTTTCAGTTTATCAGATGATGTTTTTATCTAGACTTGTAATATTGGGAAATTGACATTTTGATGTACCAGACTTGTGTTTTGAAATGGTTTAAAAATCTTCCGCTGTTTTATCTACTTACTCTGTTTATTTACATATATCCATGTCATGTCCTGCCTTGCTATATCATTATGCATGTTTACCCTTGTTTTAAAAATGCCCCACCAAAGTCAGAGTCGCTTGCAAGAGCCACCCTGGCGGAGGTGGGGTGTTACAACAACTCTGTTTGGATGATTTCCATGAAATTTCTCCATTTCCTAATGTGAATGCATATCCACTTGTAGACTTTGTATCATGTGATCCATTGATCCAATTTACGTCACTATATCCTTCCACTATTAAAGGATAGTTTGTACAGTATAGACCATAGCTATGCGAATACTTTAGATACTCAAGAAATTTGATTATCGTTTTCCAATGATATTTACCAGAATTGCTAGAAAATCTACTTAGTTTGCTTACACATATGCGATATTTAGCCTAGTAAATACATGATACTTCCTAGTATACAAGAGTATTCAAACTGGTAGATATCATCACCAGTGTTCTTTACCTAATTTTTTGTTCATATCTATTGGTAATTTTTCCATAGTTACATTATATTTCTTGATTTTTTCAAGTAATTTGGTGATGCATATCCTTGTAATGTTCTCAAATTTTTTACGCCCAATGTCACATCAGCCAGTCTTAGGTCTTTCAAATCGAGTCTAGAGGATAACTTATCCTTTGTAAATCTTATTATGGCCTTGTTATTGCCTTGGATCAAAGGTCATTAACATAGAGACCAACAATGACATATCCAATATGTGTGTGTTTTATATACACATTTATCTAATTCATTATCAAACTTCTCATGCCACTGTTTTGGAGCTTGCTTAAGGCCATAAAGAGATTTTACCAGTTTGCAAACTTTATTCTCATTTTCTGAGCTTAGAAATCCTTCAAGTTGTTTCATATAGATTTCTTCCTCTAGTTCACCATTCAAGAATGCAGAATTAACACCCATTTGATGTAGTTCTAAGTCATGTACGGATGCAACAAGCTATCTTATCCATATTACTAGTGAATATGTATCAAAACAGTCCAGGTCTTCCTTTTATCTAGATCCTTAGACTACGGGCTTTGTACTTGTCTATTGAACCATTAGGTTTCAACTTCTTTTTTCAAATATCCATTTATTACCTAAGTCTTACATCGTTAAGGTAAACCAACCAATTCCCATGTATGATTGGACATAATGGATTTAAATTTATTGTTAATAACATCTTTTCAATAAGGGGCATCGTTGGAAGACATAGCTTGTTTGTATGTCAATGGATCATCTTCTAACATAAAGGTATAGAAGTCTGATCCAAATGTTTTTAAGGTCCTTGACCTCTTACTTTTTCTTGGTTTTTCCACTTGCTGCTTAGCACTACGTTGCTGAGTATTATTTTGTTCAACTTCCTCAAGAGAATTAGGAACTCCATCTTCCCTTGGTCTCTTAGGTGTATGATTTCCAGTACCCTGTTTCAAGGGGAATATATGTTTGAAAAATCTAATATTTATCGACTCAATGATGGTATTTTCATGAATATCATCAATTTCATATTTATGTACCAAAAATCGATATGCAACACTGTTTTGTGCATATCCAATGAACACACAATCAACTATTTTTGACATTCTTTTCTTTTCGTACCTCTACCTTATCAAGAATCCCCCACACTTTTAAGTATTTGTAGGATGGTGGTCTGTTTTTCCAAAGTTCATGAGGATATTTAGATGTTTTCTTTCAGGGTATTTTATTTAAAATGTGATTTCCCAAAAGAGTAGCTTCTCCCCAAAAGTTATCTGGCAAGCCAGAATAAAGCATCATCATTTCTTTAAGAGTTTTATTTTCCGTTCGGCTACACTATTGGATTGAGGTGAATATGGTGCCGTAATTTGGTATAAAACACCATATCTGGCGCAAAATTCTTCAAAAGGGAATACATATTCTCCTCCTCTATCACTTCTTAAAGCTTTGATTTTCTGGTTGAGTTGATTCTCAACTTCCGCTTTGTATTTTTAAACGCATCAAATTACATACATCTGTATGTATTATATCTAGCGGTTCTGTTTCTCGTTCAACATGATGAAGCGAGTTTCTTGTCAATTTTGCTTCTGCACATATTTGACGTTTATAATTGGTGCCTAGATTAATCAATTTGTGCAATGTATCAAAGTTTACATGCCCTAATCTAGAATGCCACATGTTGGAAGAGTCAACAATATAAACAAAAGATTCACTTTTATTCATATCAGTGTGTGGTACAATAGTGGTTACATTTCTTTTCTTAAACGAACCATCACACACATATTCTCTTCCTACATACGCTTCATTCTCAGTTTCAAGGATTAATTTGAATCGATGTTTGCTAAGCAATGATCTTGAAATCAGGTTCTTACGAATTTTTGAAACATAGAGACCATCATTTAAAGTTAGTTCGTTTCCAGGTTGGATTCTGATATTACTGCACATAAATTCATATCAGCAATGCCCTTTTTGAAATTTCACCCGAATTTGATTTTGATCTTTTTAGGAATATATTTAGTCAGAAATTTGGCAAGTCCCAATGTTGTTAGATAAAGAAACATTTTTATGTTGTCAGCGCTTAAAATTAATGACGTTAAACTTCTCTGGCCTTTCTCCATGAGACAGAGCCATTGTTGGAACCACTGGCACAATCAGAGCATTGGTCACTGTCTATGTCGGTGTAAAATTATTGTTGCTATTTTGTGACATATCTCATTGTTGTCTGCAACAATCGATATTGTTTCAAGATTGCTAGAACTTTTGTCAATACATGATTGTATTACAAAGATAATTTTTTTGTCAATACAAGATTGAATTACAAAGATAGGTCTTTTTGTCAATACACAATTGTATTGTTGTATTGTAAATAGGGAGTAACAACTATCAATGTTACTCAATAATGTCACAATTGTTAAGTCAAACTATGATTATAGCAATGACAGTAAGCGAGACCGATTGTGCACTAGATTGAAGCGGTACAGAACCATCTCCAACAGACTAGAAGAAGAATATTTCAGTAATGTCCGAGTCCAGAAATGATTCTGTTTTCTTGAAATAATATTGCCATCGTATGCACTGACTGAACTAATAACAGTTTGTTTCCTAGGATAAAACGGACCAACCCAGTAGTGCAGTGCCAACAAATGGAGCTCCGATGAACTGAAGTAGATTATAGAAACTTGAACAGAATATTACTTTGAAGCAGTAGTAGCAAATTGAGAAGAATAACTAATGTGTATCCTATCTCGTTTTGGGCCATGTATTTATAGGTCGGAGGAAATGCCTATTCGAACATTAATGACCTTTGGAAAGGTTTGCGTTCGCATTTAAAAACGAAACGGTTGTATCCATTCAATTGAATGGACATGACAGATCAAAAAGTGATAAAGTAACTCGTTCCAATACAATAGACCCAAGCTGCAAGCAGCAGCCTATTTAGCCATGAGACCCCAAGAGTCCCAGGGCACAAACCCCAATTTTTGACACTAATATAATATTGTGTCATAGACCCTGTAACATCCCGTATTTTTTGTTAACGGTATATTAACGAATTAAATAATACTTAATTTAAAATTTAGAATTAAGGGAAATGGGTTATGCCATTATGTTCGTCTCGGAATTTTGGTTGAGATAGAGTCCGAGTTTGCGTAAATTGGACTTCGTATGAAGAAGTTATGGCTGTCGGAAATTTCCAGAAAATTCAAATAAATTCAAACAGCTCGAAAAAAAATTCAAATCAGAAGTCAAAAGCGGGCTGGGCGCGAAAATTCCCGCCCAGTACCCAGGTCGACCAAGGGGTCGACCCTAGTGTCGACCTTCCCCTCACAGGTCGACCTGGGGGTCGACCTGCCCCCCTCCCCCCGCGGGCAGATCTGAAAGGTGACGATTTTGTGACTCAGTGTTGATTCACTAGGGATGAGGTGTCACCCTATCTTGACTGGATGGTTGTGGTTAAACCTAGGATCATCCGACGGCTCAAATTGAATTGAAATTCTATATAAACAACCCAATGCTCAAACCTAAAAAATCACACAAAAATAATCCTAGAACTATCATGCTGTCAATAGAAAACTTGGAGTAGCCGTCACCAATTCAAAGACAAGATAAGAACCTGAATCAAAAATTAAATTAAAAGATTATCAAATTCAATGATCTACATCAAAGGCGAGCTTACCAATCTCAGATTTCAGATTTCAGAACGCAAGAAATCCTTTTTAGTTTGTAAGTTGGTTATTACGCAGATTTAAACGTTCTTTCAATTGAATCATGACATGTTGTAATTTGGATATAGAATGATGCTTATGTATAAGATTTGATGCTCGTTTATCTTAAAGTATCGTTGTAATTAATCATGTCTATATGCTTGTGGTGATGAACATGGTGTATATTAATCATGTCTACATGCATGTGGTGATGAACATATTGTATGTTATTGGAATCTATTATGATTAGGTAATGGATTTATTTTGCCAATTAAGTGGTGAAACATGTCATGTTATACATTGGTGGTTATTTGCAAGTTTATGATCTAAAACCATGCTTATATGTTAGATCAACACTCATGTATATTCATGTTAGGTTGAATCTATTTATGTTGTAAAATTTGGAATTGTAGTCCTCTTCTATTTTTAACACATAAGTATCATGCCAAGTTGCAATTTAAAAATGATTATAGTAGCTTTCTTATGTTTTGACACACATAAGTTAATATGCTAAGTTATGGTTTGAAACTGTGATTATATGTTAAACCTCCACGCTAGACCTTTGTCCAGTATACATGACAATTAGACCCAACTTAGTCACAAGTTCACCTTTACCCATTTAATTAAAGTTAAATGATACCTCTATGCTAAGTTACACATGACAAGTTAAAATGTATGCTATTTTATGTTTATTTCATGTCCCTTGTTTACTACCCCTTTCTTGTTTATGGGTTGGGCTAATTTACTAGCCTAACATTTTATGTGATTCATGCGTATGTTCTGTAACACCCCACTCCCACTAAGGTCACTCACAAAGGGAATGCCTTAGCTTCGGTGGAGTATTTAAGTGAATATAGAACTGAAAAATTACAACAAGACAGATATAAGTAATACTTGAAATTTAAAACATCATTTCAATGCAGCAGAAGGTAAACATGTTTGGTTACATCTCAAAAACCAACAAGAGTCAAGTACAAAATATCCATCTCGTTAAAACATAAGTACATAATCCCACTACATACTAATAGCCATAATAGAAAAGATAACCGAGCTTTTCTTCAAGAGTCCAAGCTCCAAAAGATAGATAAAGCAATCTGATCAAAGCCCACTAGTGCTAGGCCCACTCTGAGAACCTGAGGGTTGGGGAAAAAGATAAAAACAACGGGGTCAGACATAAGTCTGAGTGAGCCCTATAACCTTAACAATACAATCATTAAAGTAATTAGGGTATGATATAAACCTGGTACGGTACGACTGGGGATAAATGACTACACTAAGTAGCCAACTAGACTTAGGATAAACTAAGATAACGGTAAAGACGCGCTTATCCACCCAAGGATAAATACTATTCTGCACCACACCAGATCTACTCACCCAAGGATAATTCCTACACTGCACCACACCAGTTCCACCTACCCAAGTGTAATTCCTACTTAAAGGTTGATCCCCGCTAAGTGTACTTAGTAATTTTTAATAGTAGTTTCGTATACCCCTAGCTGACTACATAGGTGTCGTCTGCCCCTATCTCCACTAGGTGTACCTGCTACTCCCCAAGCGATCGGCTCCCTACCGTAGATACCCGTGCTGGCCCCACAGTGGGGTGTATCACTCCCCAAAGTGGCAACCCGAAAATGGTGCATGGCTTATATCTACACGATGCAACAACGTCTTACCTACCAGCCCGGGTCCACACACGCATATGAAACCCGTTGGACTCGCGTTGCCACCACTACCCCGTTTTGGCCTCTTATAGTCAAGCCCAGTACGCGTGTCCCGTCCTCGACATGGGTCGAGCCCAATAAGATACATATGGGTTACTGGTTGAAATGGGCCCCCACAAGCTACTACTTAAGCTTGTCATTTTATCTAGTGCATCCCACTTAACCCCTTTTTATAATCATGCCCACTTACATGTTAAGGTTTGGTTAAGTCATCTAATCATATTTCAATTGCCACTCAAGGCCCCCACAAGCTACTACTTAAGCTTGTCATTTAATCATATTTCAATTGCCACTTAAGGCCCCCACAAGCTACTACTTAAGCTTGTCATTTAATCATATTTCAATTGCCACTTAAGGCCCCCACAAACTACTACTTAAGCTTGTCATTTAATCTAGTGCATCCCACTTAACCCCTTTTCATAATCATGCCCACTTACATGTTAAGGTTTGGTTAAGTCATCTAATCATATTTCAATTGCCACTCAAGGCACCCACTAGATTTTTCCACATGCCACCCAAGGCACCCACTTAACCCTTTAATCATGTTTAATTACATGTCCCACTTTGGTTAAGTATTCAAATCTTATCTTCTATTGCCACCCAAGGCAACCACTAGATTTTCCCATGCCACCCAAGGCACTTACTTAACCCTTTAATCATGTTTAATTACATGTTCCACTTCGGTTAAGTATTCTAATCGTATTTTCTATTGCCACCCAAGGCAACTACTAGATTTTTCACATGCCACCCAAGGCACTACTTGATTTCCACATGCCACCCAAGGCACCCACTTAACCCCTCATGCCCACTACATGCTTAACTGGTTAAGTGTTTCTTAATTGATTAAGAACGTGACCGTTGTAAAGACCTCTCACATTAGACTATCTTTTATGGCAGCTGGATTTGCCGGTTGGGTCCGGGCAGCCTTACGCCATAACCGAGTCTAACCTCGTGTCTATACACTTGTCACGTATTTGGTTTGTGCCTAAGACCTCACACATTGGGCCAATCATTTGTAGCCGCTGGATTTGCCGGTCGGTTCCGGGCAGTCTTACGCTACAAAAGGGTCCAACCTCGTGTCTTAGTCGATTAATTACACCTAATTAATCGCCCCCGAATTAATTTTCCCTAATTAATTCCAATTTTAACGATGTACATAATTGACTCAATTATGTCCATCACTTTATGGTATGCATAATCATACCACCTTCACACCATTTCATTAACATGTTTATTAACCCCATCGTTCCCCACGTAATTCGCTAACATGACATAAAAGGGAAGATTCATCATAAATGTAATGGGTTCAACTTGCATAACATTAGCATCAACATGGGTTTAAAGGTGTCAACATGCATATAGCATCAAACCCAACTAGCATAGACAATCAACCCAAACTTGCATGAATCACATATGTCATAAGGAGGGTAACTTGCATAAGTTTCTTATGTCATACAAAGGGGTAAACTTGCATATGTATGTATGACATGTAAAGGGGTTAACTTGCATATGTATGCATATCATACTAAGGTGTAAACTTGCACATGTCTCTTGCATATAATCAAACATCATACTTGCATAACATGTCATATGTGAACTTGCATATTATCATACACCAAACTTGCATACATATCATACATGAACTTGCATATCATCATACACCCAACTTGCATAATCATGGTGTCATAGTGGATCAATGTTTATCATAGCAACTAGCATCATGAACACTTGCATAACTTGCATAACATCATGATCATATAGCATATAGCTTGCATAACTTGCATAACATCATGAACATGTAACTTGTGACTTGCATAACTTGCATAACATCATGAACATGTAACATATGGCTTGCATAACTTGCATAGCATCTCAAACATGTAGCATATTACTTGCATAACTTGCATAATATCACAAACATATAGCATATAACTTGCATGACATGCATAACATCATTAACACATAGCACATAACTTGCATAACATGCATAACATCATTAACACATAGCATACAACTTGCATAACTTGCATTGATCCACATTCATAGCCATAACCTCATTATATCCTATCATAATCATTTCAATAATTGGTCATTAAGGCTATAGAAAACTCACAACTTGTTGATTAGCCTTCTTATGAATATATTAAAAGATTGAGACTAAGCCACTAAGCTATCAACCCAAAAACTTCAAAAAATGCTCCAAATGAAAACCCTTGAGCCAAATCAATAATAAAGATCCTAGCTTTAATGAAGAAAAGCCTTGAATCAAACTTAGAAACACTTAAGCAAGCTTAGGAACTCTTATACTTCTTTAGAAACTCTCTCATATGATTAGAGATGGAGATTATGACAAGAGGATGAGGGTGGAGGCCATGAGAGAACATTTTGGCATAGTTTAGCTATAGGATTGAATAATGAGCATTTAGGTTTAGGTTAGGGGTCTTTTTATAGAAGACTAGGATAGTTTTAGCCACAGGATTAACCTTAGTTTAGATCCTAGCCATCAAAGCATGTCTTGGGGAAGAAGTCAAGTGTAGGAACCATCTAGGGCCTTTAGATTAAAGCTGAACCATGAGAACCATTCAAATGCAAAATCTGCATTTGAGCGAATCGGCCCACGGGTTGACAGCCAAACACCCTGGATTAACCCCTAGTCGACCCAGCGGGCTTGAGTCGACCTCAAAAATCGGCCGGTTCGGTTATTCCCCTCTCCCAATTCGCTGTTTTGAACATTTTTGCATATTTAATTTTCAATTATATATATATATATATCAGTATATATATATTTCTCTGCGCAACCCATTTCACTTAATTAAGTATACTTTAATTTGTGAATTTTTATGTTCAAATTACGGGGTGTTACATTCTCCCCTCCTTAAAGGATTTCGTCCCCGAAATCTCTAAGTCAAGAAGAACGTATCCTACCAACCAAACAACCATCTACTAAACCATCAAACACTGGCATCCATTGTCCTTAAAATTTCTAATGACGTATGAACATATGCAAAAAGTGTGTGTATATGTTCCCTGTCTAATGCAAAATTAGGCGGTCCACTTATTTAGTTGACCTCCTTAATGCAAACCATGATAGTGCCATGCATCCAATATGTATGCGAAAGATCCCTATCGACACATACTATCTCTACATGTGTGCACAACCATACACCAAAATGCATCATCCATATGATAACGCACCATTATACATCCATTAATATAGCTACCTACACACAATTTTATGCAATATGCAATATGAAGTGATTGAGCCGATCTAGTGCCTAGAGTGTGTGTATATGCATCCACGAGCAACCACTAGCAACCACTTGCATCCACACGCATCCATCAAACATAACATGTCTCAAACACATGTTTCAACCATAGGTTTTATCCTATCTAAAGGTCAAAGGTACTAATGAGAGGACATACTAAAGATAAGATAAGTACTAGACAAACGATAAAGGAGAAGTTAAAAGACATACCCTCAAAAGAAATGGGTACAATGAACGCATCTTCACTTCTGTCTCCCAAGTAGCCTTACTCTCACCTTCTCCCCTTTTCACTTTGACTAGTCGCACCTCTCTGTTTCTCAACTTCCTAATCTCTGACCCAAGGATGCGGGTAGGAGCTCGTTGAATAGTCGCATCACGCTCTACCTTCACTTCTTTAAGCAAGCTCGGCTCTACCGCCTCTGCGGTCTCATGTAGGCACTTCCTCAAATGTGACACATGGAATACGTCATGTTCCCTATGCAACCGAACTATCTCTCGAATATAAACTGAAGCTAGACATGGAACAGTCCTCTTGCTCTTCACGGGTATGAAATGGGCACTCTTAGTAAGTCTATCTACCACAAACCAAATTCCCGTATTACCCTTCCTCGATCTTGGTAACCCATCAATAAAATCAATCGAGACGCTATCCCACTTCCATTGCGGAACTTCCAATGAGTGAAGCAACCCACCTGGTTTCTTTTGCTTCGCTTCCACCTGTTGGCACACCAAGCATCTAGCGACATACTCGGCCACATCTTTCTTCATACCGGCCCAAAAGAAAACTCGCTTCATGTCTTGGTACATCTTGTCCCCACCGGGATGAATAGTCATCCTAAAACGATGCACCTTATCAAGAATAGCCTTCCTCAAACCCTCGTCTGGCGGTACGCAAAGTCTACTATCTCTACGCAAGCACCCCCTATCGTTTAGGGTGTACCTACTCAAATGGCTGGACGACTCCCCCCTTATGAGCCTCTATACCAACTCAACCAACTATGGGTTGTCCCTCTGTGCCTCGCCAATCCGTCTCAAAAGGGTAGGTCTGACCTCCAAGGATGCTAGCAAATCGGGTATAAAGTCAACGGAAGGTCTGAAATCAAACATCGAGATAAATTCCAAGCTTCGTCGTTCCACGAACCATGGACTCAAGGACAACCTTTTTCCGCTCAAGGCGTCCGCCACCACGCTATCTCGAAATCATAGGATGCTAAGAACTCCATCCACCTTTGCTGTCTCAAGACTATGCGCTCGAAGAGCCACCAACACTTCCCTACGATGTAGGGCGTGCTTTTCTCCACTTCTGGAGAAAACCAGGATATTCTCTCATACAAAATCGTCACAACTATCCATCTCTCACGCAGACCATCCTAGTCGAACTCTACATCCCCCAAATGCAAGCCCCAAAGGCCTAAACCAATATCAGACAAACACCCAAGGGACACCTCCTTCGAATTCAGACGACCTACGTGAGATGATACTAGTAAAAACGGCTGAATAATTAAGCCTTTGTCCAACTCTGGATGTCCTTGCCAGTCTCACTCCAGAACCACCGTAGATCAAATAACTGGCTTCGCTTAACCTGTTCAGCACACACGAAAACTTATTTCGCTTTTAGAAAAGACCAAGATGTCCTCCACAAAGACCACTACGAAGTTGTTTAGGTACTCCCTGAACACCCTACTCATCAAATCAACAAAATATGCGGGGGCGTTCGTCAAACCAAATGGCATCACCAGCCACTCATAGAAACCATCCGGAGTCCTAAAGGCGGTCTTCTCGATACTATCCTCAGTCACTCCCAACTGATGAAACTCCATGGCCAAGTCCCACTGCGAAACACTGAGGCGCCAACCAACCGATCAAAAAGATCATCAACCCTTGGCAATGGGTGTCTATTCTTCTTTATGAGCTTGTTGAGTTCTCTATAGTCTACACAAAGTCTGAGGGACCCATCCGCCTTCGTGGCTAAAACTACTGGAGCACCCCACTCCGATATACTTCGTCTTATGAACCCCTTCTCAAGCAACTCCCCTACTTGCTTATGGAGTTCCCTCCTCTCACGAGGAGCCATGTGGCGCACTGACAAAGATACTGGTTTAGCATCGTCTACCAGATATATTCGGAGGTCAATCTCCCGCTTCGGAGGTAAGCCCTTCACCTCCCCAAACACATCCGAGTATTCCCGGACCACTCTAACAGATCGCAAACTCTCGACCAAAGCGTCAAGCGATTCAAGATAACTTAGCATAACAGAATTTATGGGATTTCAAAAGATCTCGAGAGTGTTACCCAAGCGGGTCATAAGCCTAACAACTCTCCTTTCACAATCAAGAACGACACCATTACTGGATAACCAATCCATGCCCAAAATCAACCCATAGCCCGTGAAGCCCAAACAAAAGCATCACCTCTAAACTCAACGCTAAGTATGGAAATCTTCAAACCCAAACATATCATGGACAAATAAGTGGAGCCCTCCCAATTGGGTTTGAAACAACCACGGGATCATCTACCAAACTGGTGTCTAGGTGCAGTGACTCAACTAATGATGATGAGATAAACGAATGTGGTGCGCCAGAGTCGAATAAAGTTCGAACAGGATGATCGAGAGAACCAAATTTCAACTTAGACGGTCCTACCCCCATCAGGTATACCCGTCGTGAGGGAATACATCTACCCTCCCGAAGATCCTGTACTTCGTCTTTACCTCTTTGGACAACCCTAATAAGGTGTCCTATTTCTCCAAAACAACTAGCCTTCCCCTTCCCATTCTCTTTTCGTGGCCTTCTTACCATGATAAGGTTTCGTCCTTTATTTACCTAATAGCTATTTGAACCTTCCTCTCTCGTCCATCTTAAAGGTACCCATAAGCCCTCCACCTCCTTGGACTAACTTCTTGGCCTGGAAAACGTCTTAGTCCCATGAAGTGGTTCTTCCGACCTTCATATGGAAGTCCTTATTTATCTTAAAAAGACATCTACACGCGGAGGGGAAATTCAAAAAGAGAAAGAGGAAGAGATTCAAAACGGAGAATCCGAAGGATAAAGATATGGCTATTGGGGATTATGCTTTTCTTTCAAAAACTTTTCTCTCATAAGACATGTTTTTGAAAATACATCTTCCAAAAATGTTTTTAGAAAAATAGTTTTCTAAAAAAATTATCTGTTCCGGTAACCTTAAGCTCTGATACCACGTGTAACACCCCACTCCCACTAAGGTCACTCACAAAGGGAATGCCTTAGCTTCGGTGGAGTATTTAAGTGAATATAGAACTGAAATATTACAACAAGACAGATATAAGTAATACTTGAAATTTAAAACATCATTTCAATGCAGCAGAAGGTAAACATGTTTGGTTACATCTCAAAAACCAACAAGAGTCAAGTACAAAATATCCATCTCGTTAAAACATAAGTACATAATCCCACTACATACTAATAACCATAATAGAAAAGATAACCGAGCTTTTCTTCAAGAGTCCAAGCTCCAAAAGATAGATAAAGCAATCTGATCAAAGCCCACTAGTGCTAGGCCCACTCTGAGAACCTGAGGGTTGGGGAAAAAGATAAAAACAACGGGGTCAGACATAAGTCTGAGTGAGCCCTATAACCTTAACAATACAATCATTAAAGTAATTAGGGTATGATACAAACCTGGTACGGTACGACTGGGGATAAATGACTACACTAAGTAGCCAACTAGACTTAGGATAAACTAAGATAACGGTAAAGACGCGCTTATCCACCCAAGGATAAATACTATTCTGCACCACACCAGATCTACTCACCCAAGGATAATTCCTACACTGCACCACACCAGTTCCACCTACCCAAGTGTAATTCCTACTTAAAGGTTGATCCCCACTAAGTGTACTTAGTAATTTTTAATAGTAGTTTCGTATACCCCTAGCTGACTACATAGGTGTCGTCTGCCCCTATCTCCACTAGGTGTACCTGCTACTCCCCAAGCGATCGGCTCCCTACCGTAGATACCCGTGCTGGCCCCACAGTGGGGTGTATCACTCCCCAAAGTGGCAACCCGAAAATGGTGCACGGCTTATATCTACACGATGCAACAACGTCTTACCTACCAGCCCGGGTCCACACACGCATATGAAACCCGTTGGACTCGCGTTGCCACCGCTACCCCGTTTTGGCCTCTTATAGTCAAGCCCAGTACGCGTGTCCCGTCCTCGACATGGGTCGAGCCCAATAAGATATATATGGGTTACTGGTTGAAATGGGCCCCCACAAGCTACTACTTAAGCTTGTCATTTTATCTAGTTTATCCCACTTAACCCCTTTTATAATCATGCCCACTTACATGTTAAGGTTTGGTTAAGTCATCTAATCATATTTCAATTGCCACTCAAGGCCCCCACAAGCTACTACTTAAGCTTGTCATTTAATCATATTTCAATTGCCACTTAAGGCCCCCACAAGCTACTACTTAAGCTTGTCATTTAATCATATTTCAATTGCCACTTAAGGCCCCCACAAACTACTACTTAAGCTTGTCATTTAATCTAGTGCATCCCACTTAACCCCTTTTCATAATCATGACCACTTACATGTTAAGGTTTGGTTAAGTCATCTAATCATATTTCAATTGCCACTCAAGGCACCCACTAGATTTTTCCACATGCCACCCAAGGCACCCACTTAACCCTTTAATCATGTTTAATTACATGTCCCACTTTGGTTAAGTATTCAAATCTTATCTTCTATTGCCACCCAAGGCAACCACTAGATTTTCCCATGCCACCCAAGGCACTTACTTAACCCTTTAATCATGTTTAATTACATGTTCCACTTCGGTTAAGTATTCTAATCGTATTTTCTATTGCCACCCAAGGCAACTACTAGATTTTTCACATGCCACCCAAGGCACTACTTGATTTCCACATGCCACCCAAGGCACCCACTTAACCCCTCATGCCCACTACATGCTTATCTGGTTAAGTGTTTCTTAATTGATTAAGAACGTGACCGTTGTAAAGACATCTCACATTAGACTATCTTTTATGGCAGCTGGATTTGCCGGTTGGGTCCGGGCAGCCTTACGCCATAACCGAGTCTAACCTCGTGTCTATACACTTGTCACGTATTTGGTTTGTGCCTAAGACCTCTCACATTGGGCCAATCATTTGTAGCCGCTGGATTTGCCGGTCGGTTCCGGGCAGTCTTACGCTACAAAAGGGTCCAACCTCGTGTCTTAGTCGATTAATTACACCTAATTAATCACCCCCGAATTAATTTTCCCTAATTAATTCCAATTTTAACGATGTACATAATTGACTCAATTATGTCCATCACTTTATGGTATGCATAATCATACCACCTTCACACCATTTCATTAACATGTTTATTAACCCCATCGTTCCCCACGTAATTCGCTAACATGACATAAAAGGGAAGATTCATCATAAATGTAATGGGTTCAACTTGCATAACATTAGCATCAACATGGGTTTAAAGGTGTCAACATGCATATAGCATCAAACCCAACTAGCATAGATAATCAACCCAAACTTGCATGAATCACATATGTCATAAGGAGGGTAACTTGCATAAGTTTCTTATGTCATACAAAGGGGTAAACTTGCATATGTATGTATGACATGTAAAGGGGTTAACTTGCATATGTATGCATATCATACTAAGGTGTAAACTTGCACATGTCTCTTGCATATAATCAAACATCATACTTGCATAACATGTCATATGTGAACTTGCATATTATCATACACCAAACTTGCATACATATCATACATGAACTTGCATATCATCATACACCCAACTTGCATAATCATGGTGTCATAGTGGATCAATGTTTATCATAGCAACTAGCATCATGAACACTTGCATAACTTGCATAACATCATGATCATATAGCATATAGCTTGCATAACTTGCATAACATCATGAACATGTAACTTGTGACTTGCATAACTTGCATAACATCATGAACATGTAACATATGGCTTGCATAACTTGCATAGCATCTCAAACATGTAGCATATTACTTGCATAACTTGCATAATATCACAAACATATAGCATATAACTTGTATGACATGCATAACATCATTAACACATAGCACATAACTTGCATAACATGCATAACATCATTAACACATAGCATACAACTTGCATTGATCCACATTCATAGCCATAACCTCATTATATCCTATCATAATCATTTCAATAATTGGTCATTAAGGCTATAGAAAACTCACAACTTGTTGATTAGCCTTCTTATGAATATATTAAAAGATTGAGACGAAGCCACTAAGCTATCAACCCAAAAACTCCAAAAAATGCTCCAAATGAAAACCCTTGAGCCAAATCAATAATAAAGATCCTAGCTTTGATGAAGAAAAGCCTTGAATCAAACTTAGAAACACTTAAGCAAGCTTAGGAACTCTTATACTTCTTTAGAAACTCTCTCATATGATTAGAGATGGAGATTATGACAAGAGGATGAGGGTGGAGGCCATGAGAGAACATTTTGGCATAGTTTAGCTATAGGATTGAATAATGAGCATTTAGGTTTATGTTTGGGGTCTTTTTATAGAAGACTATGATAGTTTCAGCCATAGGATTAACCTTAGTTTAGATCCTAGCCATCAAAGCATGTCTTGGGGAAGAAGTCAAGTGTAGGAACCATCTAGCGCCTTTAGATTAAAGCTGAACCATGAGAACCATTCAAATGCAAAATCTGCATTTGAGCGAATCGGCCCACGGGTTGACAGCCAAACACCCTGGATTAACCCCTAGTCGACCCAACGGGCTTGGGTCGACCTCAAAAATCGGCCGGTTCGGTTATTCCCCTCTCCCAATTCGCTGTTTTGAACATTTTTGCATATTTATTTATTTATTTAATTTTCAATTATATATATATATATATATCAATATATATATATTTCTCTGCGCAACCCATTTCACTTAATTAAGTATACTTTAATTTGTGAATTTTTATGTTCAAATTACGGGGTGTTACATGTTCCACGGGGGTAGCGATGGGAAAATATGAAAATTCATGGCATAGATTTGTTCATAAAATGGTATATTTGATATACCATTTATGGTGAGCATAATCAAAGGATAATTATGGCATGATTAAATTTAATTTAATTTACATAAAGAAATTAGACATATATAGAAAAATGTGAATTTAGAAAAAGACGAATATGCCTAACCCGAGGTTAGACTGAGTTGTGGTGTAGATCTGCCGGAACCGACCGGCATATCCAGTAACCACAATAAGACCTGTCTAGTGTGGGTGGTTAGTGCATCAAGCCCAAAATGAACCCGAGGTTAGACTGAGTTGTGGTGTAAATCTGCCCGGAACCGACCGGCACATCCAGTGACCACAACAATACCTGTCTAATGTGAGTGGTTGGTGCTTTAATAAATTAAAGCTAAGTCAGGATTGGTAGGGTTAAGTCAATTAGGGAAACACTTAACCGATTCAGCATGTTAACTAAACGAATGGGTGGGGTTAGGTAAACTTGGATACTTAACCAATTAAACATGTTGATTAGAAAATCGTAGTAGCGGAGACCCATTTCAGCAGTAACCCACATAGATGTATCATGGTACCCTGGAACTGGGCACGGTGGGGCACGATTACTGGGCTGATTATAAGCGGTCAAAACGTCGGCGGTTGGTGGGCCAGTGTAGGTTCAGACGGAGTATGGGCGTGTACGTACTCCGGAGTGGAAAAACAGGCAGTAGGCATCAATAGTGTACACTGTGCATCTTGAATCGTGTCGGGTTGCCACCAGAGGGACTGATACACCCCATGGTGGGACCAACACAGGTATCTACACTCAAGCGGGGCCGAATGACATAGGATATGAATGCATATGAGTAGGAGCCGATCATTAAGGGGATCGTTTGTTATGAACACGTATGGCTGGTTGAACCAATGGTTAAGTAGGTGCAGAGACTATAGTAATGGATGCGATCACATGTTCCTCTTATCTTATATTAGGGTATTATCCTATGTTCTGTTGTTACTGTCATGGTCCCTTTCCTTGTTTAAATACTAGTAATCACTGAACTTACCAGACTTATTGTCTGACCCGTTTTCCTTCGTCCTCTTTTCTTCTGTCCTCCCCCCCCCCTTAGGTCCACAGGGAGGGAATACTACAGCTTAGTCAGACTATTTGCAAGCTTCAAGAAAGTAGATGTATGATTTGGACTCTCTCTCACCTTGGCTATGGCTTTTGGACTTTATCCTTGGGGATATATGCAGTTTTGTTTATGGTTTATGCTTCTTTACTAAATAATCACGACACAAATTATGTTGTAATGTTTCAGAAGTTATTTTGAGATAATTTGATGTAATGCTTTTGTACTGAACCACGTATGATATAAATAATTGAATTTCGCTGCTTATATTTATCTGTCTTGTAAAGTTTTCTGTGTCTTATACCTATAACCCTCCACCAAAGTTAAGGCATTCCCTTTGTGAGTGAGCTTAACGGAGGTGGGGTGTTTCACTTGGTATCAGAGCAAAGGTTTACCAGATCAGATAAGAGTTTCTGAAAATTATCTTCAAAAAGAAATACAAAGAAGCATTTTACAAGAAAAAGTGTTGTTTTAAATTTAAAAAGGCATAAATCCCCAAATCCATATGCGCTATCTTTCTATCCTTCATTTTGGATTTTTTCTTTTTCGTTTCAGCATGTCTGGGAATCTTAACCTTCCAGAGGGTGTACCGATACCTGGCTGGTTAAGGAGGTACTTAGAGGCTAGGGCCAACGACGCAGGCCCAGCAGATATTCCTCCTCCTCCAGCTGCAGCGGTTTCTCCTCCTCCTCCTCGTGCAAATGCTTTCTCAAAGATTTGTAGAGACTTTAGGGCCATGGGTGGAAAGGATTTCAAGGGAACTGAATCTTTCATAGAAGCAAGGAACTGGCTCAAAGAAACTGAGGATCTGTACGTTATCTTCGGGGTGGACGATAGGCAGAAGATACAGTTGGCTGTATGGTTGCTCAAAGACGAAGCTTCCTATTGGTGGGAAGTCACTAACGCTGAAAGACCAGTTGACACATGGATGGATTTCAGAGTAAGGTTTGAGATGAAATTCCTCTCACAAGCTGAACGAAGTTTACAGCTGGAAAAGTTCTTATCTCTTAAGCAAGGAAGTATGACGGTCAAAGAGTACGTCAATCAATTCAATCAGCTGGCCTGATTTGGACTGGACTTAGTGAATACTCCTCATAAGAAGGCTCTCTGTTTTGTCAAGGGATTGAATGAGCCACTTCACAGCTTGGCTATGACCCATATACCTATGGGGGCTACTTACGAGAGGTTAGTGGTCATGGCACTCTTACATGAGGAAGACAAGGGCAAGAATGAGGCAAAAGCAGAAGTGCCTCAAGATAAGAAGGGGTAGGGGTCGTAGAACAAGAAGGCTGATTCAAAGAAAGGCGGGAAGAACAACAAACCCCGTGAAAAGAGAAAGTGTAATTTCTGTTGCATTCCTAGACATCTGATCAAAGACTGCAAGAAGAAGAAAAAGGAAGATGGGTGGCTGTTTCCATTGTAGTGAGACAGGACACATGGCTAGGTCTTGCCCAAGGAAGCAAGGGTAGGGAGCTGGACCTTCTTCTGGAGGACAAGTTCACGCTCTCACGGCACCTCCGCAAGAACGTGGTAGAAATATTTCTGTTGAAAGTTTAGTCTATCTTTTTTATCATCTTGTTCTTACACTACTTGACTATGGCGCATCGCACTCTTTTATATCTACTGCTTTAGTGGAATCTCTGCACCTAGACACCAGCATAGTAGAGGATCCCTTGGTTGTTTCAAATCCAATTGGGGGCTCATCTTATTTGTCAATGGTTTGTTTGGATTTGAAAATATCTATACTAAGCGTTGGGTTTAGATGTAATGACTTTGTTTTGGGCTTCACGGGCTATGGGTTGATTCTAGGCATGGACTGGCTATCCAGTAATGGTGCTATCCTCGATTGTGAAAAGAGAGTTGTTAGACTCATGAATCGCCTCGGTAACACTCCCGAAATTACTTGTAATCCCATGAACTCCGTTATGCTTCGTTATCTAAAATCTCTTGATGCGTCTGTTGAGAACTTGCAGTCTGTAAGGGTAGTCAGTGAATACTCGGATGTGTTTGAAGAGGTAAAGGGCTTACCTCCGAAGCGGGAGATAGACTTCCTCATATACCTCGTGGACAACGCAAAACCCGTTGCTTTATCCGTCGGACACATGGCTCCGAGGGAAAGGAAACAACTCAGCAAGCAAGTTAAAGAATTTCTTGAGAAAGGGGTTTATAAGGCGGAGTATTTCTGAATGGGGTGCTCCAGTAGTGTTCGCAACTAAAGCGGATGGTTCGCTTCGCCTGTGCGTTGATTATAGGGAGCTAAACAAACTGACCAAGAGGAATAGGCACCCACTCCCAAGAATAGATGATTTGTTCGATCAGCTTGTAGGTCCATCGGTTTTCTCCCAATTAGATTTAGCTACCGGGTTTTATCAGCTAAAAGTGGCTGAAGACATCATTAATAAGACCGCGTTCAGAACTCCAGATGGTTTCTTCGAGTGGCTTGTCATGCCTTTCGGCTTGACAAATGCACCCGCTTACTTCGTTGATTTAATGAGCAGGGTGTTCCGAGAGTTCCTCAATAATTTTGTGGTGGTCTTCGTAGACGATATTCTGATCTTCTCAAAGAATGAGGAAGAGCATGATCGACATCTAAAAGAAGTCATGGATACTCTCCGTGCACATCAGTTGAAGGCGAAATTCTCCAAATGTCATTTCTGGAGAGAAGAAGTTAGGTTCCTTGGACACGTGGTGTCCAATGAGGGGATAGCTGTGGACCCCGCGAAAGTGGTTGCTGTGCAAGATTGGAAGGTTCCTCGAAACGCAACCGGAGTCCGAAGCTTTCTTGGGCTAGCAGGCTTTTATCGAAAGTTTATCAAAGATTTTGCAAAAAAACTCAGCTCCACTAACAAGATTGACAAAGAAGAACCTAGCTTTCAATTGGGATTTGGATTGCGATATTGCTTTCCAATGTTTAAAAAGGGCTCTAACAACAGCCCCAGTTCTGACATTGCCTGATGGAAGCAAGATGTTTACAGTATACACAGATGCTTGCGGAACGGGATTAGGCGCTGTTCTGATGCAAGAAGGGAAGGTAGTGGCTTATGGTGGAAGACAGTTGAAAGTACACGAGAAAAACTACCCAAGCCACGACCTAGAGTTAGCAGCCATCGTTTTTGCGCTTAAGTCTTGGCGCCATTATCTCCTAAGTGAGAAATTTGAACTTTATACTGACCATAAATCGTTAAAATACCTTTTCTCGTAGAAAGATATCAATTTGAGGCAGCAAAGATGGATGGAGTTTCTTGCCTCGTTTGATTTTGAGATTTCCTACACTCCTAACAAGGGCAATACAGTAGCAGACGCCTTAAGTAGAAAGAAGCTGGCCTTAAGCCCTCTCTTTGTGGAAAGGCAAAGCTTGGAGTTCATAGCAAACTTTAACTTCAAACCCTCCTGTGACTTTGTACCTGGCTTGCTAGCAACGTTAGAAGTGCGACCAACTCTATTAGACTCAATCGGAGCCGCGCAAAGAGAAGACCCTTAGCTAGCCGATGTGATGGACAAGTTAATTAGGGGTGAGATTTCCAGTCACCTCAATAGATACTCCATTGACGCCAAGGGCTGGTTGAGACGAGATGGACGACTATGTGTCCCACAAGTAAGGGATTTGGCAAAGATGGTTCTAGAAGAGGCACACCAGTCCAAGCTGACCATACACCTAGGCGGAGACAAAATGTATAATGATACCAAAAGAGTTTTCTTTTGGAATGGCAAAAAGAAAGACGTAGTTGAATTTTTTTCTAAGTGTTTAATATGCCAACATGTCAAGGCGGAGCAGAAGAAGCCTGGTGTTCTGCTCCATCCTCTAGAAGTCCCACAGTGGAAATGGGATAGCATCTCGATGGACTTTATAGATGGGTTGCCTAGGTAATGAAGGGGCAATACCAGCATTTGGGTAATAGTGGACAGGCTCACAAAAAGCGCCCACTTTATACCCGTCAAGAGTAGAAGGACCGCCTCATCGCTAGCATCCATATATCTTAAAGAGATGGTTCGACTCCATGGGATACCCTCCAGCATAGTGAGTGATTGAGACCCTATCTTCACGAGCGAGTTTTGGAAGAGTTTACAAGAGGCTGTAGGCATACAGTTATGCTTAAGCACGGCCTATCACCCTCAAACCGATGGCCAGACGGAAAGAGTCAATAGTGTATTAGAAGACCTCTTGAGATTATGCATTATTGACTTCGGAGGTACATGAGAGGATCATCTACCTTTGGTGGAATTCTCTTACAACAATAGCTACCAAGCCACCATAGGCATGGTGCCTTTTGAAGCTTTATATTGAAGACTGTGCAGGTCACCAACTTGCTGGTGGGAGTCCAAAGACAAGCTCATACTTGGACCAGACATGATTAGGGAAACTTCAGAAAAAGTAGACTTGATATGAAGAAGAATGAAGACTGCCTAAGCTAGACAGAAGTCCTACGCAGACAAAAGAAGAACTGACCTTGAGTTCGAAGTTGGAGACAAGGTGTTCCTTAAAGTATCTCCTTTGAGGAACTTCGTTCGCTTTGGATTCGCAGGAAAGTTAGCACTAAGATTCGTAGGGTTGTTCCCTATCATCGAGAAGATTGGGAAGATGGCATATAGGGTACAGCTCCCTGAAAGATTGGTCGGGGTTCATAATGTCTTTCATGTCTCTCACCTGCGGAAATGCTTACACGAGTCTGCGGAAGTGGTAGAATGAAGTATGTTAGAGGAAGTTGAAGTTGAACGAGAAGCAACTGTGAGGAGAGCTCCAACCCGTATCTTGGGAATAGAAGTCAAAACGCTACGCAACCATGAAGTTAAGCTCGTTAAAGTTCAATGGAGCGACACCGAGGAAGACACGACTTGGGAAACTGAGGACAGAATATGCGTAGCCTACCCTTTTCTTTTTGAGGGTACATCCTTAATCTCTTTTTCCTTAAGTTTATGCTCGTATCTATCTTTTATCTCCTTGATCCTATCCTTTATCCTTAGGTAGGAACCCATTTGGATGTAAATATGTAATTGAAACATGTTATGATTGATGGTTGCAAGTGGTAGCAAGTGGTTGCTAGTGGTTTCTAGTGGATGCATATACACACACATTAGGTATTAGATAGGCTCAGTCACTTCCATATTGCATATGCATATATGTATTGATATGGATTGAAACTTGATGTGTTATCATATGGACATTGCATTTGTATGAATGATTGTGCGCTCATGTAGGAAATTTTGAGTAGGAAAAATTGCATTCATAATGGACTCATGGCACTGACATAATTTGCATTAAGGAGGTCAACTGAATCAGTAGACCGCCTGATTTTGCATTAGATAAGGACATGTACACATACAATGCATATGACCATGAAGCACTATAAATCTTTTAAGGACAATGGACGCCTGTGTTTGATGGTTGAGTAGATGGGTGACTGGATGGTAGGATATAAGTTCTTCTCGACTTGAAGATTTCGGGGATGAAGTCCTAAAAGGAGGGGAGAATGTAACACCCTGTTTTTTTGTTAATGGTATAATAATGAATTAAACAGTACTTAATTTAAAATGTGAGAATTAAGGAAAATGGGTTATGCCATTGTGTTCATCTCGGAATTTTGGTTGAGATAGAGTCCGAGTTTGTGTAAATTGGACTTCGTATGAAGAAGTTATGGCTGTCGGAAGTTTGTGTAAATTGGACTTCGTATGAAGAAGCGGGCTGGGCGGGAAAAGTCCCGCCCAGGACCCAGGTCGATCAGGGGGTGGACCCTAGTGTCGGCCTCCCCCCTTACAGGTCGACCTGGGGTCGACCTGCCCCCCCCCCCCCCGGGCAGATCTGATAGGTGACGATTTTGTGACTCAGTGCTGAGTTGCTAGGGCTAAGGTGTCACTCTATCTTGACTGGATGGTTGTGGTTAACCCTAGGATCATCCGACGACTCAAATTGAATTAAAATTCTATATAAATAACCTAATGCTCAAACCTAAAAATCACACAAAAAAAATCCTAGAACTATCATGCTGTCAATAGAAAACTTGGAGTAGCCTTCACCTATTCAAAGCCAAGATAAGAACATGAATCAAAAATCAAATTAAAAGATTATCAAATTCAACGATCTACATCAAAGGCGAGCTTACCAATCTCAGATTTCAGATTTCAGATTTCAGAATGCAAGAAATCCTTTTTAGTTTGTAAGTTGGTTATCACGCAAATTTTAACGTTCTTTCAATTGAATCATGACATGTTGTAATTTGGATATAGAATGATGCTTATATATAAGATTTGATGCTCGTTTATCTTAAAGTATCGTTGTAATTAATCATGTCTATATGCTTGTGGTGATGAACATGGTGTATATTAATCATGTCTACATGCATGTGGTGATGAACATATTGTATGTTATTGGAATCTATTATGATTGGGTAATGGATTTATTTTGCCAATTAAGTGGTGAAACATGTCATGTTATACATTGGTGGTTATTTGCAAGTTTATGATCTAAAACCATGCTTATATGTTAGATCAACACTCATGTATATTCATGTTAGGTTGAATCTATTTATGTTGTAAAATTTGGAATTGTAGTCCTCTTCTATTTTTAACACATAAGTATCATGCCAAGTTGCAATTTAAAAATGATTATAGTAGCTTTCTTATGTTTTGACACACATAAGTTAATATGCTAAGTTATGGTTTGAAACTGTGATTATATATTAAACCTCCATGCTAGACCTTTGTCCAGTATACATGACAATTAGACCCAACTTAGTCACAAGTTCACCTTTACCCATTTAATTAAAGTTAAATGATACCTCTATGCTAAGTCACACATGACAAGTTAAAATGTATGCTATTTTATGTTTATTTCATGTCCCTTGTTTACTACCCCTTTCTTGTTTATGGGTTGGGCTAATTTACTAGCCTAACATTTTATGTGATTCATGCGTATGTTCCACGGGGGTAGCGATGGGAAAATATGAAAATTCATGGCATAGATTTGTTCATAAAATGGTATATTTGATATACCATTTATGGTGAGCATAATCAAAGGATAATTATGGCATGATTAAATTTAATTTAATTTACATAAAGAAATTAGACATATATAGAAAAATGTGAATTTAGAAAAAGACGAATATGCCTAACCCGAGGTTAGACTGAGTTGTGGTGTAGATCTGCCCGGAACCGACCGGCATATCCAGTAACCACAATAAGACCTATCTAGTGTGGGTGGTTAGTGCATCAAGCCCAAAAAGAACCCGAGGCTAGACTGAGTTGTGGTGTAAATCTGCCCGGAACCGACCGGCACATCCAGTGACCACAACAATACCTGTCTAATGTGAGTGGTTGGTGCTTTAATAAATTAAAGCTAAGTCAGGATTGGTAGGGTTAAGTCAATTAGGGAAACACTTAACCGATTCAGCATGTTAACTAAACGAATGGGTGGGGTTAGGTAAACTTGGATACTTAACCAATTAAACATGTTGATTAGAAAATCCTAGTAGCGGAGACCCATTTCAGTAGTAACCCACATAGATGTATCATGGTACCCTGGAACTGGGCACGGTGGGGCACGATTACTGGGCTGATTATAAGCGGTCAAAACGTAGGCGGTTGGTGGGCCAGTGTAGGTTCCGACGGAGTATGGGTGTGCACGTACTCCGTAGTGGAAAAACAGGCAGTAGGCATCAATAGTGTACACTGTGCATCTTGAATCATGTCGGGTTGCCACCAGAGGGACTGATACACCCCATGGTGGGACCAGCACAGGTATTTATAGTGTAGCGGGGCCGAATGACACAGGATATGAATGCATACGAGTAGGAGCCGATCATTAAGGGGATCGTTTGTTATGAACACGTAGGGCTGGTTGAACCAATGGTTAAGTAGGTGCAGAGACTATAGTAATGGGTGCGATCACATGTTCCTCTTATCTTATATTAGGGTATTGTCGTTTGTTCTGTTATTACTGTCATAGTCCCTTTCCTTATTTAAATACTAGTAATCACCGAACTTACTAGACTTATTGTCTGACCCGTTTTCCTTCGTCCTCTTTTCTTCCGTTCCCCCCTGGATCCACAGGGAGGGAATACTACAGCTTAGTCAGACTCTTTGCAAGCTTCAAGAAAGTAGATGTATGGTTTGGACTCTCTCTCACCTTGGCTATGGCTCTTGGACTTTATCCTTGGGGATTTATGCAGTTTTATTTACGGTTTATGCTTCTTTGTTAAATAATCAAGACAGAAATTATGTTGTAATGCTTTGGAAGTTATTTTGATACAATTTGATGTAATGCTTTTGTATTGAACCACGTATGAAATAAATAATTGAATTTCGCTGCCTATATTTATTTGTCTTGTAAAGTTTTCTGTGTCTTGTACCTATAACCCTCCACCAAAGTTAAGGCATTCCCTTTGTGAGTGACCTTAACGGAAGTGGGGTGTTTCAGACCCCAAGAGTCCCAAAGCATTAAGCCCAAGTTGACATCAATATAATATTGTGTCATGACTCCAAGATTCCCAAAACACTAACCCTAATTGACATCAATATAATATTGTGACATGAACTCTAATAGTCCCAAAGAACTAGGCCCAATTTGACAGCAATATAATATTATGTCTTGGCTTAGCCACACTATTCACAAGCCCTTTTGTGACACCCCGCGTCCGTTAATGTCAATCACTAAGGGAATGCATTAAGTTTCATGAAGCGCTATAGGTAAACAGACATAGAATAATTAAAAGACAGATATAAATAAGGTAGCAGCAGAAAATTTAAATTTTCATTTCAACCATAAAGCATAACAGCGTGGTCCACAATTTCATAAGTCACAAAAACCATTACAATAAAATAACTTCTATCTTGCATCATCGGAGTACATAAGAGTACGAAAAACATAATTTTCCCCAAATTAAAAGAGATAAGCCATAGTAGAGACAAGAACTTGAGCCATACTTCAGAGGTAGCTCCTAGCAAGATGATATCTGAGTCCGGATTAAGTCTAAGCGTTCCCTCCCTGGGAACTTTAGGGGGGAACGGAAGAAAGAAGGAGAAACAACAAGGTCAGACATAAAGTCTGGCGAGTCTAGTTACTTTTTGCCAGTAGATAAATAAAAGCAACATGATAGGCATATAGAGTGGAAAAGAAAGAGATTACTACATAAATGGCAGGTGTGACAAGGTAAGCAAGATAAGGTGTACGCGCCTCACTAATGATTACTCTGCACTATTACTAGTATAACTAAAATGAGATGATCCCTTCCATTATAAGTTGGTAGGCTTAGGCCATACGTCCAAGTATACCCTAACCCCTTCCCTAATCGATCGGCTCCTTACTCCATAGATATCCTGTGCTGGACCTATAATAGGAGGTATCACTTCCTAGAGTGGCAACCCAAGATGTGCATAACCATATCTACTGGTGTTACGGTCATCTTAGCCCCCTCTGTCAGGCCTATGCACGCACATGTCCCCAGTCGGTTTGTGCCGCCCACACCGTCCGTCTCGTTTGGATTTCTTACAATCAATCAGTAAGCGTACCCCTTCTCCACCTAGTACGGAGTTCTTTACTTGATACCAACTCCGGGTTACTGACTGAAAAGGGTCCCACACAATATGATACAAGCTCTCCCCTTGTCTTTTATCCCCAATAGGTTTTCCACTGACTATGTATAACCTTAGGTGTCCTTAGTTACATAGCCCTATACCAGTTATGCTTACCCTAAAGGGTGTCTTTAATTACATAACTTCTTTACATTATCTACCGGTTATGTATCCCACTATGTGTCTTTAATTACATAACATTATTGGGTTAAGTTCGTGGGCCTATATATATATGTAATATTACCCACCGACTACCCATCCAATTTTACTTAACCCCAAATTAAGTTCATAATCATACAATCTTTAAATTAGGTTAAGTAGTCCAACTCAAAACCATGTCCAATTATGGTTATAATGGGCCAGACCTCCCACATTAGGCCTACAACATGTGGATGCTGGATATGCCGGTCGGGTCCGGGCAGTCTTATTCCATACTAGGCCTAACCTCGTGTCTTAGCCCGATTCGTATTTACGTACTTAGACCTCCCACATTAGGTTCAGTATTAGTGGCTGCTGGATATGCCGGTCGGGTCCGGGCAAATTTCCGCCACTAATACAAACTAACCTCGTGTCATAAGTACAATTACAATTCCAAATTGTAATTACTAAACATTCCATTTTTAATTAATTAATCAATCAATTAATCCTTCCCTTTTATAGGTATTAATACCTATTTTACCCAATAATTTGAATTACATGTCCATAAATGTTCATATTCAAATTATGTCATTTTAAACCCCTTTTTCCCCCGTTCCTGAACTAGCGCCCTCACAAAATAGGAAAAATGCGTAGGCTATACAATAGCCTAGTAATAAACGATAATAGGGAAAATAACTAAAATGATCATCGTGGCATCAACAGAAACTTGTATGATAATAAGGTGAACATACATACTGGCATGGACATGAAATTGTCATCATAACAAGGTGATAATTTAGATCACATAAAATAGATCTAACATGATAACATAATGTGATAATCTAGATCTGTCTAACAGTTTCAATGTCCATATAAATTAGATCTACTAATTTAGAAATAGATCTACACACATACACATCATATCATGTCATAAAAGTTACAATTAGGATAAAGGTTTAGATCCAATTCTAACCAATTCAAGGTGACATATGTTCATGATTTACATAAGTGATTAGATCTATCCAATGATATAACTGTCCAAATTAACAGATCTATATTAACCATAATATAGTTACAAACCAAGATCCACAATAGAACAAACACAATCGAATTGGATCTAGAGAAATAAATCTATCATAACGTAGTATATGATTTAACACTTGCATAAAATCATACTACAACATATCCAAGTCATAGTCTTTCACAATTTACTTTCATTTATCTAAACCTAAAAGTAATCTAGAAACTCACAGCGGTGGGTTTAGAGAAAGGATCTAGAATTCTGAATTTGATTTGCAAAGCATGTTGTTGTAGAAAACGGTTCAGTTCGATTCCAGCAGCATATTGCCTCCCTGACTTCCAATGAAGAAAATATGAGAAATAGCCACATATTTATAGCTGCAGAGTCCTCTAAAATTGACTGCCACCTCAGCCCTAGGGGTGTCGACACCCCTGTGGGTGGGTCGACCCCTAGGTCGACACCCCTTCATGGGGGTCGACACCCCTTCATGGGGGTCGACACCCCTCGTCGACCCCCTAGAGCGGGAATTTTGGAGCTCTGAGGAATTTTTCGAATTTTAAACTTTCTGGATAAAATTCTGACTTAGCTCTGACTCATCTCTGACTCCTACATATGTATACAATTTTTCAACGCATATACAAACTTAAAACCATCATAACTTCCTCATACGGTGTCCGTTTTACGCACACCAAATGTCTATCTTGAGAAGAATTTTGAGACGGACACAATGGTGCAGTGTGTTTCCTATAATTCTGAATATTAAATTAATTATTATTTAATCTATCCTCTTTTAATGTCGGTACAAATTCGGGGTGTTATATTCTCCCCTACTCAAAGAATTTTGTCCCGAAATCTCTAAGTTGAGAAGAATGTATATCCTACCATCCATCATCCATCAACTCATCCACCAATCACTGGCATCCATTTTCCTTAAAGATTTCTAATGCTTATACGAATATATGCGAAGGTGTGTGTATATGTACCAACACTAATGCGAAGATTAGGCAGTCTACTGATCCAGTTGACCTCCTTAATGCAATGTATGTTAGTGCCATGAATCCAATACGTATGCAAATAAACCTATCATATCATATAAATTCTATATGTGTGCACATCCATTCGTCCAAATGCAACATCCATACGATAACTCATCCATTTCCATTCATAAAATAAAATAAAATGTACACACATCCATATGCAGTATGAGAGTGATTGATCCGATCTTAGTGCCTAATGTGTGTATATATGTCCATAGGCAACCACTAGCAAACACTTGCATCCATCAAACATAACATGTTTCAAATGCATGTTTACATCCATAGGATTTCTATCTAAATGTTGAAAATATGATGGATAATATATATTCTATTGACAGAAACAAGCACTGGTAAAACTTAGGAAAAGGAGTTAAGAATATACCCTCGAAAAGAAAAGGGTACGAGGCATGAATATTGTCTTCGGTCTCCCAAGCCGCATCTTCTGGGTTTTCTCCAAATTGAACCTTTAGCAATTTGATCTCCTTATTGCGCAGCATCTTAACTTCTGACCCAAGAATACAGGTAGGGACTCGTCAGACTGTCGCCTCCCGTTCCACTTCGACTTCTTCCAACATACTCGGCTCAACAACTTCCACGTTGTCATGCAGGCACTTCCGCAGATGAGAGACGTGGAAAACGTCTTAAATGCCGGATAGATTTTCTGGGAGCTTTACTCGATAGGCCATTTGGCCAATCCTCTTGGTTATGGAAAATGGTCCCACAAACCTAGGTGCCAACTTCCGTACTGGTCCTAGGCGAACCACATTCCTTAAAGGCGATGATTTGATAAAAACCAGGTCTCCCACTTCGGACTCGTTCTCAGTCCTTCTCTTGTATGCATAGGACTTCTGCCTATCTTGAGCTGTCTTCATCCGTCATCGAATAAGGTCAATCTTTTCGGATGTTTCCCTAACCATATCTGGCCCAAGTAATATTATTTCTGTAGATTCCCACCAACAAGTTGGTGATCTACAGGGTCGTCCATACAATGCTTCGAAGTGTGATGTGCCGATGCTGGCCTGATAGCTGTTATTATAGGCAAACTCTACTAAAGGAAGATGCTCTTCCCAAGCCCCTCCGAAGTTTAGGATACACAACCTTAAAAGATCTTCAAGAATCATGTTCACCCTCTCTGTCTGTCCGTTGGTCTAAGGATGATAAGCGGTGTTCAAACACAACTGCGTACCTAATGCTTCTTGCAAGCTCCTCCAAAATTCGCTGGTAAAGATGGGGTCACGATCGCTCACGATGCTAGAAGGTACTCCCAGAAGACGAACTATCTCTGGAACATAAATTGCTGCCAACCACCCAAATAAAGAGAGTGCTCTTAGAGACTCTATCCACTACCACCCAAATACCGGTGTTACCTATTTTCGATCTAGACAACCCATCTATGAAATCCATAGAGACTCTGTCCTATTTCCACTGCAGAACCTCCAACGAATGAAGTAATCCACCGGGCATTTTTGCTCAGCTTTGACTTGCTGGCAAACTAAACATTGAGAAACAAATTCGACCACATCTTTCTTTATCCCAGCCCAAAGGAAAACCCTCTTCATGTCTCTATACATCTTGTCAACACTTGGATGAATAGTCATCTTAGAATGGTGCGCTTCTTCTAGGGCTGCTTTATCAAGCTTCCAGTTTGAGGAACACAAAGCCTTCTGTCTCGTCGCAACCACCCCTTTTCATCTATTGCATATCTACTGAGGTGACTAGAGGTCTCCCCTCTTCTGAGCTTATCCATGATGTCTAGAATATGCGGGTCTCCTTGTTGCGAAGCTCCTATCTGATCCATAAGGGTCGGCTGTAACTCTAAGGATGCAAACAAATCAGGCAAAACTTCGATGGAAGGTCTAAAATCAAAAGCTGATATGAACTCCAGGTTCTTTCTCTCCACAAACAAAGGACTCACGGCCACCCTCTGCCTACTTAGTGCGTCTGCCACCACATTACCCTTGCCAGGGGTATAAGCAATCTCAAAATCATATGAGGCTAAGAACTCCATCCACCATTGTGCCTTAAGTTGAGATCCTTCTGTGAGAATAGATACTTGAGAGATTTATGATCGGTGTATAACTCGAACTTTTCTCCAAGTAAATAATGACGCCACATCTTTAGTGCGAATACTATGGCAGCTAGCTCTAGATCATGGGTGGGGTAATTCTTCTCATGAACTCTTAATTGTCTATCCCCATAACATATTACTTTCCCTTATTGTATTAGAACTGCACCAAGTCCTGTACCGCACGCATCAGTGTAAACAGTTAACACTTTACTTCCATCAGGCAAGGTCAAGACTTGGGCTGTTGTCAGAGCCCTCTTCAGTCGTTGGAAAGCAACGTCATAGTCTATGTCCCGTGAAAATGCCAAATTCTTCTTTGTTAGCCTGGCGAGAGGGGATGACATCATCGTGAAGTCTTTATTGAACTTCCAATAATAACCTGCCAACCCAAGAAAGCTTCTCACCTCGGTTGCATTTTTAGGAATCTGCCAATCTTGCACTGCAAGCTTGGAGGGATCTACAGTTATCCCTTCTTTGGAGACTACATGCCCTAAAAATCTCACTCTTTTCTCCAAAAATGGCATTTGGAGAACTTTATCTTAAGCGAGTGGTCACAGAGAGTTTTCTACAAATGTCTCATTCCCATGGAATGGCCTACCTCTCAAAGCCCGGAAGTTCTTTGTAGATCTTGGAAAAGTTGTCAGCTCCTGGAGTTGGAGGAGTAGGAGGAATGACTGGTGTTGTTGGGGAAGGAACGTCTCTTTGGCCTTCGGCTGTCGCTGTAGCCTCCAAATACCTACGGAACCATCCGGGTATTGTGACGCCATCTGGGATATTAGGAATGTTTTGTTCCCCAGATATGCTGAAAAAAGGGAAAAGGAAGAAATTTAGATAAAGGAACGAAGGATACTACATATGGCTTTTTGGGGAATGTTTTTCAAAACAGAATTTTCTTTTCAAAATACTTTCTTTTAAAACCATTTGGAAAATAATTTCCAAAAACTTTTATCTAACTTCAGCTCTGATACCAAGTGTGACACCCCACGTCCATTAATGTCACTCAGTAAGGGAGTGCATTAAGTTTCCTGAAGCGCTATAGGTAAACAGACACAGAATAATTAAAAGACAGATATAAATAAGGCAGCAGCGGAAAATTTAAATTTTTATTTCAACCATAAAGCATAATACCGTTGTCCACAAATTCATAAGTCACAAAAACCATTACAATAAAATAACTTCTGTCTTGCATCATCAGAGTACATAAGAATATGAAAAACATAATTTTCTCTAAATTAAAAGAGTTAAGCCATAGTAGAGACAAGAACTTGAGCCATACTTTAGAAGTAGCTCCTAGCAAGATGATATCTGAGTCCTGATTAAGTCTGAATGTTTCCTCCCTGAAAACCTTGGGGGGGAACGGAAGAAAGAAGGAGAAACAACAGAGTCAGACACAAAGTCTGGTGATTCTAGTTACTTTTAGCCAGTAGATAAATAAAAGCAATATGATAGGTATATAAAGTGGATAAGAGAGAGATTACTACATAAATGGCAGGTGTGACAAGGTAAGCAGGATAAGGTGGATGTGCCTCACTAATGATTACTCTGCATTATTACTAGTATAACTGAAATGAGATGATCCCTTTCACTATAAGTTGGTAGGCTTAGGTCATACGTCCAAGTATAGCCTAACCCCTACCCTAATCGATCGGCTCCCTACTACGTAGATATCCTGTGCTGGTGCCACAGTAGGAGGTATCACTTCCTAAAGTGGCAACCCAAGATGTGCACAACCATATCTACTGGTGTCACGGTCGTCTTAGCCCCCTCTGCTCGCCCCACACGCACATGTACCCGATCGGTTTGCGTCACCCACACCGTCTGTCTCGTTTGGATCTCTTATAATCAATCAGTAAGCTTGCCCTTCTCCGCCTAGTACGGAGTTCTTTACTTGATACCAACTCTGGGTTACTGACTAAAATGGGTCCCACACAATATGAGACAAGCTCTCCCCTTGTCTTGTATCACCACTAGGTTTCCCAATGATTATGTATACCCTTAGGTTTCTTTAATTACATAGCCCTATACCAGTTATGCTTACCCTAAAGGGTGTCTTTAATTACATAACTTCATTACATTATCTACCGGTTATGTGTACCACTAGGTGTCTTTAATTATATAACCTTATTGGGTTAAGTTTGTGGGCATATATATATATATATATATATATATATATATTACCCACCCGCTACCCATCCAATTTTACTTAACCCTAACTCAAGTTCATAATCATACAATATTTAAATTAGGTTAAGTAGTCCAACTCAATGCCATGTCCAATTATGGTTATAACGGGCTAGGCCTCCCACATTAGGCCTACAACGTGTGGATGTTGGATATGCCGGTCGGGTCTAGGCAGTCTTATTCCATAATTGGGCCTAACCTCGTGTCTTAACCCGATTTGTATTTACGTACTTAGACCTCCCACATTAGGTTCAGTATTAGTGGCTGCTGGATATGTCGGTCAGGTACGGGCAGACTTCCGCCGCTAATACAATCTAACCTCTTATCATAAGTACAATTACAATTCCTAATTTTAACTACTAAACATTCCATTTTTTATTAATCAATCAATTAATTAATCCTTCCCTTTTATAGGTGTCACTACCTATTTTACCCAATAATTTGAATTACATGTTCATATTCAAATTATGCCATTTTAAACCCTTTTTCCCCGTTCCTTAACTAGTGCCCTCATAAAATAGGCAACATGCCTAGGCTAGACAATAGCCTAGTCACAAAAGATAATAGGGAAAATAACTAAAATGATCATATTGGCATCAACATAATCTTGTATGATAATAAGGTGAACATACATACTGGCATGGACATGAAATTGTCATCATAACAAGGTGATAATTTAGATCACATAAAATAGATCTAACATGATAACATAAGGTGATAATCTAGATCTGTCTAACAGTTTCAATGTCCATATAAATTAGATCTACTAATTTAGAAATAGATATACACACATACACATCATATCATGTCATAAAAGTTACAATTAAGATAAAGGTTTAGATCTAATTGTAACCAATTCAAGGTGACATATGTTCATGATTTACATAAGTGATTAGATCTATCCAATGATATAAACTGTCCAAATTAACAGATCTATATTAACCATAATATAGTTACAAACCAAGATCCATAATAGAACAAACACAATTCAATTGGATCTAGAGAAATAGATCTATCATAACATAGTATATGATTTAACACTTGCATAAAATCATACTTTACAACATATATCCAAGTCATAGTCTTTCACAATTTACTTTCATTTATCTAAACCTAAAAGTAATCTAGAAACTCACAGCAGTAGGTTTAGAGAATTGAGAAAGAACGGATCTAGAATTCTGAATTTGATTTGCAAAGTATGTTGTTGTAGAAAAAGGTTCAGTTCGCACTCCAGCATCATATGCCTCCATGACTTCCAATGAAGAAAATATGAGAAATAGCCACATATTTATAGCTGCAGAGCCCTCTAAAACTGACTGCCTCCTCAGCCCTAGGGGTGCCCACACACCTGTGGGTGGGTCGACCCCTAGGTCGACACCCCTCTAGGGGGTCGACCCCCTAAAGCCGGAATTTTGGCGCTCTGAGGAATTTTTCGAATTTGAATCTTTTTGGATAAAATTCTAACTCATCTCTGACTCCTACGTATGTATATAATTTTTCTTCGTGTACACAAACTTAAAAAACCCTCATAACTTTCTGATACAGTGTCCGTTTTATGCAAACCAAATGTTTATCTTGACCAGAATTTCGAGATGGACGCAATGGTACAGTCTGTTTTCTCTAATTCTGAATATTAAATTAATTATTATTTAATTTATCCTCTTTTAATGTCGTTACCAATTCGGGGTGTTACACCTCTTCTCCTTTATTTATATAAGCTTATAGAGATGTAGGTACTCGTATTTCATAACGTAAGACATAGATTGTTTTCCCCTCTTCTTCCAAAATTTCTCTTGCTCATTCATTTCCAACATTATACTCCTTGGTAGTTTAGAGCTTTCTACAAATGTTTGGTTTGCATATGACTTTTAAAATGGCATTATTGATGTATCATGAAAACAAAAAAATAATAGAGAGCGTGATATCAAAAGGAATAATATAAAATCTCCTTATAGTTTATAAGGATTTGTTTCCACTAATTAAATTAGTTTCTTCCAATTAATGATTAGCTGCATTTTCTTAATACAAATGATAATGAGCCAAGGAAGTTCGATGATGTTGTCAGAAGGAAATGATGTACAATGCTCAAATGGTATGAAGGTAAAAATAATTAGAGGATTATCATACTGTGCACCAACTTAAAATTTTCCATTAACCCGACTTTTTTATTTTTCAGATAACTAAAATTAACAATTAATCAAAACACAAATAACTAACTAAGAAAAACATAAAGTAACGTAAAAAAATCTTTAGTTCCAAATACATTGGTCATCAAGTAAAATTTCATTAGGGCTATAGAAATAAAAAAAATTGAGAAATTATACAGACCACTCTCCCCAAAAGCAATACAGAACTCCGTAGTCATGATAACCTTTAATTGGGACAGAAACAATTAACATAATTAAAAAGGTCAATTTATTCAAATTTGATGATGCAAATATATCTTACAAGATAATTAGTTGAAAAATCTACATTACCAATATGTACAACTCGCCTGAAAATCGTGAATTCCTAAAGCCAAAATCAAATAGCCATAAATTTAATGGTTCCCTCAATTCTTAAGTTGAATCAATTTGGAAATCGATTAAGATGGTTGTCTACTAAAGCAGGCCGAGATTGATTTAGAAATCGATGAAATTCCCATAACTTTACCTTGCCTCAAATTTTCAAGTCGATTAGAATTGATTTGACAAAAAAAAAATAAGAAGCGGACGTATGTGATAAGCATTAAGAAAGGATTAGGGTGACTAATGAAGTCGGCGGATCGATTATTTGTTTAACCCTATCGTAGTTTCTCCGGCCTTACCAATGCAAATTAGCTTCATAATTTTTTTATTGTAATTATCTGTCTTTGGTAATGCATTTCTAGCATAGGGAAGATTATTTCTGTGATTACTTCACAGTACGAATAAGTGTTGGCAATTGAATAAAATAAGTGTTGCCGAATGGCTGTTATGGTATACTGATTTCTATCATAATAATTCACCTGATATACCAAGCCTAAAGGTATTAGCAAACACTATACCACCCAAGCTTACCCACAATTGAGAAGTGTTGCATAAAAGTTGAACCATATGTCATTACGAGGCCAATGTTTAAGGTTGAATATTGGTTTGAAGAAGGGATTCTAGCTTAAGGTCATATGTACGGTAGTTTTCCTCATCGTCTGCATCTCTTATTTCGCTACAGAAATGAGAACCCTGAAAAAGTATGGAAAGTTAGACATGTAAGTTATTCGTTCCATAAAGACCTCGGATTTATGCTTACGAGAGTACGGGTGAGTTGGGTCCAAGTGGAATCAAGTATATTTTTAGTTGATGTCTTGAAGGAATGAATGGGTATAGGATGCGGTGTGGTATATAAAGAAGACTATGACCACCATATGTGCAGTTAATGCCATGCTATAACCATGCAATTACCCCGCTATATTCTGTAGCAGATCACCACCGCTACGTTTTTTTAAATCTTGAAAATACCCTGAATGACAAAAATGAACAAAAAAGGTGTTCCATAAGGACAAGAGGCTAAAATTTTGTCCATAAGGACAAATTTTAGTGTAAAGAGAGGAATTATAGTGGGCCATTGAATTCCTCCTTACACAAAAATCTGTCCTTATGGGTAAAATTTGTTCCCCTTGTCATTATGGAACAATTTTTTGTTCATTTTGTCCTTGAGGCAAAAAACCCCTTTTTAAATAGCCTCTGATATACATTTTTGCTTTAAGTCTCGCTATATTCCGCTATTTCCTATATATTTCGTTATTCTCACTATATTATGATGATATTACCGCTATATGTTTAATGAAGGAGATGAATTGAAAAATGACATCCATATATTATAATTTATTTGAAATTATGGTTTTTTGTTAAATTTTTAATATGTATTTTTATAAGCAAAAATAATCTAATATTATATTAAATTTAATTATGTTAAATAGTAATTTATGTTTATTTATAAATATTTGTACATGTTTTTATTTCTAAATAAAGTTATACTAATAATAGTCAAACTAAATGTTAGTTTTCCATTTAATTATCATATACATATTCGTAAAAAAATTAAGATTGATTTATATGTGTTATTTTAGAGTCATCCGCTATATCCTGCTATTTCTTCGCTTTATCACCGTTATGACTTTCTGGATCTCCTCCGCATTAAATCCACTAAGAATTTTAACTGCACAACTAACAAGCATGTTTTGTTTAATGAGAAGGCTATACTGAATGTGGATCCTACATTAGTTAATAAAAGGTTGAGGATGAAGTGGAATACCAAACACAAAGTCAAGGTATCCTTTACATAAAGAGGTAGTTAATATTGCCAATGATAATATAGTTGATGAGAAAATTAGAACATACAGTGGCATGTAGGATCAACCTATGCCAGCTAGAGGATAAAGGAGGCTTGCTTTGGTTTGTGATTTTGTTTTGGTTAATATAACGGATAATGATTTTTGATGTTTGGGAGTTATTTATGATGAGACAAGGGACTATAGAGATGCTACCATTATAGGTTATTGTGGTAGATGAAAGCTAAATTTAGAGGCAAAGATGGAGTTATTAAATCGAAATTGTACTTGGGTTTTTATGCATCTTCGTTCGATAAAGAAAGCCATTGATGGTGCATGGATCTAAAGAATGAATGATAACAGTGACGGAAATGAGAGATACATGGTGAGATTGATTGTGAAGAGGTACGCATGGTGGGATGGCAAGAATTTTAATGATATGTTTTATTTAATTGCAAGACATACTTAAATTGGTATTTTATTAGATTTAGTTGCTTACTTCTATTTGGAGCTTTACCATTTAGATGTAAATATTTCACTCTTCATTGAGATCTCAAAGATAATATCTTTGTCTATTAACTGAAAGGGTTCACTCACTCTAGTATGCTTAAGTATATGTGTAAGTTGAAAAAAAATCTCTACACAGGTTAAAGTAATCCTCAAGATAGTGTACAAAATTTTTGGAAAGTTTGAACGTTCATAAGGATCTCTAAGAGCTACCTAGACCAGTGTATGTGCTTGAGACTAGTATAATTAACTTACTACTGTACGTAGAAGATATGTTGATTTATTTAATCATATGGAAAGCACTGTCTAGTTGAAGATGTAGTTTTGTAAGGGGTTTGATGTACATGACTTTGTAAAGGCTCAATGATTATCAATAGTGAATATTATTGAAGATAGGCAAAGGAGAGAGAGTTAAGAATCACTTAGAAATGGCATATTGAGAAATTTATCATTTGATATGATGTAAAGATGGTGACATTGGTTGCTGCTCCATTGGGAACTTAGTTTATTTTATCTTGTCATAGTCTTCTACATCAGATAAGTGGATAATCCTTATCAAGTACATTTCATATGCTAGTATTATGGAGGAGCGGGGTTTGATGTAAGTTATAGGGTACACCAGAACAAATATGGCTCATTTAGTTGATATTGTGAGTCGGTATATGCCCAATCCAAACAAAGTTCATCTGCAAAAAGTGAAGTGGATTCTTAGATTGAGAGCAACGTTGGATGTTAGCTTCTTATTCAAGCTGTTGGCAAGGATATTATCCTTACTAGATGGTAAGGATCTTATACTCACTAGACCATGCAGTTAAATCATTTAGCGGTTTCATAGTGAGGAAGGTACAAAAAATGTAGTAAGGATAAAGCTGGGATGTAACGAACAACAAAAAAAGTGCAAGAAGCTTCAATATATATAAGAACAAATATTCAAAGATAACTTATATTCATTCTCACATTGTTTGTGTAGGAAAAATGAATGTTGTTGATCTTGTATAACATAACTAAAAAGTACTATGATTTGGTACTTCAGATTTGGTGACTGTAATAAATATCTAACATGTATTAACCAATAACCTCGTATGATAAACTATCTACCCTTGCTTTGTTGATTTGACTTAAAAAAACTAATCTAGCTTTATATTAATGTTTCTAAAGTGGGCACTAAAAAACATTGATTTTTGGTGTAGCGGATTATTATGGTGCATAAAGGGGAGATACCTTTCAATAGTACTAAACTGATAAGGTGTATTGGTCTATGAGTATTATATGATATATCAAAAATTTGTGAGGATTTAAATTCATAGTTATTGGATATTCTGACTTATATTATGTGATACATAGGGATGGTCAATAGTTGGTGTCAAGTTATGTGTCTAAACATTATACACAACCCATTTTCTTAAGGCTACAATCTGTTGTTGCCTTGTTGATTATCAAGGTGGAGTTATTTTCTAATATGGATACAAGGCAAGTTATTTTTTGTTGCTATTATAAAAGATTATAGTGCATAAAACACCTCTTAATCAGAAGAATCACATTAATATTGGATTATGTGGATTCTCTCAAGAGCTATTCATGTGCTTTCAGACCTTCGGTTACTTCGCCATAGTACAAAGGTTAAGGTCAATCCTAAGTGAAGGATGTATACCGGTTCTTTAAGACTGATGGAAGTTGCTCTTCCAGTGGTATATATACATGTCTTCTTATGCTATATCTCTTCTTTATTATAAGAGAGATTCTTATTTGTTTGGTTGGTATCGGTGCATTAAGATGGGTAAAGAGAGATTGGAGGTTTTTATATTGCATAGTGGGGGATTGATATATTCGTCACAATATATAAAATCAACTAATTATACTAAGTCAATATTTGATTCTATGCTGAAAAGGATATTTTCTAAGGGAACACTTTAAAGTTCCATTTTACCCAAGCAATCTTCTCCAATATAATTGCATAGGCTTAATAACTGTTATCAGGCAACAAAGTGATAAAAACATTTATTTTTAATCTATAATCTCATCTTATATTTTGTATTATCTCTTGTATATCCTCTAATTCATTAATAAAATAAATATGTGTGAATTTAATTTTGTTTTGTCATTGAATCTATGTTGTTCATATAAAGTTCTCCTAAAATTTACTACAAATTGATAAAATAAAGTTCCACATGCATTGCAAGAAACCTTGTGGTGATGAAACTAGAAATAAAAAGATAGAACCTACATACTATATTAATCTCACAGTTTCATTGATGCATGTTGTTCCAAGCATTAAGAAAATAGCTAGAGAGGTGAATGTAAAGACCTCTGAAATTAGTACTAGGGTCCATATGGATTCATATTTCAAAAGGGATACAAATTATGTTTGAAACATATTTTAAAAATATTAAACCTAAGACGAAAAACAATGAAGTAAGTACGCTAGAGTACAACATTAAAAGCCATTTCAAAATCTCTAGTATAGAATTTCTATACGAAGAATGGTGTAAATCTAAATGAATATTGTGGCGAGGAGCCACCCATAGAATGGCTTAGTTAATTGTTATTTATATAAGTAAGAGTATGGTCGCCATTTAGAATGTTAAATTATTTCTGAAGTACTCCTCAAATTAGGATATTACCGACTATCATTAACATGATGGATCAAAGAATTACACATTCCAAATGATATATGATACATGTTATCATTATGGTCGGTTACTTATAAGGTCCTTGTTTAATTACTTGTTCAACATAGTACATCTACAAAATCTTAAATGAAACGTACTACGTGATAGTTGAAAGCCACAAGATACTTTCTATTGTACTAATTACTAATATGATGCTAAATCCAGGTCAAAATTGTTAATTGCTTATATGAACCAAGGGTTTTATTTATTCACACGAAACTAGGAAGAGTTGCCACATGTTTTTTCTATCAATATTCTAATATGTCTTGCGCCATAAAGGGGATCAAAGAGGATAGGCGATAGAGGAGTGTTGATACTTTAGGTGGAAGTGAATTAGAAAATGTATCAACAGGTGATGGTTGGCCGAGATAATCGGGTTAAGGAATTCTAATAAGTAGCGTCTCTTAATAGAGTGTGGAGTAGCAACCAATCTTGAAATGTCATATTTTAATTAGCATTAGAATTTGAATTCAAAAGCAAATATATATAGTTATTGATCAAGTAGTATATCATTCCTTCAACAATTACCACCATCAATCATATCCATATATATATATATATATATATATATATATATATATAATTTTCCAAAATGGACACCAATTTGCACTTTTGAAGTGAAAATTGAGGACTTTGAGTTTAGTTTTTAGTGACAAATCAAAAATTATAAAATTTCTTTATTACATTGACAGAATAATTTCAACAACCTTATGTGATTCGAGAAAGAGAAAACACTACTAGAAGACACTGATACAATCACACTTTGAAGCAATAGTATTGGTGCAAATCACAACATTACATTGGATGTTTTGTGTAGAAACTTTAGAAGTTATTGCATGAAAGCTCTTCGGTTTTAATTTTCTTTAGATCAATCAAGTGATCGCGTGGGTAGAATAATTTGTAGGTCTCGCATAGAATATATTCAAGGGGTCTATTAGATAATCTTTTTCAATGAAACTTACAAACATCTCAGTTTCTCTTTGAATGTTTAATTCTATCCGGACATACTTTTTCTATTTAATTAGTTTTCTCTTTAGGTACGCATGGAAAATTAAAAAATAGCAACTAATAGGTTGAAATTGACACCGGCTATGGCACGAGACATTTAATTCATCATTTTAGAATCAAACTACTCGTTATCCTTAACTTGTTAACGCATAATACTAGTACAAGGGGTTCTATTTGTTAGGAACATGACAAATATTAAGGTTGTTAAGTATTCTTTCCATCGGAATGCTTATATACCCCATTGATATTCTTGAAATAAAAAAATATTCTTTTTTCTTCTTCATTGGCCTAAACATAAAGTATACTATGAAAACTTATTGCATATACATATATATATATATGTAATATGTCACAAAATCATGTGTAATTAAAAGTGCTAACTGACATAGTATCCTGAAAATGAAAATAAGTTATTAGATTGGTAGCATGATGAATTGTGAAACTAATTCTTGTCATGCTTTCATTCATATAGATAATGGCTAATTCTGATTGTCAATATAAGGCACCAATAGTTAACTACGAATGCTCATTGATAATGACGTAGACAATTCACCAAGGTTCTTATAAACATTACTATCACTATTTCAAATAGTAAATCTAATCAAGATAATGTGCGGCTGGATTTTAGCTTTAGGTAAGTATAGAAATTACATGTGGATGTTAGAAAAAATGTGGTACAATCTCAAGTGAATTTTTTCCCACCCATAATTGGATTGGGTATACGGAATTAAAGGTAAGGCACCGCCCAAATGCTCGTTCATATCCCTTTAGGTTAATATCAGTGTATTTATAAAAAAATTCAAGTAAAATTCTAATAGCCTTGTAATATCAAATTGATAGAAAATACTTGTCAAATAATGCAAAACCACAAAAAATTACTAAACTCCGTAAGTAAATAAATTGAAGTAAAACAAGAACTCAAAGATAATTTTCATAGACATATGAATTTGGCAATGGAACTTGTATCATTGTGCTTACAATAATTTTTTAGACTATTTTGTACATAAGTTATCCTTATCTAAATTAGTATAAGAGAGATACTGGCATCATAACAAAATTGTTCAAAAACTTAAATTTATGAATTTACAAAGCTTAGAGTCGGCCCAAGACGGCCCTAGGTTGATCGGTAGCAGTGGTCTAACCATAAGAGCAGCAGATTAGATATCGGGAAAACCGAGCGTTTAGCGATCTATAACGATGTGTATCAAAGTCATGACTTGTCGCTTTCTCCTGAAGTTGCTAATGAACAGTCTAGATTTCATTCTACGTTGATTTAATGACTAATAATGATAACCCTACACATATTTGGTTAACGAAACCTTAATTCTCTTGCTGAAATAACTACAAAGAGCGCTTTACCAAAATTTCCTTAAGGATTTAATTTTATGAAATCCTAAAATCAAAATCTAATCATTTTAAGCAGTAAGATCAATCAACTAAGTAAGAGGTAAAGCATTCAAGAGAAGGAACTATTGACATAAGATAGATTCTAGAGTAGAAACGCTTAGGCTATAGGTGAGTGGATAAAAATAAAATAGGTTGATTAGTGTATTTAATTTTAGATCTATTCTAATCGACTAGTATGATAAGAGCCCTATAATTAAACTTTTAAAATTAAATTTGAATTTTACGAAACCTAGAATTGAATTTGTTAAATTACAAATATTGAATTATGGAATTGGATAATTTAACAATGTTAATGCAAAACTGAAAATCCTAAAACCAAGCTCTAAATCAGATTGAACTTGGATAATTAAACTGATTACTAGTCAAGATTAAGGCAAACTAGAATTACTAATCAAGGTAAATTAACGTGAAATTAATCACAGTAAGGGTCACCAAAACCCTATTTTTGGCATGTATATGGTATACTTGAGAAAGTCAATGTTGAGCAATAGCAATCGAACATTGGAAGCCCTAGCTCGACCAGTTGATTAAGATTTGCAAATCCCAAATCTCGGGCTAAGGTTAAAATTAATGGATAAAAATTATATAACTTAGTTAGAAATTATGTAAGTAGTGAAGTAGTAGATTGAGCTAATTTGAGCTATGTTAATGCATAAGAGGATACAGAAACCTAAATTCTTTGGATTGGTAACGATTTGTGAGAGTTTCATTTCGTGTGTAAAAAATCAGTTGAGGCAAATTTATTTTTCATAAGCTCAAGGGTATTATGTATGGGTATTTCCTGCTAAGTGCATATAGATAATTTCAAATAAATGCCTGCTTAAACTACATAATAAGAATCTTACTCCTATTTTTGTTAGTCACTTCAAAGAGCCAACAAAATGATATTCTCATGGCCCTTTCATTAACATTAACCTAACTCTCATATTTCCTACTAGATTTACGAATAAATCATTTTACTTTGTTATTTCATTTGAAAAGTATAAAAGACAACTTGACAAATTGTAGAGCATGCAAAAGTAGAATTCAAAAAAGTGTGAGCCAGTGTTACATTATATACGAATGTATGAGTGTGTAATGATAATCTAAATGTACAAATATGAGGGTTTGTATAGTGAATATGAATTTTAAATAGTAAGAATATAAATTTATACTATTTGAGAATACAATAAAAAAATTGTTGAAGTAAAATATCTATTTAAAATTCTGGGTTTGAATATTTTATTCTTGTAAATAATTATTTATTATTTATGGAAAATAGAATAGTATATTAACAAATACATCTATCGAATACACACACACACACACATATATATCTTAACACCAAACAAAAATCATATCAGTTACTCAACATGTAGATCGAAGTTATCAAGCCATCATAAAATCTTATTTGTTCACTTCCTTTATATTTTCATTTTATTTTAACAATTTTGTTTCTCCACCATAATATACTTGAATTTGGTGTCATTAAGCATCAACATTTCGGTATTGGAGACAAGTTTATTGGATCATTGGAGTTTCATACAGATTGGGGCACTGGCAACTTTTTTGATGTCAACACAGACACATGTCCACACATACATACATACATACATATAGACAGAGAGAAGCACATACATATACGCACAATATATATACAACAAAAAAGGAAGTATAAATGATGATAATTCAAAGATAAATGTGGATAAAGAAAAAACAAAAGTTTGCTAAGAAAAAGTACAAGAAACTTCCTTTTAGTGAAGAAAATGTTACGGCCTATGTTAAATTTTGGTGCTGTAAAATCAGAATTAGGTGGAAACAAATATGAAAAATGAAAAGTAAATATTTTTAATATGGAAATGCATAAATTATTAATTGCATTTGCATGAGATGACAAAGAAATAAATGAAGGGATTATTTTCTACCATCTTTGCAAAGGAAGGGAATGATTGATTTACTTGCATGTTTCCGCCATTTGTTTCCTCTACAATTTGCCTCCATTATTTCTTACCATATCTTGATAATTTGATTGATGACTCACATAGATTTCTCTGGCTATATATTGTAGGTAGACTTACTTGTAAACCCCTCCTGGCATGGAGCCAATGACTCCTAATGGAGTGTCTCTTCTTGTTAAGTCTAATTTAAGGTTTGGATATGTAAACTCTTATTTTGTAATCTAGTGTGTATCTCTCTTCTGTTGAATAAAATCTCTCTCCATTTGGACTGGATGTACACTATCTTCTTGATGATAATGGAACTAGTATAAATATTTTTTGTCGCTCTTCTTCTTTATTGTTATTTACTATTTAGTTGGAATAATCGAATAATTATTGTTAGATTGATGTTCAAATGGCAAGTCCAGATCCTTTTTTTACTTCCTCATCTGTGCAACCTTTTCGCATAACATATTGGTATCGGAGCATGGTGATTTGTTTTAAATTATGCATCAATTATTTCTACAAAGGTTGGTAGATTCAGTGGTGATTACGCTATTACTATTTTGGGGAGAGGGAGACTTCGGTGGAGAGATTATGTTAAGCGAGAAGAGTGTTCCAGGCTTGGAACTTTGATGTAGCTTGAGCTCCAGATTCTCATTATGGTAAAGTTATGTATTAGAATGTGAGCCGACCAACCGTAGAAAAGAGACTCTTTGTAGAAAACAACTTGGCGGAACTACTTAGATGTGGCAGTGACCTAAAACCAACCGATGGAGGTGTTAGTGACCTTTCCAAGTGTTTGAGGACTCTATATATCTTCAAATACAGTTGAGAAATGTTGGCATTGAATGAGATTAAAGTGATAAAAGAGTTTAATGTGTTGAAGGGACCACTGGATTTAGAAACTATACATCATGTAGCTAATTTTGGGGACATGTTTAACGCTATTGAGGCTTATCAACTTGTGATGCTAACTTGGAGAGTTCAGTTTATAGAACTGATTTCTGGAGGATTTGGTGCAATTGTGGTACATCGTCGATTTTGTGATGCCATCTTAAAGGATTGGTGCTACATGTAGGTATGTGAAAGGAGAGAGATTTATCTTACATATACAGATTTGGATTTTGACTCTGTAATTTAATTGATGATTGAGAGAATTATTTTTGGCCTTGGTGGTGTTAAGATTACTTTGGAATCTTCCATCTTTTGATTTTGGATATTTGTAATATTTTGTTGGCGGGCGTGGACATAGTCTGAGCTAGTTAACAAGGTGTGATGAGGGTAGCTTTGCAGGAACCCATTAAATAGATATTCTTTTTTGGTTTCTAGCTCACAATGAGATTTTGGTTCAAGGTGGAGTTCTTTTTGAAGAGTTTTATGTTGATAAGAGAATTTGACTAGAGGTAGAGTGTTGGGTCAAGGTGGACTGTTAAATTTTGGTGATACAAAATAAGAATTAGGTGGAAACAAATATACAAAATGGAAAGTAAATATTTTTAATATAGAATTACATAAATTATTGATTGCATTTGCATGAGATGGCAAATAAATATATGAAGGGATTATTTTATATCATCTTTGCGAAGGAAGGAAATGATTGATTTACTTGCTATGTTTGCGCCACTTGTTTCCTCTGCAATTTGCCTCCACTATTTCTTATCATATTTTGGTAATTTGATTGATGACTCACATAGATTTCTATGGCTATATATTATGGGTAGACTTCCTTGTAAATCCATCCTAGCATAGAACTAGTGATCCCTAAATGGAGTGTGTCTTATTGTTAAGCCTAATTTGATGTTTGGATATGTAAACTCTTATCTTGTAATTTCTTACATCTCACTCTTATGTGCAATAAAATCTCCATTCTTTGGACTGGACATACACTATCTTCTGCATGATAGTGGAATCAATATAAATATTGTTTTTCTCTTTTCTTCTTTATCATTATTTACTATTTATTTGGATTAATAGAATAATTATTGTTAGATTGTTGTTCAATTGGAATGTCTAGATCTTGTTTATTGTTTTTCTGCACATGTGCAACCTTTTCGCACAATAGATTAGTATCAGAACAATTTAGGCAATTGTTTGCACAACAAATTGGTATCAGAGCAATTTGTGTAATTATTTGCATAATAGCCCAAATTTCCTTATATATAAAAAATACACTGAAATATAATTTTACTGCTATTGAAGGTCAAAAATAACACAAATGATAACATAGGTTGATAAATACAAGTCTATTTGCATATTGAAGCGATAAAATACTATCATGAACTAATAATGAAGAAGCCACTGCAAGTTGATGGTTTAAAGCTATGGCGGGTAGATGTCATAAAAGTTGACGAAGGTGGATGCTACGAAAACTATCATAATTTGATATTATGAAGGTTTCACAGGTTGATCATCTGAAGGTCAGCACAAATTTATATTGTGAAGGCCATTGAAAGTTGATATCATGAAGTTTGTTTTGGGTTGAAGTTATAAAGGGTATTAAAAAATGATGTGGTAAAGTCTATCTTAGGTTTATTTTGTATAGGCTATCATAGGTTCATGGTATAAAGGCCATCGATGGTTGAAGTTATATAAGATATGGAAGATAGACAATCTTGAAGGCTATCACATATTGATACTCTAAAAGCTATAACATGTTGATATGGAAGGTGTTATTGTATATTGACATTGTGAAGGCTATTGAAGGTCGATGTTATGAAAGATACCGAAGGTATAGATTATTAAGGATATTGAAGGTTGATGTTGTAAAGGCTAGGTTTATTTTTTAAAGGCTATCTTAGTATGAAGACTATTCTAGGTTAGGCTTTATATAATTATTACACGTTGAAGAGTTTACCCGAAATAAATAAATCAGTTTTACATGTGTCGTCCTCCGATCGGCTTAACTATACCATATAATCATGAAGAAGCTAATAGTGAATTACAACACATATCAAATCGTCTACATATCACATCAGCAAGATCATATCCTTCCATTTCCTACAAGTGCGCATACCAATAGTTTCAATCTCCTGAATAGTATATGAATAGGCGTGTACATCAATAAGAAGTAGTGAATTTCGAGTTGAATTAAATCCACTTTTTAATTCTTTTTGAACATGAATAAAGGGATTAAAATCAAATCTTTAACACCTAATAAGTCAAGTTGGAATGTGAACAGTTTCATGTTTGCAATAACAGCTTTGAATGGACTAAGGACAAGTATGCTTGATGATTCGATGAAGAGCCTTGCCACCTACTCAAGAATCATTAATTCTTTATATGAACTAAGCATGTAAGTTAGGATTATATTTTGTCTAATAGTCACATCCCTAATGTGCCATGTTTAAAGAATTATGGTTATTAAGTCATGTATTAAACATCCAATAATGTAATTCTACTATAAATATTGATGCATCCCCATGTATTAAGGGGACATTTTTCGAACCTTCTTCTTCTTACATCTCATTTATAATTTAAGAAATCTGTAAAAGCTTGATTGATAATCTAATGGTCAAATAGGTTAAATTAACATCAACAAATTGTAGCCATGGAATAGTGAAAGTTATATTAACATCGTGATGATACCTTTTGTAATTTTGCCACTTAGCTCCTAATTTACAACTTCAAAATTATTGAATTTGGGATAACCAATATTTGTGTGCTAATGTGTGTATATATATAATGACATACACACAAACACTCTCTCTCTCTCATATAAGCGACTATTGGAACACACAATTAAAGATGTAAACTCTGGATCGTAGGATTTGTTTATTTTTAGCTGGAAGGTGAAATTTAGAGGCAAATCTAGTGGTTGAGAGTTCTTGTGTCTAAATTTTTATCTAAATAGAATTTCCCTATATATGTATACATGTGTGTGTGTGTGTGGTTTTTTCCATATATATATATATATATATATATATATATGTATGTATGTATGTATGTATACATGTGTGTGTACAAAAATTACTACACATTCCTATATTTATATATTTGTACGTATATATGCATGTAACACACACACATATATATGTATGTATCTATGTATGTATGTATGTATGTATGAAAAAGGATTGGCAATACATCAGTTTTCTTCTTATTCCAATTGCATGTTCGCATTTAAATAATTGGATGGAGTGGAGAGAGGAAAACTATGACTATTCATAAATAGTACATAAATATTTAGACCTATCACCTTATCTTCTGGAAATCAGTCTTTTAATTTAAGGAAAAAATAAGTCTAATTTCTAATATCATAAATGAAAAAAAAAACGTATATCAAATATACTTGTTACTTGAGCAAGATACTACACTAATTTAATGATTTATGAAGAAACTTGCTCATATTGGACAAAAAAACGTAAAATAATTTCTCATTGAAATTAGTGAGTCTTTTTTTTTCGGGAAAGCCGACCAATTTTTATAATGGACCGTACCACTTTTTCATTATAGTAAATAATGAATACGCGAGTCTTTTTTTTTGGGAAAGCCGACCAATTTTTATAATGGACCGTACCACTTTTTCATTATAGCAAATAATGAATACAAGGTAAGATAGGAGACAAACAGAGTACCTATCTGCTAATGACATTATTTCTTATATATAGACCTAAATCACAATCTATCACCATGTAGGGTGAGATGATTACAGAATAATGTTAAGGCAAATGCAGTACATAATTATAAGTTACACTAAGCAATCACAAATTACACAGGCTGCTAACTATCCTAAACAACATCAATTAATTCATCTTGAAACTTCTATGCTCTAGGTTGTTATTAGCATTTAGTTGCAGCAGGAAGAATACTTAAGCAAAGATTGAATCAATTGCAAAGGATTAAACCAAATAAGCAACACTGTTGGCACCAGAATGTAATAGCAACACAAATATTCATCTCAAATGGTTCCTCTAAACTAGAATGCATACACCAGAGTTGACAATATATGTTGCTTTGTTTGAAAACACCAAGTCTGTTGCACTAATACAAAACACAGACTAGAGAATCACTGAGAATACCATTGCAGAGGATTGAAAATTGCAGAAATTGAAATGGCAAGATCACGAAAAAATCTAACACAAGTAGCTCCAAGGCAAAAACTCAAATATCAAAACCAAAATAGAAACTACCAATAAAGCAGCAACCAAAAACAGATAGCAGAATACAATCAACCAAACTCCACCTCTAGGGAACACCAAGATGACACACACAGAAAAAGCTCAACAACTAACAACACCAGAGAATAGCATCTACCAACATACAAAAAATTCAAACTAGCACCATGTTAGCCCAAAAGAAAACTTGCCAGATTAGCAACAACAACTACTTGTATGTTACAAGCAACGAAACTAGTCCGTCTAGGGAGAGGGACAGTCATAGAAGAAGTTAGAGAAGAGAACCGACTCTTAACAGGATGACACTGGCATCATAACAAGATTGTAGAAAGGAGACAACCTAAGGAGACTATGGCTTAAACTAGAAAGGTACGGTGCAAATACCTAATGAAAGAATAGATGAAGAGTCAAGGGAAACTAGATCTGGGGTTGGAAAAAAAAGGATAGCATCAATTAGGATGAAAAAGTTGATTCGAACAGGGAAAAGGAGGCCCAATGGCACCGTAGTCGAAGGGATGCTATAGTGGATGAAGGATCGTAGATCTACGACTGGGAGGAAACTACACAAGGAGTAAGGTAGGGTAGGATGGGGTAGGAAGAGATCTGAATTCAAGGGGAATAAGATGTTGGATGGGAAGAAGAATTATGAAAGGAAGAAAAAGGGAGGAAATGGAGGAACCCTTGATGCCATTGGAGAAAATAGAAAGCTTCCTGAATTTTATTTTATAATTTTAAATCGCTTTAGAAAAATACTGATTAAATCTTGATTATGAAATAAAGAAACTATATGGCTTACAAAAAGAAATAAGTTATTTCAAAAATCATATTTGATTCCATGAACTAATCGAGAGGAACATAGAAATAAAAGGAATAGATTCAATCTTTCAAATTGGCACAAGTCTAGAACTATTATTTCTCTTTATAGGAGTGTAGAAAGTGAAATTCATGTAAAGTGGAAACCATAATCTTACATTGATGAAAATGTGGATTTTTCAATTTTATTTTTTGACAAATTGGTAATCAATTTATTTTTTTCCATGGTTGTTATGACCTTCTATTTTAATTTTTTTTTTTTCATATTTGGCTTCTTTTTGGTCCATTTTTTTATTACACGGTAAACACCATTTCATATCTATATGTGATTTAATTTTTACAGCATGTATTGCTGCGTTGGGTTTAGAGTCAATACACAAAATTCTCAATTTTTTCCAAATTATATTGTAAGCTTTTTAAGAAAACAAGAAAGGACCATTAATGGTGAAAGATCCGCATCGCAATCTTCCCTCTTCCAAACTTTATCGCTTCTTTTTTCTTCATCTCCCCTTCTCCTCGAATCGATTATCTTCTCTGACACTCCTGTTAGACCAAAGTTTGCTACTGACACCCAAATGTAGAGTGAAGTCGTCACAATCACAAATCAGAGGACACGGAATGCAGAAAACAGTAAATAATAGGAGACATACGATATTGTGTAGTGGTTCGGCTTAATCCAAGCCTACATCCACTTTATATCTTCTTGAATCCTTAGAAGTTATAAGTACAATTCACTCAGATTTATACACGAAATCCTCGTGCTTACAATGAAAAGAAGTAAGAAACTAGAATATTATACATGAAATCCTCGTGTTATAATGTGGAGTTAGACTTCTACATTGTGCAATAACCTTGCGTGAAACAATGGTGGAAGTTGTGAGGAATTAGTTCCCAAAGATCCTTTCAAAATGACATACAGTGGTGTATTTATAGCCATAAGGAGGCTCCTACGGTTACGATCGGATGCCACGTGGCACACATTCCAAGAACCTCGAAATAAGGTGGAAAAAGTGGATAAATCCTCTCTAAGTCATGTCATGCCAAGTGTAACTTGATCCGAGTTAATAGGAGCGAAAATAGCCAAGAGAATGGGTCAAAACAGGTGTCCAAAATACGTCCTAGGCGGGATGGGTCATGACTTTTCAAACGCAAGACGGTGTCTTCAATCCGAAGAAAGATGCACTTTGGTGCAGATGATACTCAAGCCGGATCGGGTCCATCTAGTTTGACCCAACTCGATGTAACGCTCATGAACTGAGCTACAATCTATTGATGCACGCGGATCGAGACCCGACCAGATCCACTCATGCGATCCGACCCGAAATGGGTGACCCGATATAGGGTTCCACCAATGCCAAAATTCAAGTTTCTGATGCTTCATCACTTCATCCAAATGGTCGCTTAATAATGCCAGCCTATACTCTAATCTTGAGTTGTTCTTCTGTACGTATTTACGAAAACGGGAGTAACTTCCAAACCATACGGCCGTTTGCGCCAAATGTAAGTTGTACGTGAAGCTAATTCAACGGGCTATAAGAGTTACAGTGCAAATCACAGTAAATGATGTTTTTAGGCTTAAAAGTGATCATCTAATAGGAGTTCCAGGCCCTTTTATGTTTGCGCTGCGACTTTGATCAAATCGCTTTGTGCCTTCTGACGATCATCACAATGCTTGAGTGCATTGCTAACCAAAAATTCCATATGTGACGGCTTTGTCTAAAAAGTGAGTCAATAACTTTGCCCCTCAAACATACTGGATAATGCGAGAAATCCATTGTCCATAGGAGTTCAGAATGCCACGATCGTGCAAGATCGTATTAAGGCCAGAAAACCGATGATCACTTTGGATTGTATTAAGGCCAGATATCCGAGATAACCAGGGCCACGCTGGGCTTGCCATTTGCGAGTATAATTCACACCTACAAAGAAATAGTAGGCAAAGCAGACTTGTCAAAACCTGACAGTACTGGTTAACCTTTCGAGCATAAACCATGCTTGGGCATCCAGTCGAACATAAACCACACTCGAGGGATGTTCAAATCATCCTGCCAAGTACTGGCGAGGGACCTAACCTTCATGGCATAATCCATACCAGGATGTTCAAACTAAGCATAAGCCACACTCGAGTTTTATTGAGTTCCTTTACCGGATCCTAACAAGGAGATTTAACGTTCCTGAGTATAATCCATACCGAAAAATCCTACAGAGTACAATTCATACTCGTATTGAGATAGAGCTATACTTGCCATGTCCTGAGAAGATAGTCTGTCCCTAGGCATAATCCATACCTAGGGTTCCGAGATAAGTATAAGCTATACTTAGATAGAGATTGAGAATCCTATCACAACTTGACGAGATACTTAAATTTGCCTAACATAATCCATGCTCGAAATGTCCTTCCTTATTCAAGTCAAAATAAAAAACCAAAACAAATCAAGATTGGTTTGTCATCGAATCCATAACACGCTTTGGGGATAAATCCTAACCCCGGAAGTGTGTACTCCGATTTGGCCAATCGGAAAATCTAAAGAAAGCGAAAACATATCTTAAATCCTAATAACTGCATAAAATCCACGATGATCTCATCCAGGTCAGTTGATGATAATCCCATGAGACCTCCACCCAGGATCATTTCCTCTCTGGGAAACAGGAGGTGGTACCGCGGTTGTAGGCATTGTTGGTCGTTTCACATACTCAGGTAGCTCTCCACGTTTGACCCGTTCCTCAATCATTTCTCGCAAATGCCTACGGTTTTTCTTGTTATGATCGCCTATATCATGAAATATGCAATGCTTTCCAGAGTTGCGTTCTCTCGGCTTTGGCTCCCTCCCAGGAGGCTTTGGGTTGGTGACAATACCATTTGTGTCCATGTTGATATCGATCAGTGAAGCACTAAGTTCAGTGTATTTTTCATGTCTGGGCCCTCTCCATGGCTGAATGTTGCTGTCATTCTTAACAGCGGCATTTCCTTTGCCTTTTCCGGAATCAAACAGTCCTCGGTCTTTAAGCATGTTGATGTCGAGAGTGTCCTTCTCGAAATTTGCATCTTCTTCACGCAGAAATTTTTCTACTTTAAGCTAGAATTCGCCGAGATTTCACGGTGGGTCATGGTGCAAAATTTCTTTAAAGTTCGACTTATCCAGGATACCATATACTGCTGCCATCAATACCATAGATGGTTCAGGTCGATCAACTGATGTTGCTGCAAAGTTGAATCTTTCCAGAAATGAATGAAGAGTTTCTCCAGGCCTCTGCTTAATTGATGTTAGCGACATGACATTCTCAGGTCGTGCAATGTGGACTCGAAATTGTTCAATGAAGTCGGCGACCAACACGTTCGAGTTGTTGATCGATTCGAATTCCAGCTGTCGAATCCACATAGCAACTATATCAGTCAAGAAGAGAGGGAAGCATTTTGCCATGACGTTTTCCGACACCGATAGAACTTCCATATGTTGTTTGTATCGCATCAGGTGCATGGTAGGATATGTCCTCCCGTTGTTTGGTTCTAGAACTGGAAGCTTGAAGTCTGGAGGGTTGCGAGAATTCTTGATTTCCTTTGTGAATGGACTGTAATTAACATCATCCACAAAATTCTGAGAAGTGCGGCCTCTCGAGAGTTGTTGAATCAGATTGGCAAGACGATTGCCATCAAACAGTTGTTGTACATTGCCTAGATCAGAGTTGGTTCCCCCAGTGTTGATTCCAAGAGAATGAATGCACACATGCTGAGTTCTGACGTTCAGGTCAGGATTGCCTCTGGGTCGCGGGTTGCATGGCTCGACCTGACATGGTCCTCGTGCCCTCATCCGAAGCACTTCATGCTGAAGTTGTGCTGAACTGTGTGTTGCATTACCCACCCAAACCGAGGCCAACTTGGGTCTTGCTTGGCCCGAGTCTTAATTTCCAGTATTTCCATCATCTTCATCCAAGACATTAAGATTTTAACGCTGCTCATTTCCAATAGGGAGTTGATTGCCCTTACTTTAGGTAGTGTTGCGGTTCCCGCAGCGGTTCGGATTTGGCCCGATCCGACCCGGTCGGAGGTTGCTTTGGCTTGAGGCGTGTCCATGGTATCAGCGGGTCGGTAGGCCTTGATCTGACCAGATTGATGTCAGCTTTTCGAGCTGCTTCTGTTCCTTTTCCAATGAGTTGAACATTTCCCGGCCTTCCATCCATCCGAGCGAAGAACTTGTTCATCATCTCTTGTTGTTTCCAGAGGAGTTCATCTTGCCTTGCCATCTGGCTTTTCAGTTCATCTATAGCTCCATCCATCTCATCTCTAGTCAAGCATTTTGATGGATATACTTAAGAGGAAGCCTTCCGGTTTGCCTCGTTCCTTGTGCCTTCTGTGACAACATCCTCAGCATAAGAGAAGATTCCGTCTTTCTTTCACTTTGACAATTAATCCAATAGCCAAACAATCCGCTTCCTTTCAAGCTAGAAGAAGAAGTTGTACCATGTGCCCTCTTCCTGGCATGCTAAAATGTTAGACCAAAGTTTGGTACTAACACCCAATGCAGTGTCAATTCCTCACAATCACAAACCACAAAATGCAGAAAACCGTAAATAACGGGAGACACACGATATTTTATAGTGGTTCAGCTTAGCCCAAGCCTACGTCCATTATATATCTTCAAAAATCCTAAGAAGTTATAAGTACAATTTATTCAGGTTTATACACGAAATCCTCGTGTTTACAATGAAAAGAAGTAAGAAATCATAAGATTATACACAAAATCCTAATGTTATAATATTGAGTTCGGCTTCTATGTTGTGCAATAACTTGCTGGAACAATAGGGGATGCCGTGAGGAATTAGTGCCCAAAAATACTTTTAAAATGCCATACAGTGGTGTATATATAGTTGTGAGGAGGCTCCAATGGGTTCCCGGTCGGATGCCACGTGACAAACATCCCAAGAATCTCGAAATGAGATGGAAAACGTGGAGAAATCCTCTCTAAGTCATTCCATGCCAAGTGTAACTCGATCCGAATTGATAGAAGCAAGAATTGCCAAGAGAACAGGTAAACATCGCTGTCCAGAATACATCCCAGGCTGGTCGGGTCATGCCTTATCTGACCCGAGCCAGTGTCTTCGATCCGAAGACAAGATGCACTTTGGTGCAAATAATGTTCAAGGCGGGTCGGGTCCCTTCAGCTCGACGTGTCCCGATGTAATGCTCATGAATTGGGATACAATATACTGATGCACGCAGTTTGAGACCCGACTCGATCCACTCATGTGATCCGACCCAAAAGGGGGGAACCGGTCCGGAGTTCCATCAATGAAAAAATCCATGTTTCCAATGCTTCGTCACTTCATCCAAATGATTGTCGATTAATGCCAGCCTATATTCAAATCCTGAGTTGTTCTTATGCACGCGTTAACGGAAATGGGCATAACTTCCAAACTATAAGGCCATTTGGAGCAAACGAAAGTTGTACCTGAAGCTAATTCAGAGGGCTATGATAAATACGGTGCAAAGTACCAAAATTGATGTTTTCAGGCCCAAAAGAGGTCATCTGATAGGATTTCCAGGCCCTTTTATGTTTGTGTTGTGATTTTGACCAAATCGCTTTATGTCTTATAATGATGTTCGCAATGCTTGAGTGCATTATTAACCATAAATTCCATCTGTGACGGCTTTGACCAAAAAGCGAGTCAACAACTCCTTTTGATCTGCTTTCACCTGCGTGGTCCGCTAGTGCTTTTACACCCCACTTCCCTTTCTCGGATCTAATCTGAATTGTGAGCCTCCTCAACAAAGTCTTTGCGTTCTTTGTCCAATTTAGCTCTGCCTTCTTTGGATGTTTTACTCGACGCTCTTCAGCCCGCAATTCCCATCCTTGGGCTTTTTGTGGTAAAGTAGATATGCTAATGCAAGTATGTATGTCTTAGTCTGCCTTCTACTTTGGTTTTCTGCTTCATGTTGTAGGATTTGGGGTTTCTCTACTATCGGCCCTGCTTTCTTCTACTTGTTTTCGGCTTCTTGGTTCATGTTGTTCTATGTGATGCACCTGAGCCCTTCTACAATGTGATGAGTCCTCTTGCCTCCTTGGATGGTTGCCATATGCGGATCCAATCCTGCACTTCGAGTGAACGGAGTGAATAAGATCTTGCAAGATGCAGGTGACATTTTCATTGATGGTCTTTTTGCCTTTTTTCCTTGTATATGGGTCGACGGGTCTGTCGAAATGCTTAGTTCATCTGCTAGGTTTTTGAGTTTGCTGGTGTGTGTTTTCTGGTTGATAGTGGTGCTTTTTGGCTTGTCCTATGTCACTTTAGTCATGTAATGTTTATATGCTTTGATGAGCCAGTTTGGTTCTAGCAATGTTTTCTCATGCAATGGTTCAAGGAATATGTATGTAGAACTACCATGGATTAGACTTTCCGGTGTCGATGCATTGATATTTAGCACCTCTTGGTTGCTACTTCTTTGGTGCAGTGGGAGGTCCTTTACTTCCATGCTCTCCTTCTTTTGAGTCTGCTCGAGCTATTGTGCTTGGTCTTCCGTGTTGATGTGGTGTTATCGTCTTTGGCCTGTGTTTGCCGAAGTTTCTTGATGGTCTTTGAGGTTGTGCTTCTCCGGTTTATGTTCCCAGCTTCTTCTCAACTCAACCTATCTGCATGGTCTTGTGATATTTAGGTGTTGATTGTTGTCCTACATGGGAGTTTGGCTTGATGTATCCTGGTGGCGCTCCATTATACTTTCTTTTGTTGTCCGCTAAGTTATGTACTGCACTTGGACTTCTTTGTGATATCTCCTGTGATGTCCTGGTCCTATCGATTGCAATCTTGGGTCCCTATGGATATGCATTTGTTGCTTGGCTCTATTGGTGGTTCTAGGACTTCCTTAGCTATATTTGTAAGTGCTTCTTCCATGTGTTTGATTTTATTCGTGCTTCCTTTTGTTCTGGTCTGACGGTTTTTGTATTGTTTGGTTTTGCCTTGGGTTTTTCACATTTTGTGTGCGCAAGCACCATCTTTGGCTAGCAGTCAAGCCTTATTGGCCGTTATTTTGGTTTATAATTGTATGTTTATTTTTGCTAAATAAACCAAATTCTCCATTTTTGAAATGATGGAAAGGTATGCCTAACCACGATATAGTCATGGTTAATCATGAACATTAGTTTATTTTTCACATTCATAGAATCCAATGGATCAACATCAAATAAATAATATATGATTGTATTTTGAGTAATAAGAGTTGAATTGTGGATGTTTGCAGTGGAACAAAAACTTTATATTACTTGAGAAAATAGAATACTTATTACATGGTTTTTTCAATTATGGTTATATATAGCGATACATACAAGCCCAAGACTAAGTGGGCTGTAGCCCATATAACACTAAAAAATAGAGAAAGGGTGAGTGGTTTCATTTATTCTTTTATACCCTCCCCAAATAAAACTAGGGTTCCATCTAGTAATAATGCCGCTGCTTTGATTCTTTAGAAACTGAAAAAATAATCAGTTGATACCCTACTTCGACCTTAAAAATAGTGATAAATCAAGAGTCTTTCTTCAGTCTTATCGAATGTCAGGGGAGTTTTCATTGAATTCTTTAGAGTAGTTCAAATATGACATTTTGTTCTTTGATCTATGCCAATTTGGTGGATTGCGTCCAAGTTTCCTTGAATTTGAGCATGCAAGTTCACTGAGGCAAGGAGATTTGATTACATGTTGACAATCTAGGGTTTCAGCGTGTTCCTCACAACTTATCTTGTACTTCATGTTGTCTTCTACAACTTCAAGCTCCGCCTTCAGCCTATAAAATTCCTTGTAGAGAAAGGTTTGGTAAGTACGACGGTTATTTGAAAGGGCGCAGTTACGTGATTGATTTGTAGTTTTCCATTGATGACTTGTTCACGTACAAAGTACATGTTAATCTCCATATGCTTTGTCCTGAAATGTAGAACTACAAATGCCACTGCACTTAAGTTGCTATGCCAAAGTGTTGATTTCTTGTCTGTAGTGGCTTCTAGTTCATTGAATATAGGATGCATCCATAGAATTTCTGCAGTTGCATGAGCTATGCTTATGTACCCTACTAAAATGCTTGATATTGATATTGTTGGTTGTTTCTTTGAGCACCAAGAGACTAGGCTATTCCCCAAATAAATGTAGTAACCTGGTATTGATCTCCAATCATTAGTGTATGTTGCCCAATCAACATCATTAGAGCTTGTAACTTTAACTGCTTACCTGATTTGGAGTTTAGACCATGATTGAGTATGATTTTTAGGTATCTTAGTAGCCTTTTCATTGCTTTCCAATGCTCCTCCTTTGGCTCCAATATGAATTGAGAAAGCTTCTTAACATTGTATGTAATTTCAAGTCTTGTGATGGTTGCATACAGGAAAATACTGACTGTGTGAGAACACGATGAACCAGAACACAGAACAACAAAACTTTTCATTGCTATTACAACAATTTATATTAGAGTACAAGAATATCGGAGTACGAATAAATATTACATAGAAGAAAATAAATAATATCATAGATTGATAGTGTACATAGCAGCGGAAATAAAAATGTATGAATTCAAAGCACAACGGAAATACATCAACTAACACAGCTGAAAGCAACACATGGATATTGATCTTTCCAAATATAGCTTCAGCCGTAAACCAGGATCTTGCTAAATAAAAGAATCTGCAAAACCAAAAATACTAACTGCCCGTGTGGAAAATATGGGCACTCAGAGTTTAGGTTGAAATAATAAACTCCGGCTCAGTCATGGGAGTGGTGTGAGAGCTAAAACAGTTATTAAACTTTACTTTACAATATAGTAAATCACGAGACCATGCCATATGCCATGGAACGGGTTCACTACCATGAATACTCTGAAGTAAAATAATTTATAAACAATGCAATGCTTTTTCGGAAAAATGAAGCTATTATAAGACTCAGGTCCCTCACACAATGCAATTCAAGTTGAAGGATAGAGTTTTACCTTATAATAGCCAAACATGCTTGATATGTTTTTAAACAAATAATTTTGATTTTATTATAGGTGCATAGTGTGGTAAACAACTTCAAATATAAATGTATCAATCACAGTCGGCATAGTACCCCATCCTACTATGTCACCATATAGGTTTACAACGAAAACCAAAATGTCGCGTATAGGAAATTGGATTCCATATATGAGTCGAGGAAAGGGATCTTCCTCACCGGTTTCGAGACAATGTAGCACATGTCTCAAGATCATTACCTTAGCAACCCTGGGATTAGGTAGTGCCAGTCCACTCTTACTTTTGTGGATTGGCAATTCCTGAACTATACGTTTCCCGGTCCTATCGGACCTCCAAAATGGTCAGTATGTCGACCAATCATATCTAAGGTGCATCACAATCCATAATCCACATAAGTAAAATGTCTGGGCTCTATACCTTGACATCACCCATAGCTAGAAAGAAATGCATGTTCTCCCTATGGTCCCTTATTCTATTTTTGACTTATATTGGATGTGAGGATCGCGAATTAACATTGTACAAAAAGTGATGCTAATTGAAGTTGTGCTTTGATTATCATCCACAAGGCCCTGCTTTTCAAAAAAAACCTTGATCATTGCATCTTAGCATGCCACATTGTCAATCCATACCATACCACCGATGTCTACCAATATATAACATCTAAGCTCGTACATTTCAGAGAAGGGTGTTAAACAAGAGAATAAATTCTCTGCCACCAAATAAATATAAATTTAGCAGAAATCAACAAATATAGCACGAAGTACAATGTCAGACATACAATCCATTTCAAGTCCGTTCTGGGTCTGAATAGAACCGGAGGCACCTTATTCCTCATCCCGTATGCCTAATACAGTAGAGAGGCCCTTGCATATCCAATCGATTTCGAAATACGTTTTAAACTACCACCACCTATTACCTTGTCTTGCGTATCTTTGGAATCATGTGTCAATTACAAAAAGATAAACCTCATTTCATTCCAATCTAGAATATTCTTTTAATTAATATTCATGCTCTTTAGAAAATGACTTTTTTCGACTTTATCGAAGATAAATTCTTAAACCTCAAAAATCATATTTCAATGATTTACCTAATATTAGAAATTAATCTTATCTTACCTGGGGTAAAGAACAACTGCTATTTAAAGGCCTTGTTCACTATAAACCCAAAATGTTATTTTCCATTCATTATGCACTCTTTCAGAAATCCGGTTTGATTTAACAGATTAGGGAGAATTCCCTAATTTTCCTTTCTATGGTTGGGTTAAAGAATAATATTCCTAAAGATACCATTCACAAGGAACCTCTATTTTATTCAATACGCTCATATATCGAATCTCAACATAATCGCTGAAGTGGGAATTTTAGACAAAAATATAATTGATCTTTCAAATCATGGAATTTTCCACCGAAACACCTTCCAAAACACTTATTATGATTTATCATAATTTATTTATATTTTTAATAATTTTATTAAGGCCCTTACAGTCGGTTTCCATTATCGGCCACTGAACTGCACTCATAGCAACCTTTTTCAAAACTTATTTTGACATAACTTGAGTTCTAACCTTTCAAATTTGACCCATTTATATTCATTGGAAAGATATTTTCAATACGAACCTAATGGTTCCAGTTTAAGGAGAATCTGGTGGTCGGATCTCATGCTACGTCAGTTCTAAGTTACAGGTTGACGTTCGCGAACTATCGTTGTACGATTCATTCTATTCAAGCCCGTATTAGTTTTATAATTTATAAATGAATTGAAATGCCTCTAAACTTCTTTGTTTAGCAGTATAAAATGATTTCAGTCGTTTAGCTTCAATTTCAAATATTTTACCATTTGGTCTTATTTTACATTATTCTAAAGAATAAAAAATATCATTTTGCGAAAGTTCTCCATTCGTGCCTAAAATTTCTTTACAGTTATAATAAAAATAAATGAGAAACTTTCAAAAGAAAATCTCTTCTCAAACATTTACTACATATTCTAACCGAACTTCACTTGAAAAGTTACTATTCATTTAAAATTCAAATACTTTGCATAGCCAAAAGTATATTAAAAATACTTCAAAATCAATCGTCACAGTTACGAATAATCATCTATATTTTGATATAAATGTGTCCATCCAAAATCGGACATCGACTTTATTTTCAGTTTTTACCCCATATTTTTATATTGTTAAAATATGTCATTTTATTTTACATTAAAATGAAATTCAATCAAATATCATGCAAATTTTCTCATACCAATCCAAAACATCGAACAATAGATGCGAACAACTATTTGAAATTCAAATAACATTCAAGTTGCATTTATTCTCATACAAGCTTCAATATGATTTATTGAGGCTTACCTCGCCAATTAAATCAAACGATTAACGCGCGAACTACAAAACCAGGGAGATGTGTAAATCAAAATCATCCCAGACCCATGTGGGGTTTTCAACCATCAAACAATTATTTCACGAGTCGTTTATTTCATCACATTGATTTTATTTAAATAGGTGAACATAAATAAGCGGTTCGACTTATAATTGTATTTCAATTTCGTATTACAAATAACATGATATTTTTGCCAATCAATTAATTATTTTTAATTCTCATTCATATCAAAACATAACCAATCATCCAATGCCGTTATCGGCGCCACAAGTGTCCATCCACGTAGTACGAAATGCGAGTGTCACAAATTCATACTAAGCTTCTAATGCAAATGATTTGTGAAGAGCTCATATGTTGAACTCTAAAAAGGAGTATTATATGCAATGAGTAATCTAACTACATGAAAATTCTACATGTCATTCTATTTGTAACATGATACATTTTCTAACATGCAACTTAATAATTTTCACTGTATTACTTTGCAATTTAAAATGCCTAACTAACTAACTTTTCATAATTAATTAAAATACTCTAATACAATAATTAGAGCAATAATCTCTCACCCCAGCCATCAGAAAAATATAGACTACAATTACTGATCTTCTGTTGCTCGCTAACGCCTAAAAATCCCGCCTTTTTAGCCCGGAATGTCTTGAAACTTCACGACAACCTCGGTATACACTCTCGCAAGTGAATGGAGCAAGAAATGAAGGATCTTTGTCAATTGGAGCTTCCCAGAGTTCAAACTCCCACTGTCTGGACTAGAAAAGAGGCCTAGAATGCTCCACAAGTTGTCTCAGAGCAAGTAGAGCTCGAAAAGGAGGAGCTAAGGGCATATAAGTAGTGCTAGAATCTTAAAGGGGGTTCCTTTTCATGTCATGAAGAAATTAGAGGAAGAGCAGAAGAGAGGAAGGCGGTTGCGCATGTATGTGAGAAGAGGGTGTAGGTTGCGGCTAGGGTAGGTGATGTGCACATAAATATGCACATTTATATTCATACATTTACTCTTTTTTTAATTAAATAAATAACATAAGTGGGATATTTTTACATGTTTTAACTAAAAAGACAAAATTCTCAAATTATCATGAATTCATCTTCATATTTGGGGCAAAACGGTCATTATTTCATGTATTATTTCATAATAAAATTTACTTGCTTATTTTCATGTGTCATTTAGGAATTTAGAAGCAAAAATGAAGTATGCACATGAAGTTTACATGGAGATATACATGCACAAAGTGGATACAAAGAATTGGAGATGGAATTAATTCCTTCACGACTTAGTGGAGGAAACCACCTACCCATTATCTCTCCTTCCTTAATGGTTACAATTAGAGACGAATTGGATGAGACAAAAGGCTTCAAGCATTCTACATGAATTATTAGTGGCTAAAACAAGATTAGAAGCTTCATGAAGGGGGCATTTTTGTTAGTCCCTAACAAAAGTGATTAGGGTTTCCTGGTTTAGCACATGTATAAATACCCCTTTTATGTTGATGCAAATCCTCTTCTCTTTAATCCTCTTATTTAGTTTAGTTGAGAGGAGCAAGGCTTTATTTTTATTTCCATGGTTACTTAGCCATTTTCTCTTATGTAACCTCATTTTTCTAATGCAATTTTAATTAATTGTCTTCTATTTACATGTTCTTTACATTATGCATGTAGCTTAGATTTATTTTATGCAAATAGAATAGATTTTTCTTTATTTTGCTCTCTTTTCCTTTGTTTTTAATGTTGCAATCTATCTTTGTTGTCATGATTACATATATTAGAGGCTAATCCCTTTCAACTTAGGGGCAATTAAGCTCTCTTGATTATGTAGATGCAACATAATTTGTTTATTCATTCTCTCTTTTTGTGCTTCATGTCGTGTTGATGTTATTGGTTTTGTGTTCATTATTGAATTTGATAGCCTATATTGTTGATACCAAATAGGCTATGCTTAGTCATATGTTCACTAATTACCTCTTTATCTACATATGATGATGGTGATTAAGTGGATGTTGAAATCAAAATTTTGATTGTGTTCATAAGCCATGCTTAAAGTATATTTCAATTTCAACTTGTTCATTTTTCATTAAATCTAGTAAGGTGATTTACTGGGTATGTTATAGTTTGATAGTTCATGTTCTGATAATTAATAGCATGAATAAGCTATACTTATAATAATCATATCAACTAAATTCACAAATGACCAAAAAAAGGAGAGATCATGGTTTCATTTTATGTTGATTCATGTGATCTAGAGAGTGGATTTGTTCCTAAGTTGTTATTTAACTCTCATAATCTTACTTAGCTTAGTTCGTTAGTTTAGTGTAGTTGTAATTAGTTAGCTAAATCTCCACTCGACTTTGTTTTAATTTGATTGAATAAAATTAGAATTACTTCTTTTCCCATGGATCGACTCGTACTCACTAACGTACTACAAGTGTACGCCATGCGCTTGCGGTCTATTACACTTCACGATGGTTTTCTAATTCGATAGAATTTTCATTGTCGAACAAGTTTTTTGCGCCATTGCCGGGGAAAGAATTTAATTTTAGTTTCATTTTTCGGATTAATTTTCTTGTTCTTCTTAAAAAAATCGCGTTGTGTGTTTTAGCTTGTTCATTTGGATTTAATTTAGTTTGTGTGTGTTTGTTTGGTTGTTTTCATTGTGTTTAGAGTTCTTTTTTAAAAAAAAAAAAAATAGAAGAAAAAAAACACTCACTGTTTATGTGTTTTTATTAGTTTTGTTTCTGTTTTAGTTCAAGTTCATTGTGCTCACAATTTACATTTTCTGTTTATCAATTTGACAGTTTCAGTTTTCTTTCAATTCACTGTGCAATTTTGTGCATTCTGTTGGGGTCATTCTTCTGTTCTCTCTTCTGTTTCTAAACACTGGCGCTTCAGCTTTTCCATCAAACAAGAACAAAACAATACCAAATAGGCCCTCCACCACTTTACTCTTACCTAATTAACCACCACATCTATCTGGATACAGCCACTACAAACTGTGCAATTTTCTGTGCATTTCCCCTCCATCTTCCACTGTTCATACACCAGTAGCCACTACAAACTGCACAACTCCCTTTTCTCAAACCAAATCCTCTAGTCTTCCCCAACAATATCTTAAGCCATAAACAAATCTGAAACATAATCAGTTTTCAACCTGCTGTCAACCAATATCACCACTACCTATCACACCTGTTGTTGTCACAACAGTCCATCACCATTGACATCAAACGACAGAGAACCTCAAACGTTTCTCATCAACTGTTTCCCCATTGTCGCCAATCTGTGCACAACAACACAACTTCACCAGCACTTCAAACCTCTCAAAAACCAAACAGTATCTCTCCATTACCTCAATTCCATTGCATACACAGCCCCTCCTCACAACTAGAATTCACAACCATTTTCAACTCACAACCTCTCCATTGCCACATTTAAAACCGCATTCACCTCTCAACACATCATTCAAATACCCTGCTACCAACCTTAACCTGTATTCACTGCCAATCACCCATCGTAAATCAACTGTCAGTCCTTCACTAAACACAAAACAACACCGTTCACATCCTCCATTGGCATAAATCAACTTCCGACCAAATTATCTCCACTATCATTAAACCCCTGACGACAAGCCCGCACCTTCCATTCACTTCAACATCTCTGCCGGCAATGCATCCATATACCCAAACAATCTACTGAAATCTCGTCCACGCTCACCTCCCCAAATCACCTTTGTCATAACAACTCAAATTCCCCAACAAAAATTACGAACCACTCCTTCTTCCTCGAAATATCGTGACTTTGAACCACTAAGAACCTCTTCCCCAATTTTCGAAGCCCCAGCTGAAAACTTCCAACACCTGCAAGTCCACACTTCATTCACCACATTGCAACCAATATCCTTGAATCACTCACCTTAACTCTGAACTCAATCCTCGTAGTCATGCAATCACCACCATCACGGCATCAACAAGTCGCGATCAACCTCCCGCCGACAACTCCAAAAACCTCAACCTCCAGTTCCAAACCACACTAAATCAAAGTTGACAAGAAATAAAATTAGAAGTCGCAACTTGCAAGTCAAATGTGAATTGGAATTAGAGAAAGAAAATCGCAATTATCAACTTCTAATTCGTGAATTTCAGAAGATTTTTGGTTTTACGTTTATTTTATCTGGAAAGCTTCAGAGAGGAAGTATTTGGGACAACTTTAACCCGCAAACAAGATTTTGTGTGTTGTTATTACTGATTTCAAGTATTTGCATGGGTATTGAGCCTCCTTGTGGGCTTTTCATGTGTGTGGATTTGCTTGGCTAGCATGGGCCGAGATTAATTCTAATTTGTTTACACTTGACCTTTTGACTTTTCTCTAGCTTATTTTTCATTTAGAAAAAAGGGTTGCTTTTGTCTTGAGTTGGTCAATTTGGACTGAGTGTTAGTGGGATTTTGTCCAAGTTTTTTTCATTTGGCTAAACATTGCTTGAAGAATTTTATGCTTCATTTGGCCTGAATTTGTTCGCAATTTTAGCTTCAAACAAAAGTGTCATTTTCAAATTCTGTCTTGCCTTGTTTTCACTTTTCAGGTTTGCAGAAAATCAGTCCATGAATTGCTTGGAAGATTGCTTTGCTTTGCTCAAAAATCTACGCCGCTTTGCTTGCTAAAAATAATTACCACCTAAAAAAATTGTTAATAAATTCAGATGCTTTGGTATTGTTCTCTTCTCCCTTATTTTTATTTAATTGCATTGTTGTTTGCTTGCATTTGCATTAAAAAAAATCCAAAAACAAAATAAAAATTCATTTGTAGTTGCATCATTAATTCATGTTTAATTTTTGTTTTGCTTCATCTTATTTTTGTTTTTATTTTCTAAGGATTTTTTATATCTTGACAAACTGGTTTATTTCTAACGAATAATTTCTCGACGTCTAGACTATGGCAGAGTAATAACTGTTTATAAATATTATGGTGATTCGTAAATATTATATTGGTCGTTCCTCTGAAGGTACTTAAACCTTCGGCTGCATTGCTAGGTGATTCTTGGTGCACCGATAACTCCTTTTCGTTGACTGGCTGAGAAATCTTTGATTGAAATTAATCTAATCCTCACTATATAATTTTAGAAACTTGTAAATAAGTAATTTGCATTCATATAGTTGCATTAGGTTCATGCGTATATAAAAAAACAAAACAAAAAAAAACAAAATCCAAAAAGAGAAAATATTTTCCATTTGTAAATAACTTCTTTTTATTTTTATTTAAGCATTTTGTTTTATAAAAAATTCAAAAATAAAAAAAATTAAAAATTAAAATCTAAAAAAATAGTTTTCTTTTATGAATATTTATTTCCTTTTCTCTTATTTTAAAAAAAATCAAAATACAGCCTTTTTGAAAATGTCCCAAATTCCTTATTCCTAAGGATTTTAGGATAGTTGTGAAAATCAATATAATCCATACATTTTACACCAAATTCATATGGATATTTTACTAACAACTATTGTACAAACAATTTGGATTTTACACCACCAACTTTTCAAAATTTTCAGAATAATACTGATTTTGCACCACAAAATTTTCAAAATGATTATAGACTCTCGCATCTTGAAATAAGTATTCAAGCTCTACTTGAAGAAAATCAAAGATTTAATGAAAGATTAATTGAACAAATGTGCAACAATTCAAGCAAAAGTTTTCAAAATAATCAAAATTCAAATTTAATTCCAAACTCAAATGATTTTGATTATAACCCTTGCCAATTCAATTTCGAACTCCAAAATGAATTATCAATTCAAAATGAAAATGTGAATTGTACAAACAACCTGGATTTTACACCATAAAATTTTCAAAATGACGATCAACACTCAAGTCTTGAAATAAGTATTCAATCTCTAGTTGAAGAAAGTCAAAGATTAAATGAATCAATTTCGAATTCAATTCCAAATTCAAATGATCTCGATTATAACCCTTGACAATTCAATTTCGAAAACCAAAATGAATTTCAAAATCAAAATGGAAATGTGAATGAATTTTCAAATGATTTTCGCAATGAGAATAATTTCAGTTATGGTGCAAATGAAAACTTTTGTTCTCAACAACTTCAAATTAATAATTCCCATGTAAATTATTATAATTTTGATTTTGTTTGGCAAATGAATGAAGATGACTACGTTGATTTCTTGTATGAAAACTCTTGAAGTTTCATGAGAAACAAAATCAAATCCAAACGTGTAACGATTCAAACAATAGTCTACCTTTTCCCATAATCGACGATTTTGAAATAACAACTTTTGAAATTGAAAATGACGATTTTAACAAAGTTGTTAATAATATGGTAATTGAACTGGATTTCAATTCCTTTGAGAGGGTGGAACAAAATTTAGAATTCGATCTTCCTTTCTCTAAAAACTTGAAACTAATAACTTTGGACTTCGAAAATGATATAAGTAATGAAGTTGTTAATAATTCAAAGGAATTCGAACTAAATGAAAACTAATTTTTTGGGCTTTCCAATAATGAGTTGAATCTTAATGAGGTAGATTCAATATTTTTGAACAAATTTTCAATGATAATTTTGAAATTTGAATTGGTGAAGTTAAACATGAAATTCGATTAATTATTCAATCTACCCCAAGAATCATCGAAAATTAACCAACTCATTCAATTTTTAATAAAACGACATTTGTTTTTCCAAATCTATGTCTAACTTCGAAAGCTTTTACGATTTGGTTTTTCTATCTTAAGTTGTGTCTCTCAGACTTGAAGAGACAAATGAATCGGTCAAGACTTTCCTATCTTCGGTTAGAAATATATATCCGAATCTGCTGAACCCTTAAATAAAGGGTTTTATCTTCCACGTATACGCTACCTCATAATTTGACTCGGTCGTTTCATTTACTTCTTGCCAATATATTTTCTGATTTACCTTAAAAAAATCTTTTTTGTAAATATAGGGTTAATTTAAAAAAAAAATCTTTTCTCCTTCCTCTTGGGTTGCCTGTGGGCACACAGTCAAAATCAGGTGTGGGGGCGTTTGATATTTATTTTGGTTTTGGATAGATTTCTCTTTTCTTTTTTTCATTCAAAAAAAATCAAATTTTCAAGAAAAATTGAATTCTAATTTACTTTTAGATAGGCATGATGAAGTAAACATATGATTATGGTCGTACGATTAAAATGTTTGGAATTTTACATCTCTTAACGGAATACGAAAGAAAAGTTTGAATTATGAGAAAACTTAGTGTAATTGGTATATTGGGAGATTCGTAAGTGATGGGTAAGATATGTTTTCTAAATTGTAATCCGATTAAATGAATGGTTGATTTAGACTACATGCGATAACATTTTAGATCGTTTAAGTGAAGTTGTGCTAAGATATATTCGCTTAACTCTCTCTCGTATGTTAAAAAAAAGAGGAAAAAGAAAATAATAATTATATATATTATAATAATCCAAGGGTATCCAACATTGCTAGTACATCTAGCGTTGGTGTGCAAACTCGCCAAGCTCTGTCCTAACTCCCACGTAAGCTGTACTGTAGTGTGTTGGTTATATCTTAGTCTGATTTCATGATTTGGATGCCTTAGGATTACCGACCTTCACGTAAGTCATAATGCAATGTAGGGTGGTATACCTAGGTATTTGTAAATAATAATAATGTAAATATTTTGTAATAAAGACAGAGTTAGCACTTGAAATCCAAGCACACTATTCGCTTATTTGACCTAACTTGTTAACCAAAAATAAATAAAGATGCCATTTTACGATTGCTGATATCGATTCTAGAATTCATTTCATATTAGCACTATGTTTAGACCAAAACAATTGGCCAAGCTGGAGGAGTTTGTAATGATAACTAACTTTTGTTTGAAGTTTTGACTAGTAACGAACATAAATTTCATAGTGACGACCCAAACTTGTGTTAACTCCTTCGTGTTAAATTTAAAAGTAAATTACCCATTTGTAAATACTCTTTTTTTTTTAAAAAAGTTGCGTTCATGTTGTAAATATTTTTGACTCTTGCATTTTGTAAATATTTTTTGCATTTAACATTTGGATTTTGTGGGTAGTATCTGTTGAAAACCCTCACGAGACAACACTCATCCTACTAGGGAAGCTCAGAGGTTTAACGACTTGTTGCATACACTCAATGCAATCGTGCTACCTACGAAAACAGATTTATCCTAGTTTTTTGTTTTTTATTTTTTGAGGACGACTAAAAAGAAAAGTGTGGGGGTATTTGATGTGCACGTAAATATACACATTTATATTCATACATTTATTCTTGTTTTAATTAAATAAATAACATAAGTGAGCTATTTTTACATGTTTTAACTAAAAACCCAAAATTCTCAAATTATCATGCATTCATCTTTATATTTGGGGGAAACAGTCATTTGTGCATGTATTATTTTATGATAATTTGTTTATTTTCATGTGTCATGTAGGAACTTAGAGCAAAAATGAAATATGCACATGAAGTTTACATGGGAATATACATGCACAAATGGGATACAAAGAATTGGAAATGGAATTAATTCATTCACTACTTAGTAGAGAACCCACCTACCCATTTTCTCTCCTTCCTTAATGGTATAATTAGAGACTAATTGGATGAGACAAAAGGCTTCATGCATTCTATATGACTTATTAGTGGCTAAAACAAGATTAGAAGCTTCATGAAGCGGCATTTTTGGTAGTCCCCAACAAAAGTGATTAGGGTTTTAGGGTTTAGAACATGTATAAATGCCCCCTTTATGCTAATGTAAATCCTCTTCTCTTTTATCCCCATCTTTAGTTTAATTGAGAGGAGCAAGGCTCACTTTTTATTTTCATGGCTACTTAGCCATTTTCTCTTATGTAACCTCATTTTTCTAATGCAATTTTAATTAGTTGTCTTTTATTTACATGTTCTTTGCATTATGCATGTAGCTTAGATTTGTTTTATGCAAGTAGAATATATTTTTCTTTATTTTGCTCTCTTTTCCTTTGTTTTTAATGTTGCAATCTATCTTTGTTGTCATGATTACATATATTTGAGGCTAATCCCTTTCAACTTAGGGGTAATGAAGCTCTCTTGATTATGTAGATGCAACATAATTTGTTTATTCATGCTCTCTTTTTGTGCTTCATGCCATGTTGATGTTATTGGTTTTATGTTCATTCTTGAATTTGATAGCCTATATTGTTGACACCAAATAGGCTATGCTTAGTCATATGTTCACTAATTACCTCTTCATCTACCTATGATGATGGTGATTAATTGGAGGTTGAAATCAAAAATTTGATGGTCTATAGTTCTAATTAATAGTTCATAGGCCATGTTAAAGTATATTTCAATTTCAACTTGTTCATTTTTCATTAAAACTAGTAAGGTGATTTAGTGGGTATGTTATAGTTTGATAGTTTATGTTGTGCTAATTAATAGCATGAATAAGCTATACTTATAATAATCATATCAACTAAATTCACAAACGACCAAAAAAAGGAGACATCATGGTTTCATTTTATGTTGATTATGTGATCTAGAGAGTGGATTTGTTCCTAAGTTGTTATTTAACTCTCATATTCTTATTTAGCTTAGTTTGTTAGTTTAGTGTAGTTGTAATTAGTTATCTAAATCTCCACTCGACTTTGTTTTAATTTGATTGAATAAAATTATAATTACTTCTTTCCTCGTGGATCGACTCGTACTCGCTAATGTACTACAAGTGTACATCGTGCGCTTACGGTCTATTACACTTCCAACGGTTTCGAACAGTGGGGAAGAGCTTAGGTTTGGGGGGAAATCATTATGAAGAAAGAAGGAGGTAGAAGGAGGAATGAGAAGTGAGGAAGAAATAGGAGAGAAAATGATTTAAGCAGAAATTTTATCTCTCTTTCTCCGATTGCCCGACTGCAAATGATCTCTGTTGGCTACAAAGTTTTGGCTTAAGAAAATACACGGAACTATGAATCTAACGAATCAAGTTTCGTCAAATTCCGAGTTCATTTGACCTTCCGATTAAATTCTCAATTATGCTCAAATAAGCCCCGAAAATACGATTTTAGCGTACCTTTTCTTCTTGTACGCCCAAATGGCAATTCTATAAATAATGAAACTTTGGATTCCACCATGATTTTTTGATACAAATCCCTAAAAAACGGTGAAATCGAATTCCGAGATCGGCTCAACAACGTTCCTTCGTAAATTGATCGTTGATTTTAACCCAAATGGGTTGATCGAGCACGGCCACACACTAACTCCGTATGTCATGAAATTCGAGAATCAACAATGGTTTGTTATCCCGAATCCAACAAAATTGGTCTCATCGAATTCTGAGCTTGCTAGCAAAATTTCACTTTTTAAAGGTTATGCGATGGTTTTAAAAATCAAAATTTTCAAATTCCGGATTTTTAAATTGCTTTAACAATTTTACTAAGTTCATTTTAAGACAAATAAAATATAAAACCTATTTTTGGAATTATTCTCAAATTTTATTTAGCATAAATAGTCAATTTGTCTTAAGTATTTATCCAAAATAGCTTCAATTAAAAATTAAAATTGATCCTGAAATTCCGAGTTGTTACAACCTCCTCCACTCAAAAAAAATTTGTCCCGAAAAAGAAACAGATCTGAAAGTTGTTTAGCTAACCAACTAAACTTTCATTCTGGCTTTAGTTCTTCAACTTTTCAGTTTCTAAGAGCTTCGTAATTTCTTGAAATTTGGCTAACATCCTAAATTTTCGAAAAGTTTCGCCATAACCTTCTTTGTACAGGGTGGTTTGAAAATTTTATTAGGTCGTATTAGGCACCCAATAAATCAATATATCGCATATAAAACAATTGTGCACACCCGTTATAATTCACATGCCCTGCTCCCCCACCCCCCAACCCCCCTTATACCTACGCACGGTAACTAAAACGAAAGAGACAAGTGTATTTTGTCATCTCCCGATCTTTGTATGGTTTATTATTTAATCCTATCATTTTTCTTTATATGTTGTTTGTAACGACCCGGAAAATCTGAACCAATTTAAATTTTTTATATTGGCTAAAATAGTGGATTTTAAATATTTAAAATAAATATTTTAAATAATAGCAATGAAAACTGAGTTTGAATCGACAATTGAAAAGGAATATAATTAATTCTAATTATAAACAAGGCCAGAAATGGCGCGGTAGTTTCAAAAATTGAATTCAAACTTTGACTGACTGTACCGGGTGCAAAACAAAACGGATTCGAGTGAAACCAAAAATATTTAAATCTGTTAGTGGATACCTTTCTAACGAATCTGAAAAATCGAAGTTTCATAGAGGAATGCAAAAGTTATGGCCAAATGAATTTTCTGAAAGGTCGCTATGGAGTTTATATAGCCCGTGAAAATGGCCATTTTGCAAACGACCTCGGAATTCGACGAAACCACTTTTGTTGGATCCGGGATGTGAAGTTATTGCTAGGTTTCAAATTTCATAATTTTTGAAGCTAGTATGTGAGCGTGGCAAAGGAAAATGTGTTTTGGTCAATTATAGTTAAAATGGATTGACCAGAAATGGGCCATTTTTCAAACGGTCTCAGAATTCGACGAAACTAGATTTGTTGGGACCGTATCATCAAAACATAGCTGGATTTATTTTTCTGGAATTTTTCGAATCAGTTTGCGGCCCTGGCAAATTGAAATGTACGTTCAAATTAAATATTGAATGTTATATATTTTAAATTGAAGGAAAACTGACTGAAACAGTCGAATGGGCCTACAAAAAATATCCCATTGTGTTCGGAATGGGGGTAAAACGCTAGGGACGACAGTCGTTGGGTTTGGATTGGAGGTCGTGTCAGAAAACCCCTTTTTAAAACCATCGGCCAATAGAATTTTTTCTTTCATTAATTTAAAAATATAAAAAAACCAAAAAACCCCGTAACCCATCTCGATTTCGACGGAAGGCGTGTTCTTCCCTTCCATTTTCTGGCAAATCCGTTCACCTTTAGCCCCCACTCCAGTTAGGGTTTTTGTAGTACTCCTCCTCCTCGTCACATCCATACCATTTTTGAACCTTATCGTGGACTTTCGGAGGCGGATCGAGCCCCTCTATCGCCGCCGTTCGCCATCGAAAAGCTCCCTCAGGCGGCGCTCGAGTTGACAGCGGTGGGGACACCCTGGCGCGGATTTCGAAGCCCTACGTCGTGGCATCGGCCGATCATCCTCTAGTCGCTCGGATTTGGTGATAATCGCTAACCTAGTTTTGAACCTCAAAGGAAGGTATACGACTGAGATTATTAAATTGAATTGCGACACTTTATTTCAGTCGCTAATATGTTTTTTGTTATAAAAATCATATCTTTTTCGTTTCTTGACGAAATCCAGTAAAACCAGAGACAGTGGACTCGTGTGGACGTCTTCTACATTTTAGAAGAGACCGCATATTTTTCTGAGCCTTCTGCTATTTTTGGTGGAGTGGAACCCAATGTGAGATTTCTAATTTATAAACGATATGGAAAACGACGATGTATAAATTATATAGTCGATGTATGAGTTATATAAGCGTTGTACATCTCTTGTATAAGCGTTGTATAAGTTGTACGTTCGATGTATAAGTTGTATATGCGTTGTAAAAATTATATATGTGTTGAAATAGAAGTGAAATGCTATATATATATATGCCCCTCGTCCACAAACCATGGACGATATTTATTGGTTGTGATTGGTGTGAAAATTGATTGATAGCGAATGGTTGACTGAAATTGTTTGTAGTTGGAATTGATTGATTGTGGTTGAAAAATACCCGTTTGTGGTTGAGAAATATTCGGTTGAAACCACATAGGATTAGTTTGTGGAAATGAAATAATATACATGCCGCCTGCGTGCGAACTAGATGCATGATTCCCCATTGTCAAAAGCTGCGAGGCTTTAAGGTAGAGCGAGGAGCCGTACTAGGGACGGTCCCGGTTTTAACTACCCTGCCGTTATGCTGCCAAAATTTTGAATAATATTCATGTGTTAGAATTATTTTCATTTGTTGAAACTATATATATTCGTTGAATAGAAAACCTTCATGTGTTGAATTGATATTCATTCGTTGGATACAAATTCATGTGTTGAACGGTATTCGTGTTTTAAATATAAAAATCACATTTTTTCTCTCTATATATATAAACTATAGAAAACCTTCATGTGTTGAATTGAAATTCATTCGTTGAATAGAATTCATGTGTTGAATGGTATTCGTGTTTTTAAATCTAAAAATTACCTTTTTATCTATATATACAAATTATAGAAAACCTTCATGTGTTGAATTTAAATTCATTCGTTGAATAGAATTCATGTGTTGAATGGTATTCGTGTTTTTAAATATAAAAATTACCTTTTTATCTATATATACAAATTATAGAAAACCTTCATGTGTTGAATTGAAATTCATTCGTTGAATAGAATTCATGTGTTGAATGGTATTCGTGTTTTAAATATAAAAATTACCTTTTTATCTATATATACAAACTATAGAAAACCTTCATGTGTTGAATCGATATTCATTCCTTGAATTGAAATTCATGTGTTGAATGGTATTCATATTTTGAAAGGAATTGTTTTATAATAAAAATCCCATTTTTATCATCAATATGAACTATATAAAATAATCTGGTTTTGAAATAAATTGTTTTGTAATAAAAATCCTATTTTTATCACCTATATTAACTATATAAAATAGTCGTGTTTTGAAATAAATTGTTTTACATTAAAAATCACCTTTTTACTATATACATGAATTGTTAAAAATAGTGAAGTGTTAAAATAGAAGACAGTTAGACCAAAATATCATTTTTATCAAATGTATGAAAATCATATAGTTTTGAAATCGAAGAATCGATATATATATATAAATAGAATTGAAATATATCGAATAACGAAGCTGTAGTTCGTGTTTTGAAACCCTGATTTCAAACGATTAGTGCGGGAGATCCGACCATCGGATTTTCCCGAAATCGCAACCGTTGGGTTCGATTTGGAAATATCTTTCCAACGGCACCAACTTTGTAAAAATCCAACGGTTGGATTGTCTGGAATGTTTAATTCAAATCTGAAGAAAAACAACGCCAGAATCGATTATATATATATATATATAATTATATTAAATCGAATAACGACGCTGTAGTTCGTATTTTGAAATCGAAACTTCAAACGATTATACCGGGAGATCTGACCGTCGGATTTTCCAGAAACTGGAACCGTTGGATTCGTTTTGAAAAGATCTTTCTAATGATGTAAATTTTGTGAAGATCCAACGGTTAGATTTTCAGATATGTGTAAATCAAATCTGAAGAAAAACAGCGCCACGGCCGCGTTATGGCCCGAAGCGTCGTTTGAATAAATTGGCTATTTTAAAATAAATAAAAATAGCGATAAATCGTTATAAAATATCATAAACGATATAGATGTGAAATTTAGAAATTAACTGAAGGTTAGCTAAGTCGAATGGTTTCCTGGATTTTGATATGATGTTGGTTTCGGCCTTCGGGGTTAATATTTGAGAAATCGTTCTCTTACTGATTGACGGTTAGTGACTAATGAATTGAAATGATGCGTAGTAGTGTTTGTGTAGCACTTGTTTATTATATACGCGAGTTGCTCAGAAAGACAGGGTTTATCCCATTCTGAATAACTGAATCGACGATAAGAAATCGAAGATGAAGACGGTGGTCGAAGACCGGAGATCTTCACCTCGTTTGGATGGTAACTGAGGTCCTGATTGGGAGGCATCCCGAAATATGGATAATGAGTGGTGATCGTCCAGACCTACGTGGTGATCGATGGGTTTGCGAGGTATATAGTGCCTCCGGTTTCGTTCAGACCCAGAACGGACTTGTAAATGGACTGTGTGTCTGACATTGGATTTTATTCTGTGTTGATTGATCTCTATTAAATATACATCTGTTTGGCGGCGGAGAATTTGTTCTTTTGCTTAACGCCCTTCTCTGAAACGCACGAGCTCAGAGGTTGTATATCGATGAACATCAGTCGCATGGCATGAATTTCTAGTGTGGCATGCCTAAGTGGCAAATGATCAGGGCTTTGTTGAAAAGCAAAGTCTTGTGGTGATGATCAAAGCACCGCCTGTGTGGCGTAGCTTTGTGTATAACGTGAATTCGCGAGCCTCACACCACGGTATGAACCAGAAACGGGAGAAGGACCTCAGGGAGGGCATGCGTTTCTTCCTAGCTAGGAGTTGTGTCGGTGATTTTACACGGCCTGGCATTTTACTTATGTGGATGATGGATAGCGAGGCGCCTCAGTTATATCGGTCGATCCGGGACCGATGGAGTCATTCGTTGGCTCACTTACGCCCCATAGGGCGGGGAAACGTAGTGTTCAGGACTTTTAATCCACATCGGTGGACCGGCCCTGTCGCTCCAAGGGTCGATGCGTTCTGATCCCGAGGCTCGGGCTAGGCAGCCTCGAATTCGGTAAGGACTATCTTTTACCTTGGTTCATGACGGAAATCCAATTTCCAAATACGTGGCTGTGCGGTTTCGATTGTATATATATATATATATATATATGGCGACATGATATATGGTACCCAAGCCGTCTATGATTGATAGTTATGATTGAAATTGTTTTTGACACTTATAAACACTAGTAATAATATCAAATGCTTTTATTTTATTCGTATCAAGCATATTTTGGCCATTATAAGGTAAAATTCTATCCTCCGGTTTGCGTTGCATTGTGTGATGGGAACCGAGTCTTATAATGGCTTCATTTTTATAAAAAGCATTGCGATGTTTCAAAGAATGATTTGTTTTAAAGCACTGGCGATCCGATGGAGTAAACCCGTTCCACGAAAGTGGCGTGGTCCTGTGATTAGCCATATTATAAATGTGTTGAGTAGATTTCTCATACCAGTCCCATGACTGACTCGTAGTTTGTTTCACTTTCAAACTCGGGTGCCCCTCTTTCTACACGTGCAGCCTTGTATTCAGGTTTTAGCTGGCTTTCTCTGGATAGCTGGAGCTGAAGATGGATTCTATTATTTATCTCTTTTTATGCTGTTCAGCTCCTATTGTACATATTATGTTTGTTTCCGCTGTAGACATTTATGTATAGCTGAACTGTATTTGTTCTAAGTATGATCCTGTATACTGTGTAACTCTGATGATTACGTTTATCCAGTATATTCTATTGTTCGTTATCTGGTGTATTTATTTAATTCTTCTCTGCTGTTATCTGTTTATGTGTTATATTCCAAGGATTACCCTTGCCGCCGTCAGTACGGGGTTTGGGGTCGTCTCATTTGGTATCAGAGATTTGGTTAAGCTTAGTTCTGGGATATAACATATTAACGAACTCGCCAGAAATAGAACCAGTAGTGTTCTAGGACGGGAAACTCAATACAGATAGGATCAGTAATATCCTAGTATGAGTAGCAGAATGAAATAACACCTCGATAGATACATTTACATTCAAGTATATGTTTCTATGTTTTAAAATATCTTTTCTGTGACCTGACACTTGATCTGTTGTTTGCAGAAGTACTAGAAAATGAGTGCTAGAAACAGAAGAAGTAATACTGACCCAGATATAGGAGCTCTATTTATGAAATATAGAAATCTGGGTGGAAAACCCTTCTCGGGTGAAGAATCAATTATGAAAACACAAGCTTGGATTCGTTCGGCTGAGAAAATCTTCGAAGGATTAAAGCTGAGGGATGACCAGAAAAGATTACTGGCCTCTTGGGCACTCGAAGACGAAGCTTTGTTCTGGTGGGATTCGGTTATCAAGGATAATCCAGAAGGTGATATCACCTGGGATAGATTCAAAGTGATTTTCCTGGAAAGATTTACTCCTCCTGAAGCAATTGAACGGCTATGTGATGAATTTTCTTATCTGATACAAGGAGATATGACCATTCCCGAATATCATAAGAAATTCAATGAACTTTCTCACTTTGCCCCTCATCTAATTGAAAATCCGAAGTGGAAGAATTTGAGATTTATCAACGGGCTTCAAAGAAAATATCAGAACAGTGTAATGAGGAATGTGAAGCTCCCCTTTTCTAAAATGATATACATGGCTTACCAGTACGAGGATCTCGACAAGAAAGGTATGTTACAGTACGAAGAGGAAGTCAGCTCTAGTAATAAAATTGAGTCTGAAACTGATCGTCCTGAGGCCAGTACAATGTCTGAGGTCAGTAAGAAGCCTGAAGTAAACTGGAAAAGGGCTAGATCTGAAAAAGAACCAGCAAAGACGACCACATGCTCTAACTGCAAGAAACCAGGGCATTTGACCAGGAATTGTTAAACCTCGAAGAAACGAAAGAAGGGGTTTAAACCCGATAACCAGTTTCGAGAGAATAGAAAATGCAGTCAATGCCATCAGACTGGTCATCTTAAAAAGGACTGCAGGCAATTTAAGGAATCCAAAGCAGTGCACGTAAATGAAGTGGTAGAAGTACCTGCATCTTCGTCTGCTCAGGAAAGGTCTGATGTTTTAGAAGGCACGCTCAATATCAAGAACATTCCAGTTAAAGTACTGTTTTATACAGGCGTGTCGCGAAGCTTTATTGCAAAGAGTGCAGTCAAGAAGTTGGATTTGAAATTGAAGAAGCTCAAAGAACCAATGACTGTCCAAAATCCGGTTGGGGGTTCCATCGATCTCAGTTGGATTTGTGGGGTGCCTGTCTCTTTTTTTTGCTATAAATTCCCTACTATCTCTATCGTCATGAATTTTACTGAATTCGATCTTATTCTGGGATTGGATTGGCTAACCAGATATGAGGCAGAGGTTAGATGCGCCGAGAGAGTTGTTAAGGGAAAGGCCCAATCAGGGAATTATATAACCATACCATGTGAAGGCCCGAATTCAAATAGAAAGGACTTTTGGGCAGCTTTGGATGTTTCTCCAGCTCAAATAGAAGATATCCCTGAAGTCACAGAGAATATTCCCGACCTAGTGAAAGATATTCCTGTCATCAAAAATTATGCGGATGTGTTTGAAGAAGTTGTTCGCTTACCTCCGCAGAGAGAAATTGATTTCAAGATTGCTCTAATTCCGAATGCAAGGCCAGTAGTTCACGTTATACGAAGAATGTCCTTGAAAGAGAAAGAAGAACTTGACAATCAAACATGACAGCTAGTATGGAAGGGTCTGATCAGGCCTAGTTTCTCTGATTGGGGAGCAGCAGTGGTGTTTGTCCCAAAATCTGACGGTACTCTATGGCTATGTGTGGATTATCGTGATTTGAACAAGCAGACAATAAAGAACAAATATCCATTGCCGCGAATTGATGATTTATTGGATCGTCTGAATGGAGCACAAGTATTTTCAAGGATGGACCTAGCTATAGGCTTCCATCAGCTTCGAATTGCCGAAGAGTGTGTTTCAATGACAGCATTCAGAGGTCCAGACTTATTCTACGAGTGATTAGTAATGTCGTTCGTCTTATGTAACGCTCCAGCTTATTTCGTCGATCTGATGAATAGAGTGTTCAGAGGGGTTTTGAATAAATTTGTTCTGGTTTTTATTGACGATATTCTAATCTTCTCTAAATCAAAGGCCGAACATGAAAAGCATTTGGAACAGGTTCTGGAAATCCTCAGAAGGAATGTATTAGAAGCCAAACTATCCAAATGTATATTCTGGCAAGATGAAGTGAAATTTCCAGGCCACGTCGTATCGAAAGAAGGAATTGATGTGGATCCAAGTAAAATCACAGCTATTCAAAACTGAAAACAGCCTAGTACTCCTACAGAGCTTCGCAGTTTTCTTGGATTGGTTAGTTATTACCGGAAGTTTGTTAAAAACTTTTCGAAGATATCTGTCACTTAACGAAGCTTACAAAGAAGCACTCTAAATTCAAATGGACTCCAGAAAGTGAAGAGGCTTTTGTAGAGCTAAAGTTAAGATTAACGACAGCTCCAGTGTTAACCATCATCGATGGCAATCAGGATTTGAAAGTCTGGACAGATGCTTCTAGAGAAGGCCTTGGCGCAGTGTTAATGCAAAGAGGTCAAGTGATTGCTTATGCTAGCCGTCGGCTGAAGCCACATGAGAAAAACTACGTCGCTCATGATCTTGAGTTATTGGTTATAGTATTCGCTTTGAAAATCTGGAGACACTATCTTCTGGGTGAGAGATTTGAACTGCTTACAGATCACCAGTCGCTAAAGTATCTGTTCACCCAGAAAGACTTGAATCTGAGGCAACAACGTTGGCTGGAGTTTCTTGCAGCATATGACTTTGAGATTATATACACTCCAGGGAAAGCCAATGCCGTGGCCGATGCGTTAAGCCGAAAGAATGAAATGATCGCCAGTTTTATTATCACGACTTCATTGATAGATAAAATATCTTCTCTTCAGAAGGATGATCACTTCATTCAGAAGATCAGAGAGATAATTCAACAAGGCGAACCCTCGAGTATTCAAGTTGATAATGATGGGATTCTAAGGCTCAAAGGACGAATCTGTGTCCCTAACATTCCTGAGCTCCGAAAGGAAGTACTGGATGAATGCCACAAGTCAAAACTTAGTATCCATCCGGGAGTAAGAAAAATGTACAATGACATCAAACGCACTTTCTGGTGGAAGTCGATGAAGAGGGACATTTCTTTATATGTTAGCCAATGCCCTACTTGCCAGCTAGTCAAAAGCGAACAACAGAAACTTGCTGGATTGTTGCAACTGCTAGACGTTCCTGGTTGGATGTGGGAACATATTTCCATGGACTTCATAGATGGTCTGCCCAGAACCAGAAAAGGAAATGACAGTATTTGGGTGATCGTAGATCGCTTCACGAAGACCGCCCATTTCATACCTGTCAGATCAAACAGAACTGCTCAGAGTCTGGCGCAGATATACTTCAAGGAAATTGTTAGACTACACGGAGTGCCGATCAGTATAGTGAGCGATAGAGATCCAATATTCACTAGCAAATTCTGGGAGGCATTTCAAGTAGAACTGGGAACAAAGTTGAACTTAAGCACTGCTTATCATCCTCAGACAGATGGTCAGACTGAGAGGGTGAATCGTATACTAGAAGATCTACTGCGGGCTTGTGTTCTAGATTTCGGTGGATCATGGGAAGACCATTTGCATTTGGCATAATTCTCCTATAACAACAGCTACCAAGCGAGCCTGACAATGTCACCATTCGAAGCATTGTATGGTAGACCGTGTCGATCCCCTGCTTGTTGGGTCGAACCCGGTAATAGACTCGTGTTAGGGCCGGATATGATCCGAGAAGCTGCCGACAAAGTCGATTTTATCAAGAAACAATTACTCGCTGCTCAAAGCCGACAAAAGAGCTATGCCGATAGGAGAAGAAGAGATATATCATTTGCTGTTGGCGACTATGTATATCTGAAAGTATCGCCGATGAGAGGAGTTATCCGGTTCGGTAAAACTGGGAAGTTGGCGACCAAATTCATTGGTCCGTTTCCTATTCTGGAACGGATCGGAACTCTCGCTTATAGGGTTAAATTGCCAGATTGGTTGCCTGGGGTGCATGATGTATTTCATATATTTCAACTTCGAAAGCACGTTCATGATCCAGACTTGATCGTGGAAGAAGCAGCTCAACATGATATTGAAATTACTCCAAAATTAGCTGTGAGAAGAGAGCCGCTAAAGGTTATCGGCAAAGAAACCAAAGAGCTGAGGAACAAGAAAGTTCACTTAGTCAAAGTGCAATGGAGTGGAGATCCGCGAGATTGTACTTGGGAAACTGAGGAGAGCATTCAGAAAGCCTATCCTAGATGCCGAGTGGATATCTCTGATTGACTCTGGTGCAAGGTACATTTACCATACTTTGCATTACCAATTAGTTCTCTACTCTGTTGCTATTTTCTTTCCATGGATGTGCACTTTTAATTCTATAGTCTGAATGATTTTAAAAGAGTATAGAAATTGATTAGTATATTTTTGAAAAGTTAAAAACAATTTGATTTTTGTTTGTGTTGTGTGATTGTAGATTTGATTAATTAAAATTATTAAAATGATAGTTAATTTAATCAATAAGAGAATAATGGTAGAATTTATTCATTTAAATCACACATTGAACTGATTAGAAAATAGATAGGAATATATATACATGTGCATTATATATGTTTGAACAGGTAAATGGATAGCTGTTGAGTAAATAATTTATTTGTGTGCCCGACAAATAGGTAAACCTTAATGAGTTGGATGCGAAATATTATTATATCAACTCCTGTGAATGCCATTGGATGCGGAGTGCTGGTTATTCTGTGTGAAATAATAAACATCGCCATAGGATAATAACAATTAATTTTGAACTACACTGCATGGCATACTTCTGGGAGATAGGCATACCTCATCATATACCACATAAGCATTTGGAGCTTGTGTGATGAGGTGGAAGATTTACCATACAAGCGAGAGGCTTGTATGGCGATGACTTTATTTTACAGGTTGAACTGATGACTGATATGACCATATAAATTGTAACGATAAAATTGCCAGATTAATAAAAACCCCACACGGGTCTGGAGTTGACAATAATCACGTCTCTCTAGTTATTAGATACGGCACATGGACTATTTATTTCCCATACGGGACGAGGTGACGAGGATTTATCCTCTGGAGCAATTAAAATACACACTCCCTCAGGCTTTGACAGGGTGACGAGAATTTATTCTCTGGAGTTATTATCAATACACGCTCCCCTGTAAACACCATAATATATCTCTATAAATATGTGTATGCTTATTAGGATTTATTGGGTACCTAATACAGCACAATAAATTTCCAAACCTCTCCCCGTACAAAGGAGGTTATGGCGAAATTTTTCGAAAATTTCGGGCGTTAGCTCTGACGGCCCGCCCCGCACCAATCGACATTTACTCCAAAAGTGCGCTGTACACATGTCCAGTTAGCACGGAACGGGTCGTCAGAAGGAAAAGGGAAGAAGGAAATGAACATACAAAGAACCTGTAGAATGTCTCACAGCGCATAGAACAAAATATAATAATAACATACTTGACATAAAACAGGAGAGACAGTGCATAAGCTGAAAATCAGAACTAAACATCATAGCAGCGGAAATCCAAAATACAGCTTATTACAACTTTCAAACTGTCTCAAAGCAAAAGTAAGATAAAGGAGGTACACTACTAATGCCCAAGTAGCGACCACCAACGACACAGGGAGAATGTGTATATATATATCATACGTGGAAGCCTCCTGCCCGCCTCCGAATCAGCTACTCGTGCATCACCAGCTAACCTGTCTCTAGTCTGCTCATGTGAGCACCCAGAGTAATAAGAGGAGACATAAAACTCTGGGTCAGACATAAAGCCTAGTATGAGCGATAAGCATCTAAAGTGAACAATAACAGGTAGACTAAAACATACCTGAACCTGGACCTGCAACCAAAGAGTTAGCACTACATATTGTACAACACTCTAAGGTACCATATCAAACGGTGTAAAGGTACGGAGGTGGGGGAGGTGTGCATGTCATAATGATGGCAAACAATCAAACATAGCATCCATCCTCACATCTCTCACTCAGTGCGTAAAGCATACGATATTCACCACTTCGATCGCCCAACATGCCTTGCTATGATCACTATGCCCCCATGAAGTCATAAATGGCTTCACTGCACTGATAACGTAGCCACTAATTCCTCGCTATGTCCACTTGCCCCATGGAGTTATTCACCCCATATGCGCTGGCTCATAGCCTTACCAATCCTTACTATGTCCACTTGCCCCATGGAGTTGTTTACCCCATCTGCGCTGGCTCATAGTCTTACTACGCATCACCTTGCCCCTCAGGTCATAATGACCCTACTGCACTGATAACGTAGTCTTGCTACCATCACTTTGCCCCTCAGGTCATAATGACCCTACTGCACTGATAAGTAGCCATCCTTCATTTTTAGTGGTGAATCGAAGTTATGAACGTCGACAACTCCTTAGCACACGTCCCGCAGCAAAGTCCAACCATGAAGTGAACTCATCGGTTCCCAACTGGATCCTGAGCTCTAACTTCCCATATTGGACTACCTTTGCATCTCGGGTTATTGGTCAATACTGGGTCGGGTCGGGTTCCTTCTCAAGCCATCGGTTCGGGTCGGGTATCCTCCATCTGTTCGGGTCGGGTCCTCTTCTGGTACGGTTCGGGTCGAGTATTTCTCCTCGGGTCGGGTCGAGTGCCTCACTTCGGGTCGGGTCGGGTGCCTCTCCTCCAGTCCCTGCTTCCGCTCCGATCCGCCTCGTCATCCTTCACGCGCTTCGATCCGATCCATCCTCCTCTATCCGCTCCGATCCCTCCTCTTTGATCCGATCCGATCCCAGTTCAGTTAGCGTGGCCTTCCTTTTTGCCAATTTTCTCAAGTGTCAGGTTCCGATCCGATCAGATTCCTTGCCCAGTTCAACATATCCGATCCGAGCCCCATATCCGATCCGATCCGAACCCTGCACTGTTTTCTGAAACTGTTCCAGCAAGTGTTTACGCCATTCGACGACGTTTTCGACCATTCTAACTATTGAAATCAATCACAAAGCATTTCATACAGTCATAGCTACATGCATAATCAACCACAAACATCAAAACATCAATATAATAGGTTAAAATGGATCAAACATAACCCAAAATCCCATATCTCCCCCTAAGCATGTTTAGGTGAAACTAATGATAGGATTAACAAAACTTAACCAAATTAACCCAAATTCATATCAGAGGTCTAAAACATCATTTAGGAATTTATGAACATTTTTCCCGAATTTTATCATGCTTAAATTTGCTAATTAACACTAATCACCCCTAACTAGCCATAATTAGTGCAAAACTATGCAAATCACTCACCTTAGCCACAAATAAACTAAGATCTAAAATAAATCTCTGATTTGATGTGAATCTCTATGCTAAACAGCAGCTCCAATGTTGATTTGGTGTAGATCTTCCTTGATTAGGGGTTGCTAAGCCAAATCCTTGACCAAAAGGTGATTTGGAGGTGATTTAGAGGTTGGAGGTCATTTTTAGGGTTCCTTGGTGATAAGTGGGGGCTAGAAAACTGAAATGAAATGATGCTCTATCTCATTTCAGCCTTCCCATAACCCTAATCCCGAAATGGGTTATGGGCCTACTCACTAATCACCCGATTTGGCCCGGTTAAGCAGTTTTTCACCCTCCAAACCTTATTTCAGCCATATCTCCCAAACAGTAAGTCCGTTTGGCCATTATGACCACTCTACGGAAAGGTAAACCATCAAATGAATCTAATGGAAGTGGTTTCAAGTCAAAATTCCTTTCCAATCAAAAGTTATGGCCAAAACAGTACTAACTAAGGGCAAAATGGTCATTTAAAAATCGACAAAAATCATGAACATGGGAAATGACTCTAATGGATGTTTCCCAAAGTTACATGACCATACGACTTCACATGGGAAAGAAATAAATATTCTACAATCCTATGATGTGTAGAATACGGGTCGTTACACTCTCCCCCCCTTAAGAAATTTCGCCCCCGAAATTCCCTAATCCAAACACACACAAAGGTCCTGCATGCCTATCAATCATAAAACAACAATCAAACATGCAAAACAAGTAAAATAAGTCTATCCTAGCATGCGGAATAACTAAATCGCAAAGTAAATCTTACCAGGCAAAGAGTTCTGGATATGCCTTCCTAATGCTCTCCTATGTCTCCCAAGTACAATCATCCTCGTCCTCGCCCCACTGAACTTTGACTAGCTTCACCGCCTTCCTTCGAAGTTGCTTCGTATCGTGCCCCACAATATTGATCGGCTTGCGGTTCCCAACCGCCTCGGGTTCTACTTCGAAGTCCTCTAACTGATCAGGTGAAATAGTCATATCTGAGTCGTGGACGAACTTCCTTAGTTGGGAAACATGAAATACATTGTGAACTCCCGCCATTTTCTCTGGTAAGCCAACTCTATATGCTAAATTCCCGACTAGTTCAAGAACAGGGAATGGGCCAACAAATCTTGGTGCCAACTTGCCTCTCCTGCCAAATCGTATCACGCTCTTCAACGGAGAGATCTTGACAAACACCAAGTCGCCAACGGAGAATTTCAAGTCTCTTCTCCTCTTATCAGCATAACTCTTCTGCCTATCTTGGGCAGCTTTCATTCGTTGCTGAATGATCTTGATCTTATCGGAAGTTTCTCTCACCACATCTGGTCCAAGCACAAACTTCTCGCCAGTCTCTATCCAACATGATGGTGAGTTGCACGGTCTTCCGTACAAAGCTTCATATGGAGCCATACCGATACTGGATTGGTAGCTATTATTATATGCAAACTCTACTAGATGCAAATGGTCATCCCATGATCCACCAAAATCCAATATACAAGCTCTCAAGAGATCTTCCAATATACGATTCACCCTCTCCGTCTGACCATCGGTCTGAGGATGATATGTGGTACTGAGATGTAACCCTGACCCTAGAGCCTCTTGTAAGCTCTTCCAAAACCCACTAGTGAACAACGGGTCTCGGTCACTCACAATGCTTTTGGGTACTCCATGAAATCTCACTACCCACTTCATATACAATTCTACCAACTTGGCTGCCGTTCTGGTCGATTTGACTGGTATAAATCTTGCACTCTTAGTCAATCGATCCACAATTACCCAAATGCTATCATATCCCGATCTAGTCCTTGGTAAGCCATCGATGAAATCCATCGAGACTTGCTCCCATTTCCATTCGGGAATTTCTAATGGTTGCAACAAACCACTAGGCTTCTTTTGCTCGGCTTTAACTAGCTGGCAATTCATGCATTTGGATATAAACTTCCCAACGTCTCTTTTCATCCCTTCCCAGTAGTAAGTCTGCTTCATGTCTCGATACATTTTATTACCACCGGGATGTATAGTCAGTTTTGAGTGATGACATTCTCTAAGCACTTCATCTCTCAAACCATTCACGTCGGGCACAACTAGTCTTCCACTCTTTCGAAGCCATCCATCTCGATCAAGCCCATACGCATTCATCTCCTCATCGATACCCATCTCTAACTTGGAGATGATTTCCAATAGATTAGGATCGTCCCTCTGACTAGAACCAATCCGCTCTATCAAAGTGGGTCTTATCGTCAAACTAGCTAGCATGACTGGATCCAATTCGCACTTTGGTCTGAAATCAAACCCCGCGATATACTCCAGTTGCTTCCACTCAAGAAACATTGCCCCTAAGCTGGCATGTCTCCTACTTAAGGCATCGGCTACCGCATTACCTTTCCCAGGTGTGTATGCGATATCAAAATCATACAAAGCCAAGAACTCTAACCATCTCTGCTGAAGAAAATTCAGATCTTTCTGAGAGAAGAGATACTTTAACGATTTATGATCGGTAAACAACTCAAATCTTTCTCCCAAGAGATAGTGTCTCCGCATCTTCAGCGCAAACACAATCGCTGCTAGTTCCAAATCGTGGGTAGGATACTTCTTCTCATGCGGCTTTAGCTGTCGACTAGCATAAGCTACAACCCTACCTTCTTGCATCAATACTGCACCCAGTCCGGTACCACAAGCATCCGTGTATACCGTCATCTCTTCATTCCCTTTAGGAATGACTAACACTGGCGCACGCGTCAACTTCTCCTTTAGACTCTTGAAGGCATCCTCACACACTTCGTCCCAGACGAAGGACTGATTCTTCTTAGTCAACTGAGTCAACGGTGCTGCTATCTTGGAGAAGTCCTGGATAAACTTACGATAATATCCAGCTAATCCCAAGAAACTTCTTACGTCTGTCGCATTCTTGGGCGTAGGCCAATCCTGTACTGTAGCCACCTTCGCAGGGTCCATGGCAATACCACTCTCTGAAACAACATGACCCAAGAATCTCACTTCCCTTCTCCAAAAATGACACTTAGAGAATTTCGCTTTCAATTGGTGTTTCCTCAACACCTCCATCACTATCCTCAAGTGTCCCTTGTGTTCCTCCTCTGTCCTTGAATAAACAAGGATATCATCCACGAACACAAGAACAAACTTATTCAACTGATCTTTGAATACTCGATTCATGAGATCTACAAAGTAGGCTGGTGAATTGGTCAACCCAAACGACATGACCAACCACTCATAAAATCCAGACGGCGTCCTAAAGGCCGTTTTCGGAACACTCTCATCTGCTACTCGAAACTGATGAAATCCTGTCGCGAGGTCCAACTGAGAGAACACTCTTGCTCCTTCCAGTTGATCAAAAAAATCATCTATCCGCGGTAAAGGATACTTATTCTTCCTCGTTACCTTATTCAACTCGCGATAGTCCACACACAAACGAAGGGAACCATCTGCCTTAGTGGCAAACACAACTGGCGCTCCCCACTCGGAGACACTCCTTCTAATAAATCCCTTCTTCAAAAGATTGCTGACTTGCACCCCGAGCTCTCGCTGCTCCTTTGGTGCCATACGACGAAGTGGCATCACTATAGGTCTGGCATCTTTCACTAAATCAATACGGAACTCAATCTCTCGGTGTGGTGGGAGCCCGGTCACCTCCTCGAAGACGTCCGGATACTGGCCAACCACGGGCACATCTGACAACTCATCTTGCGGGATGTCGAGGGAATTTACAAAACTAGCCATAACCCCATCACTAGGTAGACTACCAAACACTACCCTCCGCCCATCATCCGCCCTCACTGTCACCAAAAAGCCCTCACAGTCTACCACCACCCCGTATCTTTGGAGCCAATCGACTCCCAATATAATGCCATACCCAGTAAAGCCCAAAACAAAGCAATCACAAACAAACATACATCCATGACTCGATAAGACCAAATTCCTGCAAATCATACTAAGGCTAGTCGAACCACCAATCGGGTTCGTCACAACCAATGGTCTATCGACTATCTCGGGTTCCAGTCCCAACCTATCTACCAGGTCACTAGATATGAAGGAACGGGAAGCCCCAGTATCAAACAAAACTCGAACTGGTACATCATAAATAGAAAGCATACCTTGAATAACAACATTCTTTCCTTTCTCCGCCGCAGTTGGGGCATTCGACGAAGAAGGAACAGCATCAATAGCATATGCTTTCACAATCTGCTTCTCCTTAAGAGGTTGCGGACACTTATCCTTATGATGTCCCACTTGACCACAGTTGTAGCACTTCCTTTCCGCTGGCTTGGCCCGACATTCTTTAGCATAATGACCCTTCTTTCCACAGATGAAGCACTCAACATCCTTCTTGCTCTTTTTCTGGCCACCTTTAGATTGGTCCTGCTTCCTCTTATTCTGAGAGTTACTCTTGCCTCCACCGCCTTCTTGCGGCTTTGGCCCTTCTGAAGATGCAGCCTCAATCTTTGACTTAGGGTAAAGACTCTATGATCTCAAAGCTTTCCCCACGATCGATTCAAAAGTCTCATCGATGTGATTAATAAGCCTTTCCCCCAAGTATCCATCCAAGCCAGTAATGAACTTCTCATTCTTCTTCTCAGGAGTGTCGATAAGAGACAGTCCATACTTCGACAAAGTGTCGAACTTAGCAATATAGACAGAAACTGCCCTCCCATTCTGCTTGAGTTCCAAGAATCTCTTGAACAACACTGACTTCTGGGCAGCTGGAATAAACTTCTCGCTAAAGCGAGCCTTGAACTGAACCAAAGTAACATGATCCTCTGGAGTAGCTGTTCTAATGGCATTCCACCAATTCATCGCTCGCCCTAGCAGCTGACGAGACGCTAGCCTTCTCTTCATCGCATCCTCAAGACCCAAGTCATCGAAGATACGGTCACAGCTATCCATCCAGTCTTGAACATTTGTGGCCGACTCCGTCCCGTGGAACGGCTTCCCACCAAGGTTAGTGTAATCCTTGCACAACTTGGCGAAATCGACCCTAGGCGCCTGCACTACTGGGCCAACACCAACTCCGGGATTGGGAACTTCCCCTTGCACTTCTCTAAGCATGTCTCTCATGAGGTTAGTAAACATCGCCCTCATGTCAGCGGCATTCCCATGGTTGGTCCCTCTACCAGCACCCCTCGTGTCTCGGCTCATCGTCAATCTGAAAAAGGGAAACGATTAACGACCCCATAGTGGTGCTAGTGCAGTGCGACTTCATTCTTATACTACTAATAGTATATATATACATAGCTTTTGAAAACCAAAGTAATCACAAATACGCGCTCTCATATACGTACTATCTCTCCCTAGTGTCTTTCCCTAGGTTAACTACGCAACCTAGAACTCTGATACCAAGTGTGACGGCCCGCCCCGCACCAACCGACATTTACTCCAAAAGTGCGCTGTACACATGTCCAGTTAGCACGGAACGGGTCGTCAGAAGGAAAAGGGAAGAAGGAAATGAACATACAAAGAACCTGTAGAATGTCTCACAGTGCATAGAACAAAATATAATAATAACATACTTGACATAAAACAGGAGAGACAGTGCATAAGCTGAAAATCAGAACTAAACATCACAGCAGCGGAAATCCAAAATACAGCTTATTACAACTTTCAAACTGTCTCAAAGCAAAAGTAAGATAAAGGAGGTACACTACTAATGCCCAAGTAGCGACCACCAACGACACAGGGAGAATGTGTATATATATATCATACGTGGAAGCCTCCTGCCCGCCTCCGAATCAGCTACTCGCGCATCACCAGGTAACCTGTCTCTAGTCTGCTCGTGTGAGCACCCAGAGTAATAAGAGGAGACATAAAACTCTGGGTCAGACATAAAGCCTGGTATGAGCGATAAGCATCAAAAGTGAACAATAACAGGTAGACTAAAACATACCTGAACCTGGACCTGCAACCAAAGAGTTAGCACTACATACTGTACAACACTCTAAGGTACCATATCAAACGGTGTAAAGGTACGGAGGTGGGGGAGGTGTGCATGTCATAATGATGGCAAACAATCAAACATAGCATCCATCCTCACATCTCTCACTCAGTGCGTAAAGCATACGATATTCACCACTTCGATCACCCAACATGCCTTGCTACGATCACTCTGCCCCATGAAGTCATAAATGGCTTCACTGCACTGATAACGTAGCCACTAATTCCTCGCTATGTCCACTTGCCCCATGGAGTTATTCACCCCATCTGCGCTGGCTCATAGCCTTACCAATCCTTACTATGTCCACTTGCCCCATGGAGTTGTTTACCCCATCTACGCTGGCTCATAGTCTTACTACGCATCACCTTGCCCCTCAGGTCATAATGACCCTACTGCACTGATAACGTAGTCTTGCTACCATCACCTTGCCCCTCAGGTCATAATGACCTTACTGCACTGATAAGTAGCCATCCTTCATTTTTAGTGGTGAATCGAAGTTATGAACGTCGACAACTTCTTAGCACACATCCCGCAGCAAAGTCCAACCATGAAGTGAACTCATCGGTTCCCAACTGGATCCTGAGCTCTAACTTCCCATATTGGACTACCTTTGCATCTCGGGTTATTGGTCAATACTGGGTCGGGTCGGGTTCCTCCTCAACCCATCGGTTTGGGTCGGGTATCCTCCATCTGTTCGGGTCGGGTCCTCTTCTGGTACGGTTCGGGTCGAGTATTTCTCCTCGGGTCGGGTGCCTCACTTCGGGTCGGGTTGGGTGCCTCTCCTCCAGTCCCTGCTTCCGCTCTGATCCGCCTCGTCATCCTTCACGCGCTTCGATCCGATCCATCCTCCTCTATCCGCTCCGATCCCTCCTCTTTGATCTGATCCGATCCCAGTTCAGTTAGCGTGGCCTTCCTTTTTGCCAATTTTATCAAGTGTCAGGTTCCGATCCGATCGGATTCCTTGCCCAGTTCAACATATCCGATCCGAGCCCCATATCCGATCCGATCCGAACCCTGCATTGTTTTCTGAAACTGTTCCAGCAAGTGTTTACGCCATTCGACGACGTTTTCGACCATTCTAACTATTGAAATCAATCACAAAGCATTTCATACAGTCATAGCAACATGCATAATCAACCACAAACATCAAAACATCAATATAATAGGTTAAAATGGATCAAACATACCCCAAAATCCCATATCTCCCCCTAAGCATGTTTAGGTGAAGCTAATGATAGGATTAACAAAACTTAACCAAATTAACCCAAATTCATATCAGAGGTCTAAAACATCATTTAGGAATTTATGAACATTTTTCCCGAATTTTATCATGCTTAAATTTGCTAATTAACACTAATCACCCCTAACTAGCCATAATTAGTGCAAAACTATGCAAATCACTCACCTTAGCCACAAATAAACTAAGATCTGAAATAAATCTCTGATTTGATGTGAATCTCTATGCTAAACAGCAGCTCCAATGTTGATTTGGTGTAGATCTTACTTGATTAGGGGTTGTTAAGCCAAATCCTTGACCAAAAGGTGATTTGGAGGTGATTTAGAGGTTGGAGGCCATTTTTAGGGTTCCTTGGTGATAAGTGGGGGCTAGAAAACTGAAATGGAATGATGCTCTATCTCATTTCAGCCTTCCCATAACCCTAATCCCGAAATGGGTTATGGGCCTACTCACTAATCACCCGATTTGGCCCGGTTAAGCAGTTTTTCACCCTCCAAACCTTATTTCAGCCATATCTCCCAAACGGTAAGTCCGTTTGGCCATTATGACCACTCTACGGAAAGGTAAACCATCAAACGAATCTAATGGAAGTGGTTTCAAGTCAAAATTCCTTTCCAATCAAAAGTTATGGCCAAAACAGTACTAACTAAGGGCAAAATGGTTATTTAAAAATCGACAAAAATCATGAACATGGGAAATGACTCTAATGGATGTTTCCCAAAGTTACATGACCATCCGACTTCATATGGGAAAGAAATAAATATTCTACAATCCTATGATGTGTAGAATACGGGTCGTTACATTAGCCAAATTTTTGAAGAATTTGAAAATTCTCAGAAACTGAAAAGTTGGAGAATGGAAGCCAGATTGAATGTAGAGTTGATTAATCAAACCACTTTCGACTTTGTTCCTTTTCGGGGACGAAAAGTTTTAAGTGGGGGAGATTGTAACGACCCGGAAAATCTGAACCAATTTAAAATTTTTTAATTGGCTAAAATAGTGGATTTTAATTATTTAAAATAAATATTTTAAATAATAGCAATGAAAACTGAGTTTGAATCGACAATTGAAAAGGAATATAATTAATTCTAATTATAAACAAGGCCTGAAATGGCGCGGTAGTTTCAAAATTTGAATTCAAACTTTGACTGGCTGTACCGGGTGCAAAAAAAAACGGATTCGAGTGAAACCAAAAATATTTAAATCTGTTAGTGGATACCTTTCTAACGAATCTGAAAAATCGAAGTTTCATAGCGGAATGCAAAAGTTATGGCCAAATGAATTTTCTGAAAGGTCGCTATGGAGTTTATATAGCCCGTGAAAATGGCCATTTTGCAAAAGACCTCGAAATTCGACGAAACCACTTTTGTTAGATCCGGGATGTGAATTATTGCTAGGTTTCAAATTTCATAATTTTTGAAGCTAGTATGTGAGCGTGGCAAAGGAAAATGTGTTTTGGTCAATTATAGTTAAATTGGATCGACCAGAAATGGGCCATTTTTCAAACGGTCTCAGAATTCGACGAAACTAGTTTTGTTGGGACCGTATCGTCAAAACATAGCTGGATTTATTTTTCTGGAATTTTTCGAATCAGTTTGTGGCCCTGGCAAATTGAAATGTACGTTCAAATTAAATATTGAATGTTATATATTTAAATTGAAGGAAAACTGACTGAAACAGTCGAATGGGCCTACGAAACATATCCCATTGTGTTCGGAATGGGGGTAAAACGCTAGGGATGACAGTCGTTGGGTTTGGATTGGAGGTCGTGTCAGAAAACCCCTTTTTAAAACCATCGGCCAGTAGAATTTTTTCTTTCATTAATTTAAAAATATAAAAAAAAACAAAAAACCACGTAACCCATCTCGATTTCGACGGAAGGCGTGTTCTTCCCTTCCCTTCCATTTTCTGGCAACTCCGTTCACCTTTAGCCCCCACTCCAGTTAGGGTTTTTGTAGTACTCCTCCTCCTCGTCACATCCATACCATTTTCGAACCTTATCGTGGACTATCGGAGGCGGATCGAGCCCCTCTATCGCCGCCGTTCGCCATCGAAAAGCTCCCTCAGGCGGTGCTCGAGTTGACAGCGGTGGGGACCCCCTGGCATGGATTTCGAAGCCCTACGTCGTGGCATCGGCCTATCATCCTCTAGTCTCTCGGATTTGGTTATAATCGCTAACCTAGTTTTGAACCTCGAAGCAAGGTATACGGCTGAGATTATTAAATTGAATTGCGACACTTTATTTCCGTCGCTAATATGTTTTTCATTATAAAAATCGTATCTTTTTCGTTTCTTGACAAAATCCAGTGAAACCAGAGACAGTGGACTCGTGTGGACGTCTTCTACATTTTAGAAGAGACCGCATATTTTTCTGAGCCTTCTGCTATTTTTGGTGGAGTGGAACCCAATGTCAGATTTCTAATTTATAAACGGTATGGAAAACGACGATGTATAAATTATATAGTCGATGTATGAGTTATATAAGCATTGTACACCTCTTGTATAAGCGTTGTATAAGTTGTACGTTCGATGTATAAGTTGTATATGCATTGTAAAAATTATATATGTGTTGAAATAGAAGTGAAATGCTATATATATATATACATATATATACGCCCCTCGTCCACAAACCATGGACGATATTTATTGGTTGTGATTGGTGTGAAAATTGATTGATAGCGAATGGTTGATTGAAATTGTTTGTGGTTGGAATTGATTGATTGTGGTTGAAAAATACCCGTTTGTGGTTGAGAAATATTCGGTTGAAACCACATAGGATTAGTTTGTGGAAATGAAATAAATATACATGCCGCCTGCGTGCGAGCTAGATGCATGATTCCCCATTGTCAAAAGCTGCGAGGCTTTAAGGTAGAGCGAGGAGTCGTATTAGGGACGGTCCCGGTTTTAACAACCCTGTCGTTATGCTGCCGAAATTTTAAATAATATTCATGTGTTAGAATTATTTTCATTTGTTGAAACTATATATATTCATTGAATAGAAAACCTTCATGTGTTGAATCGATATTCATTCGTTGGATAGAAATTCATGTGTTGAACGGTATTCGTGTTTTAAATATAAAAATCCCATTTTTTCTCTATATATATAAACTATAGAAAACCTTCATGTGTTGAATTGAAATTCATTCGTTGAATAGAATTCATGTGTTGAATGGTATTCGTGTTTTTAAATATAAAAATTACCTTTTTATCTATATATACAAATTATAGAAAACCTTCATCTGTTGAATTGAAATTCATTCGTTGAATAGAATTCATGTGTTGAATGGTATTCGTGTTTTTAAATATAAAAATTACCTTTTTATCTATATATACAAATTATAGAAAACCTTCATGTGTTGAATTGAAATTCATTCGTTGAATAGAATTCATGTGTTGAATGGTATTCGTGTTTTAAATATAAAAATTACATTTTTATCTATATATACAAACTATAGAAAACCTTCATGTGTTGAATCGATATTCATTCGTTGAATTGAAATTCATGTGTTGAATTGTATTCATATTTTGAAAGGAATTGTTTTATAATAAAAATCCCATTTTTATCATCAATATGAACTATATAAAATAATCTGGTTTGGAAATAAATTGTTTTATAATAAAAATCCTATTTTTATCACCTATATTAACTATATAAAATAGTCGTGTTTTGAAATAAATTGTTTTACATTAAAAATCACATTTTTACTATATACATGAATTGTTAAAAATAGTGAAGTGTTGAAATAGAAGACAGTTAGATAAAAATATCATTTTTATCAAATGTATGAAAATCATATAGTTTTGAAATCGAAGAACCGATATATATATAAATAGAATTGAAATATATCGAATAACGAAGCTGCAGTTCGTGTTTTGAAACCGTGATTTCAAACGATTAGTGCGGGAGATCCGACCATCGGATTTTCCCGAAATCGCAACCGTTGGGTTCGCTTTGGAAATAACTTTCCAACAGCACCAACTTTGTAAAAATCCAACGGTTGGATTGTCTGCAATGTTTAATTCAAATCTGAAGAAAAACAGCGCCAGAATCGATTATATTTATATATATATGTATAATTATATTAAATCGAATAACGACGCTGTAGTTCGTATTTTGAAATCGAAACTTCAAACGATTATACCGGGAGATCCGACCGTCGGATTTTCCCGAAACTGGAAACGTTGGATTCATTTTGAAAAGATCTTTCTAATGATGTAAATTTTGTGAAGATCCAACGGTTAGATTTTCAGATATGTGTAAATCAAATATGAAGAAAAACAGCGCCACGGCCGCGTTATGGCCTGAAGCGTCGTTTGAATAAATTGGCTATTTTAAAATAAATAAAAATAGCGATAAATCATTATAAAATATTATAAATGATATGGATGTGAAATTTAGAAATTAACTGAAGGTTAGCTAAGTTGAATGGTTTCCTGGATTTTGATCTGATGTTGGTTTCGGCCTTTGGGGTTAATATTTGGGAAATCGTTCTCTTACTGATTGACGGTTAGTGACTAATGAATTGAAATGATGCGTAGTAGTGTATGTGTAGCACTTGTTTATTATATACGCGAGTTGCTCAGGAAGACTGGGTTTATCCCATTCTGAATAACTGAATCGACGATAAGAAATCGAAGGTGAAGACGGTGGTCGAAGACCGGAGATCTTCACCTCGTTTGGATGGTAACCGAGGTCCTGATTGGGAGGCATCCCGAAATATGGATAATGAGTGGTGATCGTCCAGACGTACGTGGTGATCGATGGGTTTGCGAGGTATATAGTGCCTCCGGTTTCGTTCAGACCCAGAATGGACTTGTAAATGGACTGTGTCTGACATTGGATTTTATTCTGTGTTGATTGATCTCTATTAAATATACATCTGTTTGGCGGCGGAGAATTTATTCTTTTGCTTACCGCCCTTCTCTGAAAAGCACGAGCTCAGAGGTTGTATATCGATGGACATCAGTCGCATGGCAAGAATTGCTAGTGTGGCATGCCTAAGTGGCAAATGATCAGGGCTTTGTTGAAAAGCAAAGTCTTGTGATGATGATCAAAGCACCGCCTGTTTGGCGTAGCTTTGTGTATAACGTGAATTCGCGAGCCTCACACCCCGGTATGAACCAGAAACGGGAGAAGGACCTCAGGGAGGGCATGCGTTTCTTCCTAGCTAGGAGTTGTTTCGGTGTTTTCACACGGCCTGACATTTTACTTATGTGGATGATGGATAGCGAGGCGCCTCGGTTATATCGGTCGATCCGGGACCAATGGAGTAATTTGTTGGCTCACTTACGCCCCATAGGGCGGGGAAACGTAGTGTTCAGGAATTTTAATCCACATTGGTGGACCGGCCCTGTCGCTCCAAGGGTCGATGCGTTCTGATCCTGAGGCTCGGGCTAGGCAGCCTCGAATTCGGTAAGGACTATCTTTTGCCTTGGTTCATGACGGAAATCCAATTTCCAAATACGTGACTGTGCGGTTTCGATTGTATATATATATAGCGACATGATATATGGTACCCATGCCGTCTATGATTGATAGTTATGATTGAAATTGTTTTTGACACTTATAAACACTAGTAATAATATTAAATGCTTTTGTTTTTTTCGTATCAAGCATATTTTGGCCATTATAAGGTAAAACTCTATCCTTTGGTTTGCGTTGCATTGTGTGATGGGAACTGAGTCTTATAATGGCTTCATTTTTATAAAAAGCATTGCGATGTTTCAAAGAATGATTTGTTTTAAAGCACTGGCGATCTGATGGAGTAAACCCGTTCCACGAAAGTGGCGTGGTCCTGTGATTAGCCATATTATAAATGTGTTGAGTAGATTTCTCATACCAGTCCCATGACTGACTCGTAGTTTGTTTCACTTTCAAACTCGGGTGCCTCTCTTTCTACACGGGCAGCCTTGTATTTAGGTTTTAGCTGGCTTTCTCTGGATAGTTGGAGCTGAAGATGGATTCTATTATTTATCTCTTTTTATGCTGTTCAGCTCCTATTGTACATATTATGTTTGTTTCCGCTGTAGACATTTATGTATAGCTGAACTGTATTTATTCTAAGTATGATCCTGTATACTGTGTAACTCTGATGATTACGTTTATCCAGTATATTCTATTGTTCGTTATCTGGTGTATTTATTTAATTCTGCTCTGTTGTTATTTGTTTATGTGTTATATTCCAAGGATTACCCTTGCCGCCGTCAGTACGGGGTTTGGGGTCGTCTCATTGTTAAGTCCATGTCAATCTCAAGTTCAACCTGTAAATTAGACCTCGCCATACAAGCATCTTACTTATATGTTAATCCAAACCTCGTCATATAAGTGCCAAAAGCTTATATGGAATATGACATGCTATCTTTGGTAGCATGTTATGCGACGTTGTTCATAATTTATTGGTTACTATCCTATGGCATACGTTTGATTTCACACAGAGCAACCATTAAATTGCATCCAAATCATTCAAAGTAGTTATAATATATAATAAAATTGCGCAACCAACTCATATAGGTGCATCTGTTTGTCCGGCAACGCTAAGCCAATAACCTGCTCAACAGTATGTATGTTTGTGTGTGTGTGTATATTTATGAATATGAATTTATACATATATATATATGTATGTATGTATGCATTTATTGCAAATAAGGTGTTTGATCCTATTTTTATTTTAGTCTATAGGGCTTTTATGGCCTTCTTTACATAAGCACCAAGTAGCAATGGGCTTATATGGATGCTACATAACACATAATATATGCTATGCGGCGTAGTCATAACTCACAAATATCCATGCATGTATGTCAACACTAACAAGTCATAATTGAAGATCAACAACCATCATCAAATCATATATATAATATCATAGTGAAACATCACCAAAAAAAGATCAAATACATCATAGACACAGCGTATACCCTTGCGTGATGTGTCACTTAAGGTATAAACCATGTATATGCATCTATTTGCCTATATCTAATGCTCACCCGAGTACTGCTACATACTTGAGTTGGCTCCCAAAATATCACATATCCAAAATATACATACAAAAATATACATATCGTGCCTCTATCGCACCAAAAAGGGACTAGCGCACCGATATCCCCTGCATATATTCATAAGACTACTAACTATCATCACTGCTCCGTGCTAGAGCTATGCACAGAGGCCCCTTATGAAGACAACTCCTCGGGCAAATCATCTTCAAAGCCTGGAGGGAGAAGAGGACAGTCGTCATCATCCTCCTCATCTTCCATTTCTTCCTCTATTTCTTCCTCCATCTCTTACTCCATCTCAGTATCATCCTGATCCGCCAATGGAATCTCCTCAATCGGCTCATCATGCTCTATAGGAAACGGAGCAACTAGCGACTCCTCATCTGCTAATGGTTCTGGGACAAGATTTAAAGCGTGTAAAGCTATAGGTCGTAAGGGCTGAGCAGGATCAGCAACCATAATACACGTCGTCTCCTCGTAATCAGGGAGTGCATCTAAAGCTGGGAGGGGTGGATCTAACAACATCGCATCCTCTTTTGGAAGGGATGTGGAATGGGGTCTCCCATGACCACATGGCTATACCCATCTAACACAAATCCCTCATCATCTTCCAACATCCACCCATCATAATCGGACAAGTCCTCGGGGTTTGGAGTGTCTAATTCCATAGAAACATCCATTGAGTCTGAGCTCGAATCTGTGTTTGGAAAGACCTGGGTACGAAAACAGAAGCGACATCTGATATATATATATATATATATATATGTGTGTGTGTCGTATTTATATATATATATATATATATATATATATATATGCGTCGTCCCTACCATGGTTTGAAGCTACCAGGGTACTGTGATGATAGTAAGAACCAGAAGGGCCACTACTAGAGCTCTCTATAGAGATGTCAGAGCTTTCGGATGAATTGGTACTATCAGGACCATAAATACTATCTCCAGTATGTAAAGAAACTGGGGGACTATCACCTATGCTAAAAGATGAGCTACCATTTGAGAATGAGGAAGAAAGAATGAACAGGAGCTCGGGATGCCGAGGGGGTGAAACCTTAACTCCCTACGAATTCGAAACAAAGAAATTTAAATTAGATAGCAGGTTTTGATCAAGAAATTTGAAACAAATAACTAATGCTTTTGTATATTCACTATCCAAAATCATTAATACATTTCTTTCTATTTAAATCTTAAAGCATTTAAGAATTTATCGACTGTCCAAAATCGCTGAAATATCCCGCTAAACCAATCCTAATTTAAACATGTTTAATAGCAAATTAAAAATCAAAAGCCATGGTAGTTCATGACTATCAAATTTTATAAATGTTTACAAAGCATAATTTCTCGATACTCATAAAATATATAATATAAAATTAAACTACGTGCATGTTGTGGTCATGCTTACATCTTTTCATGGACACATAACTCTTAACTCATCCTGGGATATTTCTAACCCCATCTCTAATGAGTTTTCTCATTCTAGGATACTACTGATCCTATCTTTAATGAGTTTTCTTAAATAGAATGTTACTAATTCTATCTTTGAGTAATTATTTCATTCGGTTCTAATGAGTCTTATTCCAGAGATTTGTAAACCAAACCTCTGATACCAAGCCTGTCGCGATCTGAAATCCCCCGACCTCCGAAGGGACGGGAAAATACGGATTGTGTGAGAACACGAAGCATCAGGACACATAACAACAGAACTTTTCATTGCTATTACAACAATTTACATCAAAGTACAAGAATATCATAGTACAAATAAATATTACATAGCGGAAAATAAATTATATTAGAGACTAATAGTGTGACGACCCGGGGAATTTGCGACCTTGGTTATCGACATAAACTCATTGTCGATTATCCAAGCATCGGAAATACCGGATAGTTAATACAAAGAAGTTAGAGGGTGAGAATAGATAAGAAAGAAAATTAGAATAGAAGAAGAAAAAGACAACTACAACATCAAAGTAATCACGAATCTCACAGCGGAACGAATAAATATATTTCATAACATAACTTTGAAATAAAACAGTATCTGTATATAATACCATTACTGAAGTACAACACTTACAACACAGCAGAAATAAATAATAGCTATAGAATCCTGAAGCCTCCTGCTCCAGCTCTTCAAGTATCTGTAAAATCTCGACCACTTGACTGCCCGTACAAAATTGGGCACCCAAGAGTTTAGAGGGAAAAAACAAAAAAAAACTCTGGGTTAGTCGTGTGACTGGTGTGAGTAAACTCCAACCATTTGTTTAACTTTTAAAATCCTTTTAAAAGAAAGAATAATCATAGGACTAATCCGCACATAAACATGGATGGTTTTTACCTTATGATAACCCAAACCATTGTTTTAAAAACCATACTCTTCTGATATTATAATAATGTCTAAATCAAGTAAATAACAATCTAGTGGAACGCTTTCATCTCACGCTCTACATATATAATATACAATCAAAACCGCGGACTCTTATTGGGTAATGGAATTCCAACCATGACAAGGTATGGAACCACCTTCCGATTAGTGTACTCTAGAAGCGATACACTGGAGTTCAACAAGAACATCTTGTAACTCGGCCACCGGTATACCAACATAACTGTTCCCGGGAGATACAGAATTGAAAGAAGTAATAAATATGAATATTCTCTAGATGGTGACAATACACCCTACTTGGGTGTGACCAACTTAGCCATGTTGTCTTCTCGATTTCTGGCATTTCCCAGTTAATGAGGCTTGAGGTCATAACGTATCTTTTAACAGATCACTCCTTCACTTACTTTGAATGCCACATCGTCATACCCGTCAAATCACAAATTGATTTCCCAAAAAATACCATGGGTATAAGCTAAGAGAAACGAATTCCTCCGTCACCAACGTAAATATGTTTGAAACGATCAACTTACGCGATCCACCAGATACACTCTGTCAGACATTCGTCCATTCAAGTTGTCTTGGGACCGGACAACCCGAAGGCACTATTCTGTTAATCCATCTTGGGCAATTTCTACCTAGGATTTACTGAACAGCCCTTGCATAACCCTGTCTTCAATTATCTTCATCATATTTGATTTGTAACGCTAATGTCATACGGAGTGGTTTTCAGATAATATATCTGATCCCGGTCTCTCCGTATTGACAACAGAAATGGTCAAAATCTTTGATAGTCGGTGATTTAACTATCAAAGGAAAACATGTGTACAAATAACGGTCGTATTCCTAAATGGAAATCTTACCGATCAATCATCATTTCATTTCCCAATTTCCCATTTATCATTTCCATATATTCAAAAATTCTTTATTTTCTAAAATTAGAAAATATACGTTATTAACTTTGGAACACGTTTCCATTTCTGATTCATGCATCAATATCTTCCCACCTCTATCAGTCTCTAACTGTAAACTAGTAAGAGAACAACTTCCCAAGTATAACCCCGAGCTCGAAGGCCGGAACCAACATCTGATCGATACCCAGAAAGCCATTCAACTCAACTAATTTCCAGTCAGTTTCTAATTTCAGTAATTCCATTTAAATTCATAATTCAAACCCCAAATTCCTTTATAATATTTTATTTGCAAAATATTTACTTTAATCTAACTTTTCACATAGAATGTGAATAATATTTCTTTATATAATCAAAACAGTTTGATTTCATATTTAAAACCAAATATCCAAATTTTATATATATTTTTATTTGCATAATTATTCATACAAATCTACTTTTTCCTTCTAACACTTAAATCTCATTTACAATTCCCTTTATATAATTCTATTTAATCTATACAAATCCTTTTATATAATTCTATTCATTTTATATAATTCTATTCATTTTATATAAATCCATTTATATAATTCTATTCATTTTATATAAAAATATTTCATTTTCAATATTCACTTTGAAATTTTCCTTTTTACATTCCAGTATATCATATGGTATTTAAAATACCAAATAACATGACCAGTGTCATCATAATCAATCACAGATTATATATCATATCATATATCACAATAGATGAAAACAAACAGTATTATAAATATTGAGGAATCCAGTTGGATCCCTCCAACCTGTTTCCCTGCATCAAAGATGTTAAGTAATATAAATAACATCAATTTCATTTCAATATGAAATATTCTGATAAATAGAATCAATGTTTGATTAACGATGTATATTTATATATATTACTAGATCTATAATTTTAACAAATCAATTAGCAGTTCATCCCAACAATCGACACACAACAATCAACTATCATTTATCAATTCTAAAAATGCGTTATAAAAATATAACTGTACAGAGTTAGTGAGATTTACTCACATTGGTTTGCAGTTGAAGGTTGTGTTTTCTTTTCATTTAAAATCAGACAGTGTTTGATTTTATCATGAAATTCCAGTTGCTTCGTTCCTAACCATATCATGCCAAAATGCAGCTCTCGCCGTTATGATATTGTCTAAATAGCGGTTTAACTCTAATCCTTTCTTCCTTCTCTATTGAAAACGCTTCTACAAGAACCGTTCACCATTGCCGTGCTTACTCTTATCCACCAAACAACATGAAGTTATAACCGTTCGGTACACTCTCCTTTGTTTAAGATAATCAAACCCATTTTCTTCACCATCCATGCTTACGATTTTTGGGCTAAGCCATTTCAGCTCGTTCATGAAAAATAACAGCTAACAGTAGCTCCCTTATTGCAAACGCAGCCATCACCTTCCGGTCACCCCAAAACTTCACAGCAACTGTATCATTAAACTCCTCTCCGCATACACATCGTTCCTTTTATTATTGAATTCGCCCACAACATACTATACATACTCCACACCGTATATACATTCTACACTGTCCATTCACTCATCGCTGCTTAACAATGACATCGTCATCTTCTTATTGTTTCATTCGAACTGCAACTACCATTTTCGCTGCTTTTTTCTTCTTGCCCAACGCTACATACTTCCAGTGAAACCATGCCTTGTGCTTCATTGTTTTCTATTTTTATTTTTTTATAATAAAATGGGGTTTACACCGCATTAGCCCACATCCCACTAGCTTACTGTAGTTGCTTCTTCTAAAAACATTTGGCTCCAGGCTTTACTCCTCAGTACACATCTCACTCCAGACAAAAGAACATACACACGCCCACATGCTCAGTCCACAGTACCTGCCGACGTTATAACTTATAACGGTCACTCCTTCTTCCACATTATATTCTAACGCAACTCCCAGTATCACCATTTCCTGCCGCATGGGTTTCCTCCATAACATTATGAATGGAAATCACCAGAAAACCCTCTGTTCTTCTTTGTGAAAACAAAGTCCGACACCCCAGCACTTCTTCCCTACATCTCCTCTTTCATTTCTAAACATCCCAACAGTACACAGCTCGCACCTCTTCCTCCTGTTGAAACCAACAAACACTTCACCGACCCTTTTTTTTTCCCCTCACGAGCTCCTGTACACAATACGCATGCTTCAGGGACCCTTGACTTCAGCAATCCAAACAAAAATACCAGGTTTCTCCCCTTTGCAAGCTCACCAAACTTGCGCCTCCCACCCACAGTCTCGACGCCACAGCTTCCAACGTCCGAAGCAACCTCTACCTGCGGCATTTCCATGTCTAAGCTCCCACGGTGAACAGTACGTTACTGGGAGAGATCGATCGTACTCTTGCCGTCTTATATGTATATAATCGAAGGGGGAGTAGTATACGTATGTGTTTTTATGATTATAAAGGGGCCTTTAGTTCCGTTTGATTTACAAGGTACTGGGGATAAAACGTTTATTTCCTGAAGTCAAAAAAATGGGGAAAGAGGATCGGCTAGCTATTTATATATTCAGCAAGCTTCATCCTTAAGTATTGTAGGATAAGTCTGCTATATATACAGACTAGGTTAGGATAGGAAAAGACAGTACTTAGACCAAAACCAATCATCTGTTCTGTTCAGTTATTCTCTCTCATGTTCTGCTACTGGTCAACGAGCCGAGTACCCAGAAAGGGCGAACCAGCCACAGACTGGTTTTGGAAAGGGGGTAACGTTATAACGGCAAACTCTTTACCGTTATAACTTATAACGGCAAAGAGTTTGCCGTTATAAGCCAACCATCAAAAACTCTCCCAGCCGCCTCCTGCTTCATTATCCCCTTCCTCAATTTTCCTAACCCGAAAACCATCTTCCAAACCCCATTTTTCACCTAAATTTTACCTTTAATTCACCAATCCATCAGCTTCTAACCAAATTAAATACCGTACTTGAAATATTCGTTCGAAAATATGGCTAGATTACTAAAAGATTTCGCCAAAAAATTCATGCACGGCGACGATCGTGGCACCGGGGGAAGTGGCGCAGGCGGGAGTGGTGCAGGGGCAGTGGCGAACAACCAGTACTCGGAATAGAAGACTTGCTTGTAGCCGCCGAGAACATGGATAACGAAGAAATAGGGACGCACGAGGAAGGCGCCCATCGGGGACGTGGCGGGCGTAGAGGCGGACGAACAGGCAAGGCGCGTAGGGGTGTTGGATCGGTTTCCGCTAGACAGGTCGATCTCGATGGCTATGTGGATAAGAACCTCAGCGCGGCGAAGCTTCCTATGCTATCCAACTTTCGCATTCTTCCAGATGACGAAGTACACGTTAGCACGCAGTCGAGTTTGGCTGTAAGTATTTTTAGTAATATTTAAATAGTATTCTTTGAGTGTTAGATATTGGGTAGATAGTATAACATTTTGTTGAACCGTTAACAGTCGCGGAATATACGTCCACGTGGTTCGTTAGCGACCACACTTAGATATTATCATGCACACTTGGCGAGTAAGGAGGGAGTCGCAGGAATGTTACATGCTCTTGGATTTCAATTTTTTCTAGGTAATATTATAGACCTTTTAATGAAATAAGTGGATAATTTAGTAGTCATATTTTATCTTATTGTGCTCTTTGCTATTTTAGGAATAAATCATGTTATAAATGCCGATGTCCAATTGTGTGCGGCCATTGCTCTACGGTGGTACAAAACCACCCACACATTTCACTTTCCTTGTGGTGAGTTAGGACTTACACCGCTTGATTTCTCCATGCTTACTGGTATTAGCATTGGAGTAGGTGCTTATCCCCCACTGCCTTATGACGATGGTCGATGACGTGATCGTGCACTTGTTCATGATCTACTGCCTCATTTGGATGTTTCTGCTACGTCGTATCAGGCAGAAGGCGCTATTAGAGTGAGCGCGATCCGTGCGGCTATGGACAGGATACTCGATCACTACTCTGTTGATGACGACTTGGAGCTTGCTCGATTATTTATGTTATACCTTATGGGTAACCTTTTCTTTAGTTCTTCGAGCAGTAGCGTTCCTGTGGGGTTTTTTGCGGTCGCGGCTGAGATAAATGCCGATGGGGTGATTTTATATGATTGGGGCACACCTATCCTTGCATACCTATACAGATGTCTCGACATGCAGTGCACCATCACTGATTCTCAGGTTTCTTTATTTGGATTCTGGGAGTTGTTACAGTATTGGTACTTTGAGTACTCTAGGAACTTTCATTTTATCACCCGTACTGCAGACCCATCGACCTTTTTCCCCCGTATATGCTTTCGGACTGCGGACAACCGAGGGTCCAGAGATAATGAGTCACGCCATGTGTATCCCGTTGCCCATAACCAGATCGAGCTGAGGATGTATAGGGATCAGATTCTATGGCATCCATTTGAGCAGAGAACATCCATCGATCTTGAGATCATACAGATTGCTAGGATGCTTGCCGGACGGAGATTTCCACTTATATCTTCTCCCGTGGCGCTAGGTGCTTATTGGTATCTTGGTGAGAGGTGCTGGAGACAGTTGTATGACTTCGATGCTATTCCGGATGATCCACACCCACATACTTATCGGTGTATGATTTACCCGACGGAGAAGCTAGATATAGCCATGGCAGCAGGCTGGTGGACGGCTGAGAGCTTTGTTATTATCGTGGAGTGTTACCTTACCTTCTGGCGTAGATTTTTCACCGGGTCCTCAGACACGATTACGCATGCAGCATCGATTGATTTAGTAGGGACATCTGCTATACGACACGGCATACGTCCACCTGTTGTCGAGGATATTACCCAGCCTAGCCAGAGTTTTCGTGCAGCTGATCATGTGGCGGCCGCCAGCCATTTTGGATGGACCATGGCAGTGCCCACCATTGGACTGGATCGTTACGTTGACGTGTTTCATCCTCCGGCCCATCACGATTACCCAGATCCTACACAGATATCATATCATGATCTGTATGATATGCAGATGGGGATTAGGCATATGGGCTATATAGAGCATAGGCGTAGCCTAGATTACTATGATGGTGAGCTACGTCGTGTTGCAGAGGATGCACGACAGCAGCAGGTGCATTTAGAGGCCCAGCTTGAGGCAGAGCGCAAGAGACTTCAGGACTTGAAGATGTATTACCACCATAGGTCTAGTGCTGGGTCCAGTCAGCCTCCAGATGTTGGTGATGATGAGAGACGTCATCGGCGCCGCACACGTCCACGTACACATTCAGATGACTCGGACGACTGAGTTACTACCACTTTTATGTACTTTCGCAGTTGTCAGTTGTATGGTCCTATTGTTGGAGTAGACGTTCTGCATTTGTTGACTACCACTGTTATGTACTTTTTTTGTATTACCACTGTTATGTACTTTTGTTGTATTACGTTTTCCTAGTTGATAGTTGTATGTTCCTGTTGTTTGAGTATGCGTTCTGTATTTGTTGACTACCACTATTATGTACTTTCGATGTATTTTGTGTACATTTTGATTATGTTTCTGTGTAGAGACTGCATTTGGTTATGTGGAGAGACTGTATTTTTGTGTAGAGAATGTTTTTGTGTATAGCCGGTATGTTATGTTGTTCTAGTTCTTGTAAGTGTTGTTTGGAATGTAATAACGTTTGAATTTGATGTTGAACAAGGTTTCCCTCTTCTCGTGTATAAATGAAAAATTCTTAAATAGCACGCCAACATAACAAGGTTTGCAGATAACTCCATAGTCTACGCACAAACATCAAATTAAATAGATAGTAAAACAACAATAAAATCACAATACCATAAGTCTACTCAGTTCCATAGCGGGTCAACCAACAGTAGCGGAGTTTATACGCTTTGTAACCAACGAACTCCTCACCATACTCGAAAAGGTAACGAGAATCATATGTTGCTTGATTTGTTTTAAATATGTTCTCGTCTTCAACAGTTTCGATATTCTTTGTGTACCGATCACAAGCGTCTGCAAAATGACGATTAGCCATTTGGATTTCAACTGATGTTCGTGTAGTGGGCCGGGAACGATGGTTGTTGTATAGCCTCGTGATCATTGCCCATCTTTCTTCATATGTTAAACCCCCTCCACTTTGCATTAGCAACTCATCCCTCTTTTCAACCTCAATATAGGATTTAACGAGGGACGGCAAATCCTTAGAAGAAAATTCTGAAGTTGGAGAATTCAATGTTCGAGCTCTATTACAAGGTCGTTGATTTGCTGGAGAAGGACGCGGAGCTGTAACCGCTCGATGCTGAATAGCGGCAGGCACCTCTTCAACTTGTGTATCATGAACTAATCCAATTTCGTTATCGTTCACTAAGTTTCGTTCGTACTCATCAAAAATCCTTCCCATTTCTTCATCACTTATTTCTGAATCGTCCATGTAACCTGTGCATCAGTAGAATAAGTAGAGTTACTAGAAGTACGAATTTTGTTGATAATAAACGTTACCTATAAGACAACAAGAAAATAAATTTTCTCACTTTAGTCTACAACGGTGCTGCTTGAAGCTGTAGAAGGTATGAGATGGATTATCAGATATGGAGTACTTATAAGGGCAATGTACGACCAACAGTTACAATTCAACATACTAGAATACCCGTTATAGGGTTCTCGTGATATTATGGGTGATTCTGTACAATGACCGGTCACATCATTACAGCACGAAAAATGGTGCCATCACATGAAATGTTGGCATGTACTATTAATCTCGTGATATTACGTTAGATTCCCTACAGTGACTTTTCACATCACAACAAATGTGGGCAATTACTATCAATTTCGTATACTGTTGTCATTTAATTCGGAAGAGACTACTCAATGCAGTGAGCGAAAGATGGAGACTTTTAATGGAATCACAGCTACGAATGATGGAGACGCGTCTTTAATTTTTTCTTCTCAGTGACTGGTCCAATCATGCCGTACGTGCATGTGAAAGGGTACACTCTACATACACGTGACTCGTATTAAATTCACAATGATATTGCAGTATGTAATATTGTTGTATGACTCAGTGTCTAGTCATTTCATTGACTGTAGCAGCCTTTGGAAGCATTATTCGTAATTGTTTTGTCATGGTGGTAATTTTGTGTATATGTAGGAGTTTAAAAATAGGGGTCGTCCACCAGTGCTTTAACCATTTCAATTCACGAAAGAGTTACGAAAAATGGACCGTTCCCAGGTGCCTTATTTCTGCTTGCGATAGAATGAAATGCCAAACCATAATCACTGAAACAACGACAACTAGTACAACAGAAGGAAATGCCAATACAAATTCATACAAACTTCAACAACTAGTACAACTATTGAGCAATTATAACAACTGAAACAACGACAACTAGTACAACAGAAGGAAATGCCAAACCATAATCATACAAACTACAACAACTGAGCACACAAGCATCAAATTCAAACACGTACACCTACCATGGTCTAGGGAAAGGACCATCTCTTGTCGTACCCGCCTTAGTCTTGCTCAAGCGTCTTATTTCTGCTTGCGCTTCGAGTGCATACTGACGTCCACGTTCGCAAATGGGAGGGTCAATCCACTCCTTAAAGCAACAACAATCAATGTCACCAGGATAATTCATGTGGTCGTTGAAGGCTTGACAACCGAAAAATCGACGACCGGCATTTGTTTCGGTCTCGTCAACAACAACGACCGACACTTGTCCACAATGGCAAATAGGGTTGTATCCAATCGTCCCTAGTGGCTCGGATACCTTCCCTTCGAGTACAATCTCTTTTCCAGATCTTTGATGAACGGAAGAGGCATCTTCGTTTGAATACGGTAAGTATCCGTATTCGTGAGTTGGGCGAAACGATTGCTGGTCTTGGACCGTACGTTGCATGGCATACGATGACGAGTGCGATTGGGCCATGGGTTTCTTGCTTGTAGATTTTTTGCCGGTACGCTTCGGTTCAGACGAAGACATTTTTCTGGTGGTCAAAAAAGAATTTGAGAAGGTGGTCTGGTTGTGTGGAACAAGGAGGAGGTAAGTTGGTATATAAAGGGAGGGAATGCGACCGATTAAGTAGCCACTATGGTGCCACGACAAAAAAAATATAACGGGAAACAGTTTGCCGTTATATTTTAATATAAGATATATATTTTCCTAGTGTGTAGGCCGGTCACTCTTTTTCTACAGTTTTCAGACCAGAGTGTGGTCATGTCACTCTTTTTCTAAAGTTATGAACGCATTTTCCAACGTAGCTACAGGAAACAGTGCACATTGTACAGTATACAGCGGATAGTGTGCAGTAAATAGTGCACAGTATACAGAGCACAGTCCAACGGAAATTAAATATCAAAACAGTACACAGTGCAAACAGTGATACACTATACATTGATACAGTACCAGTAATTATGTTACTGAAAAAGTTGATGCATTAAATATCAAAACCATAAATTTATCACGGGTATCACCTACTTTGTGTTTCTGTTGGGAAGTTCAACATTTCTTCTTACAAATCTAGCCCTGCTTTTTGTGTAAACGCAACAATAAATATGCACCAGGTTAATATCTCTAACAGAACAAAATTCCATACACTTCCCATCCAATTCAATTGATTAACGATTTGTTTTGTATTGAAGCTATGGACAACTTGGAGATTGACGATGAAACAATGAATAAGTGTTATGAAGAGTTTGAACGGTCAAGGAATAGTGTACAACACAACAAGCCTACGGTGGAATTCAGTGAAGGAGCACAAGTTCATTCTAAATCAGTGAAGCCGAGAACAAAATCTTTCAACGCTCGATTGCGCGAAGTTGTAGCAAATCAAAGACCTGGTAAGCAGATCGTATACGAAGGACAAGAAATCGAGCCCCTACATCCGATCGGTCCAACGCTACCTAGTGGAGCTTACCCTATTTGCTGTTGCGGAGATGAATTGGTTGTTGTTGTTGGCAAAACTGAAAAAAATGCTGGATGCCGATTCTTCGGATGTCCTGCCTTCGAAGACCATAGGTATTACCCCAATGATATTCACTGTTGTAATTTTATGCAGTGGATAGACCCGCCAATGTGCCAACGTGGACTTCAATATGCACTGGAAGCGCAAGTCGAAATAAGGCGGTTGAATAAGATTGTTGCGGATGCAACTAGATCTGGCTATCTTAGAGATCGTTAGGATTTAGTTTTTCTTGAATCGAAGATTTATTACTCTACTTTGAATTTGATGTTGCTATGTTCTGTTGTTCTGGTTCCTGTAAGTGTGGTTTGGAATGTATTACTGTTTCAATTTGATCGTGAACAAGATTATCGTCTTCTCGTTTACAAATGCAAAACTCTTACATAACGCACCAACATAACAAGGTTTGCAGATAACTCCATATTCTACGTAAGAACGTAATGGGTCAACCAACTGTAGCGCAATGACTGGTCAAGTCTTGCATACTTCGCATAGTGCAGTCATGTCATCTGCCAGATTCCATTTAGTGTTCCCTACAGTGTAGCTTTTGACCGTTCACACCATTGCCCATCTTCCAGCTATATATACATATGTTAATTTACTCACAACATGCAAAACTCAAACAACTTCTTCCCCATTCTTAGAGCACATCCTTTGATTCGCACTCACTGAAAATGTCTTCGTGGGCAACATCTACAGATTCCGAGGAACAAGCTTACGAAAACATGAGGCTACAGGAGCTTGAAGACGAACTTCAGTTCCTAAACCAAATGAAACCGCAAACTATACCGCCGTACGAACAAGTGAACGTTCAAACTCCACATGAAATCCCAGTACCCCCTGTTCAAGTTCCATCTCAACAAGAGGTCACTCAATCAACGCAAGAAGAAGAGTTCTTTCGTGTACCACTGCATGAACATGTAGTGGATTCTTATCCAGTTCGTTGCTATTGCGGGTATGCGGTTGAAGTTGTCGTTCAAGCAGAGGGCAACAATATAGGTCGGCGCGTGCAGCGATGTCCAGCCTATCCAAATGGTTGCAATTACACGGACTGGATAGACCAACCTTTGTGTTCTCGGGGAATAGCATATTGTAACGAACTCGAATGCAAGAATAGACGTGTTCGAAGTGAAAATGCCCAGTTGCGATTGAACATCCTGCGATTCCCATAAGACTAAAACGTAAAATGGGGTTTACTGAAGTTGCTAATTTTCACTTCATACTTTGACGAAGCTAGTTCGCATGTTATGTTGGCAGTTGTTGTACCTTTATAAACTATTATATCTTTATGCTTATTGTTGTATCTTTATAAATTGTTGTATCCCCGTATCCTACTCCACTGGTTGGATTTAGTGGAGATTTTAAACATATTTGGATATCATTTTATATCACATCATCTGTTCGAATTGACAACTCAACGCAGAGATATTATCCGAACCATTATTGCCTACTCAATCTGCCAACCATTAGTGCCAACCGTTCACACCACAACAACTTTCTGAATTGACTACTCAATGACAGAATCATTACTATCCCAACCTTTATGTCGGAACCATTATTGCCAACCATTAGTGCCAACCGTTCACAACACAACAACTTTCTGAATTGACTACCCAATGACAGAATCATTACTATCCCAACCTTTATGTCGGAACCATTATTGCCAACCATTAGTGCCAACCTTTCACAACACAACAACTTTCTGAATTGACTACTCAATGACAGAATCATTACTATCCCAACCATTAGGTCGGAACCATTATTGCCAACCATTAGTGGCAACCGTTCACAACACAACAACTTTCTGAATTGACTACTCAATGACAGAATCATTACTATCCCAACCATTAGGTCGGAACCATTATTGCCAACCATTAGTGGAAACCGTTCACAACACAACAACTTTCTGAATTGACTACTCAATGACAGAATCATTACTATCCCAACCTTTATGTCGGAACCATTATTTCCAACCATTAGTTGCAACCGTTCACAACACAACAACTTTCTGAATTGACTACTCAATGACAGAATCATTACTATCCCAACCTTTATGTCGGAACCATTATTGCCAACCATTAGTGCCAACCGTTCACAACACAACAACTTTATGAATTGACTACCCAATGACAGAATCATTACTATCCCAACCTTTATGTCGGAACCATTATTGCCAAAAAATATATTTAAAATATGTTAACCATCATTGCTTATATATATCTGTCGTACGTCTACACTTAGGCAGAACAACGAAACTCAATTTATAAAAAAAGCAAGCAATGGATCCAAATCTACGTCACCATTACTACCACATGAATCAAACTGAAGATTACGACCTAGAAGATGAGGAAGAGACGGAGGAGCAGCTGGAGCAACACACAATGGTTGGGTATTCCAATAATTTCGCTGAAAGCTCAATTAGCAACCATCGAGGTAGTATGCCTGGCCGGCGTGACCGGTGGTATAAGAGAGACTACATGATTGGACATGAAAGACTAATGAGAGATTACTTCATCGACAATCCAACCTATGATATAACTTTGTTCCTCCGTCGTTATCGTATGAGTCCGACAATCTTCTCTAAAATTTATCTTAAACTTAATCAGTCAAATCCATATTTCACTTATAGACTGAACGGAGCACAAGAAATTGGCCATTCGCCCTACATCAAAATTTCAACGGCATTGAGGATGTTAAGCTATGGAACAGCTGGCGACCAAATGGATGAATATTTCAGAATTGCAGCATCAACAGCAATAGAGTGTCTGAAAGAATTCTGTAAAATAGTTGTTCAAGAGTTCGGGAACGAGTATCTACAGACACCTGGACCAAACGATATAAGCAGGATACTACGCAGGGGAGAAGCTAGAGGATTTCTAGGTATGCTTGGAAGTTTAGATTGCATGCACTGGCCTTGGAAAAACTGCCCAACGGGATGGAAAGGAATGTTCACCGGACATAAGAAAGTGCCATCAATGATCCTTGAAGCAGTAGCAACAGACGATTTATGGGTTTGGCATGCTTTTTTGGAGTCCCAGGTTCACTGAATGATATAAATGTTTTAAAACAATCATATCTTTTCACAGAGCTTGCTAACGGACTATCAACAGATGTTTCATATAACGTTGGTAATATCGAACACAAAACTGGATACTATCTAGTGGACGGAATATACCCAAAGTGGAGAACTTTGATTCAAGGATACAGAGTACCATCAAATGACAAAAAACGTTATTTCACTGAGAAAGTAGCTAGCTACAGAAAGGACATCGAACGTACGTTTGGTGTTCTACAAGCCCGATTTCATATTTTACGCAATCCTGCTCGTTTTCATGATGCAGGAGTGCTTTCAGAAATCATGTATGCTTGTATAATAATACATAACATGATTGTGGAGTCTGAAAGAGGTGGGTATAAGAATCAAAAGTCTAATTATCCTGACATGTTTATGGGGTCAAATGCAAAACCCTATAAAGATGTAAACTCAATGGACGAGTATGTTGATATGGTTCAACATATTGAAGATCAAGCTGCACACTTCCAATTGCGTGACCAGTTAGTGGATCATTTGTGGGCGCATAAAGGAAGAAATAGTCGGAATCAGTAGTTGGTACTAGAACTATGTATCGGTTTGCACTCGTGCACTATGTATCAGTGTGTATGTTGGGTCAATAAATCTAGTTTCCAATCATATTGTCGATTGTATCATTGTTTCAACAACCAGTACATAAATACTAAAAACAGATCACAATCATATTACAACTCAACCCAACATATACAACTACTACATAAACAACTACTGCATACATACTACAAATAGGACACAATCATATTACAACTAAACCCTAGCTAGTACATAAATACCCACTAGTATGTAACTACTACAAACAGTTCACAGTCATATTACAACTTAACCCAACATACATAGCTAGTCCTCAAACGAGCCACTACAGCTTCCGCCTGTGCTTCCTTTGCTTCTTCTGTACTCTGCAATCTGCTCTTTTACTAGTTCTTGCTGTAAAGGGGAAAGCTTACTAAAATCACATGTAATCATTTTAACATAATTGCTCTCCCGCACCAGTGCTTCCTTCTTCTCCAGCCTAGCTCGTAACAGGGCTTGTTTCTCCGTATGTTGTTGTCTACGAAGCTCTCTATCAACACTAACTGCTTTATGGAACTCTTCGTCGCTGCGATTTCTTTGCTTCGAAAATCAAAGTCTATGCTCTTTTGTCTCTGTAGCTGAATTCTCTACAGTTTCAATAAATCTAGAGAACTCTGCACCGCGTTGCTCCAGCTGAATTGACTTGGCTCGGCCAATAGGTCGTCCGTCACTAGTTCCAAATAAAGGGTTTCTTTCTTGCGAGCTCGGGTCACTTCCTGGACTAGATTCAGAGTAGTTCATCCTTCTAGCTTTTTTCTACTGTTCAACCATGAAGTTGCTTGGGTTCTTCGACTTAGGCAACCTAGATAGAAGCTCGAAACAGTCGTTAAATTTAAATGGAAGTCCATACTTTCGTTGGTAGGCCGTTCATGACTCTTCAATCTGTAACATAAAGTCGAAATTGTATGAGTGTATGACATTTCTAACTAATCAAGCATAGTATACTAACTTATTTTTAAAAGTAATCTACGATACTTACAACGTCATAAGGTGCAGCACCGCTTTGCTGCCTGTTCTGCAAGCCTGTCAGTATTGCCAGATAGTTCTGACATGCAGCATTCATAACTCTATAACCGCCTCTAAGTGATCCCCATGTTCTACTCCTCGTTTCCAACGAATTGTAGAAATCTGCAACTCTTTCCCAAAATTTCCGACCTTTCATATTATTCCCAACAATGCTGTCTTGTGAAATGCGTATCCACGATTTAGCAAGTGAAACGTACTGCTTGGAAGTAAACTTACACTGTTTTCTTCTTCCATCCGCTGCTATTTCTTCCTTTTCAGCATGATCATCCTCAACATCTTCTATTCCGGGATCCGGCTCCGATTCAACTTCGTTTTGGTGTCGTTTACTGAAAATGCCGCTTAAAGACTTCCACTTCGTCTTCTTTTGGTTATATTCGGGACTGACAGGTGCAGTGTATTCTTGACTAAATTCTTTAGAATTTGTAACATTCGCATCCTCATTTGCATCTTCGTCCTCCGGCTCCTCCGTTGAAGTTTCAACATTTTCTTCGTTACTAGGAGAGACAAACCCGTACGAAAACTGTCTTTGCAGATTTTGTGTACCTTCGCGGTCACGAACCTCGGTCTGTTGCGGAGGTAGGTGAGGTTGTTGACTTTGATCGGTCTGCATCATCATTGACATATACGACGAATGATCATCGTACACGCCTGGCACGAGCGGTCGTTGGTAAAAATGTGGCGGGGCGGACGAATGGACGGGAGGAAAGTTAGGAGGAGCGAGTGGTACGATGGTCGATATGGATAATTTGAATACGGCGAGTAGCCATATTCGTGAGATGGCTGCAACGATTGATGTTGTTGGACTGACCGTTGCATGGCATACGATGAAGAGGGCGGTTTGGACATGGGATTCTTGTTTCCGCATTTTTTGATGCATCGCTTGGGTGCGGAAAAAGACATTTTTGTTGTTGAAGAAGTTGAAGAAGTTGAGAAGGTGGAGTGGTTGTATGGAAGAAGAAGGTGGAGTGGTTGTATGGAAGAAGAAGGAGGAAGGTTGGTGTATTAGAAGGGAAAATGGGGTAGCCGTTGGAGTGTAACGGCTATGTATTATAACGGCAAAGAGAAAGCCGTTATAAGCTTATAACGGCAAACTCTTTGCCGTTATAAACTTATAACGGCAAAGAGTTTGCCGTTATAAGCTTATAACGGTATTCTCTTTGCCGTTATAAGCTCTAGCCTCTGTTCAGTGAACCAGCCACGAAGGAGCTCAAAACTAGCCACAAACCAGCCACGGGTGAGTGAACAAGCCACACTTGATTGCTCCGTGGCTTGTTTAGTAACTGAACAAGCCATGATTGGTTGTGCTCTTAGTAATGAAGTAAAATAGTTATATGTGTAGTCTTGCATACTTAGATGCGAAGAAATGGGACAGTTCAATAGCTGATGGAAATAAATTTCCTTTCTCTTCTTGGTTTTAAGTCTGCGTGAACAGATACCTTGCGTTTTGATGAAGATAGGTGTACGTACGGTTTGCTTAGGGGTTAAGATGGGTACTCCTAGTATTCACGTTACAATCAGGTAGGAGGAAAGCATCTGTAGGTTGGACATGATTTGATATTTTAAATAAAATGATACATTATTGATGTATTTGTTCAAGTTTAGTTTCGTTCTACGTACCATAAAGGAGTTTTTCATTCAAATGGAAAAGAAACTTAGCCAAGGTTAACAGTTTATCCTATCATTTAAGCTTTTGTATTGTCAACTCCCTTTTTATGTCCAAGTCTAAAGTATGTGTAGTACATACAATGTTCTGAATAGAGTTTCAAACATTACCTTAATGTTATTGTTGTAAGGAAATGCAATTACCATTGGAAGAGCGTGAATTGATATGTTGCAAATTGCAATAATACATTACTGAGTTTTGAACATTACTACTTGATTATATTCTTCCTAATATGATTCATCATAACTACTCATTTTAGTCTACCAAAACATTATGGACTATAGAACCATCTTAGATTCATATTCAAATGGCACCATATGCAAGTTCGACGTGGGCAACAGTTGCTTCTTTTCCTTAGGCAAATGTTGAAGTGAAGTTTTACAGTCTCCATTACACACGCTATTTCGAATTCAACCATTTTTGACTATTTTGAAAATAAATATATTATTCTATTATTCATTTAATAAATATAAATCAGAATTATTTTAATTTATGCCAATTAAATTACCAAACCGTTATTTAAATAATTAAATAAATTATTGTACCGTTAAAAATATGGGTCGTTACAAATAGTTTACATAGCAATGGAAATAAAAATGTATAAATTCAAAGCAATATGGAAATACATCAACTAACACAGCTGAAAGTAACACATAGATACAGAGCTTTCTGAATATAGCTTTAACCGTAAACTAGGATCCTGCTAAATAAAAGAATCTGCAAAACCAAAACCACTAAGTGCCCGTGTGGAAAATACGGGCACCCAGAGTTTAGGTTGAAACAATAAACTTTGAGTCAGCCATGGGACTGGTGTGAGAGCTAAAACAATTATTAGGCATTACATTAAAATAGGGTAAATCATGGGATCACGCCGTATGTCATGAAACGGGTTCACTCCCATGAATACTCTAAAATAAAATAATTTATAAATAACGCAAAGCTTTTTGGAAAAAAATGAAGCTATTATAAGACTCAAGCCCCATCACACAATGCAATGCAAGCCGGAGGATAGAGTTTTATCTTGTAATAGCCAAACATGCTTGATACATTTTAAAACAAATAATTTTGATTTCATTATAGGTGCATAGTGTGGCAAACAACTTCGAATATAAATTTATCAATCATAGATGGTATAGCACCCCCACCCTACTATGTCTCCATGTAGGTTTACAAATAAAACCAAAAAGTTGCATATTGGAATTTGGATTCCATCTATGAATCGAGGAAAGGGATCTTCCTCACTGGTTTCCAAACACTCTAGCACATGTTTCAGGATCACGCCCTTATCAACTCTGGGATTTGGTAGGGCTTGTCCACTTTTACTTTTATGGATCGGCGATTCCTGAACAATACGTTTCCCGGTCCTATCGGACCTCCAAAATGGTCAGTATGTCGACCAATCATATTTGATGCGTCTCGCAATCCATCATCCACATAAGTAAAATGTATAGGCTCCATTATTGACATCACCATAGCTAGAAAGAAACGCATGTTCCCCCTACAACCCCTCATCCCGTTTTTGACTCATACCAGGTGTGAGGCTCGTGGAATAACATTGTACACAAAGCAATGCTAATTAAAGTTGTGCTTTTATCATCATCCACAAGACCCTGCTTTTCAACAAAAACCTTGATAATTGCATCTTAGCATGCCACATTATCAATCCATACCATACCACTGATGCCTACTAATATATAACCTCTTAGCTCGTACGTATCAAAGAAGAGTGTTAAGCAAGGGAATAAATTCTCCGCCACCAAAAAGATATACATTTAGCGAAATCAACGAATATTGCGCGAAGTACAATGTCAAACATACAATCCATTTGCAAGTCTATTCTGGGTCTGAACAGAACTGGAGGCACCTTATTCCTCATCCCATATACCCAATATGGGAGAGGGGCCCTCGTATATCCAGTTGATTTCCATGTACGTTTTAAACTACCACCACTTATTATCTTGTCTTGGCTGTACGACCCAATCAAGACATCATCAGCAGCTCAAAACAATGTGAAGATCCCCGGTCTTCAACCACCGTCTTCATCATTGACTTTAATCGCCGTAATAATTATTTAGAATGGGTAGAATCCGGTCTTTCCAAATAACTTACGTATCTTTGGAATCATGTGTCAAATACATAAAGATAAAACTTATTTTATTCCAATCTAGAATACTCTTTTAATTAAATATTCACACTCTTTAGAAAATGGTTTTTGTTGACTTTATCAAAGATAAATTCTTAAACCTCAAGCTATTTGTAGGCCTTGTTCACTATAAACCCAAAATGCTATTTTCCATTCATTATTTACTCTTTCAAAAATCCAGTTTGATTTAATAGATAGGGGTGAATTCCCTAATTTTCCCTTTTATGGTTGGGTTCAAGAACAATAATCCTAAAGATACCATTCACAAGGTACCTCTATTTAATTCATTACGCTCATATATTAAATCTCAATGTAATTGCTAAAGTGGAAATTTTAGAAAAAAATAACATTGATCTTTCAAATCGTGGAATATTCCAAACAAACACCTTCCAAAACATTTATTATGATTTATCATAATTTATTTGTATTTTTACTAATTTTATTAAGGCTCTTACACTTGGTTTCCAATATTGGCCACCGAACTGCACCCATAACGACCTTTTTCAAAATTGATTTGGACATTATTTGAGATTTAACCATTCAAATTTGACCCACTTATATTCGTTGGAAAGATATTTTCAATACGAACCGAGCGGTTCCAGTTTAAGGAGAATCCGATGGTCGGATCTCCTGCTACGTCAATTCTAAGTTACGGGCTGACGTTCGCGAACTATCACTGTATGATTCGTTCTACTCAAACCCATATTGGTTTTATAATTTGTAGATGAATTGAAATGCCTTTAAACTTCATTTTTTAACAATACAAAATGATTTCAGTCGTTTAGCTTCGATTTCAAATATTTACCATATAGTCTTATTTTACATTATTCTAAAGAATAAAATAATATTATTTTTCGAAAGTTCTCCGTTCACTCCCAAAATTTCTTTACAGTTACAATAAATATAAACAAGACACTTTCCAAAGAAAATCTCTTCTCAAACATTTACTACATATTCTAACCGAACTTCACTTTAAAAAGTTATTATTCATTTAAAATTCAAATACTTTATACAGAGAAAAGTATATTAAAAATACTGCAAAATCGTTTGTTACAGTTACAAACATTCATCTATATTTTGATATAAACGTGTCCATCTCAAATCGGACATTGATTTTATTTTCAGTTTTTACCTCATGTTTTTTTATTATTAAAATATGTCATTTTATTCTGGATTGAAATGAAATTCAATCAAATATCATGCAAATTTTCTCATACTAATCCAACACATCCAACAATAGTTGCGAACAACTTTTTGACATTAAAATAACATTCAAGGTGCATTTACTCTCATACAAACTTCAATATAACTTAGAGGCTTATCTTGCCTGTTTAATCCAACAATTAACATGCGGACTACAAACCAGGGAGATGTGTAAATCAAAATCATCCCAGACCCATGTTGGGTTTTCAGCCATCAAACAATTATTTCATGAGACATTTATTTCATCACATTGATTTTATTTAAATATGTGAACATAAACAAGCCATTCGACTTGTAAATGTAATTCAATTTCAATTTCATTATTACAAATAACATGACATTTTTGTCAATTAATTAATTATTTTTTATTCTCATTCATATCACAACATAACCAATCATCCAATGCCATTAAGGGTTCCACAAGTGTCCATCCACGGAGTATGAAATGTGAGTGTCACAAATTCATACTATGCTTCTAATGCAAATGATTTGTGAAGAGTTCATGTGTTGAACTCCAAAAAGGAGTATTATATGCAATGAATATTCTAACTACCTGAAAATTCTACACGTCGTTCTATTTGTAACATGAGAAAATTTCTAACTTACAACTTACTAATTTTCACCGTATTACTTAGTAATTTAAAATCCCTAACTAACTTTTCATAATTAATTAAACTACTCTAATACACTAATTAGAGCAAAAATCTCTCACCCCAGCCATCAAAAAGTGTACACTGCAATTAATGACCTTCCAGTGCTCTCTACCGCCTAAAAATCCCTCCTTTTTAGCCTAGAATGTCTTCAAATTCCATAGCAACCTTGGTATACACTCTAGTAAGTGAATAGAGCAAGAAATAAAGAAGCTTTGGTTGATTGGAGCTTCCCGGAGTTCAAACTCCCGCTGTATAGACAAGGAAAGAGGCCTAGAATGCTCCACAAGTTATCCCGGAGCAAGTAGAGCTCGCAAAGGAGGACATAAGGATAGATAAGTGGTGTTAGAACCTTAACGGAGGCTCCTTTTCATGTCATGAAGAAATTAGAGGAAGATGAGAGAAAGGGGGGTTGCGACGTGCATGAGAGCGGGGGTGTAGGGTGCAGTTAGGGTATGGAAGAGCTAGGGTTTTGGGAGGAAAACATTAATGAGGAAAGAAGGAGGAATGAGAAGTGAGGAAGAAATAGGAGAAAAAGTGATTTAAGTAGAAATTTTATCTCTCTCTCTTTCTCTCTTTGACTACCTGACTGCAAACGATCTCCGTCGGCTACAAAATTTTGGCATAAGAAAATAAACGGAATTACGAATCCAACGAATCAAGTTTCGTAGAATTTCGAGTTCATGCGATCTTCCGATTAAATTCTCAATTATGCTCATATAAGCCCCAAAAATACGATTTTAGCGTACCTTTTCTTCTTATACGCCCAAATGGAAATTCTATAAATAATGAAACTTTGGATTCTTCCATTATTCATTGATATGAACCTAGAAAAATGGGTGAAATTGAATTCCGAGATCGTCTCAACAACGTTCCTTTGTAAATTGATCGTCAGTTATAATCCAAACGGGTTTATCAAGCGCAGCCACATACTAACTCCGTTCATCGTTAAATTTAAAACTCAAAAATGGTTTTCTATCCCGAATCCAACAAAATTGGTCTCGTCGAATTTTGAGCTCGCTAGCAAAATTTCACTTTTTAAGGGCTATGCGATGGTTTTAAAAATTAAATTTTCATATTCTGGATTTTTAAATTGTTTTAACAATTTTACTAAGTTCATTTTAAGTCAAATAAAATACAAAAACTAATTTTGAAATTATTCTCAAATTTTATTTAGCAAAAATAGTTAATTTATCTTAAATATGTATCCAAAATAGCTTCAATAAAATTTAAAATTGAACCTAAAATTCCGGGTAGTTACATGTAATGATGAGTAATTAACATATATTAGAACATATATAGTTACATTGTCAGTTATTTTAGTAAATAGACATTGATCTGATTTGGCAGTCCGAAATCTTTGACTTGCTAAAGTAGATTTCAATTTGTCAAACCACGCCCTTGGGCCTGTTTAAGTCCATAGATTGCTTTGTTTAATTTGCACACAAGCCCATTTCTCTTTTGATATCCTTGAAGCTGACATATGTATATTTATTCTTTCAAGCCACCATTTAGAATGGCATTGCTCGCATCCAATTGCTTTATTTTCCATTTGTTTTGCAATGCTATTGTTAGCACTATTCTAATGGTTGTTTTTTTGACTACCGGGGAGAAAGTTTCTTCAAAGTCAAAACCATATTTTTGTGTATAACCTTTTGCAACAAGTATAGCTTTGTATTTGGCTATTGATCCATCAACATTCCTTTTTAATATGAATGTTCACTTGTAGTCAACTATATTTCTATTCTTTGGTGGTTGAACCAATGTCCATGTTTTGTTGCTAGTTAGAACTTAATACTCTTCATCCATGACTCTTTTCCAGTATTCATTGTTGACTACTTGTTCATAGCCATTCGGTTCCTTAGAATTGTAGGTTGAGTAGTAGGTCTTTGGTGTTAATATACCACTCTTGGACCTTAAAACCATTGGATGTCCAGTCTGGCCTTCTTGTTTGTCTTAACTTTGACTTCTGATGTTGACTTATTTTGTACTCTACTAAGTATCTTCACTTTTATGACGTGTGCTTTATGTTTGACTTCCAATGAATGATTAAGTGAGTTGAGAGAGTGGTTCAGCTTGTCTATAACCTGGCTCAAGAGGCACTGTGAGTTGTAGACTTGATCTCCATAAGCCCCCTCATATTCCTAGTTACTTATGTAAAAAGTCATGGATAGTATATATTGTTTGACATTATGAATTTTTCGTGTTGTACAAATTTCAGTGCTAGAGAAGGGAAAGATATTCTCATTAAACACAACATGCCTGCTTATAAGCACTTTAACATTTGTGTCTAAGCAGATGTACCCTTTTTGATCACTGGCATACCCAATAAATGTACATGGTGTAGACCAAAAACTTAACTTGTGTGTTGTAGGGCATAATATAACATAGACATCCAAATGCTTTTAGCCTATGATAGTTTGGTTTTACATTTTGTAACACTTCTATTAGGCTTTTTCCTTTCAGTACTTTAGTGGGTAATCTATTTATTAGATACACTATAATACTAAAAGCATCAGGCCAAAATTTCATTGGTTAAGAACTTTGTGCCAACAGTGTAAGTTCACATTCCTTAATATGTCTATGTTTTCTCTCTAATAACCCATTCTTTTTTGATATGTTATGGCAACTTAGCCTATGAGTGATTCCTTTCTTTTGAAAGAATTCACTTAATTGTTTAAATTCTTTGCCCCATCATTTTGCAAGAATTTCAATGCCATTATGCTTTTCATCTTTGTTAATAAAGTAAATGATAGCTTTACTAGTTTTAATAAATTGTACCTATGTATATCTAGTATAAGAGTCAACAAATGATATCTAGTGGTTGAATCCGCAGTCTGAGTTTACTGGTGATGGTCCCCACAGGTCCACAAAAACCAATTCAAGTGGTTTGTTATACTTTGTTTAAGAATCTGAAAATGATAGTTTGTAGCTTTTGCCCATTTGGCAATGTGTACATACATATGGTATTATACTTTCAAAGGAAATATTATTGTCCAGCAACACTTGTTTTACAACGTTTATGCTAGGATGCCCTAACTTGATATGCTAAGAATCAAACACTTTTGTCTTTCTTTGAATTTCGGACAGATATCAGTTACTGTTATTTTTACTAGACTTTTCAAAGTTAATAATTTTACTTATAGTGTTAACAATATTGAATTTGTTCAACCCTCTATCAACTTTTCCCCACAAAAGCATTTCATTAGTAAGCAAATCTTTAACTAAATAGCGACTAATATGAAATTAAAAGTTGACATTATTGTCTTTAGCAAATTGAGATACACTTAGCATATTCTTTTTAATTTCCCTTAGCAAGTTGTTTAAGTACTATAATATTTACCTTTAATGCTGCCAGAGCCAATGTTTTAATGTTAATACTCTCACCATTATCCATGTGAATAGATTCATTACCTCTGCATTCCTTCTTATCAGGTTGTCAACACTACAACAAACTAACCATATTACAACGGTGGAAAACAGTTGTAAAAGAGTTTTTACAACGGTGGAGCCACCGTCGTCTATTAAGAAGTTGTAATAGACTAAAATCTTTTACAACTTTTTTGCACCATTGCGGCACTGTTGTAAAATGTACATTTTACAACTTTTTTCCACCTTTATAATACACTTTATTACAACAGTTTATAACTGTTGTAATATATTTGAATAAAAGTATTATTTAAAGTTGTAATATATGAACAAATTATATTCATATTATTAATAAAAGAATTCATTTCAGAACATATTATCTACAAAAGTAAAGATATTAAACAAACTTAAAACATAAATCAAAACAATATATTAGAATTTTCAAACTTTCAACATTTTTTTATAAATCATACAAGTATCTCAAGTACATAAAGCAACTATAACAAAGTCCACTGAGCCTCGAACCGTTTTCCATGTTTCCTTGACCGAGACTAGTATCTTCTTCCATCTCATGCCTTAAAGTTAAGCTTCTGTCTTTTGCATCATTGTATTTCAAAGGACTATTGGCACTGGCACGTTCATCTTCCTGTATAGACTCATCCATTTGAAATCTTTTACCTCGCGATGTCTTCATTTTACTATCGAGTGGTGTCTCATTGAGCCTAACCAATTTGAATTCTTGTTGCAGTGCATCTAATTTGCTTTGAGTTGCTTGTACCTGCAGTGATAATGCCTCAGCCCAATTGGTAGCTTCAACTAGAGATGCTCTTTCATCAGCCAGAAAACTCTAGAGCACTTTGTTTTTCCTGGCAAAGATTTGTTTTTGTTTAAAAAAAACAAAACATAAAGTCAAACTGACATTAATATGTTTACATAGCAACCTAAAAAAAGGCTATTTGTGCCATGATACTTGAGACAAGCATCTAATTTAAGCTATATATAACAAACCATTTTATCTTTGCTATAACAAAAGGTAGAATACATTCACTTACGCTTAATCTTAGAGGCAAATGATGCAAATAAGAGATCAGCAACCACTTCCATTGTTTTTCCATAAAGACCATATAGGCAAAAGGGAAACCCACGAGCCCGTACCCGAAGTGGATCTATTGTCCTCGCTCTCTCTCCAGAATTTTATAACATGCAAACTTTCCTCCTCGGTGGACCTTTGGACAATAATTCGTGAAGCAAACCCTCTTTCTTTCATTAATTTACAAATTTCGGATGGATTATTTACAGCGAGAGTGAGCATATATAGCCAGCCTTTTTCTGATAGGAGCTTGTCCGCAATAGGAAGTATGGGATCGAAGTAGTAATACACAAAATCCTAAATCAAGCGCACGAACCAGATTCATATTGTTGAAACTTAGTAAATCGAATCCTGTAACTAATTACACAGAACATACAACCAAGTACGCGAAAACCCAAAACCCAAAAAAACCCTCCGTGACATCAACCTTGGAAAACCTTTTCATGCTGTGTTCGATCTACAAATAAAGCAAGTTCACTGAATTCGATCTGGTGCCATCAAATGTAAATGGTGATGTGAATTCGGCTTGAATCGGAGATGTCGATTCAATGACTAAGGTCTGATAGTTGGAGTGATTGGAAATTGTGAAAGGCAAGGAGGAATTAAGGGATAAGTCGGATTAAGGGATTGAATGGGATAAGTCGGAAATTGTGAAGGCAAGGATGACTAATCGATTCAGTGATTAAAAGTCGGTGAAGAGAAGCGATACAAAGCTGAAAAGATTAAGGTAGAAGTTGAATTTGAATAGTGGTATGGATTTGGCAAAGAGGAAAATGAAAGGATACGGGATTGGAAATTGTGAAGAATGTTGAAGGGTTTGATATAAAACTAAATATAAAAATAAGTGCTGGAAGCGGTTGGAAGTTTACGGAGGCAATTTTGATTTTGCGTTGGAGCCAGAAATTTCGTATAGCGGGAAACTTTTGAGATTTTGTCCAGTTGCTTTGAAAATTGTTTAGAATGATAACTTAAGTGCTGTGTTGGAGATATATGTAGACAAAAATTACCAATACAAAGGAAAGTGTCTTATTGATCCCATCATTTAACTATTATTTTGAAAGTTATTTAATATTATCAATTAAATATTGTGCAGTAACTATTTATTAAACTTTTATTATATTTAGATATTCACATCATTGAATTTAAATATTATAAGTTAAATAGCAATTATTGATTAATAGTATTTATTGATTATTAATATTTTTGACTAATAATCAAGTATTATTACTTAGTTATATTTAATTTCTTGAGAACTTATAAGTAAAAATTTATATCAAATTTAAAGTTATAATTAAATTCCAACTATTAAAAGTTAATTATTATGTAAACGTTATTGATTATATACTATTAAATATTTAATAGTAATTTTTAAAAAGTAACTATTATTTATTAATCATCAATTAAGCGGTTTTTATATAATCTAATAGTAATTAATAGTAATTGGTTTCAATTTATAAATTTATTATTGAATATGAATTATTCTTAAATGTTAATATTACTAATTATTAAATATAAGTTGTTATTAATATTTAATAGGTCTCTAATACAAGAAATAGAAAAAAGAGTTACTAAAAATAAGTTTAAACAAATTTATAATTTAACTATTAATTATCATAAATTAATTAATATATATTAGTTATTACAATAGCCAAAATAGAAATGTTGTGATATATATGTTTATTACAACAGTGATTTTTTCACAGTTGTAAAAAAACATTTATTAAAATAGTGCGTTTTTCACAGTTGTAAAAAAGCATTTATTACAATTGTGCTTTTCGCACCATTGTAAAATTAAAGTTGTAATATGGCGTTTTTGTTGTACTGCAAGGTTATCTATAATATGTTTTGTTATACCAGAACCAAGATACCAGTTGTCATCTCCTATGTCTTCAATTTTAGTTTAGCTATTTCTTGAACTTTCTATTTGCATACTTGCCTCAATTTGAGCCATGTTTGCACTTGCACTTGACTTTCTTTGATTATTTTGACTTTGTTCTGGCATATAACTGGAATTGAATCTGAAATAGTATTTTGCTGATGTGTGCCCAATATTCTCACATATTTGGCATTTTGGTCTACCACTATGGTTGTCGTACATTCCTTTATCTTTGGGTTTATTAGAATAATCACCTCTCTACACTGGTTGATTTGTTTTGTTTCCATGATTTCTTCCCTTGTAGCATAGTTAATAGACAAATCTAAAATTTGTAATTTCTTTATTTCAATTTTGGCTTCATGTGAAAGTAAAATGGCATCCACTTGCTCCATAGAAAGCACAACCATTTGAGGGGAGATTACAACTACCACTGCTTCATATTCATCACCAAAGCCATTTAAAATAGTGAGTACTTGTTCTGATCTGAGATTTTCTGACCTGCTACCTCTAGATGATCACATGTATATTTAAGTTTCCATGATATTTTCTCATAGATAGGTTGTCTTTTCTTGATCTCTGCAGCCGACTTTTGTAAAACATAATCTTGGCAGCTGACTGAGTGATAAATGATCTCTTAATTGTTGACCAGATTTTGTTGGATGCCTTGGATCCTATTACTTGAGTGAGTAGATTAGAAATTATAGAGGACAATAACCAAGAATTGATTAACCTATCTTGTCTATGGTAATTGATGTATTATTCACTGCTAATTACCCTGTTTTCTGGAGTTTCTAAAGGAGGTACTTGTTTTTTCTTCGAGATGAACAATCATCAGTTGACTTTGTGGGCTGATAATGATCTTTATCATGCATTCGGCAGTTGTAGTGGTCTGAACATGGGTTACGTTTGCATTATCTAAAGATGCAGGGCTATTTTCGTCGTTCAAGGTTGAAAATTGTGATGACACAGCGTCCACGGAGGTAAGAAATTCGAGCTTGTATTTCTTAATTAGAATTGAGACTTCAAGGGATTTTGAAACTTCCAAAGACTGTTCAAATCTTGATGAGCCGAAGATGATGATTACTTTATCTGAAATATGATGGCCTGTCTTAATGACACTTTTTTTAAGGAGATGGTTTCTTGATCTTCTTAATCGGTAGAAAATTCAGAATTGCATCAAAATCGATTAATATAGTATCTCTAATACGACCATAAGTTTTTGGCGAGGCACAACATTGTGTGACTCGGGAACTCTAGAGGAAGAGATTTCAAATCTCTTATGGAAGGAATCACGTGATGATACTTATATGGTAGATATTTAAAACCACTAAACAACTGCATGACACCGGATGAGATTAATGAATGTTGATAAGCAGTTTAGGCTCTGATATCATATTAAGATTTGAACAAATAATGTATGTATGTGTTTTGTGTATCGGAAGTTGAATTGTAGATGTTTGCATTGGAAAAGAAACTTTGTATTACTTAAGAAAAAATGAATCCATATTAAATTGTTTTTTTTTGTATAGTGATATATAAAAGCGTAAGAGTAAGAGGGTTGCAGCCCATATGACTATACAAAAATAGAAAAAGGATAAGCGGCTTTGTTATTCTCTAATACTCAAAATTCTCAAGAATAAAAAGGGAATTTTCTTAATGATCTAAGGTCAAAATCTTGAACATCAGTTTTTTTTCACATTTATATAATCCAATGGTTCAACCAACCACAAAATTCTCGAGGAAAAAAAGGATTTTGTTTTATATTGATCTGTATTCAAACCATTTGTTTGCACCAAAAATGGCACAAACACCCCCGAAGAGGATATGTACAATTCACAAGTAATTAGATTTACTAAATTGGAGCCACAAACACAAGAAAATTAGTAAAAACACGGAAAATTAAAGTGGTTCGGTCTCAATTTTGACCTATGTCCACTGTAAGAGAGAATTTCATTAACATTTTAATGATTATAAAGCACATTCTTCGCTCAATCTTATACATTTCTATCAAATCTCTTTGATCTCTGAAATTTGTTATGGAAATCCTTAGATCTATGGAATTGCAAAGATTAATGGAATGAATCTTCTATAACTTTTCATTCAAATGACCTTCTTGGTTCCATATTGAATGAGATTGTTGATCGTAGCTTGAATAAACTCTAATGGAGGTTAGAATGGCTTAGAACAGGTGAGAAAACAATTGAGCAACACTTCATGAAGCTAGGAATCGATCCCCTAAAATATGAAAGCCTAGGAGTATTTATAGGTTTTGAAAGAATGAAGTGAAGAGGCTGAAATCTTATATGCAGGCTATGGATCGGTCTCAAACATATTTATGAAAATGCCACTTGCCTGAATGCCCCTAATTGACCCATACAGTTGTCACCAGTTGTCTTCCGACCGACCCATTGGTTTCAAGACCGACGATCCAATACTGATGAAGTCGACCGATACAAGGTTTTGACTGCCGACCTATGATGCCTTTCCATGGCCAATCCATAGAACCTTTTAGTTACTGATCCATGGTTAATGGGGATGAATGACCATCATTCTGCAGTATGACCGATCCTCTTTGTGTGAATGTGACCGATCCATTGAGCAAAGTTTCAAATCTCGAAAATATCGCCCGAGATCTCCTCCGATGTAACGCCCCGCATTCTATGTGTCGAAGGATAGTAGACTATTTATTTCTTTTTCATATTAGGTCGTATAGTCATGTAACTTTGGAGAACGGCTATTGGGGTCATTTCCCATCTACACGATTTTTGCTGATTTTTAAATGACCATTTTGCCCCTGGCGAATTTTGTTTCGCCCATAACTTTTGATTAGTAATGAGTTTTGACCTGAAACCACTTACATTGGATTCGGATGATGGTTTACATTTCCGTAGAGTGGTCACATTAGCCAAACTGACTCAATGTTTGGGAGATATGGCTGAAACAAGGTTTAGAAGATGAAAAACTGCTTAAGTGGGCTGATTAGGGTAATTAGCAAATGGGCCCATAACCAATTTCGGGATTAGGGTTAGGGGGAGGCTGAAATGAGTTAGGTTTTCATTCTATTTCAGTTTTCAAGCCGCCATTTACCTCTTAGAAACCCTAACAATGGCCTCCACCTTCTAATTTCATCCCAAATCGCTCTCTAATCAATGATTAAGCTAACTAGCCTCAAATCAAGGCAAATCAAGATCAAATTAGAGGCAAAAGCTGCTGTGTGCATTCAAATTCGTGCCATTTAAAGAATCATTTCAGATCTAAGTTTTATTTATGGCCAAGGTGGGTGATTTGCATTGTTTTTCACTAATTACGGCTAATTAGGGGTGGTTAGTATTAATTAGCAAATCTATGCATGTTAAAATTTTGTAAAATTCTAATATATTATTTTATGCCTCTGTTAGAAATTTGGGTCAATTTGAACATGTTTTGCTAATCGTACAGTTAAATCATGATTAAGAGGATTAAGGGGAAAACATGGGTTTTGGGTATGTTTGATCCATATTAACATGTTAATTTGTTGTTTTGGTGCTTATGGTCAATTTTACATGTTGCTATGACTATTTGGAATGATTTGTTATTGCATAGAAAAGTTAGATTGGTCGAAAAAGTCGTCATATGGCGTAAATTGCTTGCTGGAAGAGTTGCAGGGAATTGGTCAAATTTCGTTCGTGAAGAACCTATATGACCCGACCCACTCGTGGTACACACCCCATCACGAGCCGGACCAGATGACACCTTCACGATCCATGACCACGAACGGAGCATCATGAACCGCGAACCGCTTCCTCACGGGCCACCATGGTTACGATCGGGTAGAGGAGGACCACGATCCCGGTGAGATGTCACGAGCCAACTGAAGACTCACGGGCCTAGAGCATTGTCACGAGCCAGTGCAGGGAAGAAGGACCACTACCCGGAGTTGGAGCCATGAGTCGAAGCTATGGGGCGATCCATGAGTTGCGAGCAGATGCTATGGAGGAATCATTAATCTTAGAGTCTAGATATTGAACGAACTGAATGGAACCGAAGTGCGAACGGGATAATGACCAAAACCCGAGATGCAAAGGTAGTCCAAATAGTGAGTTGTAACTCAGGATCCAGTTGGGAATCAACGAGTTAACTTCATGATTGGACTTTGCTGCGGGACATGTGCTAAGTGGTTATCGAGGTCTATAGCTTTGATTCACCACTGAGAGACGGATATTGGAATGGGTCAGTCTAGTGAAGTTGTCATGACTTCATAGGGAAAAGTGAACATAGCAAGGCTATGAGCTAGTGCAGTGGAGTTGTTATGACTCCATGGGGCAGAGTGGACATAGCGAAGTGTTAGTGGTTATGGATCAGTGCAATGGATCCGTCTTGACTCCACGGGGCAGAGTTATCATAACAAAGAATTGGGTGATCAAAGCGGTGGATATCGTATACTTTACGCACTGAGTGAGAGATGTGAGGATGGTTGTTATGCTTGATTGTTTGACATCACTATGACATGCACACCCCTCCCCCGTATCTTTACACCATGTATTAGTGTCACCTTAGAGTATTGTACATCCTGTTGTGCTAACTCTTTGGTTGCAGGTCCAGGTTCAGGTATGGTTATGTATACTTATTATTGTTCTGTTTTGCTGCTTATTGCTCATACCAGACTTTTGTCTGACCCAGAGTATTATGTCTCTTCTTGTTACTCTGGGTGCTCTTAAACGAGCAGACTAGAGACAGGTTAGGTGGTATGCACGAGTAGATATAGCGGAGACGAGCAGGAGGTTTCCACGTATGATATATATATATATATATATATTCTCCCTGTGTTGTTGATGGGCATTGCTTTGAGCATTAGTAGCGCACCTTTCCTTTCTTCTGCTATAGAGACAGTATTTTGAAGTCGTAATAATGATGTTGGATCATAAGCTGTATTTTTGGTTTTCCGCTGCTATGATGGTTTAGTTTTCAGCTTATGCACTATCTCACCTGTTTTATGTCAAAGTTATCTTATTATTATATTTTATTCCATGCGCTGTGAGACATTCTACATGTTCCTTGTTAGTTCAAACTTCTTTCTTTTCCTTTCTTTGGCGACCGTCCCGTGCTAGTCGGGCATTGGCACAACGCACTTTCATTAGAAATGTCGGCTGATGCGGGGCAGGCCGTCACATTTGGTATCAGAGCTCTAGGTTGCGTAGTTAACCTAGGGAAAAACACGAGGGAGAGATAGTATACATATATAAGAGCGCGTATTTGTAATATTTTGGTTTTCAAAAGCTATATATACACACACTATTAGTATATCTAAGGATGGAGTCGCACCGCACTGGCACCACTGAAGAGATGGTTAATCGTTTTCTCCTTACAGATTGAACGATGAGTCGATATACGAGGAATACTGGTTTAGGAGCGAATAATAGGAACGCTCCTGATATGTGGGCGATGTTCACTGACTTCATGAGGGAGATTCTTAGGGATGTTCAGAGGGAAGCTCCTAATGCTACAAATGGTGGTGGTGCGGCGGTGCAGGCGCCTAGGGCCGATTTTGCCAAGCTCTGTAAGGACTAACCTAGTCTTGGTGAGAAGCTGTTCCACGGAACGGAATCGGCTACAAAAGTTCAGGATTGACTCGATAGTTGTGAACGCATCTTCGAGGACTTAGGGATCGATGATGCGATGAAGAGGAAGCTAGCATCCCGTCAGTTGCACGGACGGGCTATGAATTTAGTGGAATGCTATTAAGGCAGCTATCCGTGAGGATCAAGTTACTTGGGATCAGTTTAAGGCCCGATTCAGTGATAAGTTTATCCCAACTGCATAGAAGTCAGAGTTATATAGGAAGTTCTTGGAGCTTAAACATAATGGTAAGGCAGTCTTGGAATATGTTGCTGAGTTCGATACTTTATAGAAGTATGGATTATCCCTTATTGATACTCCCGAGAAGAAGAATGAGAAGTTCATAACAGGCTTAGATTAGTACTTGGGGGAAAAGGCTTATAAACCATATTGATGAAACTTTTGAATCGATTGTTGGGAAAGCATTGAGATCAGAGAGCCTTTATGCTATGCCCAAGGCTGAAATTTCTATTGCATCTGCAGAGGGGCCAAAGCCGCAGACAAGCGGTGTAGGCAAGAATAATTCTCAGAATAAAAGGAAGCAGAGTCAGACCAAGGATGGTCATAAAAAGAAAGACAAGAAAGAGGTAGAGTGCTTTTGCTGTGGCAAGAAGGGCCATTATGCTAAAGAATGTCGAGCAAAGCCAGCGGACAGGAAGTGCTTCAACTGCGGCCAAGTGGGACATCATAAGGATAAATGTCCACAACCCTCCAAAGAGATGCAGATAGTGAAAGCATATGCTATTAATGTTTTTCCTTCTTCATCGAATGCCCCAACTGCGGCAGAGAAAGGAAAGAATGTCATCATTCAAGGTATGCTTTCTGTTTATGATGTTCCTGTTCGAGTATTGTTTGATGTTGGGGCATCCCGTTCCTTCAAATCTAGTGACCTGGTAGATAGGTTGGGATTAGAACCTGAGATAGTCGATAGACCTTTAGTTGTGACGAACCCGATTGGTGGTTCGACTAGCCTTAGTATGACTTGTAGAAATTTGGTCTTATAGAGTCATGGATGTATGCTTGCTTGTGATTGCTTTGTTTTGGGCTTTACTGGGTTTGGTATTATTTTGGGAGTCGACCATCTCCAAAGTTATGGGGTGGTGGTAGACTGTGAGGGATTTTCGGTGACTATTAGGGCGGATAATGGGCGTAGGGTAGTGTTTGGTGGCCTACCTAGTGATGGCTAGTTTTCTAAATTCCCTCAACACCCCACAGGACGAGTTAGCAGGAATTCCCACAGTTGGCCAGTATCTGGATATCTTCGAGGAAGTGACCGGACTTCCACCACACTTAGAGATTGAGTTCCATATTGATTAGTGGAAGATGCTAGACCTATAGTGATGCCACTTCGTTGTGTGGCACCAAGGGAGCAGCGAGAGATTGGGGTGCAAGTAAGCGATCTTTTGAAGAAGGGATTTATCAGAAGAAGTGTTGCCGAGTAGGGAGCACCAGTTGTGTTTGCTACCAAGGCAGATGGTTCTATTCGATTGTGTGTGGACCACCGCGAGTTGAACAAGGTGACGAGGAAGAATAAGTATCCTCTACCGCAGATAGATGATTTGTTTGATCAGTTTAGTGGTGCGAGAGTGTTCTCCTAGTTGGATCTCATGACAGGTTTTCATCAGCATAGGGTGGAAGCTGAGAGTACAACTAAAACGGCATTTCGGATGTCGTATGAATACTATGAGTGGTTGGTCATGCCATTCGGGTTAACCAATGCACCAGCATATTTTGTGGATCTTATGAATAGGGTATTCAAAGACCAGTTGAATATGTTTGTTCTTGTGTTCGTAGATGACATCTTGGTTTATTCGAGGATAGAGGAAGAACACAAGGAACATTTGAGAATAGTGATGGAGGTGTTAAGAAAACACCAATTGAAGGCGAAATTTTCTAATTGTCACTTCTGGAGGAGAGAAGTGAGATTCTTGGGCCATGCTGTTTTAGAAATGGTATTGCCAAGGATCCTGCGAAGGTGGCTATGGTACAAGAATGGTCTACGCCCAAGAATGCAACAGACATAAGAAGTTTCTTGGGATTAGCTAGATATTATCGGAAGTTTATCCAAGACTTCTCCAAGATAGCGGCACCGTTAACTCAGTTGACCAACAAGAATCAAGCTTTCGTTTGGGACGAAAGGTGTGGAAATGCATTCAAGAGTCTAAAGGAAAAGTTGACGTGTGCGCCAGTGTTAGTCATTCCTAAAGGGAATGAAGAGATGACAGTATACATAGATGCATGTGGTACCGGGCTAGGTGCTGTATTGATGCAAGGAGGTAGGGTTGTAGCTTACGCTAGTCGGCAACTGAAACCGCATGAGAAAAGATACCATACCCACGATTTGGAATTGGCAGCGATCATGTTCGCGTTGAAGACGTGGAGACATTATCTCTTGGGAGAAAGATTCGAGTTGTTTACTGATCATAAGTCATTAAAGTACCTTTTCTCCTAGAAGGATCTAAATCTCCGACAGCAAAGATGGTTAGAATTCTTGCCTTCCTATGATTTCGATATCGCATATACACTAGGAAAGGGCAATGCGGTAGCTAATGCACTGAATAGAGGACAAGTCAGTTTAGGGGCTATGTTTCTTGAATGGAAGAAATTGGAGTATATTGCAGGGTACGATTTCAGACCAAAGTGCGAATTGGATCCAGAGATGCTAGCAATTTGACGATCAGACCCACTTTGATTGAACAGATTGGTTCCGGTCAGAGGGACGACCCTATTGGAAATCATCTCCAAGTTAGAGATGGGTATTGACGAGGAGATGAACAAGTATGGGCTTGATCGAGATGGGTGGCTCAGAAAGAATGGGAGACTAGTTGTGCCCAATGTTTATGGATTGAGAGATGAAGTAATTAGAAAATGTCATTACTTAAAACTGACTGTATATCCCGATGGTAAAAAAATGTATCAGGGCATGAAGTAGACCTACTACTGGGAAGGGATGAAAAGAGACGTTGGGAAGTTTATATCCAAGTGCATGAACTGCCAGCTAATTAAAGCTGAGCAAAAGAAGCCTAGTGGTTTGTTGCAACCATTAGAAATTCCAGAATGGAAATGGAAACAAGTCTCAATGGATTTCATTGATGGGTTACCAAGGACTAGATCGGGCCATGATAGCATTTGGGTGATTGTTGATCGATTGACTAAGAGTGCAAAGTTTATACCAGTCAAATCAAATAGAACGGCAGCTAAGTTAGCTGAACTGTATATGAAGTGGGTAGTGAGATTTCATGGAGTACCCAAAGGCATTGTAAGTGACCGAGATCCTTTGTTCGGTAGTGGATTTTGAAAGAGCTTACAAGAGGCTTTAGGATCAGAGTTACATCTCAGTACCGCATATCATCCTCAAACAAACGGTCAGAAGAGAGGGTGAATCATATATTAGAATATCTCTTAAGAGCTTGTGTATTGGATTTCGGTGGATCATGGGATGACCATTTCCATCTAGTAGAGTTTGCATATAATAACAATTATCAATCCAGTATTGGTATGGGTACATTTGAAGCTTTGTACGGAAGACCGTGCAACTCACCATCATGTTGGTTAGAAACCAGTGAGAAGTTTGTGCTTGGGCCAGATGTGATAAGAGAAACTTCAGACAAGATTAAGATTATCCAACAGCGAATGAAGGCTGCTCAGGATAGGCAGAAGGGTTATGCTGATAAGAGGAGAAGGGATTTAAAATTCTCCATTGGCAACTTGGTGTTTATCAAGATTTCTCCATTAAAGAGCGTGATTCGATTTGGTAGGAAACGCAAGTTAACACCAAAATTTATCGGTCCATTCCCAGTTCTCGAGCAAGTTGGGAATTTAGCATATAAAGTTGAGTTGCTGGACAAGATGGCGGGAGTTCATAACATACTTCATGTTTCCCAGTTAAGGAAATTCGTGCACGACCCCGATGTGACTATTTCACCTGATCAGTTGGATGATATCGAAGTAGAACCTGAGGCGATTGGGAACTGCAAGCCGATTCGTATTGTCGAGCACGATACAAGAAACTTCGAAGGAAAGCGGTGAATCTAGTCAAGGTTCAGTGGGGGAGGGGTGAGAATGACTGTACTTGGGAGACAGAGGAGAGCATTAAGGAGACGTATCCAGAACTCTTTACCTGTTAAGGTTTTCATTTCAATTTAGTCTTTCCGCATGCTAGGATAGGTCTGTTTTGTTTGTTTTGTATGTTTGATTGCGAGATATGGCTGGCAGGCATGCGAGACCCATTGGTTGTTTCTTAGTTGAGGAATCTCGGGGGCGAAATTTCTTAAGGGAGGAGAGTGTAACGGCCCACATTCTACATATCGAAGGATCGTAGAATATTTATTTCATTTTCATATGAGGTCGTATAATCGTGTAACCTTGGGAAACGACTATTGGGGTCATTTCCATTTTCATGATTTTTGCCGATTTTAAATGACCATTTTGCCCCTGGCGAATCTTGTTTCGCCCATAACTTCTGATTGGTAAGGAGTTTTGATCTGAAACCACTTCCATTGGATTCAGATGATGGTTTATATTTCCGTAAAGTGGTCACATTAGCCAAACTGACTCAATGTTTGGGAGATATGGCTGAAACAAGGTTTAGAAGATGAAAAACTGCTTAAGTGGGCTGATTAGGGTAATTAGCAAATGGGCCCATAACCCATTTCGGAATTAAGGTCATGGGGAGGCTGAAATGAGTTAGGTTTTCATTCTATTTCAGTTTTCTAGCCGCCATTTAGGTCTTAGAAACCCTGATAATGGCCTCCGCCTTCTAATTTCATCCCAAATCACTCTCTAATCAAGGATTAAGCTAATTAGCATCAAATCAAGGCAAATCGACATCAAATTACATGCAAAAGCTGCTGTGTACATTGGAATTCATGCCATTTAAAGAATCATTTCAGATCTAAGATTTATTTGTGGCTAAGGTGAGTGATTTGCATTGTTTTCACTAATTACGACTAATTAGGGGTGGTTAGTATTAATTAGCGAATCTATGCATGTTAAAATTTTGGAAAAATTTGTAAAATTCTAAAATACTATTTTATGCCTCTGCTAGAAATTCGGGCCAATTTGAACATGTTTTGCTAATCGTATAGTTAAATCACCTCTAAGGGGAAAACATGGGTTTTGGGTATGTTTGATCCATATTAACATATTAATTTGTTCTTTTGGTGTTTATGGTCGATTTTACATGTTGCTATGACTGTTTAGAATGATTTATGATTGTATATAAAAGTTAGATTGGTCGAAAACGCCATCGTATGGCGTAAATTGCTTGTTGGAAGAGTTGCAGGAAATTGGTCAAATTCCGTTCATGAAGCACCTATGAGACCCGACCCACTTGTGGTACACACCCCATCACAAGCCGGACCAGATGACCCCTTCACGAACCATGACCACGAACGGATCCAGGAATGGAGCATCACGAACCGCGAACCGCTTCTTCACGAGACACCATGGTCACAATCGGGTAGAGGAGGACCACGATCCCGGCAAGTTGTCACGAGCCAACTGAAGACTCACGAGCCTGGAGCTTTGTCACGAGCCAGTGCAGGGAAAAGGACCACAACCCGGAGTTGGAGCCACTAGCCGACGCTATGGGGTGATCCACGAGTCGCGAACATATGCTATGGAGGAATCATGAGCCGATCTTAGAGTCTGGACAATGAACGAACTGAATGGAACCGAAGTGCGAACAGGATAATAACCAAAACCCGAGATGCAAAGGTAGTTCAAATAGGGAGTTGTAACTCAGGATCCAGTTGGGAACCAATGAGTTAATTTCATGATTGGACTTTGCTGCGGGACGTGTGCTAAGGGGCTATTGAGGTCTATAGCTTTGATTCACCACCGAGAGACGGATATTGGCTATGGATCAGTGCAGTGAAGTTGTCATGACTTTATGGGGCAAAGTAATCGTAGCAAGGCTATCAGCCAGTGCAGTGGAGTTGTTATGACTCCATGGGCCAGAGTGGACATAGCAAATTGTTAGTGGTTATGGATCAGTGTAGTGGAGCCGTCTTGACTCCATGGGGCAGGGTGATCGTAACAAAGAATTGGGCGATCAATGCGGTGGATATCGTATACTTTACGCACTGTGTGAGAGATGTGAGGATGGTTGCTATGCTTGATTGTTTGACATCACTATGACATGCACACCCCACCACCCTATCTTTATATCATGTGTTAGTGTCACCTAAGAGTATTGTACATCCTGTTGTGCTAACTCTTTGGTTGCAAGTCCAGGTTCAGGTATGGTTATGTATACCTGTTATTGTTCTGTTTTGCTACTTATCGCTCATACCAGACTTTTGTATGACCAAGAGTCTTATGTCTCTTCTTATTACTCTGAGTGCTCTTAAACGAGCAGACTAGAGACAGGTTAGGTGGTATGCACGATTAGCTATATCGGAGACGAACAGTAGGCTTCCATGTATAATATATATATATATATATATAGATATTCTCCCTGTGTTGTTGATGGTCACTGCTTTGGGAATTAGTAGTGCACCTTTCCTTTCTTTTGCTTTAGAGACAACATTTTGAAGTTGTAACCATGATGTTGGATTATAAGCTGTATGTTTGGATTTCCGCTGCTATGATGGTTTAGTTTGCAGTTTATGCACTATCTCACCTGTTTTATGTCAAAGTTATGTTATTATTGTATTTTATTCCATGCGCTGTGCGACATTCTACAGGTTCCTTGTTAGTTCAAATTTCTTTCTTTTCCTTTCTTTGGCGACCGTCCCGTGCTAGTCGGGCATTGGCACAGCGCACTTTTATTGGAAATGTCGGCTGGTCCGGGGCGGGCCGTCACATCTGAGATCTCATTTTGGGCTCCTTCCGAAATGAAACAACAAATATCACTGTAAATCTCCTTTCGAATATATCGCTCGAGATATTGCATGTGACGGCCCGCACGCACCAACCGACATTTCTCCGTAAGTGCGCTGTACACATGCCCAGCTAACATGGGACGGATCGTCAGAAGAAAGGAAAGAAGAGAACGAACTAATCAAGAACCTGTAGAATGTCTCACAACGCATGGAGCAAAATATAATAATAATATACTTGACATAAAACAGGTGAGACAGTGCATAAGATGATAACTAAAACCAACATCAACATCAGAGCAGCGGAAATCCAAGTACAGCTTATTACAACTTCCCAAAATTTACTGTCTCTAAAACAAAAGAAAGCTAAAGTAGAAGATGCACTACTAATGCCCAAGCAGTGATCTTCAACAACACAGGGAGAATACTATATATATCATACGTGGAAGCCTCTTGCTTGTCTCCGGATCATCTACCTGTGCATCACCAGCTAACCTGTCTCTAGTCTGCTCGTGTGAGCACCCAGAGTAATAAGAAGAGACATAAAACTCTGGGTCAGACAAAAAGTCTGGTATGAGCGATAAGCATCTAAACAGAACAATAACAGGTATACTAAACCATACCTGAACCTGGACCTGCAACCAAAGAGTTAGCACTACATACCGTACAATTCTTTAAGGTGCCATAACAGATAGTGTAAAGAATACGGGGGTGGGGTGTGTATGTCATAATGATGGAAAACAAATCAAGCATAACAACCATCCTCACATCTCTCACTCAGTGTGTAAAGCATACGATGTCCACCACTGTCAATCACTAGACCCATCGAAGCAGTGACGGAGTTCGACCTGTACAACTACTGCTACTACCAAGCTTACCACATAGAGTCATGACCAAATCTTTACAATGACCCCACTTCATTGGTCTACCAGCTCTTTAGTCATACCTAGGCCACTGTGGCCCTGAATCCGTTCACATACTCCCTACACATAGTGATTCAAAGTTACAGACATCGACAACCCCTTAGCACACGTCCCGCAGCAAAGCCCAATCATGAAGCCCACTCATTGGTTCCCAACTGGATCCTGAGTCAAAGCTCCTCACTTGGACTTCCTTTGCATCTCGGGTTTTGGTCGAATTGGAGTTGGTCTTCAGAAAAGTCGTCGCGTAGTAGTAATAGCCCACGTACGGTTCGGTTCGGTGTTCCTCGTCTAGCTCGGTTCGGTTCGGTGTAATCTTCCAGCTCGGTTCAGTTCGGTGGTCCCAGTCCATGCCTGGATTAGTACTCCATCCCTTCTCGGTTCGGTTCGAAAGTATAGTGCCCATCCTCTGTTCGGTTCGGTGGTTGCTCCCTTCTAGGTTTCCCGATCTGATCCCGTCCTTCTTCATTCGCCCGATCCATTCCCGCTCGCTTACCTGCTCCGATCCGCTCCCTAGCTCCGATCCGTTCCTCTGTCCAACTCCAACTCTAAGCAATGGCCTTCCTTCCTGCCAAACTTCCTTTGTGCCAGGCTTCAGTTTGGGTCGGATTCCTTGCCCAGCTCTCCTATCCGATCCGAGCCCATACCCGATCCGATTCGAAACACTGCACAACTTCCTACAACTTTTTCCAGCAACTTGTTTACGCCATTCGACGACGTTTTCAACCAATCTAACTATACTTATCAATCACAAAACAGTTCATACAGTCATAGCAACAAATAGAAGTGACCATAAACACCAAAACATCATCTATAACATGTAAAACGGATCAAATATAGCCAAAACCCCATATTTTCCCTTAAGCATGTTTAAGCAAAACTAATCATAGGGTTAACAAAACTTAACCAAATTAAACCAAATTTCTACCAGAGGCATAAAATATTATTTTCGAATTTACAGATATTTCTCCAGAATTTATTAATGTATAAATTCGCTAATCTTCACTAATTACCCTTAATTAACTGTACTTGGTGCAAAACTATGCAATCACTCACCTTTGCCACAAATAAAATTCTCAGAACTGAAACCTCGCTGATTTGGGTGAATACTGATGTCTAACAGCATCTCTAACCTTGCTTTCGTGTTTTCTCTCCTTAATTTGATGTAGATTAAGCCAAAACTTGATTAGAAAGTGATTGGGGATGTTTCTAGATGTTGGCGGCCATTGTTAGGGTTCAAGAATGAAAGTGGCGGCTGGAAAATGAGGATAAGATCGTTCTCTAACTGATTTCAGCCTCCTCATAACCCTAATCCCGAAATCCCCCATTGGGCCTAGCTGTTAATCACCTGGTTAAGCCCAATTAAGCTGTTTTTCACTATCTGAAACTTGTTTCAGCCATATTTCCCAAACAGTGAGTCCGTTTGGCTAATGTGACCACTCTACGGAATTGTAAACCATCATCCGGAGCCAATGAATGTGGTTTTAGGTCAAAATTCCTTTCCAGTCAAAAGTTATGGCCAAAACAGTAACAACTAGGGGTAAAATGGTCATTAAAAATCGACAAAAATCATGAATATGGGTAATGACCCCAGTAGTCGTCTCCCAAAGTTACATGACCATGCGACTTCATATGTGAAAGAATTAAATATTCTACGATCCTATGATGCGTAGAATGCGGGTCGTTACACTCGCCCCCCCCCCCCCCCCCCCCCCTTAAGAAATTTCGTCCCCGAAATTCCTTAACCCAAAACATACAAAGGATCCCGCATGCCTACCAGCCACATACAACAATCAAACATGCAAAACAAGCAAACAAGCCTATCCTAGCATGGGGAAAGACTAAATCGAAGGTAAAATCTAACCAGGCGAAGAGTCATTCTCGTTCTCGCCCCACTGAACTTTGACTAGATTCACCGCTTTCCTCCGAAGTTGCTTCGTATCATTCCCAACAATACGCATAGGCTTGCGGTTCCCAACCGCCTCGGGTTCAACTTCGATATCATCCAACTGATTAGGTGAAATAGTCACATTTGGGTCGTGCACGAATTTTCTTAACTGGGAAACATGAAATACGTTGTGAACTCCTACCATCTTCTCTGGTAATTCAACTTTATATGCCAAATTCCCAATTTGCTCAAGAACTGGGAATGGACCAACAAATCTTGGTGCTAACTTGCCTTTCCTGCCAAATCGTATTACGCTCTTCAACGGAGAAATCTTGACAAACACCAAGTCACCAACGGAGAATTTTAAGTCTCTTCTCCTTTTATCAGCATAACTCTTCTGCCTATCTTGGGCAGCCTTCATTCGTTGTTGAATGATCTTAATCTTATCTGAAGTTTCCCTCACCACATCTGGTCCAAGCATAAACTTCTCGCCAGTCTCTATCCAACATGATGGTGAGTTGCACGGTCTTCCGTACAAAGCTTCATATGGAGCCATACCGATACTGGATTGGTAGCTATTATTATATACAAACTCTACTAGATGCAAATGGTCATCCCATGATCCACCAAAATCCAATATACATGCTCTCAAGAGATCTTCCAAAATACGATTCACCCTCTCCGTCTGACCGTCGGTCTGAGGATGATATGCGGTACTGAGATGAAATTCTGACCCTAGAGCCTCTTGTAAGCTCTTCCAAAACCCACTAGTGAACAACGGGTCTCGGTCACTCACAATACTTTTAGGTACTCCATGAAATCTCACTACCCACTTCATATACAATTCTGCTAACTTAGCTGCCGTTCTGGTCGATTTGACTGGTATAAATCTTGCACTCTTAGTCAATCGATCCACAATTACCCAAATGCTATCATGTCCCGATCTAGTCCTTGGTAAACCATCAATGAAATCCATCGAGACTTGCTCCCATTTCCATTCGGGAATTTCTAATGGTTGCAACAACCCACTAGGCTTCTTTTGCTCGGCTTTAACTAGCTGGCAATTCATGCATTTGGATATAAACTTCCCAACGTCTCTTTTCATCCCTTCCCAGTAGTAAGTCTGTCTCATGTCTCGATACATCTTATTACCACCGGGATGTATAGTCAGTTTTGAGTGATGACACTCTCTAAGCACTTCATCTCTCAATCCATTGACATTAGGTACAACTAGTCTTCCATCCTTTCTAAGCCATCCATCTCGATCAAGCCCATACTTGTTCATCTCCTCATCGATACCCATCTCTAACTTGGAGATGATTTCCAATAAGTTAGGATCGTCCCTCTGACTAGAGCCGATCCGCTCAATCAAAGTGGGTTTGATCGTCAAACTTGTTAACATTTCTGGATCCAATTCGCACGTTGGTCTGAAATCATACCCAGCGATGTATTCCAGTTGCTTCCATTCTAGAAACATAGCCCCTAAACTGGCATGTCTCCTACCCAATGCATCAGCCACCGCATTGCCCTTTCCCGGTGTATATGCGATGTCGAAATCATAGGAAGCTAAGAATTCTAACCACCTTTGCTGCCGGAGGTTTAGATCCTTCTGAGAGAAAAGATACTTCAACGACTTATGATCTGTAAACAACTCAAATCTTTCTCCCAAGAGATAGTGTCTCCACATCTTCAAGGCGAACACGATCGCTGCCAATTCCAAATCATGGGTAGGGTATCTTCTCTCGTGCAGTTTCAATTGCCGACTTGCACAAGCTACAACCCTACCTCCTTGCATCAATACAGCACCTAGTCCGGTACCACAGGCATCCGTATATACCGTAATCTCTTCATTCCCCTTAGGAATGACTAACACTGGTGCACACGTCAACTTGTCCTTTAGACTCTTGAATGCATTCTCGCACCTTTCATCCCAGACAAAAGCTTGATTCTTCTTGGTCAACTGGGTCAACGGTGCTGCTATCTTGGAGAAGTCCTGGATAAACTTACGATAATATCCAGCTAATCCCAAGAAACTTCTTATGTCTATTGCATTCTTGGGCATAGACCAATCTTGTACCGTAGCCACCTTCGCAGGATCCACGGCGATACCATTCTCTGAAACAACATGGCCCAAGAACCTCACTTCCCTCCTCCAGAAGTGACACTTAGAAAACTTTGCTTTCAATTGGTGTTTTCTCAACACCTCCATCACTATTCTTAAATGTTCCTTGTGTTCTTCCTCTGTCCTCGAATAGACCAAAATATCATCAACGAACACAAGGATAATCTTATTCAACTGATCTCTGAATACCCTATTCATAAGATCCACAAAATATGCTGGGGCATTGGTCAGCCCGAATGGCATGACCAACCACTCATAAAATCCAGACGGCGTCCGAAATGCCGTTTTAGCTATACTCTCAGCTTCCACTCTAAGCTGATGAAAACCTGTCACGAGATCCAACTGAGAAAATACTCTCACGCCACTCAACTGATCGAACAAATCATTTATCCGCGGTAGAGGATACTTGTTCTACCTCGTCACTTTATTCAACTCGCGGTAGTCTACACACAAACGAAGGGAACCATCCGCCTTGGTAGCAAACACAATTGGTGCTCCCCATTCAGAAACACTCCTTCTGATAAATCCCTTCTTCAAAAGATCGCTGACTTGCACCCCGACATCTCGTTGCTCCCTTGGTGCCATACGACGAAGTGGCATCACTATAGTTCTGTCACCTTTCACCAAATCAATACAGAACTCAATCTCTCGATGTGGTGGAAGCCCGGTCACCTCATCGAAAACGTCCGGATACTGGACGACCATGGGCAAACCTGACAACTCACTATGCGGAATGTCGAGGGAATTTAGAAAAATAGCCAATACCCCCTCACTGGGTAGACCACCAAACACTATCCTCCGCCCATCATCCGCTCTAGCTGTCACCAAAAAGCCCTCACAGTCTACCACCACCCCGTATCTTTGGAGCCAATCAACTCCCAAAATAATGCCAAACCCAGTAAAGCCCAAAACAAAGCAATCACAAACAAACATGCATCCATGACTCGATAAGACCACATTACGACAAATCATGCTAAGGCTAGTCGAACCACGAATCGGGTTCGTCACTACTAAAGGTCTATCGACAATCTCGGGCTCCAATCCCAACCTATCTACCAGGTCACTAGATATGAAAGAACTGGAAGCTCCGGTATCAAACAAAACTCTAACAGGAACATCATAAACAGAAAACATACCTTGAATGAAGACATTCTTTCCCTTCTCCGCCGCAGTTGGGGCATTTGACGAAGAAGGAATAACATTAAGGGCATATGCTTTCACCATTTTTTTTTTCTTTAGGGGGTTGCAGACACTTGTCCTTGTGATGTCCCATTTGGCCACAGTTGAAGCACTTCCTATCCGCTGGCTTGGCCCGACAATTACTAGGATAATGGCCCTTCTTACCACAGCTGAAGCACTCAACATTTTGCTTATTCTTTTTCTTCTGACCATCCTTAGTCTGATTCTGCTTTCTCTTATTCTGGGAACCACCCTTGCCTCCACCACTTGCTTGTGGCTTTGGCTCCTCTGCAGATGCAACCTCCGTCTTCGGCTTAGGGTAGAGACTTTCTGACCTCAATGCTTTCCCTACAATCGATTCAAACGTCTCATCGATGTGGTTAATAAGCCTTTCCCCCAAGTACTGATCCAAACCAGTTATGAATTTCTCATTCTTCTTCTCGGCAGTATCAATAAGAGATAACCCATACTTCGACAAAGTGTCGAATTCAGCAATATACTCCGAGACAGCTCTGCCATTCTGCTTGAGCTCCAAGAATTTCTTAAACAACACTGACTTCTGAGCAGCTGGAATGAACATCTCGCTAAAGCGAACCTTAAACTGCTCCCAAGTAATCTGATTCTCGGGAGTAGCTGCCTTTATAGCATTCCACCAATTCATTGCCCGCCCTTGCAGCTGACGGGACGCTGGCTTTCTCTTCATCGCATCCTCGATACCTAAATCCTCGAAGATACGTTCGCAACTATCCAACCAATTCTGAACATCCGTGGCCGACTCCGTTCCGTGGAACGGCTTCCCACCAAGACTAGTATAATCCTTATTCAGCTTGGCGAAATCGGCCCTAGGCGCCTGCAGTATTGGACCACCACCATTACCACCATTGGGAGCTGCCCCTTGCACCTCCCTAAGCATGTCTCTCATGAGGTCAGTAAACATAGCCCTCATGTCAGCAGCATTCCCATTATTGGCTCCCCTACCAGCACCTCTAGCATATCGGCTCATCGTCAATCTGTAAAAGGAAACGATTAAGGACCCCATAGTGGTGCTAGTGCAGTACGACTTCATTCTTATACTACTAATAGTATATACATATATAGCTTTTGAAAACCAAAGTAATCACAAATACGCTCTCTCATATACGTACTATCTCTCCCTAGTGTCTTTCCCTAGGTTAACTACGCAACCTAGAGCTCTGATACCAAGTGTGACGGCCCGCCCGCACCAACCGGTATTTCTCCGTAAGTGCGCAGTACACATGCCCAGCTAACACGGGACGGATCGTCAGAAGGAAAGAAAGAAGAGAACGAACTAATCAAGAACCTGTAGAATGTCTCACAGCGCATGGAGCAAAATATAATAATAATATACTTGACATAAAACAGGTGAGACAGTGCATAAGCTGATAACTAAAACCAACATCAACATCAGAGCAGCGGAAATCCAAGTACAGCTTATTACAACTTCCTAAAATTTACTGTCTCTAAAACAAAAGAAAGCTAAAGTAGAAGATGCACTACTAATGCCCAAGCAGTGATCTTCAACAACACAGGGAGAATACTATATATATTATACGTGGAAGCCTCTTGCTTGTCTCTGGATCATCTACCCGTGCATCACCAGCTAACCTGTATCTAGTCTGCTCGTGTGAGCACCCAGAGTAATAAGAAGAGACATAAAACTCTGGGTCAGACAAAAAGTCTAGTATGAGCGATAAGCATCTAAACAGAACAATAACAGGTATACTAAACCATACCTGAACCTGCAACCAAAGAGTTAGCACTACATACCGTACAATACTCTAAGGTGCCATAACAGATAGTGTAAAGAATACGGGGGTGGGGTGTGTATGTCATAATGATGGCAAACAAATCAAGCATAACAACCATCCTCACATCTCTCACTCAGTGTGTAAAGCATACGATGTCCACCACTGTCAATCACTAGACCCATCAAAGCAGTGACGGAGTTCGACCTGTACAACTACTGCTACTACCAAGCATACCACATGGAGTCATGACCAAATCTTTACAAATGACCCCACTTCATTGGTCTACCAGCTCTTTAGTCATACCTAGGCCACTGTGGCCCTGAATCCGTTCACATACTCCCTACACATAGTGATTCAAAGTTACAGACATCGACAACCCCTTAGCACACGTCCCGCAGCAAAGCCCTATCATGAAGCCCACTCATTGGTTCCCAACTGGATCCTGAGTCAAAGCTCCTCACTTGGACTTCCTTTGCATCTCGGGTTTTGGTCGAATTGGAGTTGGTCTTCAGAAAAGTCGTCGCGTAGTAGTATTAGCCCACGTACGGTTCGGTTCGGTGTTCCTTGTCTAGCTCGGTTCGGTTCGGTGTAATCTTCCAGCTCGGTTCGGTGGTCCTAGTCCATGCCTGGATCAGTACTCCATCCCTTCTCGGTTCGGTTCAGAAGTATAGTGCCCATCCTCTGTTCGGTTCGGTGGTTGCTCCCTTCTAGGTTTCCCGATCTGATCCCGTCCTTCTTCATTCGCCCGATCCGATCCCGCTCGCTTACCTGCTCTGATCTGATCCGCTCCCTAGCTCCGATCCGATCCTCTGTCCAACTCCAACTCTAAGCAATGGCCTTCCTTCCTGCCAAACTTCCTTTGTGCCAGGCTTCAGTTCGGGTCGGATTCCTTGCCCAGCTCTCCTATCCGATCCGAGCCCATACCCGATCCGATCCGAAATCCTGTACAATTTCCTGCAACTTTTTCCAGCAACTTGTTTACGCCATTCGACGATGTTTTCAACCAATCTAACTATACTAATCAATCACAAAATAGTTCATACAGTCATAGCAACAAATAGAAGTGACCATAAACACCAAAACATCATCCATAACATGTAAAACGGATCAAATATAGCAAAAACCCCATATTTTCCCTTAAGCATGTTTAAGCAAAACTAATCATAGGGTTAACAAAACTTAACCAAATTAAACCAAATTTCTACCAGAGGCATAAAATATTATTTTCGAATTTATAGATATTTTTCCAGAATTTATTAATGTATAAATTCGCTAATCTTCACTAATTACCCTTAATTAACCGTAATTAGTGCAAAACTATGCAAATCACTCACCTTGGCCACAAATAAAATTCTCAGAACTGAGACCCCCCTGATTTGGGTGAATACTGATGTCTAACAGCAGCTCTAACCTTGCTTTCGCATTTTCTCTCCTTAATTTGATGTAGATTAAGCCAAAACTTGATTAGAAAGTGATTTGGGGATGTTTCTAGATGTTGGCGGCCATTGTTAGGGTTCAAGAATGAAAGTGGCGGCTGGAAAATAAGGATAAGATAGTTCTCCAACTGATTTCAGCCTCCTCGTAACCCTAATCCCGAAATCCCCCATTGGGTCTAGTTGTTAATCACCCGGTTAAGCCCAATTAAGCTGTTTTTCACTATCTGAAACTTATTTCAGCCATATCTCCCAAACAGTGAGTCCGTTTGGCTAATGTGACCACTCTATGGAATTGTAAACCATCATCCGGAGCCAATGAAAGTGGTTTCAGGTCAAAATTCCTTTCCGGTCAAAAGTTATGGCCAAAACAGTACCAACTAGGGGTAAAATGGTCATTTAAAAATCGACAAAAACCATGAACATGGGTAATGACCCCAATAGTCGTCTCCCAAAGTTACATGACCATACGACTTCATATGTGAAAGAACTAATTATTATACGATCCTATAATGCGTAGAATGCGGGTCGTTACATTGCAATATCGAACGATACATCAACTGATACGAGATACTAGAATATCGTCCGAGATCTTGGTTTTTTTGGTTAAGATTTAAATCTATGACTGAACTATAACGATAATTAAAAAAACTCAAATCTAGCCACGATAATCTCTTGTTATTTTACATTTTGCATATTAAATGACCATATTGTATGTTTATATATGTTCTACAATGCTTTGATTTTCAAATTCAACTTTTTTACGTACAAGTTACCTTTGAAATTACGTATTTTATGGTCTACTTATGTGTATTTTTTTAATGCTTTGGATCTTTTTAATGTTTTATGTCTAACACTAATTCATTTTCATGGATTATATGTTTTAAGCACTAATCTGTTTTCGTTGTGTTATATTTCTATTCTAATCATATTACGATTTAGAGTATGAATGATCTTTCTTAAATTAAGAATAATAAAGTGATTTTGCAATTCAAGTTTAAGTTACAATGTTTTTAATAGCATTCATATAAATCATTTTGTGAGAATATCAATTTTTTTTTAGAATATCATGTACCTCAAGATTGTTCCGATATGAACTTTCAGACCCGAGATGGAAATCGAGACGAACCCCCAGTTAGACTCATTTCACCCGAGATCTCCCCCGATACGAGATCAAGTCACTAAAATCCCTGAGACGAAACTGACTGATATCCAAGATTTAAAACCTTGCCAACGAGTATTGCTTCCGATCGATCCATGACACTCTCCACTGACCGATCCATATGAAATGTGTGCTGAATGATCCATATAGAATAGGTACTGACCGACCCCTATGAAATATGTATCAACCGACCCGTATCCTTTTCTTATGTCCGACCCATCGGTGTGTAGATAATTGTTAATGGATAAACATTTGCCCCTCGGAATTTATAATTTTTTGTTTGCAAAAAATTGTGAGCTCTGAAATAAACGTTTTGATCACACTATATTTTGTCACACATATTGATGGATCATTTTTATTGCACTGTCATTTTTTATTTGTATTTATCAGTACATACATTTCATCATGGACCCGTCGGGTGCTATGCGTGTTATGGGTCAGTGGATGTTCCACTTCATGGATCGGGCATAACAAGGCCTCATGGATTAGATGCATTGGGACTTCATGGGTCGGTCGGCCCATTTGAGCGCTACCTTATAATATCTTTTTAGCCTTTGCTCTTCCTCACTCTTCTTTCCTTCGGCTAAAAGCTACGTTAATGGCGGTCTTGTTTCTATGAAGGAAATTCAAATCCAGAATTCTCAGTTCTTCTTCCAATCAGAGTCGTATCTTTAGCCACATTCAAAGCTAACCACCGTCTCGCTCGCAACTAGATCAAGCCGATTTTGAATCGAATTCCCAAATCAGAGACTCCCCGATGCCGCTGAGCCCAAAACAACCTCCGTCACTCAAATTCAATTATTTGCCGAAACCACAGGTATTAAATTTCTTTGGAATTTACATTGAATTGGTGATTTTTGAATTTAAGGCTTAGAATTGGGACGGTTTTGGGGTTGAGATGAATATTCGAGTGATTGAGATTTGCAATAGCGGATATGGTTAAGTCGATTCAACCATGTGTATCCAAAATATTGGTCATGTGGTTGTCAAGCGAATGAGAGATTTAGGAAGTATTAAAATCCCGATTTTAGTCTGATGCCTACAAGGTGTTTGTCGAATTGTCTGAGTGCTGGAAAATTTGTATGTTTAGTTGTAATATGATTTCAGTCTTGCGGTGTTGATATGAACTCATATTTCGGTAATAATATTGTGTATGACCCTTTGTATGAACAACCTTTGAGCTTGATTTGATTTTGACGTCATTGTTGTGAGAATGTACATCTCTCGTTACTAGTTGTAGTTTTTGTTGCTGAGTCGCGCTTGAGTATTGTTGATGCCATGCTGGTGTTTACCAGAACTAATTGCACTTGTTCTTGGAAGCGTGGTCAGGGCATTGAGGGGTCGGAAAACTTAAAAATATTGACAGGCTGATTATGCCCGATCCACTATGGTTTGGACAACACCAATCTATTATGGGTCAGTCAGTGTCAATCTGCAGTGGATCAATTAGCGCAGATCCACAATGGATCGATTAGTGCCGATCCACCATGGATCAGTAAGTGTCGATCCACAATGGATCGGTCATCTCCAGTCCATTGCACTTTTGTATCATTCTGACATCCTTTTCTGATTATTGACCTTTCCTGCATTGTGCTAAGTGTAGAAACAATAAACAAACTTTTATTGTCACTTGTTCTGCAACAAAAACACTTGTATGTTTTGCGGTAATATACTTTGTTGTCTATTGCCCATATTAACAACAAGTTAGATAAATGTTTGTAGAACTTATATAATGAACTTTACGACTTGCATCTGAATGATATACTTGTACTGGATTGCTTTACTGATCATTTATAGCCTAGTAGCACATCTCCTGTACAAGTATAACTATCTTTTACAAGTTTGCAGCGACGCTTGGAATCAATTAACGGTTCATGACGATTGTGGATCCTAAATTTCGCATTTATAATAACGCACATAGTTATACGCATCATATTATTTCTTATTTTAAGAAACACGCACCTACAGTTTGTTTTCAAGCACAAACATTTGTGTAGAAATGGAAACTCGAAGGCGATCATGTCAACAACCTGAGGAAGTTTCTGGGTCCACAAGAGTTGAGACTTCTGCCTAGACTTCAGAAATTATGATGGCTAATGCTCCTGGGATGAATATTAACCAGGATTTTCGTCTGCCATGACCTCTTACCAAAGTACCTCTCGAGAGGAAATCAACAAAGCTCTCTGGGTGCTCATACAAGCGCTTGTGTGCTCGGTTTAGGATTACAGAAGCTGATACTAAATTTTCAAAAAAGAATGAATTTGCTGACCTTCCTCCCCCCATGCTACGTTACATTGAACCGTCGCATCCCTTTAATACATTTTTGGAAATGATTCTCCATCTCTTAGCTATTGCCCCTTTCCAGCTACACTCGAATGGCTACACCATTCTAACTGGTCTTTGTGTGCTTTTTATGAGGACAAAATGACGCGCGCCCACTTTCGAGGATATTTGTTCTCTATACGTTTTCAAAAGGAGGGAAGAACAGCCGTCAATTATCTTTGTTGAAGGAATTCGGAATTGCAAAATCATAACTGACTTATCAGAGATTGTTAAGGGATTCATAGATCAGTACTGCTACATCCGGTATCCTGAGAGTTTTTATGGTAGGTGGATGGAAGGAGGTGAATTCTCTTGCTCAAAGTTCCTTTATTTCCTTTTGTACTTAAGTCTCGGGTTTTAAATCCAATCTTTGTTTACAGAAATTCCACCTTCTGATCCAGATGCGGTTGTCGATCAGGACCTGTTTGACTCTTTGAAAGTTGTTATCGAGGAACAAAGGAGTAGGAAGTTTTTAATTACAGAGGAATTTCTTCTTCAATACCATTTGCTCGATCCTTCCCGTAATCTTGTATTAGGCCCAACTTTTGTTACATCATCCACAAATGGTGGCTTCTTTAAAGAAATGCTCGAGCCCTGCTAACGGTGGTAGGGCTCCATCAAAATCCCCGCTACATTCGATTGTTGGAAAAGAATTTCCGCATTGTGATGGCAAAAATCTTATGGAGGAAACTGAGTGAATTGAGGAGGATGAAACCACCTCGGACTCGATGAAGGAGATTAAGCAATCTGGAGAGGTTGGAGCGACTCATAGGGATAATTTAGATGCTGAGAAAGTTGAAGAGAATCCCACAATTCAAGATAATTAAGAGGAGAGCTTCACAGACACTTATAAAAATCTAAGTGATCTCAACTCAGCTAAAGATCTTATCCAGGGAGATACTATGACCATAGATCCGGCACCATTGGCTACAGAAACTGGAACAGAGATAATTGTAGCTCAGTTTGCACCATTAGGGAAAACACTTGCGGATATATGGGTTGATTTAGACTCACCACTTAAGATTGGCTCGTTATTAGACATACATTAGAGAATATTTTATATATGTTATAAGCTTCTTAATGCATTGCATAAGCTTTATTACTTATTCCAGTACTTTTGAATCTAAGTACTGAAATTCTGATTTGCCTTTTTTCAAGTCTTGAATTGAATCTTTCATTTGCGAAGAGCTTTAAATAGCATACCAAATATTCTCAACATTCTCAGCATCTACAACCTTTTCATCGGTCTCTGCAAACACATGGCTATAAACTAACTGATGACCAAAGGCAGTGGAGGCATGATGCTGCAGGTGAACTGGATGAAAAGGAGAAGGAAGGGGAGGAATGCCGAAGAAAGAAAGGAGGAAAGAAGAGGGATAGGGGTGGTCTGGGAAGGAATGACTCTCAGAAGTGTCTTAAGTTAGATAACTTTCCAATACCTGCCATTCAAACCACTTCTGATCATTTGTCCCTAGCTTCCCCATCTATCACTCCGCCTCCTGCCGACATTCAAGCGATTATACGTAGGCCCGCCTTTGCTATTGGACCGGCCAACTCTGCACTTTCTGAATGATTCAAGGGTTGGTGTATAAGAGGGATGTACTTTGATTTGGATATATAACCATATGACAAATGGATCGTACTTAATGAAATAGGCACCTTGAAAGGCCGCATGATTACACAGTTCGATACCGCTAAGAGTCAGCTTGGGACACAGTTAGATGCGGTCAGAAACCGTGCTAAAAAACAACTGGGTTTATGGTACACTTTTGCTAACGATCTTCAGAGACTTTACAGAGTCAACCTTGATCGAATTGCCACGTTAGAGTATGACAAAGTTGAGCTAGTCAAGGTCCTTGAATCCTGGGATAATACCATTACATCTCTCACTTAATGAAATACAGAGCTGATGGTGGATTTAGAGGCTAAAAATAAGAGGTTCAAAGAAGAGATTATCGCCGCAAAATAGAGGGAAAATATGCTAACAGCGCAAGTCCAATGGACTCAATCTTCCCAACAACTTGATGAGTCTCAATTAACTATGGAAAAGAATACTTCTTTAACTTATCAACAGGAGAATGTTATCCTTCATGAGAAGATTACTTCTCAGAGTATGGCTCTTTTTGTGGTAAGTACTAAAAACGAACTTCTTGAGGAGGGTAGAGTTAAAGTTGTGACTGCCCTCAAAAAAGCTAAGGAGGACGCTGATGCTACTTTATTCATATTTTATGTCTTCAGCGTCATGATTTGTAGGAGCTTACGCTATTTGGGAGATGACTTTGCACTAACTTTACCCCTTATCTGGGAACATGTACTTAAGCTAAGGTGATCATGATGAAGATTGCCTCTGGTGAACTCTCCTAGATGAAAAGGATTGTGTAGCCCTGGCCGAAGGGAAGATACAACTGATGAAAAAGCGAGGATTATTAAGTGATGAGGCCAAACCTTCTAGGGGGAAAGCTCATGATATGGTCAATATCGATGCCCCTACTGATCCTGCCAGTGTCGAGGCCTCTAGCTCTCAAACTCCGACTGTACCTCTTGTTTATCCTCCTATTACTCACAAAGAAGAAGACACAATTGCCTAGGAACACATTGCTATAAAGGATATTGCTGTGGAGCACAATGGAGATGGCGAAGGGGATGATAATGATAATGTGGACAAATACAAAGTTGAGTACAGAAATCCTCAAGCTCCAGGTGAAATCAAGATTGACCAAGTTATATCATACTTGGATTCTCTTTTTAGTTCACCTGAATCTCTTGCATTCCATGCTCATTATTTCTTTGCATTAGGCTTAATCTCATCACAACTTTCTTTCGATGTTGGCAACAGGACGACTGAGGCTATCATTACTGATTCGACCTTGATGTCGACTTCTCCTACCCTAGTTGTTACTCCTCCTCCGAGTGATGTATCCTTACTTGCTGCTACAACTCCAGGATCAAAAGACACACAGATTGATGCAGTTGTTAACTTGGATGACGATGCTGACTATATTTCTAGCGATGATGCCGAAGATTCTGACAACGCAGAGAAGAGCCTAGAAAAAGATGCTGAGGACCAGGAGAAGCAAAAAAGCTAAGCCTTTTCCATCTTTGAAGCACAAAGGGGAAAGCGCGTCATTCAAAAGAATGGAGTTATCGATCTATCTTCTCCCGATAGTCTTGGTGGCGTAGGAGTTAAAGATGGGAACCAGTTAGCTGATGCCCCTCCTCCTTCTTCTACTAAACTATCTCTGAGATCGAGTGGCTCGAAGAATGGAAAGAAGAAGACTTGGTGCCTGTGACTAGCCTTCTTTACTTTTCTGTTGTTTCCTTTTACGTATTGCATTTAGACCAGTTGTATATGCGAGTGCCAGTCCTCGCCTATCACTTTATGCACATTTACGTTTTAAACTCTTATATCCGTGACTTGTGTTATTGCTACCGTGATGAAACTGTGCTCTACTTGTCGTACTTAGGCTATTTTGCTTTAGCTTTATCGTACTTTTTTGTTTTAACTACACACCTGTTTCTTTTCAAATTTACATTACGAGTCATTTTTATTTGGTATAAAGTTGCAGCAAGCTCGTGGTATGTATTGTGAGCATTATTGACCTGTCTTAATGCGGTGGTAATACCTCCATACCAAAGGTCGTCACAAACTTTATAGGTTGTGTGTGATCAACTTTACTAGAGTTCCTTGGCTATGGCTAAAACATTGAAAGCTCCTGTTTTAATGGCTAATTCTGTTGCTTTCTCCATTGCACTTGGAGCTTCTTAGTTTGTTCATTAATCAAGGATTTTAGCTTAGTTGATCAAACTCATGCCTTTGAAATCAACATTCTTTTCCACTTTCTTTATAGGGGTGAATCTTAGGGTCCCCGGAATAGAGGATGCAATAGTCTCAGGTAGGTTTCTTACTAAGTAAGGAGAAGAAGAAAGGGATTGAAGACCGAAAGGTATCAAATGGGTCGATTATTCAGGGTGTTTCGTCATTGTCGTAGGCCCTTCACTTTTATTACATCGATGTGGGTTGCCTCGTGAAATTGCAATCGAACTTTTCCAGACATTTGTAATTCGTGGTCTAATTAGACAGTTAAAGGAAATTTCTTGTTTCTGTGCCCCTGCTCGAGTGGTCTTATATTTTTTGCCCAATATTTATCTATTTTCCGACTAGTTAATTCAGGTATAGTAGACTCTCGTCTGCACTAGGCTGATGTATTCAAGTGTCGGTGATTCCAATGGGCACCTCCGTAGAGGTCTTTGGTTAAAGTCCAACATTTATTGCAGCCTAAACGGATCAGGTGCTAACCGAATTAATTGGACGCCTCCGAAAAGGTCTTTTGAGTTCGTCGATCGCTGAATTCGAGATGATCAAATCCTAACAATCTAATCAGATGCCCCCGCAGAGGCCTTTTGCCTTCACAGAGGTCTTTGAAGCCCAATGTTTGTCGTAATCGGTTCAGTTGTATCGTGACACTAACGATCAACTTGGTACCCCCGGAGAGGTCTTTGGTTTCACCCCAATATTTGTTGTAATCAGGCTAGGTAGTCCCTGGCATAGATGATCTTATTGGTGCCTCCGAAGAGGTCTTTTCCTTCGAAGAGGTCTTTTAGATCCGATGATTGTTGAGTCTGTGATCAACAGACACTAGCCATCTAATTGGACGCCCCCGAAGTGGTCTTTATTCCCAATGTTTGTCGTAATCGGGTCAGATATTTCCTGACACTGACGATCTCATTGAGTACCGCCTTCCGACCGGGAATTCTGATTATCTTCACTATGAGAGACTTTATTATTGCATAGTTATCACGAGGCGGACGCCAGTTTTGTTACCGGATGCTCGTCGTAACAAGCTATCCAAGTAATAGAACTAGGGTCCTGTTTTTTTCTTTTTAGGAGATTCCCCTTTAGGGAAACTCGCAATGTTTTTTGTCTTTTAGGTTTTGATGTTGCGCCTTTTAGTCGTTGCGCCTTTTAGCCGTCTGACTCCAGGTGGCCTTTATTTGTTGCAAGGTCGTGCTTTACACCTTCGTACTTGTTGCGAATGGTGTTTATGGCACTTGTTATTTGAGTTGTCCCCATTGGATTTGATGTAAAGGTCACCAGGCCTTATCGGGTTGTTGGTGGGCAATCCTTTGACGGCCTGTAATCAAAATTGATTTTAGCAACTTTGAATAATTAAACAAGAGTTTGCAATTATACGATTCAAGCAAGCAACTTTATTACTTTAATTTATATTTACAAAGTTTGATTACAATGCATGGAAAGTATTTAGAACTTTTTACAGAAATATGAAAGAAAAATTACGTAAAGTAATGGCGGAGATGGTTGATATTCCAAGCTGTAGGAATATGAAGTCCATCCGTCGTTTTAAGATTGAAGGTTCCATTTAGGAGCTTTTGAATTATAATGAAAGGTCCTTCCCAATTGGGTCCGAACACTCCAGTTCCAGTCATTATTCTTTTCAGTACAAGGTCCCCAATCTTGAAGGTCCTTCGCTTGACTCTGAAATTGAAATGTCTGGCGATCCTTCTTTGATGAGCAGCGACTTTGAGTTCCGCTTCATTTATCCTTTCCTCAAGCTGACCGAGTGCTTCAAGCTACAGCTTCTCATTCTCTTCTTGGTTGAAATGAATCCTACGGTGAGTGGGAACCTCCAGCTCTACCGGGATCATGGCCTCAGATCCAAACACTAGAAAAAAAATGGATTGTGCCCAGTCGTAGTTTTATGAGTGGTGCTGTAATCCCATAGTGCAAGTGGAAGCTCGTCTACCCAATCACTTTTAGCTTTCTCAAGACACTTTTTAATGGTTGACTTTATAATTTTGTTTACGGCTTCGACCTGCCAGCCGGCCTATGGATGGGACACTGCTGCAAAACCTTAATTAAATCGATCCCCCAGACGACAGATGTCCATGGACTAACCATTTGAGTCAATTCAGTGGATGGTGCTCTCGGAATTTTTGTGAATCGCCGGCATTTGTCACATTTTTTACTATAGGTCATGGAGTCTAAGTTCAAATATGGCCAGAAATAGCCATATCACAGAATTTTCTTAGCTAATCTCTGACCACTAGTATGTCCTCCACACTCTTCCTCATGTAATTCGGTCAGGATTGACCGTGACTCCTCTTTGGTGACACAACGAAGTAAGGGCATAGAGAGGCCTCATTTATATATTCGATCATCTTGAATAAGATACAAAGGAGTCGTTCTGAGTAGCTTTGTTCTCTTTTTTCAATCATCTGGGAGCACACCTTTAAGGTGATAGTCTTTGATTGGAGTCATCCACAAATTCGGTTCTACTATAGTTTCCATGATCCAATCTATATCTCGGTCGTCGATGCTAGGATTTAAAGAACCTCAACTGGGACTATCCCCAACAATAATGCATCCCCTGTGCTGGCAAGCTTTGCAAGTGAGTCAACCTTCAAGTTTTCTTCCCGAGGAATTTGCAAGATAGTATAGTAGTCAAAGTAATCGAGTAGTTCCCAAGCTTTCGATAAGTAAGATGGCAAGTTTACTCCCTTAGCCTGGAACTCTCTCTTGACTTGACATAACCAGTTGTGAATCACTGAAAATGTGTAAGGCTTTCAACTGTAATTCTCTTGCAATTCTCAATCTAGCAATTAGGGCTTCATATTCTACCCCATTATTTTCGATGGAAATTCTAATCTTAGGGCATAACATAGCAAACGTTCCTTAGGAATCTTAGGTACTACTCCTATTCTTGAACAATACTCATTCATGACACCGTCAACAAACAATTTATACCGAGTGACCACTGCGGTAGTTTCTTCCTTGTCATCTCCCTTATCCGTGAATTCAGCAAAAATGTCTCCCAAAGCTTGTCCATTAATCGCCCTTCGTGGACAGTAAGTGATATCATACAGACTGATCTCGATGTTCCACATTAGTAACCTCCCGGAAGTCTCTGGACGAAACTGGACTTGCTTCAAAGGTTGATATGTGAGAACCATTATAGGATAATATTGGAAATATGGCCTTAGCTTTTTAGAGAATATGAGCAAGCAGTATGCGAGCTTTTCCAACTTAGGAAAGTTTAATTCTATCCTTGACAGCCTCTTGCTGATGTAATAGACTGACCTTTGAACTTTCGATTCATCTCTAACCAAAGCAGCGCTTAATGCATAGGATGAAACTACCAAATATAAGAATAGATCTTCTCTGTCTTTAGGCATGGACAACATTGGTGGTGATTCCATATTCTTGACTAACTCTTCAAAAGCAGTTTGACATTCAAGAGTCCCTAGAAATATTTCCTTCCTTTTCTTAGAGCATCGAAAAGAAGAATGCATCAATCTATTGCCCTAGAAATGAAATGGTTCAAAGCCGCCACTTTCCCATTCAGACTTTGTAGCTCCTTCTTCTTTCTTGGGGCTCGCATTTCTCTCAAAACAGTAATCTGTGTAGGGTTGGCTTCAATACCCGGGGAATTAACCATAAAACCTAGAAACTTCCATGATGCAACCCCAAATGAACATTTGAGAGGATTGAGCTTCATGCCTTATATTCTTAGAATGATAAATATATCAACCAAGTTTTCAATATGATCATTAGATCTTTTGAACTTCACCAACATGTCATCTACATAAACCTCCATAGTCTTGCCTATATGAGATTTCAACATGGAATTGACAAGGAGTTAGTAAGTCGCTCCAGCATTTTTCAACCCGAATGGCATCACTTTATAACAATACAAGCCGACATCTGTAATAAAGCTCATATTTTCTTATTCAGGCTCATGCATCAAAATTTGATTATAGCTAGAGTATGCATCCATAAAAGATAGGAGTTCATGCCCTGCTATTGCGTCAACAAGCTGGTCAATTCTGGGCAGCGGGAAACTGTCTTTGGGACATGCTTTATTAAGATTAGATTAATTGATGCACACTCGCCACTTGCCGTTGGGTTTCTTTACAAGCACAGGATTTGAGACTCAGGCAAGATATGTAGATTCTCGTATAAAGTGGTTTTTCATAAGTCTGTTGATTTCTTTCTTGAGTGCAGCTGACCATTCCAGGCCCTGAATCCTTCTTTTTTGCTTGATTAGAGTGATGCTTGGGTCAACGTTGAGTGCATGAACCGCCACTTTGGGGGATATGCCACAGACGTCAGAGTGACCCTAAGAAAACACATCAATATTAGCTTTCAAACACATAATCAACTCTTTTTGCAATTTCAGGTCCAGTTGAGAGGCTATCTTCAATACTCTATTGGGATATTTATCAAGAACTTGAATTAGAGTTGTGACTTCAGCTGGTGCCACTCCCTCCTCCCCTGTACTAGCCTTTCTTGGATCCATTTCCATTTGGGCCCCACTATGCTCGCTAGTACAAGGGTCATGCCCTAATTGCTATAAGGTAGGATCGCAAATGTGGAGGGGGACCTCCGCACTTTTTCCTTTGCCTTTTTTGCTAGCTTCTCTTAACTCGTTGATATAGCACTCTCTAGCAATGTCTTGATCTTCTTGAACCACGCCGATCCCTTTGTTAGTTGGAAACTTCATTGTCAAGCACCAAGGAGCTAGCATAATTCTAAAAGTAGCAAGAGCTGGCCTTCCCAGAAAAGCGTTATATGCTGATGGCTCATCTACAAGGATAAAGGATTAGGTCAAAGTGACTTTCCTCTCACCATCCGAGTTCCACAGGTAGATCAATGACCGCAATAGGTTGCTTCGGTTCCCCTGTGAACCCTTGGATTTTCTTCTTACAAGCTAGCACATTTGACATGGAAAGTTTCATTCGGTCGAAAGTGTTTTTGAATAGTACATTCACGGAAGCTCCACAATCAACTAAGACCCACTTCAGAGTGGACGGGCCTGTACGACCATCACTATTTATTAAAACCCAAATTGTATCTCAACACCAATGGTATGTAAACTATACTTCACAAAATGGTTAGAAATTAAAAGGAGCCATAACGGCAAAAGAAGCGGAAAAAGTAAGTAAAAACACAAGGACTTTTATAGTGGTTCGATTTAAAATAGATCTACGTCCACTTTGGAGGCGTTTTCATTATCATGGAGAAATTTACAAAGAGCATCATCTCATACATCTCATTTATATCACTTATTCGCTCTCTTTACAATGATTTCCCACTTTTAACTCTCTTTCCGATTTAGATCTCACCTGAATTCGAGAAGGAATGGATTGGATCTCGTGATTAGATGATCTTCCTTGGTTCCATCATGAAATTAGTGTCAGATCCGAGCTTTTAAGAGGAGTAATGACGGTTGGAGATCACTTGGATTGAACTTGAGTGAAAAGTAATGGTGTTTGGAGAAGAAGAGATCCACTTGATGTTGGAAGAAGATGGAGTGAGCTTAGGAAGCCATTAATGGAGCTTAGGGAGCTTGAGAATGGTGGGAAAACGAAATTACAGCCCTTCAGGGTGGCTTAGATCGGTCCCTTCAATGGTTGTAAAAGGGGGTATTTATAAGTGGAATTGGTGTGGAGCAAAGGGAGTGGCAATGTTGTAATTAAAGGGTACAAAAACATGTGGGACAACTGGTAATAGGTGCTTTACAGCTGGCGCAAGGCTAGTGTAAGATTGCACGGGCGAGCTCTATAATATGACGTGCGAGCGACCTTGTTACATGACCAACCAAGCTGTTTTAAAGTGTGAACGACCCCTTTTTAATATATAGCACACACGGCTCTGCACTACTGAAAAGAGGGAACAGAAATCATGGTTTTTCCACTATCCTTAATAATGTGCAAAATGGGGTTCAACAATTATGGAATTTCCACTCTTCCTTTATATAAATCTACATGTTCAATTCAAAGCCAGTCGACCGAGCTCAGGTGAGAGACGCTCGTCCTCGCGGACTCCATGGTGCTCGATCGAGTGAACTGATCTGCCCTCTCACATGATAACGTGAACATTGCTCGAGCATGCCGCAAAGTGATGAACGACCTGAAATACTGATGAGCTGTGCACGACCCCTGCTTGGGTGTGCTCGACCTGAGCTGTTGACGAGCTGCGCACGACCCCTCCAAACATAGCCGTGCCCGATCACTAAGCAATATACACTGCTTGACCTGGAGATGTGATGTGCAAGACCATTGGCTGACTTCTGCTTGGGCATGCTAGATGTTGCTTCACGTATAGGTACTTGAACGGTGTCGTGTGCGAACATCATATGATGTGTGAGCCACCACATGCAAATGAGTTGCTCGACCCGTTGAGCTTGAGCATGGCGCATGTGCGAGCGAGCTGGCCTTGTTGGGAGTGAGTGAGCGACTAGTTGATGATGAGCGACTCTGTTTATCTTGTTTCGAGCTTAGTCTGATCGAGTGCATTCATTCTGTTCGATAGTATGCCTGAATGAGCTTTTAGCTAATTAACATTTACCCCCCGGAGCTTGTATTTTTTGCTTGTGAGAAATGCGGGCTTCGAACTGGACCTAGTCAATACAGCTTGCATTGAGATTCAGTCGCAACTTTTAGTTTGTTGTGGAAAACCATGCTTTGATGCTTTTGACTCGTTGAATCCAAGCGATTCAAGTGTAGAACTTGTCAGTTGGATTTATATGTTTCATGTCACCTATTCTGTAATGAAAACTAGCACTTGGACGATCTTGGACTTATACTTTGCTCTAAATCGTCCACATCAATAATAGATTAGTTAATCATTAATTAATGACTTATGGCGAATTGAATGACGTGCATATGCAAAGCTATTTTGTTTAACTGTTTAGAGTTTGTTAATCATTGTCTTTATAAATACAATATTCTAATTCGAATTCGCAACGGTACTTGAGTTTTGCTAAATGTTATGTGTATATTGGTTGTCGGTTTCAAGTTTTGCCTTTCTAAAGGATTATATGATCTTGTATGACGGATTACATTTTATGGAACGTGTACCTATTCAAATTGGAGCTCTAATTTGGATTCCTGAGGCTAGAGCGACTGTAGCTTTTGAATTGTAAACAAATAAGTCTTTGGTTATTCCTTTTGACAATTTGCCGTAAAGATGCCATTTTGTGCTAACTGGTTATGTCTTTAATCAAGCATGCACTTATCTTGGCATTCTCAAATTTGTCACTAGATTGTCCGAGACAAAAGAATTTGCTAATATTCTATTTTTTTAGACCTACTGCAGTAGCTCAGTTAGATTTTGAAATTTGAATCTGAATTTTCTTTGACACCATGGATCATCCTGGGACATATTAGATTTTGAATCTCCATTTCACGATGGCTTACCCCAGTGCATAATTATTGCACAATCTCTTTTTTATATCTCATGTTGAAATGTGAGATATTTGTGGTTGGAGCTTTGCAGATGAGGAAGCCTTTGCATTAATAGATTCTAATTTGGTTTCCCAGGTTTATCTTTGTCGGTGTAGTGAGTTTTATCGACATATCGAACATATTAATTATGCCATTTTTTTTTAAAATTCCCTATTTTTGAAGGCAAGATCGAGCCAAGTGTATTGGCTTTTGGCTTGTTGCATTGTCGTGATAGACCTCTAGCATTTTTTTGGGCATTATTTGACCCTTATGTGGTTATGTTGCCTTTATATCATGGGTCGCCATGAATCGCAAAATCTCGATGTGATTATTTTGTTGGGTTTCCTTAATCGTAGTTGATGTGCAAGAAGCTTCGACTTTGTTAGCGAAAGGTATTAGAGCTTGCCAACATGCATGGAGCTCCTGAGCTTTGTTAATAAAATAGGAATCCCGACTTTACTGACTGGTTTGGCGCATCTACTTAGGGAAACTTTTTATATCTTTATGCCCCCGCTAAGGAGGGTCTTTGAATTTAGTGCCCCTGCTTGGGTAGAAGTTATATTTTGCTTCTTTTGTGGGAGGACTTTCGATGCTCAACGTTTTCTATTTTGTCGGTCAGTTCTGACATTGGAGACTTTATTGGACGCCCATACTATTGGAAGGTCATTTATTACCCAATGCTTGTCTTTTCTTGTCGACTGAATTAACATTTTAGACTTCATTGGGCATTATTGATCTCTTCTGTGGAGAGGTTGACCTTCTTTGTCAGCTGAAAGGTCTGAAACGAAGGATTCTGATTTCCTCTTGCTATAGAGGAACTTTTACCCTTACTATGGAGGGTGCCCTTGCTATGAAAGGAATTTTTCCCTTGCTATGTAGGGTTCCCTTGTTATGGAGGGTGCCCTTGCTATGGAGGGTTCCCTTACTATGGAGGGACATTTACCCTTGCTATGGAGTTTGCCCTTGCTATGGAGGGATTTTTTAAATTAATTTTGCGTAGTTTCGCTAGGTGACCATCAGTCGCCGTGTCAGATACGCTTAACTATGGTAAGCGATCACAGCCGGACTAAGAGGCTCTCTTGACAAAACTTTCTAGGGTTTGGATCATTCTATAGGGTAAACATCAATCTTTGTGTGTCGGATAAACTTATCCATAGTAGGCGATCGCAGCTGGATCGAGAGGTTCTTTCGAACAACAGTCGTTGTGTCGGATTCACCTTGTAATATTTAGTGATTTCATCTAGACTGAGAGGTTATGACCAAGGTTTTAAATATCGGATATCGGTTGCGTTTCGTCTCGGGGATTTTATAGACTCGGTCTCATGTTGGGGGAGATCTCTGACAAGATGAGTCTAACTCGGGAGTTCGTCTCGGATTTTCATCTCGGGTCTGAAAGTTTATATCAGAACAATCTCCGGGTACATGATATGTTAAAAATGACATTTTAACATAATGATTTTTATGTATGCTATCAAAAACATAGTAACTTAAACTTAAAATGCAAAATAACTTTATTATTCTTTATTTTGCGAAAGATCATTCATACTCTAAATCGTAATATGCTTAAAACAGGAATATTGTTAGATAGGAAATATTAAAAGGATCCAAAACATTAAAAAATTCAGCGTAAATAGACCGTAAAATACGTAATTTCATAAGTAACATGTATGTAAAAAGACGAATATGAAAATCATAAGCATTGTAAAACATATACGAACATACAATATAGTCATTTAACAAGCAAAATGTAAAATAACAAAAGATTGATATGGCTAGATTTGACTTTTTTAATTATAGTTCTAGTTCAGGCAGAAATTTAATTTTTAACCAAAAAAACTAAGATCTCGGACGATATTCCAGTATTTCGTCTCGGTCGATATATCATTCGATATTGCAATATCTTGGGCGATATATTCGAAAGGAGATTTAGAGTGATATTTGCTGTTTCGTTTTGGAAGGAGCCCAAAACGAGATCTCGGAGGAGATCTCGCGTGATATTTGTGAAATTTGAAATAGTGGTTATGACCCTTTGGGATTTGCAAATGTTTGCGTCATTCCGTGGAGCGAAAGTCGACCTCCTGCGGGACCCACTTGACAATGGCAAGTGACTACAGTCGGGAGCGGGCTGCCCCTTGGAGCTTGCAAACTCTGGCATCGACTTCACATCCGCTTGCTGAACTCTCCACTGTTTGTCTCTTAGGAACTCCTCTCGCTCACTCTCCAAGGTGTTGCTTTTAATAGTTACATTTATACATGTCGATGTTTTTGCACTTGCCTCTTAAGTTAGTGTTATTGGGTTGCCACATTGCATCGGGTTTCAAGGGAGCAAGCGTTTTTCGGATAGCCTGTGATAATGAATCATCTTTTAGCAAATTTTGAATTATCGAAAATAATGCCAGTAAGAGATTTACTCAGGCATATATGTTTTTAGTTACGGAGCTAATGTTCAGTGCATCACTTGCAGTTTATTATAGACTGTTTACAAGAAGTTCTGAATATAACAGAAAGTAACACATGAAGTAAAGCATGAAATAAAGAAGAAAGTAACGCAATGGCGATGTTGGTCGCTTATTCCGACTCATAAAATTGGGATGCAAACCATTGACCCTTAGTTAATTATCTGCCTTGTATCAACCCGTGCTGGAGTTTCGCTACTTGGACCGGCTTGATTGATGGGTAGATTCTACGCTTGAAGAGCCGGAGCAGAGTTTGACGCTTGCGGATTTTTAACATACTGTTGTAGTCTGTTCTTTTGAATCAACTCCTTAATCAAGATTTTGAGGTGCCTACATTCATTCGTGTTATGACCAGACTGGTTGTGAAACCTGCAGAACTTTACCAAGTTGGTTGCCTTCTCGCTTATCCTTGTCGGTTTTGGTTTCGCATATTCTTCAGAATTCCTTGTTGCAAGATAGATGTTTTCAGGGGTGTCACTCAAAGGCGTTAGCTCTGGTGGGTAGAAAAAACGGATCTTCTTATGATCTTTGTCGTCCTTTCCATCATTGACGCGCTTTTTCCCTTGAGTATTCTTTCGATTATATTGAGTAGCAGCATTTTTGGGAGCTTCAAGAGGTTGGTTACTATCAATAATCTATAGGGGCACATGATTATTATCGACTCTCATGTACTCCACGACCTTTTTGTTGAACTTCTCAAGAGTGTTTGGTTCTTTCATTTTATTCCATCTTCCGAATTCGCTCTTGTCATCAATGGCGCCAATTAGAGACATGAGGATTATCCGAGGTTCTGGATTTCTTACTTCAGACAAAGCAATGTTGAATCAACTGAGAAAAGCTTTAACGGATTCCCCTGGATTCTGCTTCATTGCTGAAAGTGTTGTAGCATCCTTGGCTTTGGTCGCATACAGGAGGAATTGCTCCTTGAACTTTAAGTTAGAGAATCGGTCCACGGACTTAGGTGGTAGCTTTATTAACCATAGTGACGCAGCACCTTCTAAGTAAAGAGGAAAATATAGGCATCTTACCTCATCTGTTGCTTTTTCCACACTCATATGCCACCCGTACTTGAACAGAAAGTAGTTAGGATCAACAAGG